>CM045758.1:25189048-26389048 GCA_025200525.1 Camellia lanceoleosa
AAACATTGTAGCAAGAAGCAATGCAAAAGCAGAATTCAGAGCTGTTGCTCAAGGAATATGCGAAGGATTATGGCTGCGGAGGATATTGGAAGAACTTCATGTTGAATTAGAGTTACCTATCAAGCTGTACTGTGATAATAAGGCAGTGATCAGTATCTTACTCAACCCTGTCCAGCATGACAGAACTGAACATGTGGAAGTTGACAGACACTTCATTAAAGAAAAGGTGGAAGAAGGAACTATTTGCATGACATATGTCCCTACTAAGAAGCAGATTGCACACACATTTACCAAAGGACTACCTCGGCAATTGTTTGAGGATTTCATTGGCAAGTTGGATATGATCAACATCTATGATCCAACTTGAGAGGGAGTGTAGAAATCCCTACAGTTTAGGAGTCATATGTAATCCCTATAATTAAGGAATGATTATTGACAGTCCGATTTTATTTTTAGGCATGTATAGAAGGGTGGTGCTGGTCAATAGGTATTACCAAGATTCTTGTATATTCCTTTATCGTAGGATTTTATTTCCTTAAGTTAGCTGCTGGTTACAGGTTATATAATAGGACATATTGGCCCTGTTTGGTAGAGCTGTGGGAAACTGCTTATAGCTTATGCCCAAACAGCTTATAGCCTGTTTATTCTTTGCTTTTTGTTTTCTTCTTTAATTTTTTATTTTTTTTTTATATGTGGTTTAGTTTATGCTTATAGCCTATAGCTTATAACTTTCAGCTTAAGTTGATTTCCAGCTTATTCTTAAAGCATCTCCTGCCCCACTCAAAGAATAAGTTGATTTCTGACTTTCAAAAAGTTATAAGCTATAAGTTAAACCAAACACATCAAAATAGCTTAAATTAAGCTGAAAGCTGGAATAAGCTAATTATAAGCTGTGCCAAACAGGCCCATTGTATAGTTCAATTGTATTGTATTAAAAAGATAAAGTAGTTTCCTCACAGCTTTCAGTTTCCAATCTTTTAAAAAAAAAAAAAAATCATATATAGAGGAATTCTTTTGTGAGTCTCAAAATGGTTTAGTTGGTATTTACATTTAAATATGTTGGTTATTATCAAACAAATTGTTGTGTATTTTAGTCAATTTGTCAAACAGGCCAAGCTATCTTTTGTTTTCATGTCGTTCTAAGAAGTATGAACACGAACACATGACACTACACGAACACGCTGACATGCTTAATTTCAAAAAATGCATGACATGATGCGTGGTGGACACGCATGAAATATATAAATTTATATATTTATTATATGTTATATATATAAATATATCATTCAAAGATAATAAAAAATGCAATATGACACTAATTCTTATAAATTGATATGATTTTCGTTTTATTATTGTATCTTAAGTTGTTTTATTTAAACTTATAATTAGTTTCACTTATGTCTAATCGTGTATTTAAGCGATAGACATGCGTGTCTTCCAATTGTCTAGAGAGTATCCGGATCTTTAAACAAAATTAAAAAATATGACATGTTTTGAAAATTTTTGAACACGTGTCTAGGGTGTGTCCAAAGAGTGTCGGTGTCCGACATGGATACCTTACATTCTTAGAAGTGTATGTGCTTCTTAGTTGTCGTTCCTATCACAGAACAAGCATGTATGGAGCTTGATGCAGTTGACTGACATTAACATGATTTACCGTAGTTAGCTATTCTAACATTCATTATAGAATTCTTGCCAAGTCCATCTGTTTCCATTTTTTTTTTTTTGTTTTGATATTTATATTCTCACTCGAAGGCCCTCTTTTAGTTACTAGCAGTACTTCTATAAAAAAGGGTAATGTAGCTGTTAGTATAATTCTGCAGGCATCGAACCTTCTGTATGTGGATCAACCCATTGGGACTGGCTTTAGTTACAGCTCTGATAAACGTGACATTCGACACAATGAAAATGGTGTCAGTAATGACCTATATGACTTCTTACAGGTATGTTTCTTCAACATTAAGAAACGTTATGTCTGAAGTACTGTAAAGAAGTGAACTTCACTTGGTTTAATAGTCATTGTAAATATTTGGGAAAGCAATCTTATACTTTTTGCATTTTGTCCATCGTCCTCCATATAAAACTTCATCATCTAATATTCTAGTAATTTTTTCTTAAACATGCTATTTTGCTTGAATTACCTGAATCCCTTGTTTGAAAACATTATTTCATGATGTATTTTATTTTGGCCTGGAGATGAATAGGATGAAAGGAAAAATTACATGCATAATTTGAATTAGATATGGAAACAGATGCAATTATGACTGAAGTTTGTTCATTCGAATGTTATTAGGCCTTCTTTGCAGAGCATTCGGAGTTCGCAAAGAACGACTTCTACATAACTGGAGAGTCCTATGCCGGGCACTATATACCTGCTTTTGCTGCGCGAGTCCACCGAGGAAACAAAGCTGAAGAGGGGATTCACATAAACCTGAAGGTATTGCGCGAGTCATAACAATGTCTGCATTGTATTATATCATCAAAACTCAGTTACTGAACATAACGTATATTCCTCGTACAGGGATTTGCCATTGGTAATGGTCTTACTAATCCTGCAATTCAGTACAAAGCATACACGGATTATGCGTTGGACATGGGGATTATTAAGAAATCTCAGTATAAACGCATCAACAAGAAGCTTCCTGCGTGTGAAGCGGCAATAAAGCTTTGTGGTAATCTCCCATTTCATATGCCTCTTATTTTTGTGACAAGAGCTTGCTCCTTTTTTTTCCCTCCCCCTTTATCACCTTTTATTTGTTTGGTATGTGGAAGGCTTCCTTACCTGTTATTGAGCATCAGGGCCTGTTATCTTTCTGTTCTAGGGCTGAAGATATATATATATATATTTTTTTTTCAGGGACTGATGGTACAATCTCTTGTCTGGCTTCATATTATGTTTGCAATACCATATTTGATAGCATCATGTCAATTGCTGGTGACATGAACGTAAGAAAACTCACAAACTCTGCCTTCTTTAGTTATCTATTAGCATCTTTGACTGCTTTGCAAGCCACTTTTCACATACTTCCAAAATGTGTTATTTCGAAGAAACTTTTTTATTCTTCTGACGATGTGCTGAAAAATATAGTGGATATGAAATGTTGAGGAGATGCAAAGAACAACTTTTGAGTGGCATTTACATATTTACTGTCTTCACTTGCAGCACTACGACATTAGAAAGAAGTGTGTAGGAAGCCTTTGCTATGACTTCTCAAACATGGAGGAATTTCTGAACCTGAAAACTGTTAGGGATGCTCTTGGAGTCGGGGACATAGAGTTTGTTTCTTGTAGCACTACTGTGTATCAGGCCATGCTTGTAGACTGGATGAGGAACCTTGAAGTCGGCATTCCAGCTCTTCTTGAGGATGGAATTCAGTTGCTTGTATATGCTGGAGAATATGATCTTATCTGCAACTGGCTTGGTAAGTCTTTTTGGGAATTTGACTTTCAGAGTAAACTCTTCTCAAGTTAGGTGGAAATAAATGCTTAGCTGACAAATAAACCTTTTTGAGCAGGCAATTCAAGATGGGTTAATGCCATGGAATGGACTGGTCAGAAAGAGTTTGTAGCATCTCAAGAAGTTCCTTTTGAAGTTGATGGTTCCAAAGCAGGATTATTGAAGAGCCATGGGCCTCTCAGTTTCCTCAAGGTCTCTCTCTCTCTCTCTCTCTCTCAATACTTCAAGGTTCTTGTATATATATATATTTAGTGATTGTCAATGTTAACATTTTTGCATGATGGTGCGTGGTAATAATCAGGTCCACAACGCTGGTCACATGGTTCCAATGGATCAGCCTAAAGCTGCACTAGAGATGCTAAAGAGGTGGACACATGGCTCACTTTCAGGAACCACGGCTGAGCCTGAAAACCTGGTGTCTTCGATGTGATTTCTATGTTGTTTTTCTTGACTCTCACTGACTATGTTTGTAAATAAATGGCAGCAAAGATTTTTTCTTTCCATGTTATCAAATAGATCCTAACATACTACGTTGTCTGGCTGGTGTTTTTAAAATAATGACGACTGCAGTGAACTATAAAGAGAATTTCTCCTTCACCTTTCTTTGTCTATCCATTTTGTTTTCCTTGTTGCAGTCAATTCAATTATTTTTTGATGATTTATACGTGTGGTTTAAAAAATAATGATTTGAATCATTGAAGTGGGCAGTCTAATCCACTTTCTAGACTTGGGAGGGTGTTTGTTTCAGCTTTTCAGAACTAATTTATGACTTTTAGCTTTGAAAAAGTTATTTTGGACTATTTGGTTAAACTTATTTCAAACAACTTTTGATTCTAACAGTTTATTTTAACTCAAAAAAGCTAATTCTGAGAAGCTGTTCACTTCTTGCTTCTGATTATCAGTTTCTGCTGTGAACATGTTAATTTATAGTTATACTCTTAAATTTTTTTATTTTTTATTTTTTTAAAAATAGAAAAAGACTCAAATGGACTATAGATTATTATTATTATTTTTTATGAGAAATGTAGACAAACAAAAAATAAAAATTAATTGAAAAAGTTATTTCACAGCTTATTTAACAAACACTACTCAGCAACTTAAATTTATAATTCAACAGCTACACCGAATAGATTAACAACTTCTGATTATAATCTGTTAAGTTATAATCTATAAGTTGTTTTAACAGCTACACCAAACGGGGCCTATGTAAAGCATACAAAGCGGAATAATTTTGTTATACAATTTTAATTCTTACAGGTCTCACAATAATTTTAATTCTCATATTTTTTCTCAAAATTGTTCTATACTATTAGATCAATGTGACTAGTAGTTAAAAGCACACAATATTATATTTTTCTATTTTTTATTCCTTCTCAGCTATTTGTATTATTTTTATTAGAAATGAGTTTATCCTATTGATATGTATATTTTTAAGTATACAAAATAACATAAAAGTATTGAAAATAACAATGCAAAGTTCTAATAAAGTTACATTGCAAAAAATAACAATAATTACATAAATATTTTCGTCAATTGATAGTCATCATCATACGTACCAAATTAGTGGAAAGTTGTGTAATTCCAATTTGTTTTTATTTATGTTCTAAAAATATTTTCATTATTATTGTAATTTCAGTATAAATTCTTTTGTTCTCTTTCTTCAAAAAAAAACAAAAACAAAAACAGAAAACGTGTTGGTTTTATGGTAGTCACAAATATATGAAAATAACAAATAAATATATACGTATATACTTTTTGAGATAAATTACAAATACACACTTTGAGATTTGATTAATGCAAATTACTCCCTGTGGTTCTGAAAATTATATTCCACCTTTAAGATTTCTAATTTCATAACAAATCGCCTCTTTTATTAATAAAATCAAGTTATTAATAATTTTTAATGATGTTATAAATATGTTTCAATTAATAATTTAGGTAATTTTATTATGATATAGGAGAGTAATTATGAGTTTTTTTTATAGTTAATTTTCTTAAATAATTTTTTTTAACAAGAGAATATTTATAAATTTTCAAATTACAGGAATAATTTATACTTTAAGCAAACCTTAAAAAGTGTATTTATAATTTACCTTACTTTTTAATTATTCACCGATCTCATCTAATACCTCTTTTGGGACACTTCAAATAAGTTTCTCATGAGTTTATTTCTATTACATTATATAATTTTCTTTTTTATTTTTTTTATACTTTTTTTCGTAATAAATAAAAAATTTAAAATTAAATCATACCCAAAATAACATTAAATCAACAAATATTATTATTTTAAGAAAACTAATAAAAAAATATAAAAAAAGTTGTTCACCTACCCAATTTTCAAATGGAAAAGTCTGGTAACTCAAGCTTACGCACCTAAAATTTTTTGAATAAATAATTGTATGATAAAGGTTAATTTTTATAATATAAAATTTATATAAAATGTAATAAAAATTAATTTCTCAATAATTTCTAAATGGGGCACTTTTTCATAATTTTTTTTTTTACTTATGTTCCATTTAATTCACATTATTTTCTTATATTCTAATAAGTTGAGAGGGTAATTTATACTCAAAATTAGGCCGAGCTAGGATTATGGGCCTTTCTATGGGCCGTACGAAGAAGCTTAGAAGGTGGGCCGTAGAAGTGGTAGACTGGTCCAGAGTAAGAGACTTACCACTGAAGTAATTAGTGTAGTTCGGTCGCTATTGTTTAAGTCCGGTCTCATCGTTCAAGACCGAGGTATGTTGAGCACTGTTCGCGGACCTGACTGTGGGTTAGGTCGGCTTAATTCTTCCATGGGTAGCTGGGCCTTGCATGAGAGGCCGAGGTAGGAGAAAGATTATGTAGAGCCGAGGTGATCATTAGATCGGTCGAGACATGTTGCAGCTCGTTTAACCTCGGCGTAAGGAACCAAGGTAGGAGTATGGGAAGGCGTAATCGAGCTATGTGTTAGCTCAATCATACAGGCGGTTTCAAGGGAAATGTTACTTCGGTCTTGAAGTATTTCGGCCATAAGAAGAACCATCTCACTTGGTTTAAGCAGTGAGGGGGGTGTTGAGAGAAGCATTATCTCTCAGGAGTTTGAATCCTAAGAGGACTCTACATGGAGGAGTAAGAGTCCTACTAGGATTGTGCCACACGAAACCTATATAAACTCACCAATATCACCTTTGGAGGGGTAACGCAATTTTGCTTTCTGAATACACAGAGCTTTTATCTATTTGTCTTGCTTACTGACTTAGGCATCGGAGAGGTTTCCGGCACACACCCGCCGACTAGCTCACGTTTGTGTTTTCAGGTGACAAAGCGACGTCGTACGGAGGAACGCAGACTTGATCAACAGGATTATACGAGAAGGTATATTTCTTTCCCGTACAATTGGCGCCGTCTGTGGGAATTCAGACAAGAACAACCTCTTGATCGAGCTTTTCTTCTCGAACATCAATGGCGAACAACGAAGAGTTACCTCAGTCTGTCATCGACAGACAAACTCCAGATGGGAGTGCAAGGCGCGAAGGCCTACCCTTGGTCACTCCCATAGCGAACCTGGAGCCACAGAGACAGAATTCCAAGAGGGATGCGAGGGGACGAAGACGGAATAACAGCCCTCATCCTTCTCATTCGCAAAGCCCAGAAAGACAAAGGCGCAGGATTGATCCTCAAATTCTGGAGGATCGCGTCAGAGAACAGGACGAATTGATTCGTAAGATGGCGGCGGACATGGAATCTCTAAAGCGCCAGATGAAAGGAAAAGAGGTGGCGACAGGAGAGGGGCGCAACAACAAGACGCCCCCTCGCTACTCGGAGGGACGTAGTAGGAATTCTACACCCTCCCAAGCGGAGAACAAAAGCCTCAAGACAGGTGATACGCAATCCCGATCTTCCAGGACTCGTCACTCCAGGTCTGAGAGGACGAGAACTGAGAGGTCATACACTGAGGGAAGCATATATTGGCCCTCACACACACACTGGACAAGGTCTAGACAGACGGAGTTGCCCAGATCGTCCGACCTACGATCCATGCTAGAAGAGAAGGCACGATGGAAGGAGGACGCCAGGGCGCGCGATCCACACAGGGTTTCTACCTTACAGCGGTTGGCTCCTCGAACGCATGGAAGCGTCGAGGTTGGAATGCCCATACTGCGCCCGGCATATGAACCAACGGACAAGGCGTTGGCGAGGCTGCAGACCTCACCATTCGTCCCGAGAATAGAAACGCGCCTTCCGTCGAGCTTCCTACCCAAATTCTAACGTATGAGGGGAAGACGGACCCCTACTCGCACTTTCGCTAGGTTATGGCTGTATACCGGCGGAACGAGGCTTTGATGTGCATCCTATTCCCTTCAAGCCTCGGTGACCTAGGCTTGACTTGGTTTGAAAAGCTTCCAGAAGGCGAGATAGCCTCCTCAGGCAATCAAGCGGAGGCGTTTGTAGCGATTGAGAACAAACACTAAAACCCTAGTGGAGATCGACCAATTACTCTCCATCGATATGGGTGACAAGGAGACTCGAGGTCGTACAATGCCATCGCTCTTGGGAAACATTCAACCAGTTGGGGATCGCAGACCAATCTTGCCATTGCTAATACAAAAGAGGCCTTCGGTCGGGGAACGGTGAGGGACTCTATCACCATGACACCACCCCTCACCATGGAAGCCCTGATGGAGAGAGTGCATCAGCACATCAGGGTGGAAGAGGATGGCGCTCGTGCCAAAGCAAAAACTGGCGCGACCACAACACCAGAGAAGAAGACCTCAGCAAAGGTCAATACGGTAGATCGCCGAAATCGAAACGGACGAGGCAGGCGAGACAATGGCGAGGACCAGGACAAGAGATGGTTAAGAGTCCGCACCGCCATAACCACGGTATTCAAGAAACCGATCTACCGTATACTTAGTGAGATACGAGACGAGCCCTTCGTCAAGTGGTCGGCCAAGCTAGGCGAGGCCCAAAAGGACTATGATGACAGATCCAGGTGCACCTTCCACAAAGAAAAGGGGCACCGCACTGAGAATTGCACGCCATTAAGGCAACATCTGGAGGAATTGGTGGCAGCAGGCCACCTGGACAAATACATCGAAGGGGGGGCACAGCCAGCCCCCCAGGACCATAACAACCCCAACGGCATGCTAGTAGATGCCCCACCTCAAGGCATCATCAACGTAATACACGGAGTCTTTGAACCTGAGCGTGTATGCGAGCTTAGAGGTTTAATAAAAAAGGCGGAGCATTTAAGAGAGGTGCTAAGTGCCCAACCAGCCATTAAGAAGGGAAAGACAGAGGCCACAAATGTCATGTCTTTTTCGGATAAAGACTTGGCAAGGATCTATTGCCTTCACAACGATGCCTTGGTCGTCACTCTCCGAGTCAAGGATTTTGACGTCAAGCGGATTCTGATTGACCAAGGTAGCTCGTGTGAAATTATGTACTATGAAACTTTCAAGCAACTCAAGTTGCAAGATAAAGACTTGGCACCAGCAGTATCTCCCCTCATCGGATTCAACTCCATGCCAGAATGGCCCGTCGGCAAAATTATTCTCCCAGTCAAAGCAGGGAGTGTGACGAAACAGGTGGAGTTCTGGGTGTTGAAGGTCCCCTCCACCTACAACATTATCTTGGGCAGAACATGGCTGCACGCCATGCGCTCGGTGGCGTCCTCCTACCACCAGGTGATGCGGTTTCCCAACGACACCGGAGTAATAGAAGAAGTTTATGGGGATCAGATCATGTCGAAGCAGTGCTTTGTAACAGTGAACGGTAGCCGCGCTGCCAAAGGAGATGTACATTCGGTGGAAGAACCAGAGAGTAATGAACTATTCGTGGATGTTGGCAAATCAGCTAGTCAGAAAGCAGTGGAGGACTTGGTGGAGGTCAGGATAGATGAGAAGAACCCGGATAAGTTCTTCTTACTTGGTTCGTCGTTGTCCAGCACTGAGAGATTGGAAGTCTTGGAATTCCTGACCTCTAACATCGAAGTGTTCGCCTGGACCCCATACGACATGCCAGGCATTGATCCCAACTTCATCTGCTACCAACTCAATGTCCACCCTTCTGCCAAGCCAATCATTCAGCGCACCCGCAGATCGGTACTCCATCACGCCAAAATAGTGGCGGAAGAAGTAGGAAACCTGCTGGAGGCAAGGGCAATCAGAGAGGTGCATTACCCAAGGTGGATCTCCAACACCATTGTAGTGCCAAAGAAGAATGACAAGTGGCGTGTCTGCGTCGACTACAAAACGGTCAATAAGGCGTGCCCAAAAGATAGCTTCCCCTTGCCCCGGATAGATCAATTGGTGGACTCGACGGCAGGACACAACCGACTTAGCTTTCTGGACGTATACAGAGGCTATCACCAAATCGCCATGCATGAACCAGACCAGGAGGTCACATCTTTCACAACTCCAAGGGGACTCTACTGCTACAAGGTCATGCCTTTCGGCCTGAAGAACGCAGGGGCGACATTCCAGAGAATGGTCACCAAAATGTTCGAACCATTGTTGGGCAGAGCAATGGAAGCTTACATCGATGATATGGTGGTCAAGAGCAAGGATGAGAATGACCATCTCAAAGACCTAGGTGAGATGTTCGAGATCCTGAAGAAACATAAGCTACACCTCAACGCGTCGAAGTGTGCGTTCGGAGTAAGATCTGGCAAATTCCTAGGCTTCTTGGTGACCAACCGAGGTATAGAGGCAGACCCTTCTCAGATCAAGGCCATTCAAGATTTGGAGAGGCCAAACTCAGTAAAGGAAGTGCAGCATCTCACTGGCATGGCGGCTGCACTCAATCGATTCATAAGCCGGTCATCAGACAGACTACGACCATTTTTCCATGCACTGAAGGCCAAGTTTGAATGGGACGAAGAATGCGACCGCGCCCTGGAAAGCCTAAAAGAATACATGTCTTCTCCACCATTACTTGTAACACCAATCCCTGGAGAAGGACTCTTCTTATACTTGGCAGTATCGCAACATGCAATTAGCGCAGTGTTGGTCCGCGCAGAAGGAATCCGACACTTGCCCATCTACTATGTCAGCAAGACGTTACTGGGCGCCGAAACAAGGTACTTGCCACTGGAGAAACTGGCATTGGCCTTGATGATGGCTTTAAGGAAGTTGTCGCATTACTTTCACGCCCATACAATAGTTGTTCTCACGGCCTTCCCATTAAAGGCTTTATTTGAAAGGGCGAACTTCTCTGGACGAATTCTGAAGTGGGCAGTAGAGTTGGGACAATACGACATCAAGTTCCAACCAAGGACCGCAATAAAAGCACAAGCATTGGCAGACTTCGTTGCAGAATTCACACCAGGAAGTCATCACATCTGCCCAGTCGACTTAACTGAAACAACCAAACTAGGAATGGAGGTTGACATCGGAATAACGCAACCCCTAGTATTGGTTAATCAGTCAGGCCCCAAGGTAAGGAAAGGAAGGAAGGAACAAACCATGCTACACCAAGTCAGGACATACCAACAAATGATGACTTGGCACAATCAGTTAGCAAGGGGCATGCAGCGAGCGTGAACTCTGAAGAAGACACCAGCAACATGGAAGATCCCAAGGCATCATCCGATTCCTCAATTTGCTGGAAGTTGTTCGTTGGGGAGATGTGGAAGCTCTTCGTGGACGGAGCATCCAACAGGCATGGAGCAGGACTTGGCATAGTCCTCATCTCTCCAGACGGCCTAGTAGTGGAGCAGGCAATCAACCTTGGCTTCCCAGCGTCAAACAACGAAGCGGAGTATGAAGCGCTTCTGGCAGGTCTCAAGTCAGCATCCTACATGAAGGCCACCGAACTAATGGTTTACAGCGACTCACAGCTAGTGGTAAACCAAATATCTGGCGACTATGAGGCAAAGGATGATAGAATGGCCAAGTACCAAGAACTGGTCAGAACGGAGATAAAGAAGTTTAAAGTGGTGAGGATTGAGCAGATCAGCAGGAAGGAAAACAGCAGAGCAGACGAACTCGCAGGCTTCGCCTCAATGGCAGATACCTCCATCCCACACCCACTGCTAATTGACTACCTACCTAGACCAAGCATTGAAGACCTAGAAACAGAAGAGGTATGTTGTGCAGAGTTAGGTCCTTCTTGGATGGATCCCATTATACTATTCCTAAAGGACGGCACCCTCCAAGAAGAGAAGAAAGAAGCCAACAGAATAAGAGCAAAGTCACAGCGATTTTGGCTCTCTCTATCCTTGGCATTGTACAAGAAGTCGTTCACAGGACTTTACTTGAAGTGTGTTCACCCCAGCAAAGTGGAGGCATTCCTGTTCGAAATACATGAAGGGGTATGTGGCAGCCATCAAGGAGGAAGATCATTGGCATACAGGGCGATTTCACAAGGATATTGGTGGCCGTACATGCAAGCGGATTCAGAGAAGTATGTCAAAAAGTGCGAAAAATATAAAAAATTCGCACACCAAATACACCAACCTGCCAGAGAACTTCTACCTTTGACTAGTCCATGGCTCTTCGCAATATGGGGATTGGACATAGTAGGCCCACTTCCAACAGCACCAGGCAACAGGAAGTTCTTTCTTGCCGCAATCGACTACTTTACAAAGTGGGTAGAAGCAGAAGCCTTGGCATCAATCAAGGAAAAAGATGTAAAAAAGTTTGTCTGGCAGAACATCATCACTCGATTTTGCATACCAAAGGCATTAATCTCAGACAACGGCACTCAGTTCGACGGCAGAATTTTCAGAGGCTTTTGTGAAGAATACAAGATAGAGTTCTACAATTCTACACCGGCATATCCCCAAGCAAATGGTCAAGCAGAGGCATCAAACAAAGTAGTCTTGGATGGATTGAAGAAGAGGTTAGAGAAAGCAAAAGGCAAGTGGGCAGAAGAGCTTCCTCATATTTTATGGGCTTACCGCACCACGCCTCGACGATTAACAGGAGAAACATCATTCTCCTTAGCTTATGGCATGAAAGTGGTCATCCCATTAGAAGTTGGCCACCCCACAATCCGAAGCGAAAACTTTGATCCAGACTTAAATGGCGAAGCCATAGCATTGGAACTTGACCTTGCGGAAGAAAGAAGAGACAGAGCATTGGTTCACATCGCCTCCTACCAACAAGAGTTGTCTAGAAAGTATAACAAAACAGTGCACCCAAGGCAATTCAAGATCGGAGATTGGGTGCTGCGCAAAGTGATGGGAAATACCCTAGTTCCAGGAGATGGCAAGTTGGGGCCAAATTGGGAAGGACCTTACAAAGTGGTCGAGTTAGCAGGCAAAGGGGCATACCACTTGGAAGATAAGGATGGCAAGGCAATTCCCAGGCCATGGAATACGGCAAATCTCAAGTTGTTTTATTTTTAGCTTTTTTCTTTTTAAGTATGTGTAATTTTTTACTTTCTCAATAAAACAAATCGATTCTTTTTCAGTATAATTGTTCTCAGTAGAAAGTAGCTTTTAGTAAGTTAGGAGCATTGTAAATATAGTTGGCCGGAATAACCAACTATGAACCCTTTCTAAGCCCAGGATAAGGATCCAGGCTGCGGGACGTTTGGTCGGAACAACCAAACATTTTATTTCTAAGTTGGCTGGAAAAACCAACTTAGAGGTTGGCTGGATTAAACCAACTCTTTGTACTCTTCAGCCGAAGTAAGTTATATCGGCTGAAGAGTGGTTGGCTGGATTAAACCAACTCTTTGTACTCTTCAGCCGAAGTAAGTGTATGGCTGAAGAGTGGTTGGCTGGATTAAACCAACTTTTTGTACTCTTCAGCCGAAGTAAGTGTATGGCTGAAGAGTGGTTGGCTGGATTAAACCAGCTTTTTGTACTCTTCAGCCGAAGTAAGTTACATCGACTGAAGAGTGGTTGGCTGGATTAAACCAACTCTTTGTACTCTTCAGCCGAAGTAAGTTATATCGGTTGAAGAGTGGTTGGCTGGATTAAACTAACTTTTTGTACTCTTCAGCCGAAGTAAGTGTATGACTGAAGAGTGGTTGGCTGGATTAAACCAACTCTTTATACTCTTTAGCCGAAGTAAGTGTATGGCTGAAGAGTGGTTGGCTAGATTAAACCAACTCTGTGTACTCTTCAGCCGAGGTGAGTTATATCGGCTAAAGAGTGGTTGGCTAGCAAGTTAGATAGTTAAATTGAAATCATAGTTAATGAAAAATTCATTGCAAGTGTAAGCATACATACACAAAATCGGAATAAGAGCGGAGAAATTTTCATTAAAATGCAAACCAAGTACAATTAGGGTAGCCACAACTCGGTTACAAAAATTCAAAAGAAGAAAGAAAAAAGGAAAATCAACGAAGAAGAGCATCTAGTTCGGCATCAAATTCGTCATCGGCATCTACCCTAAGTCCAGTGGCGGTCGGGAGCACGGTCTGAACTGGGAGCTCGGTCTTAGCCTGAACCTGGGTCTCAGCTTGAACCTCAGTCTTAGTTGATGGAAGCTCGTCCCTTCGGTCTTCAATGATGGGCTCCGACCGAACTATCTAATTATTTTGATCATTGACGACCGGGGTGGGAGTTTGCTCATCTTCTTCAGAATCCTCATCATCATCATCTTCATCACCAAACCCCTCAAGGAACTGCTTTTGGAGATCGGCAGCGTATTGTGAAAGTGAAGCTGGAATGGAGTACGGTGGAGCGTCGTAGACCTCGGTGTCAGGCGTACAACCGAACTTCTCCACCGCAGTCCTCCAGCCACACTTGAAAAAGAGATCTTTTGCTGCGTCACATTGCTGGGTGTATGCTACTTCGGCCTCATTGAAGCCCTGCTTCTCGGCCTTCTTCACCTCCTCCTTCAATTGGTTTATCTCGGCATCCTTTTTCTTCTCAATTGATGCCAAGATACGTAGGTATCTATCTTTGGCCTCGTTGGCAACTTTTTTCTTCTCGGCTTCGACCGAATTGGCAACCTCGGTCAGCCGACCATTTTCAGCACGGAGCTCGCCCAGCTGCTTTTTGGCTTCTTCTAGTTCGGCCGTTTTTAATTCGGCCTCAGCCATGGCCTCCCTTGTACTACGCCGAAGTTCCATGACCCTCCTATGAGTGACTTGGTTTTTCTAGATGGCCTGTAAAAGATGAGTAACGTTAGCCGGACTCAAAGTTGGAAGAAATTTACAAAGAAAGAGGGAAGCTGTTTACCAGGATCATGGACTTCGTAGAGGACCGAATCGACTTCAGCTCGGTGTTGAGCTGTTTATAATGGTGCTCCATGTCCTTCGGAAGGCACACGCTTTTGGCTAGGTTGAAAGCCAACAAGTGGTCCTTCTCAGCAACAACCGAATCTTCAGCAGTGATATCTCGGTTGTCGAAGGAGAGGACAGGAGCCCATTTTGAAGAAGTGGCAGTTCGGTCGGATGGTTCCGGTTGGAGGCTTTGCTGGGGACTTGGAGGAGAAACTTGTGGCAGAATGGTCTCATCCTCATCTGCAAGACGTGGCTCGGTTTGGCTAGTCCAAGCATGCTTGTTTCGGCGAGAGGTGGAGGGCTGTTGAGATGGTAGGGCTACCACGGTTTCGGTGTTTCGGCCGGTCGGTTGTACGTCGGCAGGAGTTGTTGCGGTTAGAAGGGCCTTCAGCCTATTCTTCTTGGCCATTTCTTGTTTGGCAGTAAGTGGCACAAGGTTGATCTGGGGCAAAGCAGGGTCCGGCTCTGGTGCGTCTTCGAGGAGGAAGTCGGTCACCCTTGCTTTTCGGCGACCGGAGTAATGTAAGTCGGTTCGAAGTTTAGAAGCTTTGCCCAACTTCTCTCCTTTACTCTTAGTACGGCGCGCAGAAGATCGAGGTTGGGGTAGCCGTAGTTTGAAAGGAGATGGGCTTTATCTGCAAAGAGAAAATAAGTGTTAGTTCGGTCTAGAGTAGAAAGCCGAAATAAAGAAAAGAGAAAAATGTGAAATGCAACCGAGGTATGTATACCGGGCTCTCCTTTTTTCCAGTTTATTCTTCGGCCAGGAATCTGGGCTTGAAGGTCTTCAAAATTCCCAGAGACCCAAAAGAAGTCATCGTTGTTTAAGTCTTTGTTCGGTATGTGTTTTATTATTTTCTCTCGGCCACGGCGTACTCTCAAGTAATAACACTAGCCTTCGTTTTTTGATCCTATGGAATATTGGTGAAGTATCTCGGCCAAACCTAGGTTGAGACCGGTTTGATGGTTCAGTGCGGCTATACCCATTATTATTCGATATGTATTGGTGGACAGCTGGGTGGGGCATAGTCTGGTTTGTCTTAAGAATTCACAAATTAAGGGTTGGAATGGAAATCTAAGTCCGGTCTCTATTATTGATTAGAGAGTAAAGGGAACAAAACCTTTGTTGCCCCATGGGTCAACATCTTGTTCGGCTAAAGTAAGGTTTACATCGGCTGGAATATTGTAATTCTTTCTGAATTCGGCTAAGTCGCCTGGGGTTTCTACCAAAAATCTGTACTTCCTAATTTATTGAATAACTTATAAATAAATTAGTTCGGCTGAGAATTTGTGCTCGGGAGCTCGGTTGAGCGCGCAGAGGAAGTGCCTGGGCAACCTAAGTCTGCAAAGTGGAAAAACAAGGTGTTAAGCACAGATCATCGACCGTGCTATAAAAACAAAACAAAGGAAGCCTTACTTCGGCTAAATGGGGTGCTACAGGATCTACCTCGGTTTTTACAAGTTGCTTGTTATCTCGGCTCGGCAGTATGATTGGTTATCACGGTTCTACCTATGGTTTTTGTTACTCCGGTTAAGCATCAAGGGGCAGCTTTCTGAGTCCGGTTGAGGAACTCTGTAACAACCCTCGTACTGATTATCGATAAACTGTTGAATTAGCTACTGGTTACTGGTAAACAGAACTGATAATGACTGATAATTGGATTAACTGAAGTACTGAATGGACTGATTGAAATCGAAACTGAAATCGAATAAGTTTATCTATTGAATTGCATATTGCATCTGTTTGATTATTTGATTATCTGTTTGAATTCATATGTTTAAACTGTTAATTGGAGGCCTTATCGGCGGCCGAATTAGGAACCGTTTAGTGTTTTGGACTCAGTAGAATATTTGTGATTTAATGGTATATTTATCTGAAAATTGATTAGGAATGATTAAATTAGATTTAAATGAGTTAATTGTCAAGATTGACTTATTTACCAAATTGCCACCTATAGTGGACCTTTGTTTACTATTATAATAGAGCCTTATCACCTAATCAAAACATTTGATCAGCCATTCCTTACATTCTAGCCGACCATAGTAGAGAGAGAGGGTGAGAGTTGAGTTCACTTTGTGAATTGCTAGAAGACTTGAAGAATTTGTAGAAATTGCTAGAGAATTGGCATAATTGGACTCTTGAACCTTGAAATTGAGACTTAGGTAAGAAATTATCTTCTTATTGTTGTCCTTGAGCTCCATCTTGCATGTTCTAGGCTCCGTTGTAGAATCAAACCATGTTTTAGAGCCAATAGGTTGGATTATGCTTGAATTGTTGCATGCATGGCCATTTTGGTGCATTTTGGAAGTTGAATTCATGGTAGATTATACATGCATGCTCATGGTTCCAACAAAGTCCATGTTTTCATTTTATTTTCCAACTAATGAGCTCATTAGAGCAAGATTTGAACCTTGAATTTGGTTTAAAGTTCATGCTTTGCATGTTTTGAAAGTGTTCTTGGAATGGGTTTGAATTTTGGATTTAATTGACTCACCTTTGGGGCTTGAATTCATAAATTGGCTTTTGAAACTTGTTATACATTGTTTTGGGATGTATTTTCCAGAATTTGGGCCCAAGAGGTGAATTGAGTTGGGAATGCTTGGTTTGAGCTTGGAAGGCAAATCTGGAAATTCCAGATTTGGCTTCTTCGCTCGAGCGACCAACGTTTTCTTTGAGCCGCGCTCGAGCGAAGGATTGGTGGCTCGAGCGTAAAAATCGAGCATCCAAGATTTTTATCGTTTCATCGCACCGCTTTCGAAGGATTGTTCGCTCGAGCGAAGCCTTTGATTTTGCAACCTCGCTCGAGCGAATGAAGGCTCGCTCGAGCGAGACCCCTGTTTTCAGCAACTTTTGGAAAATGCCTTCCAACTGTATTTTTGCATCTTCACCCCATCCTAGGCATTCTTAGGCCTAGTTTTAGACATCTTAATGAGGATTTAGACATAGAACCACACCGAGGAAATTTAGGGATTTAATTATCATCCTTCCTGACTGTTAAACTTAATGTGTGTTCTATTTGTTAACTGTTTAAGGTTGGCTCTCGGGGACGCGCTCTAGCTGCTATTAGCCCAATCTCTGTGAGTAACAATTGTGTAAAGATATGTTCAAAATAGGTTATCTTTTGAATCATGAACTGAACTGTTTATTGAACTACTGTTGTTTACTGAATGAATGTATGTCCTGTATTCTGAACTGTATTGTGGCATCCTTAGCAATTATCACATTCTGAGCTCTCGGTTTCCTTGTGGAACCATATTTCTCGATTGATGGCCATCATTATGATGGGTTCATAAGACCGGTCCTTTTGGACTCATCGTTTATAGGCTAATGGATGTACCACATATGGTGATTGATTGAAATCTTGAAGATCAAATACTGTTTAATGAACTGATTTCATTACTGTAAGGACATTCATTCATAACCTCTTTACGCTTTATGTTATTCACTGGGCTTTAGCTCACTGTTTATATATATATGTAGGTTTTCAGCATCCAGACCGGAGCTAGGAGCGTGGGTTGGTCCCTAGTTTTGTCAAGCCAGCCTATGTGCTTCACTGTGAGGTTCCGAGTCGCCATGCTATGGCTTAGGGTGTTTTTATTGTCCCCACTTGTCTCCTCACTGTTTTGTACTATTGCATAGACTGTCTACTGTTTTACTGTACTGTTATCGAGGGATTAGGTCCCCGTACTGAATGTTTGTAAATGATTGTATAGATTTTACTGTTTTGGACTGTATGAATGCATACAAATATTTTTGGCATACAGATTTACACAGCTCAATGGACACTAGTTAGTTACTGTATTGGCTTCCGCCAGCTCAGACTGCTTAATCAGACATCGTTTCAAAGAGCCTTCTAATCTCTTGACATCGCTGCGATTCTGATGCTAAACCCATAGGGCCGGGTTTGGGTCGTGACAAACTCAAAAAACTGGCTTAGCCCCAAAGCCTTAGCTCGGTTGAGGGCTAAGATTCCTAGTGCGGTGCGTTTTTATTTCGGCTAGTATGAATCAGATGGTGACTTATTAAAGCTACTGAGATGTGCACAAGTGCCAGTCCGGTTCCAGTTTTCCTATATCTGTGTATAAAAGTAAACGGTATCCTAGTTCGGTTGCTTCGTGATTTTGGATCAAAATCAGTGTTCTACAGGTTCTTATGTGCATTCATATGTTCTATGGCTAAGTTTTTCAGAAACAACACAAAAAGTGTTTTGCAAAAACACATTATACTGGATTGGACAAAAGCAAAACTAAGCAAAAAGAAACAGATTTATGGTGCTTACCTAGAGGAGAGGAAGAGCAGAAGATGAGAGCGGCAACAGCAAAATGAGAACACGTAGCTTCTTCAGAATGCAAAATAAAGAGACAGCAAGAACTCAGGAGAGGAAAGAACAGTGAAGCAGTTTGGTGAATGATTTGAGACGTAGAAGGGTTGTTTTGTTTTGATGGTGGAATCATAAGGCGGGAACTGTTCAAAAATTTCGGAGTACGAGGAACGACGTGACAGCTAAGCTGGCCAACCAGAGCGAGCCACGTGTCATTGGAATACTGAACGATTCAGTTTCTGTAAATTGAAGAGACATCTTTGACCGGACGTGCACAGCTCGGCTTGGGTTTAACTCGGCTGGATAAGCTAAATGGATTTTTTAGCTCGGTTGGAGGAGCTAAAAGGTTTACGGCTCGGCCAGAATAGCTAAGTGGTTGTAGCTCGGTTGGATAAGCAAGCACCTTAGCCCGGTTTTTTATACAGGTAATCCCTATCATGCTTTGCAGATGGCATTAAGGGGCAATTGAGAGGGTAATTTATACTCAAAATTGGGCCGAGCCAGGATTATGGGCCTTTCTATGGCCGTACGAAGAAGCTTAGAAGGTGGGTCGTAGAAGTGGTAGACCGGTCCAGAGTAAGAGATTTACCACCGAAGTAATTAGTGTAGTTCGATCGCTATTGTTTAAGTCCAGTCTCATCGTTCAGGACCGAGGTATGTTGAGCACTGTTTGCGGACCTGACTGTGGGTTAGGTCGGCTTAATTCTTCCATGGGTAGCTTGGCCTTGCATGAGAGGCCGAGGTAGGAGAAAGATTATGTAGAGCCGAGGTGATCATTAGATCGGTCGAGACATGCTGCAGCTCATTTAACCTCGGCGTAAGGAATCGAGGTAGGAGTATGGGAATGCGTAACCGAGCTATGTGTTAGCTCAGTCATACAGGCGGTTTCAAGGGAAATGTTACTTCGGTCTTGAAGTAGTTCGGCCATAAGAAGAACCATCTCACTTGGTTTAAGCAGTGAGGGGGGTGTTGAGAGAAGCATTATCTCTCAGGAGTTTGAATCCTAGGAGGACTCTACATGGAAGAGTAAGAGTCCTACTAGGATTGTGCCATATGAAACCTATATAAACTCACCAATATCACCTTTGGAGGGGTAACGCAATTTTGCTTTCTAAATACACAGAGCTTTTGTCTATTTATCTTGCTTACTAACTTAGGCATCGGAGAGGTTTCCGGCACACACCCGCCGGCTAGCTCACGTTTGTGTTTTCAGGTGACAAAGCGACGTCATACGGAGGAACGCAGACTTGATCAACAGGATTATACGATAAGGTATATTTCTTTCCCGTACATAAGTCCTAAGTGACATAATTACCAAAATACTCATAATAATATTCACATTTACAGTGTGAATATTCTGTGATGTAAATATTCACATCATTGTAAAGTATGAATGTTCATATTACCAAATTGCTAATCGTTCAAAAAATATTTGTAAGGGTAGAAATATCTATAAAATACCTTAAATATGAGAATTAAAATTTGATAGATCAAATAATAAGATTTATTGAAATACAAAAATATCATATGAATTAATTAAGATATAAAATACTTAAAAAATAATTTTTTAATAAATCTCTCTTTCTAAATTAATAAAGGTGAATTTATTATATTATTCTTTCTAAATGCCATGAGTGAAAAATACAAAAATAAAAATTGTTTGGATGTTGATATTACAACCACAAAAGGCAGATTATGATTGTTTGGTTCTATTCCATGTATACATACATACATATATAGATGATTGAGAGAGGCTCTGGTTCAGCAGAGCAGACTCAGCACTAAACTGTCTGAATCCGAGAGACAATAGAGAGAGAGAGAGCGAATCAGAAGATGGGTTTGGAATCTCATCTTCTCTTTTAGGGTTTCCTTTCTGTAAGTAAATCGTTGCCCCTTTTCTATTCCCTTATACATTTATACTTATATATATATTGATTTATATGCATCCTTTAGATTGATTGAAGAGATATAAGAATTGAATTGGGTGCGTTTGTAACTTTGGTGGGTATTGATTTCGATGCATGATCTCTGCTTTGTTAGTTGGGTTTTTCGTTTATTTCTGATAGATTGTTTTCTCGGAAATCTTTCCTGAGAAAATCGCAAACTTCTCTGGGTACAGTTTGTTTCTCTCTCTCCTGATTTTAATCTCAATTTTCATGTTAAAAAGCCTAAAAATTGGTATGCCTGAGGAATAGGTGTACTCTGGTTTTGTTGGTTTATAATAATTCACTTTACCTATAAATAAATAAAAAGCCTAAAAATTTAAATTTTCCTGTGAAATTGTTTTGAAGTGTGAAGACTTAATCATATCAGGGAGCTGATTAAATGATCTTGATAGATTTTTGTGCTTGCTTCACGCTTATATATGTGTGTATATATATGATTATATAAATGAGGAGTTGAATGGAAAGATTTATGCAGCAAAAAATTATGCCTTAACAAACTGAGCTGATTATAGAATGCAGTTATGTAATTTTTAGACGAGGTAATTCGCTTTCAGCGGCATTTGTTTCTAAGGGAATCATTTAGAGGGAGAAGAAAATGCACATGTTTCAGCGTATTAAATTTAAGCTTTCCTGATTATTGATGTATGCATTAAGCTTGAACTTTTTTTAAAAAGAATTTGAAGTTAGTTGTTTTCCGTTCATGTATAGATAGTATATTCTATTGTCTGAAGCCACTCTTATGTTTCATTTCCAAGGAAAAGGATTTCCGTGCACTAAATTGAGATTTGGATTAGCAGGTAACAACATTGCCTTCAAAATTATATGCAAGGAGCATAGAGTACATAGTGGTATACTATTAACTGCACTGTTGGATGCATGACCTATGTTCAAGTAAGCTTACATTATTACTCTATCATTCTTGTGAGCCATTCTCTGTTTTTTGCTATGTAAAATCAACTTTTGCTTGATAAACACTCTATCCACATGAAGGCAATTAGGGTTGTGAGCCAAAGGTTTCTTTAGAAATTAGACCTGCTGAAATGAATATATATATATATATATATAGAATTAAGGTAATTTCCAAATGTTGGTTGGTTTAATCCTGAATACAGCACATGAAGGTCACCTTGGTAGTTAGAATTATATGCAGATATGTATGGGTATACAAGAAGCTAGCAGTTAAATTTGTGGATATATTTTTATGCCACAGCTGCTTCTTCAGGAAGAGCTGCCAAGGCCAAGACAGAAAGTAATACTATAATGAAATATTATGTATCTGAACTATTTATTGGAGTGGGAATTGGATGGATAAGGAAATACAAATGCTCTACGATGTTACTTGGGTTCTGTGTATATCAACTCTTTTATTTCTCCCAAAGTACATGTGTCCACCAAATATGACAAGGGTAAGAGTGTGAGATATGTATCTGACGCCCGTATTCAATTTAGACACTCGGGTCCTTAAATCTTTTTATGAGTATGCAATATATATATATATATATATATGAGTGTCCATCACCTGTTGTCCTTCTACTCAAATCTAATTTTTGGATATATATCCCAATAACCTAAGATTTAGGTTTATGTTTGTTAGATGTTGGACACGCACCCTCACCTGATATTTTAATCTGAGTCCATGCAAAATAGTCTGTGTTGTGTTGGGAATGACTTTCTTAAATGGTTTGTGTGAATGCTTGGACCATGTTAGCTATTAGACAAGAATAACATGTGAGAAATTAAATGAAAACTTATTTAGCTTCTTCAATGTATCATCGGCCTCGTTTGGAAAGTGTCTACTTTTTTGACTTTTTGATTATGTTAGTAGGTTATTTTAGTTTTTGTGTTTGGGAAGTTGGGTTAAATTTTTTTGTTGATTGTTGTATTGAAAAATATGTTTGAAATGATGTTTGAGGATGAAATGACAAATTTGTCCCGAATCTCACTTTTTTCAAAATTGGTCTAAAAAGGCAAAATTGTCATTTACTACCTATGGGATAAGCTGTCAACGTGACAGTGGAAGGCTGTCCCTAACCTCATTTTTTTTTTAATATTTAATTTTAATATAGGTCAGTGGCGTAGGCTACTGTTTGAGGCTATTTGGCTTTTTTAGTATTTGAGGCTATTTTAGCCCCAAACTTGGGTTCCCAAACAAGGCCATTTTAAGATATCAAAGAGGTTTTATATGCTTCAGGCAAAGGATGCTAGAGGGACTAAAGCGAGGCCTAAAAAACATTGGCCGTTGTTCTAGAAATCATTTGACTAGGGTGGCCTAGGATTGCTACCTAAGTTTGAAATTACATTATTAGCATTACTGTGTGACCAATTTAAAAATTATAGCAGGTATACCAGTTGTGATGAAAGAAATGCCTTTTCTACTTCTTTGAATATCTTAATTGTGGAGAACCAAATTGGTTTTTATTTTGTTCAAGTTGAAGATGGTAGAAAGATAAGGCAGAGGTCTAAATACCGAAGGAATGTGGATCAAAGTTGTGAGAGCCTTGATGATTTAGGGTCCAACACATGTTATGGCCTTAGAACAAAATAATCTAATTTAAAAAGAGGAAGGAGAAGAATGATTCATATTCTTGATACTTGTAATAGCTTGTTAAGTTGTGTTGAGATATGTAAATTTGAAAATAATAAGCTAACTGTTGTCTTTAAAAAATTCAAAAATAATGTGTCTTGTGTTGTATTACTATTATAATGATTATTAAAAATTAGAAAAACTATCATGCAACGCTAATGAGATCTAAATGCAAACTTATTTGGAGTTTGGGGGATGATGACTACTCACATGATTCTAAAGGTACTTGACAGGTTAGGTTGTAATCTAGATTATTAACATTTAGCTGGTCTTGTGGTTTGTCTGGCTACTCCACACTTGCCCTTGTAGTCTTACTCAAACTGTTTTTTATCAAGTGCAATGACAAGAATTTTTAGTCATCTAGTCAAGGTGCACATATGATGGGGAAAACATCATTTCAATGGAAGTTGTTGGAACTTTATTTTTTGTTCCACTCAAGTTCTTCAAAGATACAAACAAGATTTGGGTTTTGACAGTGATTTAAGGGTTTTTTTTAATTGGGGAAGTGATTGTGATTGTGGTTGTGGTGGTGATGGTGGCGATGGAGATTTAGTGCTGGTGAGGTGGTGATGATGGTTGCCATTGCATGTGCCCTTGATGGTTGTCTTCGATGGGTTCAGAAGAAGAGGGTAGAGAGAGAAATGGGAGGAAGGGGAATCAATCTTCGGGTCCGGATGAGGAGGTTGAAGTTTGTAACAAGGAGGAGAGGGTCGAAGCCTCTGATCCGAACCTAAATTGGCTATTCCATGAAGAGGGGTTATCGTTTTCTTCTTGTATTAAGCACGCTGTGGGGACTAAGGGTAAGGAAGGCTTTGATTCTGGGGAAAAGGTATGTGACTCTTTTGATGAAGATAACATGAACTCTTCACTTCCTAATCATCTTCAGTGCATTCAATCTGAGTCAGTTTCTGGGGGGGAGTCACTCTTGGATCCTTTTTTCTCACATCCTAATAGAGTGGTTTCTACCAAGAATGACAATTTGCCTTAGTTATCTGCTAGTAGGTCCTCTACCAGTGATAGTTTGAACCCACATGCAATTAACACGGAAAGTCATAGGGATGATCTTCCGATGGAAGTGTCTACTAATCATAGGCTTGAGAGGAACGATGTTCTTGGGAATGACGGTGATGAATCTAAAAAGTGGTTGAGGAAAATGAGTAAGTATGTGTCTTTCCCTTTAGAGGAGGGAGATGTGCCTTACTTTACACAATTACTTGACACTCTTGGTTCGTCACTAGTTAGGAAGAATGGGAAGAAGTCGAGGTCTAGGAGTGTGGGTTTGCATCTAAGGGTGGTAGTAGTCATAGAAGCTCGGGGCAGAGAAAAGGGACGAGGGAATTAAGAAATCTTGAAAGTGGCATTAATTATGAGGGGCGGAGGAAAGAGACAAGGGGTGATGTTGGTTCTCCATGAAGATTTTGAGTTAGAATGTTAGAGGACTACGGTTTTGTAGGAAAAGGGTGGTAATTAAAGAGATTTTGAAAATTCATCAACTAGATAGAGTCATGTTTCAAGAGACAATGAGGAATGTGAGGTTTCATTAGGAGTGTTTGGGGGACTAAGTTTAGGAGATGGGCTATTTTACCTTTTAGCGGGAGATTAGGGAGAATTTTGATTATATGGGATGAGAGAGTTGTATTGGAGTGTGAGATGATTGTTGGGGTGTTTTCATTGTTCAGTAGGTTTAGGAATTGGGATAACAAGGAATGGTGGTTGATGGGGGTTTATGGTCCCAATGGGCCTAGTAGTCGTCAGGAATGGTGGGAGGAGTTGGCGGGATTATTTGGGCTTTGTTCCTCTAATTGGTGTATGGGCAGAGATTTATTTCGGAAAAACTCAACGGGGTTTCTACAAATAGGAGTATGCGGGATTTCGACTCTTTTATAAGGGGGTGTGAGTTGCTCGACCCGCCCTCGAGTAATGTTCGGTTTACTTGATCTAATCTTCAGGAAAATCTTGTGTGTTGTAGGTTGGATAGGTTTCTTCATACTCTAGGGTGGGAGGAGTTGTTTCTTGATATAAGGCAAGAGACAGGGCCAAAAATTATGTCAGACCATTGCCCGGTGATTCTTGAGAGCTGGCCTTTTAAATGGGGTCCTACCCCCTTTAGATTCGAGAATATGTGGTTGGAAAATCGATCTTTTGAGAAGAATTTTAAGGATTGGTGGGAAAGCAGTAAAGTCCATTTGGTGGGAGGGTTTTAAGTTTATGCGAAAATTGAGAGGACTCTAGGATAATTTAAAGGTTTGGAAGCGTGAAGTTTTTGGTGATCTAAATGAGGTTAAATCGGAGTTAGTTTGGGATATTGAGAAATTGGATGCGAGGGAATTTGGGGAGAGTTTATCTGGGGCTTTAAGGGATAAGAGATAATTGCTCAGGATGAAGTTGGGAGAGCTTGTTTTTAGGGAGCAGATTTTTTGGGGACAGAGAGCTAAGTTGAATGGGCTAAAGAGGGTGATACCAATTCTAGATTTTTTCATAGGGTTGCGTTGGGAAAGAGGAGGAAGAATTTTATTAAAAATTTGGAGGTAGGGCAGGGGTGAGTAAGGAGGAGTTTATTGTTAAAGAGATTTTTAATTTTTATTCAAATCTCTATTTTGATTGGGGGAGTGGATCGTCCAGGGATCGAAGGCATTAATTGAGCTCCTGTGGAGTCAATGACAGCCCTTTGACGAATGTGAGGTGAGACAGGCAGTGTTTGAGTGTGAGAGAGATAAGGTTCTTGGTCCAGATGGTTTTTCAATGGTTGTATTTCAAGATTGTTGGGACATTGTGAAAGGGGATCTTATGAGAGTGTTTGGTGAGTTCTTTGAAAGTGGGGAGGTCAACTTATGCACCATTGCATCTTTCATTTGTGTAATTCCCAAGAAGGAGAAGTCAGTTAAGATTGGGGATTTTAGACCCATTAGCTTGGTTGCATCACACTACAAAATTCTAGCAAAGGTGCTTTCTAAGAGAATTAGTGTGGTCGTTGGGGAAACCATCTCTTCTGCACAAGGCCCGTTTGTGCAGGGACTATAGATATTAGATGTAGTCTTAGTGGCAAATGAGGTTGTTGAGGAGTATAGAGGGTTACATAAGGAGGGTGTTGTCTTTGAGGTTGACTTTGAGAAGGCGTATGACTGTGTTGATTGGGGCTTTATGGATTTTGTTTTGGAAAGAAAAGGGTTTGGATCTAAGTGGAGAATGTGAATTTGGGGTTGCTTGTCGTCTTGCAATATGTCTGTCATTGTGAATGGTAAGGCTAGGGACTCGTTTCGGGCATCTAGAGGTCTAAGGCAGGGTGATCCATTATCACCATTTTTGTTTGTTTTAGTTGTTGATGTGTTGAGTCGGATAATTGATATAGCTAAGGATAAGGGTGTTATTGAGGGATTTTTGGTGGGCAGGGATAGGATTGGAGTCACTCATCTACAATTTGCGGATGATACTATATTTTTTCATCAAAAGAGGAAAGCAAGGTGGTAGTTTGCTAAAGATTTTGAGAATTTTTTAAATTGTGTCGGGCCTCAAGGTCAATCTTAGTAAGAGTAGTGTTGTGGTTATTAATCTGGGAGAGAGCTATGTGCAAAGGGTGGCGGATATATTGGGATGTTCTATTGAATTATTTCCTCTCAAATACTTAGGGTTTTCACTGGGGGGAGATCCTAGAATGGCGTCCTTTTGGGAGCTTTTTTTGTCAAAATTGAAAAAAGATTGGAGGGATGGAAGTAAGCTTTGTTGTCTAAGGGAGGAAGATATACTTTGGTACAGTTTGTATTTAGGCTTTGTTCCTATTTACTTCTTGTCCATATTCAAATTCCGGTTAGCATTGCGAGAAAAATTAAGAAATTTATGAGAGATTTTCTTTTGGGAAGGGTGTGAAGAGGGTAAAAGGGTTCATTTGGCTAAGTGGGTGGTTGTTTCAATCTCTAGGGATAAAGGGGGTCTGGTTATAGGAAATATCATTGCTAGGAACATTGCTCTCTTGGGCAAGTGGTTGTGGAGATTTCCTATTGAAAGTGATTCGCTATGGTGTTCAATTGTTAAGAGCAAGTATTGTGTTCGACCCAATGGTAGAGATTCTAACATGGTTAATAGAGGCAATTGTCTTTCTCCGTGGAAGTCCATTTCTCGCTTGTATCCACTTGTGTCTAATTTCCTTTCATTGAGAGTGGAGAATGGGGTGAGCATCTGTTTTTGGGAGGATGTGTGGGTAGGGGATATCTTGTTTGATAGAGCTTTTCTTCTTCTTTATCGACGGGTTCGTTCTAAGAATGTTTCAATAGCGTCGGTGGCATGCTCTTCTATGGCTCCCATCTCTTGGAATTTTGATTTCCTTAGGAACTTGAATGATAGGGAGGCGGCTAAGTTGGCATCTTTGTTGGTATTGCTTCATGGGGTATCTCTTTCTTCCTCTCGTGACATTAGGGGATGGAATCTTAGTTCTTCAGGGATCTTTTCCTGTAAATCCTTTTTTGATAAGCTTATTGATAATCCCTCTATTCCTTTGTTTCTTATTCATAAGAAAATTTAGAAAGCGGTAGTTCCTCATAAAGTGAAGTTCTTGATGTGGTATTTAGCTCAAAGGGGTGTCACAACTAATGATGTTCTCCAAAGAAGAAGGCCTAATCACTCTCTTTACCCTCAATGGTGTGTGATGTGCAAGAGGGATTCAGCTTATGTGATGATCAGTGGGTTGTTCTGCGGGACTACATTTAAATGCTTCTTGTTAGGTTCAGTTCAGTTCAAAGGGTTTGGGGGCACCAAAAGAGTCAAAACATTATGGTCAAGCATTGTTTTTGCGATTTTCTGGACTATACGGTTGGAGAGAAATGCAAGACTCTTTGATGGCAAGGAATCAAATGTAGAGGCTTTGTGGGATAGGGTGGTATACTTGGCTTCGTTTTGGGCATTTGTATCACCTCCTTTTAAAAGAGTTCCCTTGTTCTTGATCTCTAGGGATTGGGCTGCTGTTTCCCATCCCTAGAGCTAGGAGTTTTGTACTTTTGTTTTGTTCTTTCTCCTTCTTTGTATGAGGACTTCTTGTCCTTTTTCATTTTTCTTTTTTAATAAAATTTTTGTTGATGCTCAAAAAAAAAAAAAAAAAAAAAAGAAATGGGAGGAAGGGGAAGGCATTGTTTAGTTGGAGGAAAAATAATGAAATTACTTTTATACATATAGTTGTTTAACTGGCCACTTAAAAAAAATTTATTTGGTTAAAAACCTTCTACAATCTGAAATCAAATGAAAGTAATTAAGTGAAATCACAGATTCTGTTACCACTGTTTTGAAGTGTGATTACTGCTGCCTCCTATATTTTCATATGTGCTCATGTGATTATATATTACATAATTTGGACTGATGTAAGATTTTTTCGGGCATCATCAATGAAATTATATAGAACTTCCTAATGTATTGAAACATTTTCTTATTTTTCTCTTATTTTACTTTATCTACCATTTTCCTCTGAAATCGGGTTCCCATAATAACTTTAGTGAAACCAGTGATGAACTGCCATTCGCCTTCAACAAGATGCCTGAATTCTCCGCAGTTGATGGTTTTGTGGAGGTAACTGAAAGCTTGGCAGAGATGATAAAATATGTGGCCAATGAGCCCTCGGTGGGACTTTTCTACGTCCAGCAACACACCCAAAATGCAGTGCCAAACCTTATTAACCTCAAGAACAATGTCATGGACAAGTCTCGGGAGTTGACTTTGCATACGGAAGATCTGGAAGATTCTATCACGATGGTGAGGTCTATGAAAGACTGCGGCTTCCCTATAGCTGATGAGATGATTGGAGACATCAAGAAATCTCTAGCAATCATGTCAACAAAACAACCTAAAAGAGGGTTGATCCATAACCCAAGTTCAGGTTTTCAAATGGGAAGAACTAGTTCGTGGGGTCCATCTACTTGGGGTCGTAAAGCAGATTCTATGCGGCAAGATGGTGAAAGAACTGGTAATTATCTGACATCGGTTTTAAAGTCAGCGAAAGAAAGAGCCAGCAATTTCAAGTGGCCTCAACTTGACCCTAAAGAATCGATACAAAGCAAGGGCGAGAAACTTGTGTCTTATCTTAATCCCCCACTACCAGTTTCAGCCTCAATCACCGCTTCTACTCTGCCAGATGCAGAAGCTGATGAATTGCCCGTGTCAAGCCAGATTGATGATGAGCTACAAGAAGAACTCCCAGTTGATGAAAGTGCATTGAATCATCAATTGGTTTCGTTTTCAGAGAACTATGATGAATTTACGGCTGAGAGAGAAGCAAAACTTGAGGAGTGGTTGGGAGGGACCGATAAAGAGGATGGTCGTCGCTTGGAGGAACTGATGCAGGAGTTCAGCTCAACGACACTTTGAATGCTGCATAAGGCTTTTTGTAAATTATATTTTGTTGTATAATTATTATCATGCTTGGGCATCACAACACACTAATAAGATCATCGTGCTAAAAGTAGTAGTAGTTAATCCATTGATGTTTCAGAGTGGAAAATTCCTTGTAAAATTCTTGAAATGCGTTTCTGGCAGGATTGTTGAAGTAGAAATCTTCTTCTCTCTTCCTCTAAATGATCTTTATGCATTCCTAATTTTGCATTTTGTTATGTTTGGTTTTAACTTGTTAATAAAATGTAAGCTTTTTTCACAGCCTTAACAGAACAATTGAGTTATATTGGTGGTGGTGGACCAGGGTGGTTGGTAGCAGCAGTGGGGTGGTGGAGGTGGTTGTGTGGTGGCGGGATTGGTATAGTGTTGTGACATTGACAAAACTTTAGTATGAAGACATTTTCACCTTCCAAAACTGGATTTTTTAAAATTTTTTTTTTTGGGGGGTCCAAATAAGCTTGTTTTTTTGTTGACCATTAAAAACATTTTCTATTTGATTTTTCACCTTCCACGGCTTTTCATAGGGGCTTCTTTCCCACCCGCAGCTCTAAAACAATGTTTGAACACTATAATATGAAATCCAGCAATGCTAAACAAGGGAAATCATGGATGAACATGCTTACTGCATTTGAAATGAAACAGAAAGTGAAGCCAATCGTTTTTAGAAAACATCAACACACGATATGAAAACTTGGCCCATATGAGACCCTCTGATAAAAACAAAAAAATGCCCACATACAGCATTCCTCAAGAATATGGTTTTGCATTAATTCTGAGGCCTGAACCCCAAATTTTCTTCATCACCACCACCAAAATACATTACCGCAGGATCTTTTTCCCATATTGTCCGCATGCACATCGGTGGAGATCTTTCCGTTCAGCAACTAGCACTAGATACTGACAATCACCACCTTGTCAGATCCTCGCTTGAGAAGGCCAATGTGCCATGAAAACCCCATCAACAAGTAATATAACAACCTTACACCTCTTGTCTCGTCCAGAGCCCTCCTAGGGTTCGGCAATAACAGAACCCAATAGGTTGAGACAGCATGTAGTCAGTCTTTCCTCGACATCATGCATCAGGAAAATGGGCAACAGGTATGTTAAGGACATGCATTCCATCTACACAAGTAACCCCAACTTAAACAGGCTCTGTGATGAGGTAACAACGAAGATCCCAATCAAACTCTTGATCCATTTTTCGATGGACATTGCATTTGTTGATATTATGCACAAGCATAACAACCTTCTAGTACTTGGTGATAGAGGTGGTCCAGCAGAAGGCCACAAACATATTTATAATGAACACAAACTCATATATAGATCAGAACATGACATGGGCAGAACAAGAGCAACACATGAGCACTATCTTTGAAACTTGAAAGATATAAACAAACAAAATCTAAAATAAATTTGCATATATAAATAAGTATGGGACACCTTTTTATTCAAACAGTCGCAACATAATTAACTTAGAAACCTATAACCAGGGAAAGTATATGAATTTATGGGCCTCTCTAAACTTTTGCCTTATTACCAAAATTTACTTCCGGACTATGGGCATTATTTTCCATGTCAGATAGAATAAGACACAATTCTAAGCAGCTGTGTACAAATTAAATGGAGTGAGTCTCTGTTTTACAAGTACCCCCTTTTCTAAGTAGCATTTTAAATATTTCAAATAAAAAGGTGTAGTTTTATTTGTACTGATTGTATGTTGGAAAATTAAATAAACAGGAATAGTTTTGGTTGTTCTTATAGCACCAAAAGGATGAATATGTCTTCCAAAATGGAAAAACTAAAAGAGGTGGAACTGCCAGCTTCCACCAGAAAGTAACAATCAATATTTAAAGACCACTTTGAAGTTTTGAAAGAAGAATGAGCACTTGTTTGAGTTTCATTTCAGAAGAAATTTAAAATAACTTTTTAACACTTCAGAATTTGTATAATTTTTTGTACTTCATAAATATGTTGTTTACATGCTTATTTTGATATTTCATTTGAATCGTAACATAACAATTTGTAAATTGTGCAGAACTACACAATGAGCGTCAAGTCACTCATTCACACATACATGCATGCAAAAAGCAAAGTTTAGGACACACAGAAACAACTCAAAACAGTAATCTGTTATGTATCTTCAGCAGCAAGATTAGCCACCACCTTTACAGCATGGATTTAGACATCGATATCTCTAGATCTTAACAATTGTAATATTTTTTCAAGCCCAACAGGAAGCACGAAGTAGAAAATCTTGTAAGTTATCTAAAAAGGAGGGAGGAATTGTTGAACTCTATATGGTTTAAAAAAATTTCCCTGAGCTGAGAGGCTTGGAATGGGTGCAAATGTAACCTTTGGCATTATTTGAACAAAAAGTTATTTTACATGCACACAATCTCTTGAATGCCATACCAAAAACTTGGGTTCAAGTGTTCCTAGCAGCTTGGTCACCTAAAATTAATGCCTAACTATTGCATAGGGTGAATGGAGATAAATAAAAAATAAAATTTCTTGCCTACTTACCATTCTTAAAGTTTGGGAATCATCTGTTTTGGACGTAGTATTTGCCAAGAGTCGAGCACCTCCTTTATTCATTATTAAGCTTTGATTTGCCTCTGGGAAGAGAGAAGATGAAAGACACTTAAGAAAAGCCCAAGGATACATGTGTTAGTATGTGAATAATCAAAGGTGTTATTACAAAACAAATACATTCTTCTGAGAGATTACAAGGCATTTTCAAATGCAGGAAAAAGGCTTATGCTACCATTGCAATTATTTGGTAAAATCTTTGATTTAAGAACATTTTTTTTCTAACAATAGATCAAGGCTTATCATGTTGGGGAAAGCAATGAAATTGGTTTGTCTTGTATATGGGTGTGTTAATTAAAATTAAAACCAACAGAATGCATATTAAAAAATATATATACGCCCGATGAGGAAAGAAGAAAATATCAAACCAAGAGAATGCAAACATACATTCACGAGTACCATTCATTGCCAAATTAGCAATAGCTCTAAAAGCCACCCTAAGTATGGTTGTATTTTGGATGATCGCAACAGCATGAGCAGTGCATCTAGACCACCTTCCTTCACAATCTTTTCCTGATTGATATCTGAAAGGAAAAAATGAAAAAGAAAAAAACGGGGGGAAGAAGATAATGAGATGTTTCATATATCGAATGTTTACCTTGAGAAGAAAATGAGTATAGCAGTAACAAGTTCTTATATAACCTTTCAATTTAATTGGGGAATCAAAGTATCTCAAACAGAGCCTTTTATGATAACTAAAAAAGTACAAATTATCTTATGCCAAAACAATATTCTGACATGTTGACTATTTAATATTTTACATCATACCACATGGCAACAGAGAAACGATAGAAAATCTTTCTTGTGTACAAGAAAGATAAAGGCGCGAAGATTATGAAATAGGAATGAAGCTAGAATGAATAGCTGTAGAGTTGTGTAAAGTGTATATTCTCTCCAGCTTACAATTTTAAGGTTTTTTGGGGACAAATTCAAGGGTATTGATTCTTTATGTAATAGTGTCCTATTTTAACTTCTATTAGTTGCTTCTATCTCTCTGGCTTACAATTTTAAGGTTTTTTTGGGGACAAATTTAAGGGTATTGATTCTTTATGTAATAGTGTGCTATTGGTCCTTTTTTTGAGCTTCTTCGGTTTTTAACCCCCTTTCTAATCTTTTAAGATTGGGTATGTTTCTTGAATTTAAATAGGGATTTAGAAAGTAAAAGTTAAATGAGGGAAATATGAATGAAATATAAATTAAATTTTTTTCTCAATTTCTCTGGTATTTTTTATTTTCTTTCCAATTTCCTATATAAATCAATGATTGGATTTCACTTCTTGCCTTCCACTTTTATGTAATTTTTTTATTTTTGATCGGCATCAACAAAATTTTCATCTATGCTTTTGAGTTCTCAAAAAAAAAAAAAAAAAAAAAAAAAAAACAAAACAAAACAAAACAAAATTTTCATTAAAAAGAGGGAAAAAAAAGTATAAGAAGAGGAGCAGTCACCACAGAGAACAATAATAAAAGTAAAAGAAATACATGCTCAAATCCTACATATGCTCTCCACTTCCTAAAAAATAATAATAATAATAAAATAAATGAGAAACCCCCTTTAAAAGGAGCAATTAATACCAAAAAAAGAGTAAAAGGACAAATCCTCCCAACCCCAATCCTCTACTTTTTATTTTCCTAATTAATAATATTCTTTTTGTTGTCAATCAAAAAACAAAAAAAGGGATTTCTGGTTTCAGATAAACATGAAGTTTCATTTAAGTGACACATGAAATCTAACACAGGATCACAACAATAATTCAAAATTTAAAGTTAAACCATTGCAATTGTGGCCTTTTGACCGGAAATTGTTTCCCTGGATTGGTTTGATTTATGTAAACCCAGTGGTTTAACCATATTCTCTTTCATGTATGATTTCTTGTCCCGTGGAACATGAGGTGTAAATCCTTAGAACATTGTTGAGGATATAAATAATAAAGTTTCTCCTCTCTTTGATAGCTTAATCTTTTAGATGAGTTGGTGGTCAACAATTCAATATGGTATCAAAGCAAGCAATAGATCCTGTGTTCAAACCTTACCACCTACCCGATAATTAAAAAATATTTCCACGTGTTTGGCCACTTATGAAAAAGAGCCTAGCCACGTGAGGAGGCGTGTTGAGAATATAAACAATAAAGTTGTCCCTCTCTCTAATAGCCTAAGCTTTTAGATGAGTTGGTGGTCAACAATTCAATAAACATGGATGACATATCCGGTGAACACAAAACATAGAACCACTTACCTCAAAGTCATCATGATTTTCAGGCCCAAGCATCTTTGATTTAAGAAGCTCAGTTTCAAAAGCTTTCCTTTGTTTTTCCTCAATTAGAAGGCTTTGCCTCACAGCATTAAATTCTTCCTTCAATGTTGCCTTAATAATTCCAAATTTACAGGGAAGAAAAAAGAAGTCTTGTTAGTACAATATCAGCATTTCAGCTAGGCAAAAAACTCATACAATAGAAGAGTGTCTAAATGAGAATACTTAAAAGTACATTGATTTCAACTTTACACGTGGAAATACTATTTGTCAACCACACCTTGTCTGTCAATTGAACTTTATATTTTGCTTTCAAAGAGTCAAGTTCATTCACAGTCTTCTGACGCACTGATGACTTTCTTGTAGTTTCAGCCTAAGCTCATCAATCACCTTTTGCCCCTGAATCTGAAATTAAGAAAAAGAAGAAAAATATCAGTGAATAGTAACCAATGATAACAATAGCAACAATAGCAGTAATAATTATTAACAAAAAAAGTCGTTGGGTATTATTATTATTATTTTTATTTAAAAGCAACAAGTTTTGGTTATCATATTTATTGAATAACTAATCTGTTGAAATATTTATCCTCCCTCTTCTCCCTAAATCACAGTCCAAAAATATGGTAATTAGTAGGGGAGCTTAATGGCTAGGCACAAGTGGACTCATGTAGCATTACGTTTTTATGGCATTTAGGGAAGATATTGGTGAATAGCACTACATAGGTTGTTTTGTATAATATAGATCCATATATTGAACTTGTTTTATAGGAATAAAACAAATATAAAAATCATGGATCAAAAACTGAATCATAAATCAGTTGATTTACCTTATGGGGTCCTACTAACAACTGCCCAATGGGCGTTCATTAAGAATCCCAAAATGCAAAAAAAAGTTACATTTTTATATTTTTTTAATATATTTTTCGCATATTTTAATACACTTACCCTGGTTTGAGTTTTGATGATCTCTTAATTGCATCTTCGTCATATCCAATTCTTCTTCTACACCCTTAAAACGGGCATGCCCATCATCTAGTTCCTGCTTTGACTCTGCTATTTTCTTCTCATACATTTGAGTGGTGTCTAAAAGAGCCTTCTGATATGTAGAATTTTCCTTTTGATATTGCTGGTGGGAGAGAGAGAGAGAGGAGAGAGAAACAAAAACATTAGAACTGAAGTCTCTTGTTAGCTGAAACTAGGATTCTAGGAGCAACAAAAATTTGAATTGCTTTTAAAATTTTACCACTGACATGGCTTAAAATCTATTGTGAAGAGATTTGACGGGTTAAAATGCATATAAACAATCCTTGCTGTAAATTTTGATTTGGAGCTTTTACTACGTTAACTGTTCTTCAGCATTTTCAAAGTGAGCTTGTTACTTCTCTAATGAGTCTGGCCCAATTTACCAATAACCTCTCTCTTCTACAAACTTGAAGTGTCCCTTGGAGCCATTCCTAAGTTACAAACTCAAGCTTTATAAACTCATAAAATTCTTCCCACCAAACAAATGTGGGACAAGCCTTTATTCAAACCTTAAGGAATTTCCACCAAAAACACTATTTCCATAGAGCTCTCTTTGGCCTCAATTTCCTATTCACCCGATAATGATTTTGAGCAACCAAATATACCACGTGAATCACAACACGACATAGAATGCGTTACCACTTAGACCCGCCAACTTTGGCGTATAGGTCTCACCTAAAAAATGGACCAAAGTTAAGGAAAAATCATATTTCTTCCAAAACCATTTCTTACAAGGACTTCTGGACTTTCAGGTTCCTATGTTGACCACAGAGCTTAGTTTCTTGGTGATGGTTAAAAGCATCGTGTCTTCATGTTGTCTTTTCTCTTGGGAAACTTTATTCTTGTTTGTTCCTCTTCCAGACATTTTACTGGTGTTGTCATTACTCTTTAAATAAATCCAGTTTGATCTCAAGTGCTCTGCTTCTTCTTTTCTTTTCTTTTCTTTATTTTTTTTTAATGAAGTTTGGTGAAACTAATAATTACAACTTAATTTTGATTCTACTTACTATTTATTATAATTCTACTTATTACTTATATTTTATTATATATATATATATATATTTGTATATTTTCTATAAGAAGAACAGTGATATGAACGTTTGTAGTACGTAGTTGTCACTCAATATGATTATTTAGTATGATAAAACTTACAATAATCTTATATTACTTAGCATTTAGTCTTATCTAATTAATTTTGTTATACTCTTATAGATTTGTTGTGGGGTGCTAAGAGATATTACTCCTTGACCAGGATGTGGAGTAACCTATTTACATATCTATTTTTTGCATCAAAAAAAAATTTGAATGACAAATAAAATCATATTTAGTGGACAAATGGTTGATTTGGTTCAATAAAACAAAAATGCGTGACAAGTAAAATCATATATCAAAAAAAGTAAGTCTCATGAATTTGGTTCAATTGATTTAATTTTATTGTCTTATTATGCTTCCAAATGTGGGTATGCTTCATTTGAGATATTTTAATCTGATAAGTCTATAAAAATTATTTATAGGACTAAATAATCCATAAGTCATGGATATAGGATTTATTAGTATACCCCTTGATTTAATTATAATGGCTAGACAATTAAATTGTTTGATTTGATTAAAATAATAAAATAATTATTTTGAACTTAATTTGATTAAATTGAAGTTAATTTGGAATAAGAAAGGGAAATGGCTGAATTTTTTCAATTAATGATTCAAATAAATAGGGTAAGTTTGATTGGTTAAAATTCTTACACCTCAGTAGGAGATTAGTAATTCGATAGGCCTTATTTTTCGTGTATTAATTAAATTTTATGTTTGATTTTTATTATTATGATTATTATTATGATTATCATTCATTAAGGTTGATTATAATATTTTATATGAATCAAATCTAAAATAAAAAAAAGAAAAAAAGTAATCAATTAATTAAACGTAGGACTATTACATAAATTAACTCAACTTATCCCTGTTTAAATAAAACGTAGAAGCATTATTTGCACAAACAAATACAAAACCCCCGTGGAAACTCTACCCGAAGAAAGCTCCAAATTCCAGTGAGAAATCGAGAGAGAAAATGGCGATGATGAGGTCGTTGTACCGCTCGATCTGCTTCAGATCTCTCTGTTCCTCTTCCGCCGCCGTGAACCACCGTCAACACCTCCCACAGGGCCTCCGCTATTTCCATCTCTCCCCTCCTCCTCCCTTTCCATTTTCTTCCAAAACCATCCCTTCCGGTACTTTCTCGCTCTCTTCCTCATCTTTTTGCTTTTACCTATATATCTGAACAGGTGCTTGCTTTGTTGATTGAGACTGATCTGAATATCTGAATACTTACACATATTATTCTTCTTTTTAGGGTAATAATTTATGTATTTGTGAAATTGAGTGTGCAATTCTTTTGAGCGCTTCACCTGTTTGATTATATGTCTTGTTGACCTATTAGTGTACTCTAATCTAATGTCCACTGTTCCTATTTTTTGTTTTCTTTTATTTTTCTATTTAAGTGGAATTACCTCCTTTCTCATCCATCACCCAAACATTCCATTAGCTTCGGTTTTTTATTTTTTTATTTTTTTAAAATGTTTTGCATCTAATTCATTTATTTCTAGTCTTTTATATTTGTATTTTTCATCCTATTTTACTTTTTTGTATGCTTGTGAATTTAGGAAGATGCCTCAGTGAAAGGAAATAATTTAAGTAAAAGAATAATAAAAAAATTAGAATCACTTTGGATCACTATTGCATAGGGTGAATGGAGATAAATAAAAAATAAAATTACTTTCCTTCTTCACAAATCTTTGCAATTGTGGCCCTTTGACCGGAAATTGTTTCCCTTGATTAGTTTGATTTATGTAAACGCAGTGCTTTAACCATATTCTCTTTCATGAATTCTTGTCCTGTGGAACATAAGGTGTAAATCCTTAGAACATTGTTGAGGATATAAATAATAAAGTTTCTCCTCTCTTAGATAGTTTAAGCTTTTAGATGAGTTGGTGGTCAACAATTGAATATGGTATCAAAGCAAGCAATAGATCCTGTGTTTAAATCTCACCACCTACCCGATAATTAAAAAATATTTGCATGTGTTTGGCCACTTATGAAGAAGAGCCCGGCCACGTGAGGGGGCGTGTTGAGGATATAAACAATAAAGTTGTCCCTCTCTCTAATAGCTTAAGCTTTTAGATGAGTTGGTGATCAACAATTCAATAAACATGGATAACATATCCCGTGAACACAGAACATAGAACCACTTATCTCAAAGTCATCGTGATTTTCAGGCACAAGCATCTTTGATTTAAGAAGCTTAGTTTCAAAGGCTCTGCCTCACAGCATTAAGTTCTTCCTTCAATGTTGCCTTAATAATTCCAAATTTACAGTGAAGAAAAAGGAAGTCTTGTTAGTACAATATCAGCTTTCCGCTAGGCAAAAAACTCATACCATAGAAGAGTGTCTAAATGAGAATACTTAAAAGTACATTGATTTCAACTTTACACATGGAAATACTATTTGTCAACCATACCTTGTTTGTCAATTGAACTTTATATTCTGCTTTCAAAGAGTCTAGTTCATTCACAGCCTTCTTATGCAGCTGATGACTTTCTTGTAGTTTCAGCCTAAGCTCATCAATCACCTTTTGCCCCTGAATCTGGAATTAAGAAAAAGAAGAAAAATATCAGCGAATAGTAACCAATGATAACAATAGCAACAATAGCAGTAATAATTATTAACAAAAAAAGTTGTTAGGTATTATGATTATTATTATTATTTAAAAGCAACAAGTTTTGGTTATCATATTTATTGAATAATTCTTCTGTTGAAATATTTATCCTTCCTCTTCTCCCTAAATCACAGTCCAAAAATTATGGTAATTAGTAGGGGAGCTTAATGACTAGGCACAAGTGGACTCATGTAGCATTACGTTTTTATGGCATTTAGGGAAGATATTGGTGTATAGCACTACATAGGTTGTTTTGTATAATATAGATCCATACATTGAACTTGTTATTTTTATTATTTTATTTTTTATTAGGAATAAAACAAATATAAAAATCATGGACCAAAAACTGAATCATAAATCAGTTGATTTACCTTATGGGGTCCTACTAACAACTGCCCAATGGGTGTTCATTAAGAATCACAAATTGCCAAAAAAAAAGTTACATTTTTATATTTTTTTAATACATTTTTCACATATTTTAATACACCTGACCTGGTTTGAGTTTTGATGATCTCTTAATTGCATCTTCGTCATATCCAATTCTTCTTCTACACCTTTAAAACGGGCATGCCCATCATCTAGTTCTAGCATTAAGTCTGCTATTTTCTTCTTATACATTTGAGTGGTGTCTGAAAGAGCCTTCTGATATGTAGAGTTTTCCTTTTGATATTGCTGGTGGGAGAGAGAGAGAGAGAGAGAAACAAAAACATCAGAACTAAAGTCTCTTGTTAGCTGAAACTAATATTCTAGGAGCATTAAAAATTTGAACTGCTTTTAAAATTTTACCATTGACTTGGCTTAAAATCTATTGTGAAGAGATTTGATGTGTTAAAATGCATATAAACAATTCTTGCTATAAATTTTGATTTGGAGCTTTAAAGTACCAAGAAATTACTGCTTTAATCTTTCTACAAGATTAAAAAGACCAATGAAGACTCATTATAAATTGATTATTGGAATTAGAGGTCTAAGAGGAACGTTGTCCTTTCCATATTTAATGAGATGGTTAACCTGCATTGACTTTTGATGATCACTTAGCAACTTCTTCATCACATCTAACTGTTCTTCAGCACTTTCAGAGTGAGCCTGCTGCTCCTCTAATTGCTTCATCAACTCTGCTATCTTCTTCTGATACATCTGGGTGGTATCTGCAAGTAATTTTTGCTATGTAGAACTGTCAAGCTGGTATTGCTACTAGCAGACAAACCAACACAGTTAGTGTTTGTGCACATGTAGACCCAAATAATAGTAACCAAAAATAAACTGTTTTCTAAACTGTAAAGCCAAAACTTTAGATCTAAGGAACAAATACAATTTAAAACTAGGAAACAATAACAAAACCTGCACATAGCAAAGGTCTTGACTACCAGATAGATGAAATTGATCATAAGTTTACTTTTCTTTTAGTAATTTAACTGGGCAGTAAGAGAGAACTGTATAAAAAGGATTTGAAACACCTAACCACCGAAGTGTACTCAAATTGGGAGTGTGGGGCTAGTTCATAGTTTACCAGAAGACTAGAATATACAAAGAATAAAAATGGGAGGAAAAGAGAAGAAAAGAAAAACAAGAAATTGTGTGTTTCATATACCTTGCTGTGTTTTAGACTCATTTCTAAGCGTTCAACTTCATCATGCATAAAATTATTATGATCTTTTAGACGCTTCAATTCATCTAATATACCCTTCATCTTTATTTCCAGACGACCATTCTCTTTTGCTAGAAACTGCAAACAAGTGCAACATATTTAGAGAAAGTAAGTTGAAAAATAAACAAAGAATGCTGGTGAACAGAACATATTGCCATACGCATTACTGCATACTTGTGTGGCCTTGGCACACACACACACCTAAAAAGGACAAAACTAGAACACCAATAGCTCCAAATAAAATGAATAAGCTAGAAGTTGGAAAGTGTGAACTGAAACACAGCCATAATATCATCAAATCCGAACTCTAAAACATATACCAGCAGGAGAGACAACTACCTCAGACCTCATAACTAAACTCTTTTCAGCTTCAACAAATGATTTTTTGACACTCTGAGGTTTTTTCCCATTTCAACTGTCATTGTCCCTCAACTTTTGTTGTCCATCAATCTCCACAGTTAGATGCTCCACCTGATTCTCCAGCTTCCGACAAAAACTTTCATAATCAAATTCTTCCTTAAGCTTTAACGCCTTTACAACTTTCAGGGCCTGCAAAAGCAATAAACATTAAGCTGCCGTGATTAAGACAACTATTCTACAAAGTTGTTCAAAAGAAAAATATCCATTACAAACAATTAAAACTAAATTCTAAGTTCTTTATGATTTGATTGTAGATGTCATACATTTGAAAGACTATTTGCCATTGCATCACCAACCAATGGACCCTTTTAGCCATAAAACATAGAGGGGGAGAAAAAAAGAAAAGAGGCTGCTTGATGCAGCTCAATTGATATGGAACCCATGAAAAGATGATACATTGATGACTAAAGTAGTTAGTCTTGTTAGGATTCTTTCAATTAATGTTGCTGTTTTCTTTTTTCTTTAAGGACATTTTAATAGCTTTATTGATAGGGTTTGAATCTTATTAGGTATCAGCATCAATGTTAGGTAGGATTGATTCAAAAATGTTTCAATGAGTTTTTAGGCTTGTCTACAGCTGATAAATAGGCTCTATTGCTGTAAAATGAACTCTGGCCTCCAAAATTGAATTTATTCTGGCCTCCACAATGAGTAAGCTTCAATCAAAGTTGCAGAGAAACCTTGGTTTCAAGGGAAAAAACCTGTTTCCTCCTATCTTCTTTTAGAAATTAAGAAGGAATTTTCTTAACTTTTATCAGAATGATTAAGGAAGGTTTTGGGAATTTTGAAAATCTTGTGGAAAATTTTCAGAAGCTATTTGGAAACACAGAAGAAACTTATGAGGGACGCATTTCCTTATATTTCTAGTTTTTATGCTTCCAACACCTTTTCTCAATAGTAAAAAATAATTCTTAGTTATTCCTTACAGTTCACAATTTACATTATTTACAGTGTTTCATATCAATTTTGTCAGACTTTGGAAGTTTTTCTATGCCATTTAGTATCAAATTTCAGTTAGCTTCCTGTTTCCCATGATTTGTTACTAAATTTTTTTGCTTCCATTTCTCTTCTAGTTTTCCATTCCACTTCCCACTTTAGAAAGGTTTCCTCTTGTTTAAGTACATTGTTAAGTATCTTAAGTTGCCTGGTTCTCGTTCTCTAATCTATTTCCTAAATAGCAACTCAAATGAAGTTTCTTGACTGCAAAACAGGATAATCATTAACAACCTTGGCAATGCAATGCATATTTCCCTTCCAAACACACTTTCCTCTCCAAAGAGAATTAGACCAATAATGGCACAACAGATGACATCGTCCTCTGTCCACTCTCAAAATTAGCAACACCAGACAGTCAGTGGCAACATACACATGTAGCACTGGATTGAGAGGTCAAATAAATAGAAAGCATGTGAATGTCAAACAGATGGAAACAGCAAGAAACCCGGAGGATGTAAAGTTTTATGTTAAAAACAAATAATACCAAACATTAAGTTGTAAGTATCACACTATTTGAAAGCTCAAAATCAAGAGAATGTCAACGAGCAAAGAGAGTGAGTGAAAATGGCGATGATGAGGTCGTTGTACCACTCGATCTGCTTCAGATCTCTCTATTCCTCTTCCACCGCCGTCAACCACCGTCAACACCTTCCACAGGGCCTCCGCTATTTCCATCTCTCCCCTCCTTTCCATTTTCTTCAAAAACCATCCCTTCCGGTACTTTCTCACTCTTTTCCTCATCTTTCTGCTTTTACCTATATATTTGAACAGGGGCTTTGTTGATTGAGACTGATCTGAATACTTGCACATATTATTCTTCTTTTTAGGGCAATAATTTATGTATTTATGAAATTGAATGTGCAATTCTTTTGAGTGCTTCACCTGTTTGATTATGTCTTGTTGACCTATTGGTGTACTCTAATCTAATGTCCACTGTTCCTATTTTTTGTTTTCTTTTATTTTTCTATTTAAGTGGAATTACCTCCTTTCTCATCCAGCACCCAAACATTCCATTAGCTTGCGTTTATTTATTTATTTTTTTAATGTTTTTCATTTAATTCATTTATTTCTAGTCTTTTATATTTGTATTTTTTCATCCTATTTTACATTTTTATATGCTTGCGAATTTAGGAAGATGCCTCAGTGAAAGGAAAAAATTTAAGAAAAAGAATAATAATAAAAAAAATATAATCACTTTGGATCACTAACTAAAGTCATCATTTTTTGAAAAGTATTCCGGATTTCAAAACGCGTGTTCCATAGTGTGACACACCCTGGTATTAACGTTTTATGGTAGCACTGGTTCCATGGTTGAAGCTGAGAGGATAAGTAATGAGAAAGAGTTCCTTGATAAACCAAATAACATCTTATTATTGGTTCATGTGCATTCCTATGCTGCCTCACTGCTAGTTTCTGTACATCTTTGCGCATATGTTATTTTCATATTCAGCTTCCCTTTTCTGAATTATGGTCTCAAATTGTGACATACAGATTGCCCGCCTCCTTTCACAATGGCCATTGGAAGTATACGCTTTTTTAGTGAAGATGTGACCCACTTTCCTGACATAAAAGACCCTGAAATTCTATTTGTTTTTAAGGACTTAATGGCTGCAAGTTGGGATGAGCTTCCAGATACACTCATCAGTGATGCAAATAAGGCTTTGTCTAAAAATACAGACGACAAGGCCGCCCAAGAAGCTGTGGCAAATGTTTTCCGTGCAGCTGAGGCAGTCGAGGAGTTTAGTGGGATGCTCGTGTCTTTGAGGATGGCAATTGATGACAGCACTGGATTGGGTGGCGAGGTGACATAAATTATGTGGGAAGAATGACTTTTTTTTTGTTTTGTCTCTCAAGTTCTTGTGGTCTAATGATTTAAAATTTTGCTACTTATTGTAGGATGTAAAACCCTTGCCGGAGGAATTTGTGAACGCATTGCGTACAGTCTATCAAAGATATACTGCATATTTGGATGCTTTTGGGCCAGATGAGACCTATTTGCGTAAGAAAGTTGAGACTGAGCTTGGAACGAAAATGATACACTTAAAGATGAGGTGCAGTGGTATTGGTTCTGAGTGGGGAAAGGTATTGTAGTTTTTGCATTTCTTTCTTGTCACGATGTTTATTTAGAGCACTCCAGTCCAGCCATACCACAATATGTAAGTTTTATGAGAGCCTATTTTGCTTGGTGTGTGAGATTTAAGGTGCTACATATTGTGGGCACCTAACCAATTACAATAGTTCTTTTGAAACAGACATGAAAGCACACTAAAGTAAACATCAAATTGTGTTTACAATCAGCTTGTCTTTTAACTTACGTGATCTGTACATAATTGCACGTATGCAATAGTGTATAGTGTTAGTTTGGGTTTATGTTGAGTTTGGGCAAGTTTAGATGAAGATTAACCTTTTCAGGAAACTCAGATCATTTGTTCTGTGGGAAAACCCCTTCCTTAAATTGTTTTGTGTTGTCTTAAAAAACTTTACATACTGAAATAAGTCAGTAGCCTTGAGCTGCTCCGTTTTTTTGGCTGTACATGAAATTGGTCTAGATGAAAGGGTAGCTTTGCCCAACGGTAATGCTTACCATTAGCATCCTTGATGCTGTGGATTCTAGTTACAGAACAGTCTCTCCAAAAATGGGGCAAGGTTGTGTACATCTTGCCCTTTTGAGATCCCGCTTTAGCAGGAACCTTGTGTACTGGGCTACCCTTTTATGAAATTGGTCTAGATCCTTAAATGCAGGTATGGTGTGACAATGTCTTGACCACTAATTACACCAAATGAATATAAGCTGTCATGAATTTTGCGACTCATGCCTATAACCATTCTTTTGTGCAATATTGTGAAGAATATAAAGTTTGTTTGTTTAATTATTGAATCAGTTTCTGTTCTTATTGCAGGTTACAGTTCTGGGGACTTCTGGACTTTCAGGTTCCTATGTTGAGCACAGAGCTTAGTTTCTTGGAGATGGTTAAAAGCATAATGTCTTCTTGTTGTCTTTTCTCTTGGGGAACTTTATTCATGTTTGTTCCTCTTTCAGACATTTTACTGGTGCTGTCATTAATCTTTAAATAAATCCAGTTTGATCTCATGGGCTTTGCTTCTTCTTTTCTTTATTTTTTTTTAATGAAGCTTGGTGAAACTAATAATTACAACTTAATGTTGCACATAACATCAGAAAGCTCATGTAAGGAAATTGGTTTCCTTTGGGTTAGAAATGTTTGTTTGCCATTAGTTTGTCCTGTCATTTTGAGCCATTGTTGAGTATAATTTGTAATTAATAGTGTTTGATTACCTTATGTAGGAAGATTATAGCATCATCTAAAGTAGATTTATATTATATGATGCCGATGAAGGATGGTGCAATTAAGGAAAACTGTACGCAAACAAGAAAATTTTCACTAAAAAATGTCCATCCAGAGTGATAAGGCTTGATTTTTTTTAATTTAAAAAAAAAAAAAAAATCTCTATTTGCATATCAGGAGATATCCGAGTGAATCCACTTTTAATCCTAAAAAAATAAAAATAAAAAATAAAAAAAAACCCTGCACAATGAGATTAAAGGTTGAGAATGAGTAGGCCTATGAATTCATGGACACGAGGGAAATCATTTAATAGAAAATAAATTCAAATGCCATGGTGGTTCACAGTGAGATCATGTCAATTTAGGGAAGAAAAAATGGAGTAACATAACTAAAAATTAGTTGATGTGGGAAAGAGCCCTACTTTATTTGCGTGACAAAAAAGAAAAAAGAAAAAAGAAAAAAAAGGGACAATGGTAAAACTCACTTTGCAAAGTTACAGAAGAAATGATCCTACAAAGGAATCCTTTTCCTTCACAAATCAAGATCTAAACACAGCCTTATGTTACGAAAGAAAGGAAATATAAACCACAAAAAACCTATTCCATAAATTTAAAAAAGATGATCAACTATTCGACCATATGAAATATAAACCAGCAAGCACACTGTTTTTTCAAGTGTGCACGTATGTAGAATTCTCACCAATCTAAAACTCCTTGCACCAGAGCTCTGAAGCATTCAGCAGCTATCAATTGTTAAAAAATAACATTATTATTGTTATAACTGATTGCTATTTATTAAATTTAAGAGAATCAAACATCTTTCCAAAGATGTGTATGCAATAACCATAAGGAGTCAATAATCACCCAGCTGGCTATTAAAAAAAAAAAGAAGAATTTTCTTATCAAAAGAGCAAGCTGGGGAAATTCCCTGAAACTTTGAGGTGAAATGATCCAGCTCCTCAAACATTCAACGCAACATGTGCATGACGTGGAACAGAGCGAAAGTGAATATAAACCACGAGATCAATTTGTTGAATCATTAGACAATAATTTTAATGGAAGATAGTTTTACTTACTAATTGTGTTTCCCATCATGGAACTGAGCATTTTTTGATGACTTGAAAGTTTTCAAAAATTTTGTAGCCTTTTGTACTTCTTGCTTCTGTCTTGACTTGTCCCAATTGTGTTCAGCAGCCAGTATCTGAATTATGCGGAATAATGCCCGGCCTGCTGCATCAGTGTCAAGAAAAGCAAGCCGAGATCTCCTAGCGATGAAATCTACTGCACATTCACAGTACTCATGCCTAGCACAGTATGCCACCTCAGCTTCTAGAAAGGGGTATCCATGGGCAAGTTGCTTCCCCAAATGTTCATTCTAGAAATAAATAAATAAAGGGTTTACACAGTCAATTGGCAGGAACCACAAATTACGTGCATCAAAGATACAATCCCATCAAGGTACACCCCGAGTATCCAGAAACTGATCTAACTCTGTTAGTAGGATTTTCATGCATAACTATAAGTATTGCATAGGATTGTCATTACATAATTATAAGAAGTATACCACCTCAATGAATTAAAGGGATTTATCTATAGATAGGATTTCATCAAAACAGAGAGAAGAAAAAATTCGCCTGAACTTGATTTGGTGTTCTTCCAATGCAAAACAAAGAAATTGAGAATGATACAGTGTCAACATGATGTTTGGTTTGTTACCCCATAAAGATAAATTATTAGAAACCCCATATTCTAATGGTAAGAAACCATTAATTGAAATGTAAATAATCCAGGTATAATCCCCAGGTGTGCACCACCACACGCGTTGTGATCTGAATTTAGAAACAATTCAATATGAAGTTTTTTATATCCACATCATGAGCAAATGGATGGGGATGTATCTAAGATGCTTCATGTAGGTTCTGTATCAATCCACAAACAATTAATTTCTAGCCAAGCATCTTGATGACTGAGAAAACAGATAGTAGAGAATCATATCACTAATTCTGCTTAAATAATTCCAAGAAAATTAATGAACTACATATAAATCAACTCAAACCACTTCTTTCTTCTGCATGTGAGTATCTCCCATGAAAAAGCTAGCACACGAGAAACTATGAGAAAAGTGTTTCTCGTGTGCTAGTTTTTGAAAAGTGTAATCGAGCAAAATATCTTGATCTATTTATTGGAAAGTGTTTCAACAAAAAATAGTGAAGTACAACAAATATCAATTGCCAAAGTTATGTCACAGACTGACAGCTTAAACTTCTAGAAGAATATAAAATAAATTGCAGAAAAAAATTACAGTAAACAACTAAGACTTCATAGGGAAAAAGAATGCTAGAAGTATGGAATGAAGTATCAAGCAAGGGTGTCAAACCTGTGCTATTGCAGCCACCCGTTCAGCCAAAGTACCATATGCATGGGACAAATGCTTTGCTGTGGCAGTGTCCATCACTCCTGGCACAACTTTGCCACTGTACGACTTCTTCAGGCAAACATATTGTTGGGCAAGCACCGTAAAAGATGTAGGGTCATATCCATCTCCACCAATAAGATGTAGGTTGTATGTCAAACATTTGTTGGTAGGACTCAGCTTAACAGACTTGATAGCTGTATCAACTGCATCTTCTGCCATGTTTACTCATGTAAAGAAAACAGAAGTTTCATTAGAATAGACTGACAGGAAAAAGTTGCTTCACACTTCTAATATTGATTTCACTATAAATTAAGGTGACATAACATGCTGTTATATCTGCAACAAATAAGCCATAAAGAAGGGGCATAGAACTAGAAGTGCTAGCACAATGAGTATTTAACTAATTCAGGGACATGATTGTACAAAAGCATCAAAAAGAAGATGCCAGTACATACAAGTTTCAGTTTCCAAAAACTGATACAAATTCAACGACTTATAGGGAAACCCAGATCAACCATTGTAAAATGTACCTTCTATATGTAGTCCACTTTCCACCAGTAATCGTGACAAAACCAGGGTAATCTTCGCATACAACATGATCCCTGGAAATGCTCTCAGTCTTGCCAATGGGTGAATAACACTCCAAGCAGAAAGAACATCTACATGCCATACCTAAATTGTCCTGGTATATTTTTAGTGTCCACTAAAAACTGAATAATTAAACAAAATAGATGACACCTAGGTTGAGTCACATCAACATAAATGGACCAGAAGAAAACTAAAGTTTCCCTAAGAAAACAAAATTGAAGTAGGAAACTAATGAATTTGTGATGATGTCTTGACGTGTACATGAAAAATATTTAAAACATCAACCATTATTGCTTCTTAACAGCATGATTGTATTGGCAAATATCCACCAATACAAAAAACTAATTGGTCCACAGACCTGGAAGGCAACCAGACCAAATAAGCAAGTTAAGTCATAAATTTGAGATCCCAACTTCTTGAGGTAAGCCTAGACTTGAGAAGATCTCTAATATGGGAAGGAGCTACTAAAATTGGAAAAACCACAGAATATTCTTCTCATCTTCTGTGACAAACTATAAATCAATGAGTATTTGGATCACTTGGATAGCATTACAAAACTATTTACACCTACAAGTGTCAGCAAGAACACATGCAAAGATGCAGAGAGTCAGACAATGCTCAGAAGGCTACACAGGCCAACACATACTTGCATACTTCACACATCCTTAGCTATGCTTCAATATTTTCCTTTGGTCAATGTAGGTGCAAAATATCTCAAATGCATACCAATTACATACAAATTGAACAGATTGAAGGAGGACATGTCTTGAGCTAAATCTGCACAGAAATGGCTGGCATTTGTTTAATATGTGAGTGCAACATGTTTCCAAAGACTAGGGAGCCTTAGCCATATAAAATGGTGAGGGAGATGCTTATAGAATCTACCAACTTTCATCACTAGGAGATATTTAAGTGTTGAAAGGGTTCAAACTGCAAAAAAGCTACTATAAGATCCTCTACATAGTAACATTTCAGCATCAACAGTGGATATTGAGGTTTCAATGGGCATTTCATTTGATAAAAAAATTGAGATGCTTATCTTAAGCATTCCAGTCAATAAGCTACATTATGCTATGGGATCAAAAGACATCTGCCATGGAGTTTGCATTAAAAATAAGAGATAGGTAGCAACATTTAAAGCTGGGCTATAGTCCAAATGGTAAGGACTGCACAGCATAATCTTGACGCAGAAATTTGAGGCTCACATCAAAGAAAATGATATCAGACAGATACCAAAAGTTGAACTTCAACCAACAAAAAGGAAGAAACTTTTTAGTCTTCAGTCCAACTCCATTTAGAATACGATAACACAGAGACAACCAGATAATAGGGTATATCTTCAGGCTTTATTTTTCATAATTCCACAAAGATTTACCGAGATGACCAGAATTTTTTTTATTTTTTATTAAGAACAAACTTCACCAAAAATCCCATAAAAAATGACTTTACAAAAACAAATATTTGGAAAATTAGCATTCCATGCAAGATATAGATGAGCATGCACACACAAAATGAAAAAAATGCACAAACCTTAACATTAAGGTAATCACAGATGGCATCCAGTATAAATTCAATCTCATCCTCATTTGGTTCTGGAAGCATTGTAATGGCGGTACTGGAATCCGTAGTGCCAGCAACCGTTCTTCCCAACCACGGCAGCATGAAGACAACACGTCCATCTTTTGTTTTGGGAATGATTAAACCCATTCCCTTGGGAGAATAGTAATCAGGTAGCACGATATGTACACCACTGCTTGGACAGGTTTTGCATCATTGTCAGCCATTTTCCTCACAGAATCACAGAATGGCCCAGCCGCATTCACAACAACTTTTGCATTTGTATCAAACTCTTTACCTGCACAATTTACCGAGCAATAAGGATCATATAAAATCGAATTACTCATATTGATTACCCTATTTAAATCAAAATTCTAAGCATTGAAACCATGAACACAAAAGCAAGAACAACCAACGAGGGAGAAATGAACAAGCAAAAATCATTTGTGTGTAGAAGGGGATATTTTTTTCTTTTAATTTTCTCCAAATAAGTTAAAGCTCAAACACTCTTGCCACTTCCAAAACAAGGTTGAATAACAATATGCAAAAGAGCATAATCACCACGTGTGAAGAACACCTCATGCACATATAGAAGCTGTTAATGATTTTCTTTAATTAATCCAGATATGTAGTTGGTACCCCAAAGTCTTGACATATATACTTGTAAATCATAAAGCATTATAACGCAGCGGATAAAATGTTTAGATCATACCTTTTAGCGAAGAACCTCGTGGGTAAATCACGTGCTTCCTGAATCTGGTCAATCATCCCAGCAATGGGGTGATATTACAATAGTAAATATCACCCACACAAATCACAATGCAAATGGCTTGATCGTTGTTTTTGGGAGAGAGTCAGAGAGAGAGAGAGGAGAGTATGGGAAAAAAAGGTTATAGGTAAAAACCCCATAACGTATCTGATATACGTATTTCCCATTATCAGATGTATATAATCAATAATAACCAATAAATATCTATCCATCTATCCATATCTATTGATATGATAGATATAGATATCCTGAATAGTTATCCAAATAAGTTTGAATTAAAATTCAAATTTACATGGATAAGGTTCAAGAGGTTCAGGCTCAAAAAGCTCAAAGGGCTATGCCACATGGGCGCCCAATTTCTAACATCTCCCACTCGCACATGAGTTGGCATGACACTGCCACATCTCTATCTCAATCTCCCAAAAAATCAACAATCTCATACTAGCCAATGCACCGTGCGATTGCTGAGAACACCTGCATGTGGGAGCTCTATATTAGAAACTCAAAATGAGCCAGCATAGTGACATCAACCCAAAAAAAAAAAACAGAAATAGTGTCTCATATACCCCAGACCCATCTAATTACACCGGTCCAAAAAACATCTCTAATCCCTCAAAAAGAGCATGTTTGACCCTCTCAATTTTTGCAATATATTCACACTCAATCCGCTTCTCATACAGAGCGATGTGAGTTGCCGGCAGTGAATATACATCAGTGGTGTAATACTAGATGATCTTCCTTTTGTCCTCATGCCACTTAGTTTAGGATTGACCGCTTTCCCAGTGATGTTCCTTAAGGCCGAATCATACATGACCGTAGGCAACATACCAAAGTAGCAGAACATCAACCCCTTACTTTATGACATAGTCAAAAGTCACAAAAGGGTACAAAAATGAAAGGCATATCAATAATGACACGTAAGACTCACACGGTGAGGAAACATGGATCCATTCTCTCACCTCATTACTCAGTCGCCAAGCACATGTAGTATGAATACATGTTATGGTGGAGTAACTCTTCCAAAAGAGTGACGTCATACTCGATACACCGTACAGATATTAGTCTAGTCGCTTTCTAGCGCCTAACCCGAATTCTCTATCTGCTCGCCTTCTAGGCACCAAATAAGATCTCGCATCTGGCTAATCATAACAGGCACAACATGGAAAGTGGGTACTAACATCCATGTTTGGTCCTTAACACGACCTCATCTTGGTTGTAACCAAGGCAACATGCATAGTGGATACTTTTAAGCCTCTCTTGGCTTCAAATAAAAAATAAACCACTAGTCTCATCCTCGCTCGCTCTCAAGCACCAAGGGCGATTGCTCGTGTGAGTGAGCCAATCTTGCCTGCTGACATCATCATCTGCTAATCATTATGACACAAACCATAATAGTGTCAACATCCCATCATCTCAAAATAAGTGATCGATTTTAAAAAAAATTGACCACAGCTTGCGCAATTCTAGATTCCAAACATAAGTCTTATCAGCACCTCTTGCGATAAGTATATACAACAGAATCCACCATGTGCGCCTCACATGAAGTGATTCAAGATCACTACCTCTTGCGCAATAACCTCTCTAAAGATATTTTGGTGACCAATTTGCGTTCATTCTGGATGCACCCAAGCATTGAATTTTACAATGAGCAAATTAATATATTACTAGTAAAGAATTCTATCCACAGTTCAATAAGCAAGGTCAATGTCTAAACAACTCAGTTGACCATTTACCAAAGATAACACTTATCATGTCGAATACGCCCACATAGCGTACTTTAGGCTCCCACAACAAAAAAAAAGATCAAGGAATATAGGTCATCTGTTTCTCCCAAAGACAATCCGAGGATACACTCAATAGCTAAGGCTCTGGCTTTTACCGATAGGTAAGTCAATGGGTTTGCAATTTCGCATCTAGAATCATTCTAGGATATTCCTTATGTAAGTCATCAAAGACAAAATAAGAATTCTCCCAAAACAATCCCTAAGGATCGTACATTCGAGCATATAAATTACATCACCCATGTCCATCATATCTAAAATAGAGGACTGCCCACCCTAGGTGGTGACAACCCTATAAATTTTTGGCTCATAATGACTCAGTGGTCTTCATCGATCATCGTTAGCCTATCATGGCTTGACGAAATCTAAGAACTATTATTGGGATAACTGTTTTAGGCTGTAAAAAATTTATTGGAACTAGCAACCTTTTTGCGCTCTTAACTTTTCACCATAAAAGCAGAAGGTAAATCCTTACGGATTTACTTATCCAATTCTCCAACGAGAAGTTAGGTCACAACGTCCATAAATCAATGTTCCGAACTTATGTCAATTATAGCCTAAATCGAAATAACTTCACTCCCTAGGAGGAAGTCTTCTCATGATCTACACTTTCCTCAATGGTGCGACTTTTCGGTATCTAGCAAGCTGTATGCCTCAACAATGACTATCCAATTTACGCATAACTTTATAACAGTTTCGCGTCATAATGGAAAGTCAACCAAATTATAGAAATGGTTAATCCTCAAAGACTTTGTCTTAAACTGTGCAACATTAATCCACTTTCTAAAAACAGGAGACTAGAGCCTTTAGCATTATCCTAGGCTCTTTATCATCTTGCGGAGCAATCATGAATGTTTCCTTCTCAATCACCCAGTGATGACGTGGAAAATTTTCATATTCGCTACCACGCAACTAAGAATGTAGAGTATTTTTCGCTAATGGAGTAATCCATTAGTAGGCACATCGCTTCTACTGTCCCTAGGATATTGGAAATTTCTTTCCATTCTCAACTAGGCTACATAAAAGCGCTATGATTAGAATTCTCTATCTTATAGAGTTCCAAAACTCTATACGCGTCACCTTTACTAAGAAAACTTTATGTGACTTAGTTACATTACCACAAAGCTGCTTACCTATATGCACATGACCTGGAGGGTTTACATGACCGCATATAATAATGCGCCACACAACCCTATGTGTTTTCAAGACAGCATCCAATAATGCGCTATAGAACCCTAGGTCTTAACTTCGCAATCTTATGAGAAGTAAAATAAAGATAAGTCATTAAGATTCTGAGATCGCCCATAGATGGCTCTCCGCTAATCCATTACTCAAATGGAGTGTAAAATCTTATATGGAGGGCACTTAGTTAGGGATATAGGCAACAAACTAGTGCAATTCCCAATTGGGAAACATTTTGTGCCATTATCCACCTAACATTAACAATATTTAATTCCTTATCTCTACTACACCATTGTGTTGTTGAGTATTAGGAATAATCAATTTTCTAAGCATCTATTTTTCTTCACAGAGTTTTCTAAAATAACTCAAATAGATACTCACCACCTTGATCAAAACTAAAAGCACAAAAAGCTATTATCTAATTGATCTCAACCTCATATGTGCAATGTCAAAAAATCATCTCAAAACTTTTGACTTATGAGAGATCAAATAGTTTTGACTCAGATGCGTATCGTAATCTATAAATGTGTCGAGATTGAGGCTTAGCTATCATACCCATACACATATCTAGTCACAAAAAACATAGTGGACTAAATGCGCCAATACAAATGACCTTCTACGGCTTTCCTACTTACTTGTGCACACCCATTGCGAACAAAGTTACACATTTATATGAGAGCAGGATGTCACAAGCGAGTGGGCCCGAGAAGGCCTACTCAAACCATCATGTCATCATCTCATTAATGTGATTAAGTATAATAAGCCACCGGTTCATGACCAATGTCATAAACTAATTCCAATCATCTTAATGTGTGAGTTCTCAAAGATAAGTTTAAAAGGTTTAGGCCCAACTAGGTAATGACTTAGAATTAATTCATATTCACTAGATCATAAAAGGATGTCATGGAGATATCAAGTGCGCCTAAGTCGCAAATTTAACTAGTAAGTGCTAATCCCCTGCACCTTCAAGTCAATTTTATACACTTTAATGCATCTAGTTGAAAGATGACGATACTCTTCTTGCCATATCTATTTCTCGCTTCATAGTTACTTGCAATTAATTCTACTATCCACAAGAAGGAGAGAATAAGCTATCAATCTGTGACCGCTCTTGAAGTAACTTAAGCGGGAATTAGGCTAAAGAGTGTAATTCAACACAATGCTCTCACAAGCGATGCGTCAAATTCTTAGAGTCATAACAACCTTGTCGGCCTTGACCTTTTCATTACTATGCTGCAACGTTATTCAAAAACGTTATCCTAGCTAAGGAATCATACAAAGAAGCCCCTCCTCATGTTTCACACTCAAGTGTGGAAACAATAAGTGTCCAGATTTAGACAAGTTGGCAATGCTAATAGATTTTGCAGCCATTAAACACTAATCTTTTCACCTAGTGTTAATAGAGTTTTGCAGCTTCTAAGCGCTAATCTTTTCACTTAGCGTGATATTTCAACGCATACTATTATAGTGCATGAAATTTTGCTCCATCCACTCCCAATAATTGGGTAGAGAGCAAAACACTACTCATACTGGCTACTCGTCTTACACTTAATGACTAATTTATTTAAGCTCGCATTTCTTGGATGACGTGACTCTTGAATGTTATTTCATCCAATGATGTAACATTATTTACAAGTCAAATTTACAAAGTCAATCCGCGCAGCTTAATAGTTAAGATCATATACAGATCTATTGAGGGCTTACTAATTTCATAACCTCAAAACTCGCCAACCAAAACTACGTAGCGTGCCGCTAACCATAGTGCACACATTAGTTTTTATTATGCCAAACAAGGCAACAAAAACACGGCGACTTTGAGTCATGTTTCCTTACTTTGGCTCAATTAAGGTTTGACCTAAAGTCTCCAAAACTTTTGCTCATCTAAAGAATGGGATTACATTATTCACATTTGAACATCTCTACTAAGTCTAGGTCAACCAAATTAACTTCCATAAGCTAAATCAATTTAGTAAGAAATTCGCATTGGGATTAATTTGATTAGCATAATATAATTTTGCCGCAAAAATTTAAATTAAATAGTGACAATATTACACAAGTCGCAAGATCGAAAATCCGCTATGCTCGTAATCATCTCTTGCGTCACAGGTGACAATTATCCAAAATTTAATTTAATTTATGCGCAAAATATTGGTTTTCGGGAGTTAATCTACAAAGATTTCTCTCAACCGAATAACCTCTCACTGATTATGGCATGTCTAAAAAAAACATGATAAAATATTCTAATTCCATACAACAGCATCATAATGTAGATTCACAATCAATACATGCTATGTTACATTTAATAAATGAATTAAAATAAAAAATAATTAATCATGCTATTCTAATTACAACATATTATGAACTCTAGGCAAACAAATAACAATATACTGTATTTAATATTCAAATTATGCCATAACAGAAACTATATCATTTCTGAGATTTTCTGAGATTTTCTGGTATTTTCTGGAATTTTAAATAACTAATAAACACACATAAAATAAGAAATAAAAAATTCAGAAACTGATAAACTGAAACAATATTCAGATTATGCCATAATTAAAATGTATATAATTCTGAAATTTTCTGGAATTTTAAATAACTAATAAACACACATAAAATTAGAAATAAAAAATCCAGAAACTGATAAACTGAAACAATTATACCAATAAATAGTAAAATATTTCAGAAGTCCACAATAAAAATTTCAACCCCAGAAAATTATTTATGCAATACCAGAATCATTTTAAAGCATAAAAAATGAATTATTAACACAGAAAAAATATTTTTTATTTTCGTAAAATTTTCAAAATTTTACAGAATATAGAAAAATTAATTCTGAGTCTAACAATATAAACCACACATAAAACAAATATGTAACGAATTAATTATGACCATTTAACGCGATTCAGAATTTAAAAAAAAACAAACAGAGCCTTATAGCCAAGTCAGCTGGGGAAATGGCTCGGCTCGCGGCTCAACACGGCTCAAGGCATGGCTCGAGCCTTGACTCGTATGGCTCGGCATGTAGCGGCAGGTGGCGTGAGGCGCGTCTTGTGTGAAAGCGGACGTTGCGGCGGAAGCGCGTGGACGCGTGGCGTGATGGAGGTCACTGGCGGATGGCGCCTGTAGCCCACACTTCTCTTCTACGATTTCGGTACTTCCGGACTCTATTTTCCAAAATAAAATCATTTATGGTCTTAAAAATGACATTAATGATCATAAAAAATGAAATATTTTGGATCTCTTCCTCTTTTATAAATATACACATGATAAAGAAAGCATGAAAAAACTCATATATGGCTCTGATACCAATGTAAATCATAAAGCATTATAACACAGCAGATAAAATGTTTAGATCATACCTTTTAGCGAAGAACCTCGTGGGTAAATCATGTGCTTCCTGAATCTGGTCAATCATCTCAACAATGGGGTGATATTATGATAGTGAATATCACCCATACAAATCACAGTACAAATGGCTTGATCGTTGTTTTTGGGAGAGAGTCAGAGAGAGAGGAGAGTATGGGAAAAAAAAGGTTATGGGTAAAAATCCCATAACGTATCTGATATACGTATCTCCCATTATCAGATGTATATAATCAATAATAACCAATAAATATCTATCCATCTATCCATATCTATTGATATGATAGATATAGATATCCTGAATGATTATCCAAATAAGTTTGAATTAAAATTCAAACTTATATGGATAAAGTTCAAGAGGTTCAGGCTCAAAAAGTTCAAAGGGCCATGCCACATGGACGCCCAATTTCTAACATTAAAATAGGATAAACAAAAAAAATAATAATTAAACTTGCATGTTGCGACATCCATAGGGCAGGGTCAAATGTGGTTGAGTGAAACATACTTGGAAATCATGAAGTAGAATGGTGACAAAATATCATAATGGCGCAAATCTTGAGGCTTGAAACATTATTGTATTTCACAGTGGGAAAAAGAATGAGACAAAGTTTAGAAGTATAAATCTTCATGTTGACAATAATATGCCAAAACATAGTGCTTATCATACCTGCCAGATTGTCTCGAATATGAGCACCGATTATCCGGTCGCTATCTTCATCTTTTAGAAAGGATATGACTTCAGCATGGTTAAGCACAGCTGCACCTGCTAATGCAGCAGTGCACGCTAGCCCAATATTAACTCTGGAGTCATTCATATGTCCATCATAATAAACCACTGTGCCCTTCAAGGTTCTATCTTTGCCCTTCCTTGCAAGAGTGGGGAACAGTTCAACAGACTCTTGTGCAGAATAATATACGGGCAGTGCGAGGCGTAATCCTGCGACCCGGATCATCTGATTTCAAGCCCATCGAAGTACACGCCTCAAACTAGTCAAAACACGGTGTCATGCATGGCAAAGCATTACATAAGTGTGGAGCATTCTCAATAACTTTCGCACGCCTCGAGAGCACGGAATACCAGCTTCAATTGTCCATAGTCTAAATTAAAGACTGCTTTGTCCAAGTACCGAACTCCTAAAAATGTCGTTTAAATGAGTACTAACAATAAAAGAAGAATTTGACAATATTAAAGAATGTTAACAAACAACAGCAAAATAAATACAAGAACGATACGAATAAAAACTTCCTGAGTAATAAAGAATTTTTAGCAGAAGATGAACAACTTTCACTACATTCATAATTTATTTTGTTATAGATAAAAGCAATCTATTAGAGTGCAAAAGAGAAAGAAATCAATGTTAGTTTTGACACTTCAAAATAAAGCAGTTCCAAGAACAACTATCAACCATAATGTCTAGATAATCCACATATACAAAGTGTAATGCCTGATGCCAGATGCTATGACACCATAACCATGTTTGTTTTTCCCCTTTGTGAAAACCCCATAAGCTGGCCTGTTATAGAAGGAAGGCTCCAACTCATGATCCCAGCCTTCTTGAGACATAGTCCCCGATCACGTTCATGACGTAGGTGGTTGGTGGAATATTCACATGAAGATTGTCAATTGAGTCGTTAGAATTTGATTAAAAGTCTTTCAAAATATATTGCTTTATTTTCTTACTTTTAAATGTCCTTAGGTTTTAAGGGACAAAAGCTTGAGGCTTGAGTTGCTAATAGTGTTTGAAAACATTTTTAGATGTTTTACGATTCTAGGATCAAAATCTTAGGCCTAAATCCATATTAGGTAGGGTAGTGTTATATTGTTAATTACTTGTCATTAGGGTTTTTGTATTCCCTCAAAATGGCTTCTTAGGAGAAAAATGAAAAAGGTCTTGACAAATTAATAAACGCTTTAATTCAAGCCTCGTGCATTGAGTCCCACATTTTTTAGATTCCCACAAACTTCATCCAACTTTCTTGGTTTTAGAAACCATTGGCCGTTGTTCTAGAAATCATTTGACTAGGGTGGCCTAGGATTGCTACCTAAGTTTGAAATTACATTATTAGAATTACTTTGTGACCAATACAAAAATTATAGCAGGTATACCAGTTGTGATGAAAGAAATGCCTTTTCTACTTCTTTGAATGTCTTGATTGTGGAGAACCAAATAGGGTTTTACTTTGTTCAAGTTGAAGATGGTAGAAAGATAAGAGAGAGGTCTAAATACTAAAGGAATGTGGATCAAAGTTGTGAGAGCCATGATGATCTAGGGTCCAACACATGTTATGGCCTTAGAACAAAATAATTAGAGGAAGGAGAAGAATGATTCATATTCTTGATACTTGTAATAGCTTGTTAAGTTGTGTTAAGATATGTAAATTTGAAAATAATAAGCTAACTGTTGTCCTTAAAAAAATCAAAAATAATATGTCTAGTGTTGTATTATTATTATAATGATTATTAAAAAATTAGAAAAACTATCATACTGCGCTAATGAGCTCTAAATGCAAACTTATTTGGAGTTTGGGGGATGATGACTACTCACATGATTCTAAAGGTACTTGACAGGTTAGGTTGTAATCTAGATTATTAACATTTAGCTGGTCTTGTGGTTTGTCTGGCTACTTCATACTTTCCCTTGTAGTCTTACTCAAACTACTTTTTATCAAGAGCAATGACAAGAATTTTTAGTCATCTAGTCAAGGTGCACATATGATGGGGAAAGTATCGTTTCAGTGGAAGTTGTTGGAACTTTATTTTCTATTCCACTCAAGTTCTTCAAAGATACAAACAGGATTTGGGTTTTGACATTGATTTAAGATTTTTTTTTTTTTTTTTAATAAAAAAAAAAACAAAAAAATTTAGGAAGTGATTATGGTTGTGGTGGTGATGGTGGCGATGGAGATTTAGTGTTAGTGAGGTGGTGATGATGGTCGCCATTGCATTTGCCCTTGATGGCTGTCTTCGATGGGCTTAGAAGAAAAAGGTAGAGAAAGAAATGGGAGGAAGGGGAATCTTCAGGTCCGGATGAGGAGGTTGAAGTTTGTAACAATGAGGAGAGGGTTGAAGCCTTTGATCCAAACCTAAATTGGCTATTCCATGAAGATGAGGTATCGTTTTCTTCTTGTATTAAGCACACTGTGGGGACTGAGGGTGAGGAAGTCTTTGATTCTGGGAAAAAGGTATATGACTCTTTTGACAAAGATAACATGAACTCTTTACTTCCTAATCATCCTCAGTGCATTCAATCTGAATCAGTTTCTGGGGGGAGTCACTCTTGGGTCCTTTTTTCTCACATCCTAGCAGAGTGGTTTCTACCAAGAATGACAATTTGCCTCAGTTAGTTGCTAGTAGGTCCTCTATGAGTGATAGTTTGAACCCATACGCAATTAACAAGGAAAGTCATAAGGATGATCTTCCGATGGAAGTGTCTACTAATCATAGGCTTGAGAGGAACGATGTTCTTGGGAATGACGATGATGAATCTAAGAAGTGGTTGAGGAAAATGATTATGTGTCTTTCCCTTGGAGAAGGGAGATGTGCCTCACTTTACACAATTACTTGACACTCTTGGTTTGTCACTAGTTAGGAAGAATGGGAAGAAGTCTAGGTCTAGGAGTGTGGGGTTTGCATCTAAGGGCGGTAGTAGTCATAGAATCTTGGGGCAGAGAAAAGGGATGAAAGAATTAAGAAACCTTGAAAGTGGCATTAATTATGAGGGGCCGGTGAAAGAGACAATGGGTGATGTTGGTTCTCGATGAAGATTTTGAATTGGAATGTTAGAGGACTACGATTTTGTAGGAAAAAGGTGGTAATTAAAGAGGTTTTGAAAATTCATCAACTAGATAGAGTGATGTTTCAAGAGACAGTGAGGAGTGTGATAAAGGTTTCATTAGGAGTGTTTGGGAGACCAAGTTTAGGAGATGGGCTGTTTTACCTTCTAGCGGGAGATCAGGGGGAATTTTGATTATATGGGATAAGAGAGTTGTATCGGAGTGTGAGATAGTTGTTGGGGTGTTTTCAATGTCCATTAGGTTTAGGAATCGGGATAACAAGAAATGGTGGTTGACGGGGGTTTATGGTCCCAATAGGCCTAGTAGTTGTATGGTGGGAAGAGTTGGCCGAATTATTTAGGCTTTGTTCCCTTAATTGGTGTGTGGGGGAAGATTTCAATGTAGTTTGGCTTATTTCGGAAAAACTCAATGGGGTTTCCACAAATAGGAGTTACGGGATTTCAACTCTTTTATAAAGGAGTGTGAGTTGCTCGACCCTCCCTTGAGTAATGCTCAGTTTACTTGGTCTAATCTACAGTAAAATCTTGTGTGTTATAGGTTGGATAGGTTTTTTCATACTCTAGGGTGGGAGGAGTTTCTTCTAGATATAAGGCAAGAGGCAAGGGCCAAGAATTGTGTCAGACCATTGCTCAGTGATTCTTGAGAGCTGTCCTTTTAAATGAGGTCCTACTCTCTTTAGATTTGAGAATATGTGGTTGGAAAATTGATCTTTTAAGGAGAATTTTAAGGATTGGTAGGAAAGCAGTAAAGTCCATTTGGTGAGAGGGTTTTAAGTTTATGAGAAAGCTGAGAGGAGTCCAGGATAATTTAAAGGTTTGGAAGCGTAAAGTTTTTGGCGATCTAAGTTAGGTGAAAGCGGAATTAGTTTGGGATATTGAGAAATTGGATGCAAAGGAATTTAGGAAGGGTTTATTTGGGGATTTAATGGATAAGAGATCATTGCTTAGGATGAAGTTGGAAAAGCTTGTTTTTAGGGAGCATATTTTTTAGGGACAAAGGGCTAAGCTGAAATGGGCTAAAGGGGGTGATATCAATTTTAGATTTTTTCATAGGGTTGCATTGGGAAAAAGGAGGAAGAATTTTATTAAAAATTTGGAGGTAGGGCAGGGTGTGGTGGTGAGTAAGGATGAGTTTATTGTTATGGAGATTTTCAATTTTTATTCAAATCTCTATTCTGATAGGGGAGTGGATTATCCAGGGATCGAAGGCATTAATTGGACTCCTGTGGAGTCAACAACCAATTAGCTTGAGAGACCCTTTGACAAATGTGAGGTGAGACATGCGGTGTTTGAGTGTGAGAGAGATAAGGCTCCAGGTCCAGATGATTTTTCAATGGCCGTATTTCATGATTGTTGGGACATTGTGAAAAAAGATCTTATGAGAGTGCTTGGTGAGTTCTTTGAAAGTAAGGAGGTCAACTTATGCACCAATGCGTCCTTCATTTGTCTAATTCGCAAGAATGAGAAGTCGGTTAAGATTGGGGATTTTAGACCCATTGGCTTGGTTACATCACTCTACAAAATTCTAGCAAAGGTGATTTTTGAGAGAATTAGGGTAGTCCTTGAGGAAGCCATCTCTTCTGCACAAGGTGTGTTTGTGCAAGGACGAAAAATATTAGATGTAATCTTAGTGGCAAATGAGGTTATTGAGGAGTATAGAGGGTTACATAAGGAGGGTGTTGTCTTTAAGGTTGACTTTAAGAAGGCATATGACCATGTTGATTGGGACTTTTTGGATTTTGTTTTGAAAATGAAGGGGTTTAGATCTAGATGAGAATGTGGATTTGGGGGGTGCTTGTCGTCTTGCAATATGTCGGTCATTGTGAATGAATGGTAAGGCTTGGGGACTCTTTTCGGGCATCTAGGGGTTTAAGACAGGGTGATCATTTATCACAATTTTTGTTTATTTTAGTTGTTGATGTGTTGAGTCAAATAATTGATATAGCTAAGAATAAGGGTGTTATTGAGGGATTTATAGTGGGGAGGGACAGGATTGGAGTCACTCATCTATAGTTTGTATAACGATCCCGGGTTTTCCCCTTTATGTACAGTATTCTGGACTTAGGTTCCGCGGTTGAGTATTGTTGCATTTATTTCATTTCCGTCCTTTAATTCTTTATATTTGAATTTTAGGATGTGTTGGGCAGGTTTGTATCAGGTTGGGTGAGCTTTGGTCTCAATTCTTGTTGCCTAGATTTTTGATGATTCGCTCGAGCGGGTCCCTTTGCGCTTGAGCAGAGTTTGCATCCTTTCAGCATTTTGTGCATCTGCAAAAAATACAACAGATGCGTTTTTCACGCTCGAGCGAAGTTCATTACGCTCGAGCGGGTATCCTTGCGCTCGAGCGGGTGTTCGAAGTCTGTAAAAGTACTAGAGGAGTGTAATCTACGCTCGAGCGGGTAGTGCTTTGCTTTTGTGCCTTGGCACTCGAGCGGGTATTTTTGCGCTCGAGCGGGTTAAGTTTTTGTGCCTTACGCTCGAGCGTCCTATTCTCCGCTCAAGCGGACTATACGTATATCATATCGCAGTTGGGTCATTTTAAATCACTTTTTTGACTTTCTCTCTCTCTCTCTAACTTTTCAAAACCCTCATTTGAGAGCTCCTTTTTCTAGAATACAATTTCTCTCTAAGAAATCATCTAGTTTGAGGGTGTTTCTATCCTAGTCCCTTTGTAAAAAGTGTGGAACTTGGTGTGGGCTACATTTAAATCCGAAAATCTTTGGGTTTGGAGCATTTCAAGTTTCATCATCTTCTCCATTTGGTCTCTCCATTTGAGGTAGGGATAACTACTCATATTTATGATCTTTGACATAAACTTGTAGTCATTTTGATGTAATGTTAAAGTTGGGTAATTTTGGGGGTTAGAGTTTCAAAATATATAAAGAGGGGTTTTGTTCTTTTGACTCATACATGTATCTTTTGGGTCTTAAAATGAGGTTATTGATGTTTAATGAAAATATTTGAGCCTTTGGGTTAATGTTGAGAAAAGGGAAAGGAAAGCCCTAATTTGTTGTTATGAATTAATTTGTACAATTAATTTTCAAAGTTATGAAAATATGAAATTGAGTTGGAAATAATAAAATTAAGGAGTTATGAGAATGAATGGTGGAGTTGGATAAGTTAATCACTCATCTTTGGAAATATTTATAATTTATCTATTGATGCATTTATTATCTGTTTAGAAATAATTGCTTTGGGCTATCGGTGGAGGATAGTCTTGATTGTTGTAGACACTGTATGTTGATTAGGGAAAACTGAAACTAATCACGTTGAATATGTCATTGAATATGACGGTTAGAATAATACATCGAATATGTGTATTGATTGATCATTGTATATGATAAGTATTTATATACATTGTATTGTGTGGGAGGAGATAGGGGATGTACTCCACGGTTTGGGAGGAGATAGGGGATGGACTCCTAAATCGGATATTATTTGGGAGGAGATAGGGGATGTACTCCACGGTTTGGGCGGAGATAGGGGATGGACTCTTAAACCGGATATTATTTGGGAGGAGATATAGGATGGACTCCATTGATCCAACAAATATGTGTATCTATTGTGAAGTATGGAGGTGTTTTGATATGAGTTGTTATCTCATTTAAAAAGGAAGTGCTTTAATATGAGTCGTAGTCTCATTAAATTGTTAGTCAGGTTCTGAGCCATGTTATGAATTGAAAATTTGATAAGTAAAGAAAAGTGGAATGTATCTGTCATGGAATTGGTTTGCGTTGTATGTTGGTTTGTATGAGTTAAACATTTATCAAATGCTAATATTTTAGTTATTGCTCATATTATGTTTAGCATATCTCCACTGGGCGTTGGCTCACCCTATATGGGACATCATTTTCAGGTGTAGGTGAAATGCCACCTCCAAGGACGTAGCTTGGGAGGCTTAGAGGCTGAGAGATCTTTTTGTGATTATCTTTTTGTATTACATGTGTATCAAGCCAAGGGCTTATTTTTGTGTAAAGAGTTAGAACTCTACTTTGGTTGGACCCAAGTGTTGACTTAGAAAGTTGTAAGCCTATAGGGCATTTACTTTTGTTGTCAACATGTGATATCTTTTGTAATGAATACTCTAATGAATAGAATTATGCTTTGTTCTCTCAAGTTTATGGATGTCTTGAATGTATAATTTTTGGGTTTATTTTGAGGGCGTTACAGTTTGCGGATGATACTACATTTTTTTCATCAAATGAGGAAAGTAAGGTGGGTAATTTGTTAAAGATTTTGAGAATTTTTTAAATTGTGTCGGGCCTCAAGGTTAATCTTAGGAAGAGTAGTGTTGTGGGTATTAATCTGGAAGAAAACTATATGAAAATGGTGGCGGATATGTTGGGATGTTCCATTGAATTATTTCCTCTCAAATACTTGGGACTTCCATTAGGGGGAGATCCTAGAGTGGTGTCCTTTTGGGAGCCTATTCTTGTCAAATTTGAGAAAAGATTTGGGGGATAGAAGCAAGCTTTGTCGTCTGAGGGAGGGAGATATACTTTGGCACATTCTGTATTTAAGCTCTGTTCCTATTTATTTCTTCTCCATATTCAAGATTACGATTGGCATTGCGAGGAAAATTAAGAAATTCATGAGATTTTCTTTTAGGAATGATGTGAAGAGGGTAAAAGGTTCATTTGGTTATGTCACACCCCAAGCTTCGTGACAACGCCGCACACTCATTTAGGTGAGCATGCAAGGCTAAGAGCCAAACACATAACCAACAATGTAAAATACTCCAATTAAATCCTTAATTATCATAATGCTAAAATCCATAAAAATTAATTATTCTTATCATATGAAATTATCCACCAAGTCCACTAATAAAATCCATTAACAAAACAATAATCCAAGTACTTAAATCATAGTCCTACTCTTGGCACTCCCACATGTAAAAATCCTGCGCAGCTGTACTCTTCAGAATCTGAAAAAAAATAAAATAAGGGTAAGCTGGATAGCCTAGTAAATAACCAACCATCACTGCTAGCTGGATCAAGTATACAATAAATAAATAAATAAATCGATAACCAATAAATATAATTTTTTTTACAGTTCAATAAATGAACAATTATTTGTAAGATGGTTTCATAGCTAAAAATAAACAATGTACAATACATTTTAAATGAAAAGCCAACAAGATAATTCAAAGTAATTCGTTGTTTAAATCGATGGTTCGATATTCAGATGGTTCGATATTCAGATGGTTCAATGATTTGATTCACAAAACCCAAATCTTAATGACTATGGCCACTTAACCCGTGACAAGACCTAGAACCACACATAGGCCGGTGGTAAAGCCCCAAAAGAAATTAGTTTCCGTGCCAATAAATAACCCCCATTGGCTAGGGTCCAAATCATAGTCAGACTAGAGTGATGTTTAAAATTCAAACAATACACAACTTTCAAATAAAATATTCGATATTTTCGGAATAAACATTTTGTACAATTTCAGAATAGTTTCACAAAATATTCAAATAACTTCCATAATAATATTCGATATTGTTTTATACTTGACCCATATTTTATTTTAAGAGAACATGAAGGCTATAAATAAATATTTATAATTTTAAACGATTCAATAGGAATAAAAATGAACCAACAGTGATAGAAGGTTACTTACCTCAAATAGCTAAAATAATATTTCCCAAGCTAATCTCAAATTACCAAGATCCACCTCAATCTCACAAACCTAATAAAATATTACACCACATAAACAATTATTATGTGCACCCATCTTTCTCTTCTTGTAACAACAATAGAATAAATTAACCCAATCGCTTATTAGGAACTCCCACAATTTAGCATCAAAACAAAGCCATCACGGCTTCGGAAATTCTCAACCCATATTATTCTATTATTGTTTATATACATGTAAAAATTTGTAATTGCTTGTAGTCAATCTTGTATCCCACAAACACGCCAGCATTAAACCTAACCTATCACATATTAATCTCAAAATATGAACCACCCAAACAGAATGCAAAATATACTCTAAAATTGAGCAAAATCGAGAACCCCAACATAGACTACATCAATATAATTATTTAATCATATATGCACATAAAATCATCTATTGATATATTAACACTAAAATCATAGATAGGAATACAATAAAATAAATCTTACCTAAGTGATGAATAAAGCAAAACCACCACTCTTATGAATCCTCCCTCTTCCTTGGTTTTGGTTTCTTTTCTTTAATTTTAAACTTTTCCAAACCCTTGCTTGCTGCCTTCACCTTTAACTCTTCCAAACCCTTTCCGCAGCACGAGCCTCTCTCTTTTTTCTTTTTCTTTTTTAAGACTAAAAGCCACGACAGTTGGCTTACTTAACCTACTATTCTTTTCTTTTTCCAAAATTGCAAAATTACCCACCTATGTTATAGAAATAATAATGCCATCTCATAATTAATTCCTTGATATTACTAAGTGACCCATATAAATTAATTTAATTACCAATCTATCCAAAAATAATAATATACAAAACTTGGGTTTTACAAGTTAAGTGGGAGGTTGTTTCATTCCCTAGGGATAAAGGGGGTCTGGCTATAGGAAATATTATTGCTAGGAACATTACTCTCTTGGGCAAGTAGTTGTAGAGATTTCCTATTGAAAGTGATTCACTATGATGTTTAGTTGTTAAGAGCAATTATTTTGTTCATCCTAATGATACTGATTCTAACGTGGTTAATAAAGGCAATTGTCGTTTTCCGTGGAAGTCCATTTCTCGTTTGTATCCACTTGTGTCTAATTTCCTTTCATTGAGAGTGGGAAATGGGGTGAGCATCCGTTTTTGGGAGGATGTGTGGGTAGGGAATATCTCGTTTGATAGAGCTTTTCCTCTTCTTTATCAATTGGTTCGTTCTAGGAATGTTTTGATAGCGTCGGTGGCATGCTCTTCAATGGCTCCCATCTCTTGGAATTTTGATTTCCTTAGGAACTTAAATGATAGGGAGGCGATTAAGTTGGCATCTTTGTTGGTATTGCTTCATGGGGTATCTCTTTCTTCCTCTTGTGACATTAGGTGATGGAATCTTAGTTCTTTAAGGGTCTTTTCTTGTAAATCCTTTTTTGATAAGCTTATTGATAATCCCTCTATTCCTTTGTTTCCTATTCATTAGAAAATTTGGAAAGCGGTTGTTCCTCATAAAGTGAAGTTCTTCATGTGATTTTTAGCTCAAAAAGGTGTCACAACTAATGATGTTCTCTAAAGAAGAGGGCCTAATCACTCTCTTTGCCCTCAATGGTGATGTGCAAGAGAGATTTGGAGGTAGCAAATTATGTTTTCCTTCATTGCCCAGTAGCTTTTGTATTATGGCAGTGTCCTTTCGGCTTATGTAATGATCAGTGGGTTGCTTTACAGGATTGCATTCAAATGCTTCTTGTTAGGTTCAAAGGGTTTGGGGGTACCAAAAGAGCCGAAACGTTGTGATTAAGCATTGTTTTTGCGATTTTCTAGGCTATATGATTGGAGAGAAATGCAAGAGGCAAGGAATCAAACGTAGAGGCTTTGTGGGATATGGTAGTATACTTGGCTTCGTTTTGGGCATTTGTATCACCTCATTTTAAAGGAGTTCCCTTGTTCTTGATCTCTAGGGATTAGACTGCTGTTTGTCATCTCTAGAGTTAGGAGTTTTGTGTTTTTGTGAATGTTTGGGAAGTTATTTTAGTAGGTTAAAATTTTTGTGTTTGAAAAGATGATTGGATTTTTTTGTTGTTGGATGTGATGTTTGTGAGAGAAAAAGTGAAATAATTATGGATTTGATGTGACATTTTATCTTATTAACTATTTTAGCATATTTTATCTTTTTATAAATTTTAGCCTAAAAGAGGCTAAAATTTTTCTTGCCAAACATTCTTTCCACTTCTTTGTATATGAGGACTTCATGTCCTCTTTCATTGTTTAGTTGGAGGAAAAATAATGAAATTACTTTTGTATATATAGTTGTTTAACTGGCCACTTAAAAAAAAAAAATTTATTTGGTTAAAAACCTTCTACAATCTGAAATCTCAAATGAGAGTGATTAAATGAAATCACAGATTCTGTTGTCACCGTTCTGAAGTGTGATCACTGCTGCCTCCTATATTTTCATATGTGCTCATGTGATTATATATTACATAATTTGGACTAATGTAAGATTTTTTTGGGTATCAACAATAAAATTAGGGTTAATTACACTAATAGTCCCTATAGTTTGGGACTTGTGTCACTTTGGTCCATGACTTTTTAATTGTGACACATTTGACTCTAAATTTTGAATCTTGTTCCAAATAAGGACAATTAAAAATATTATTAGATTTTTCAAGGATAAAATCGTCAATTTGATAAAATATAAACTAATTTGACAAAAATAAATGTTAAAAAAATATTTTTAATTTTTTTAAAATTATTTTTATTCACCAATGATAAAATTATGTTAAATTAATAAAAATTACATGATTAATTTTTTAAAATTAATTTTACATGATCATCATCCAAACACATAATAAAAATTAATTTGATAAAAAAATAAATAAATGTCTAAAAGATTTATCAATTTTACATAATTTTATTTTTAGTAGGTAGAAATAATTTTTAAAATTCAAAAATATTTGTTTGACATTTATTTTTGTCAAATTAGTTTATATTTTATCAAATTGACAATTTTATCCTTGAAAAATCTAATTATATATTCAATTTTCTTTATTTGAAACAAGATTCAAAATTCATGGTTAAATGTGTCACAATTAAAAAGTCAAGGACTAAAGTGACACAAGCCCCAAACTATGGGGACTATTTGTGTAATTTGCCCATAAAATTATATAGAACTTCCTAATGTATTGAAACATTTTCTTCTTTTTCTCTTATTTTACTTTATTCCCTTAATAACTTTAGCAAAACCAGTGATGAACTGCCATTCGCCTTCAACAAGATGCATGAATTCTACTCTGCCAGATGCAGAAGCTGATGAATTGCCTGTGTCAAGTCAGATTGATGTTGAGCTACAACAAGAACTCCCAGTTGATGAAAGTGCGTCGAATCATCAATTGGTTTCGTTTTCAGAGAACTATGATGAATTTACGACTGAGAGAGAAGCAAAACTTGAGGAGTGGTTGGGAGGGACCGACGAAGAGGATGGTCGACGCTTGGAGGAACTGATGCAGGAGTTCAGCTCAACGACTCTTTGAATGCTGCATAAGGCTTTTTGTAAATTATATTTTGTTGTACCATGCTTGGGCATCACAACACACTAATAAGATCATGGTGCTAGAAGTAATAGTAGTTAATCCATTGATGTTTCAGAGTGGAAAATTCCTTGTAAAATTCTTGAAATGCGTTTCTGGCAGGATTGTTGAAGCAGAAATCTTCTTTTTTCCTCTAAATAATCTTTATGCATTCCTTATTTTGCATTTTGTTATGTTTGATTGTAACTTGTTAATAAAATGTAAGCTTCTTTCACAGCCTTAACAGAACAATTGAGTTGTATTGGTGGTGGCGGACCACTGGTGGAGGTGATTGTGTGGTGGCGGCATTGGTATAGTGTCGTGACATTGACAAAACTTTAGTCTGAAAACATTTTCACCTTCTAAAACTGAATTTTTTTTGGGTCCAAATAAGCTCCTTTTTTTGTTGACCATTAAAAACATTTTCTATTTGATTTTCACCTTCCACCGCTTACCCTCAGCTCTAAAACGATGTTTGAACACTATGATATGAAATCCAGCAATGCTAAACAAGGGAAATTGTGGATGAACAAGCTTTACTGCATTTGAAATGAAACAGAAAGTGAAGCCAATCGTTTATGGAAAACATCAACACACGATATGAAAACTTGGCCCATATGAGACCCTCTGATAAAAACAAAAAAATGCCCACATACAGCATTCTTCAAGAATATGGTTTTGCATTAATTCTGAGGCCTGAACCCCAAATTTTCTTCAATCACCACCACCAAAATACATTACCCCAGGATCTTTTTCCCATATTGTCAGCATCCACATCCATGGAGATCTTTCTGTTCAGCCACTAGCACCAGATACCAACAATCACCACCTTGTCAGATCCTCACTTGAGAAGGCCAATGTGCCATTAAAACCCCATCAACAAGTAATATAACAACCTTACATCTCTTGTCTCGTCCAGAGCCCTCCTAGGGTTCGGCAATAACAGAACCCAATAGGTTGAGACAGCATGTAGTTAGTCTTTCCTCAGACAACTTGCATCAGGAAAATGGGCAACAGGTATGTTAAGGACATGCATTCCATCTACACAAGTAACTCCAACTTAAACAGGCTCTGTCATGAGGTAACAACGAAGATCCCAATCAAGCTCTTGATCCATTGTTTGATGGACATTGCATTTGTTGATATTATGCACAAGCATACCTTCTAGTACTTGGTGACAGTGGTGATCGGGCAGAAGACCACAAACATGTTTATCATAAGTACAACCTTCATGGTGCAGGCATCAGAGACTCGGTCAGAAAATTTTCAAGATGGCCCCTGTTCAAAGATCTAGAGACATGAACACAAACCCATACATAGATCAGAACATGACATAGGCTTTGAAACTTGAAAGATATAAACAAACAAAATCTAAAATAAATTTGCATATATAAATAAGTATGGGAAACTTTTTTTGTTGAAACAGTCTCAACATAATTAACTTAGAAAGCTATAACCAGGGAAAGTACATGAATTTATGGGCCTCTCTAAACTTGTCTTGTTACCCAATTTTACTTCTGGACTATGGGGATTATTTTCCATGTCAGATAGAATAAGACATAATTCTAAGCAGCTGTGTACAAATTAAATGGAGTGAGTCTCTGTTTTACAACTACCCCCTTCCTAAGTAGCATTTTAAATATTTCAAATAGAAAGGTGTAGTTTTATTTGTACCGATTGTATGTTGGAAAATTAATAAAAAGGAATAATTTTGGTTGTTCTTATAGCACCTAAAGGATGAATATGTCTTCCAAAATGGAAAAACTAAACGAGGTGCAACTACCAACTTCCACCAGAAAGTAACAATCAATACTTAAAGACCACTCCTATTGGAAAAGTTTATGCTAAAAAAGTATAGGTTTTTCAGCACACATAAATGTTTCAGAGAATGGAATATCTCCATTACTGTAATCTATACCACAAATTTAAATAAGATGAAATAAAATAAAACAAACATACACTCGTACACAAATACACATGTATGCACACAGAAGATACTTTATAAATATGAACGAGTAAACTTAAGCTTGGGTACTCTTACATCACAATTTACTTGGTTAAAATCCCCCTAGTAAACCACGACATGAAGAAGTAAATTTGCATTTGACTTTCATATGCACCAAATTGAATCGAGCATTTCAAGAAAATTTCAAATTACCTGACACAAAAAAGCTGGAATTGTGCTCAATCAAGTAACTAGTTGCAACGTTTTCTCTACAATTGTTCCTACATTTGTTCTGCCATTTTACCATTTGTCATATTTAAACTGGGAGGAGAAAGTGAGCCATGCAAACCACCCACAAGTGTGTTCACAGAAGGGGCAGAGCTACTGCTATTTCCAACTATTTTAGAGCCCAAGTTTTGATTTGGTGAAGAGAGAGAGCCGATGCCATTCGCCACCACCATAGCTCCCCCACCTAATTTCGGAGGAGCAGACTCATTGTTGAAGCGCATCACTTTAGCCTTCCTGAAATTAACCAATAGATGTTTTGAGATGAAGAAACATAATTGATATTAATTAAGATATTCATATCATACCTAACCAATTTTTGCTTTGAAGTAGCTGATTTTGGCTTGGATATCCCTTTTCAAAAGAAAATGTAAAATGTTAATTTCAAGTTTCATGAACTATACTTCACAATCTAGAACAAGAACCAAATCTTAAAATTTATTCAGTTAATCTCAAAGCACCTACCAGATTTAACAGTCAAAGATGTTGAAGCAGACTTGTGATTGGCCCTCTCGGCCTTAATAGAAGCAATAACTGAATCTGCAGTAGGCCCTAGACCATTTCTCCCAATCAGCTTCACGCCAAGCTTTTCGGAAAGGTAGTTCAACCTCATCTCATCACCCCCTCGTACTTCCCTCAGCTCAAGCACCTGTTGTCTTGATAACAAAGTGTAAACATGAAACTCCTGCCGCTGATTAAAATGGGACTGAAGCTGCTGAAAAAGTAATTTATTAGAGTATGATTGATCTGTCTTTGGACCTTCATGATTTTTCTTTCGTGGGCCACTAAATGTCACCCTTAAAACTGCTGTAGACTGCGAATCTGCAGCGTTGCTACCAAAAATTACAGAAAAACTCCCAAATTCCAAATCAGGTTCTCTGAATAAATCTGCAAGAAGGGAAGCACAAGAGTGTGAATTTTTTATGGACTCTTTTCTACTTTTTGCTTCAAGGCTCTGACAGTAGCATAGTGAGCCATATTGGCAGTTTCTCTTAGCCCACTTAGAAAGGCTCCATGCATAGTTGCAGGGTAGCGCCTAGTAGTTGCCTCCCCTGCAAAGAAAACTCTTCCATCTCCTACATTCTCTGCTAAGATATCATAGTCATCTCCTGATGCCCCGACTGCGACATTAGAGTAAGAACCTAAGCTGAAAGGATCAGTACCCCATCTGGTACAGACAGTTTGGATAGGCTCTGGGACATCAATTCCTTGTGGTTCATATACACCTGCAAGCATTGGACCCAGAATCTCAATGTACTAATGATCAATAAGTGATACTACCTGCAAATACTTCAAATCAAGAGAATAATTTTACCCCAAGCATATTGAGAATTAAACCTCTTCAAAAAACAAACACAAACATAAATAAATATATATAAAAAACAACTAGGTTGAACTCAGTAATAAATTCAGGTTGAAAAAGGCAATGGAACTAAGCAAATCCATTGCCAAATAAATTATGTGGGCACCGAGCACTGAAAAGTCATCTGGAATAGTTCCAAAGTTCACCATTAGGAACTATTACCCATGTCAAATTTACAAGAGGATAATTTGTACACTATCCAATTATGCATCATTTATAGGCTCAATCCATCTAACAAAAAGCTCTCATAATATGCTAGTGAAAAAAGAAGAAGAAAGGTTTGAAACTCAAAGAATGAAACGAAGCATAAATAGACACACACACACACACACATATATATGTATACATATTCACACCTTTCAGAATTCGAAGAACCTGGGTCACAGCATCAGTGGGAGGCATGCTCTCAAAATTATGTGCAGCTTCCCCGGCTACTAAAGCAATCAGAAGAGGACCACCAGCTACAGTTGCATAGCTATAGAACAGAAAGAACTCCCCTCGACGGCTCGGATCATCAGTGAGGTGGCCAAAGGTATCAAGATCCGTGCCCCAGAACACGTGAGGAAAAAGCATTGCAACCTTGTTCAATAAGCCAAATCCCAACCTCTTTATCCCATCAAGCTTCCTTTGAGGCAACTCTGGAATAAACTTAATAGAACCACTCTTCAAAACCCCTAGTGAAACAGTGCACAGCACCATATCACCCTCAAATACCTGGTTCCCAACAACAACCTGCACTCCATCACTAGTATAACGGATGGTGTGCACAGTTTTCTCATATAAGATCGGCACATTCTCAGCCAAAGCATGAACCAACCTCCCATTCCCTCCAGGAAGGAAGCAATGATCCCCTCCCATATCATAAGGGTCATCTTGGTCCCAGAATGCAAGTGAAAGCTTAGACAGTAAACCTGCATTTGCATACTCCAAATTTGCAAGATGCCAATTAAATAAGTTCATCTCCTCTGTGTTTACAGCATCCCCGTAAACCTGCCTAAATGTCTCCAATGCTGCCCCAAGAGAAACATCCTGTGAAACCTCCCCCATTAACTGCCTAAACCGACTTGCCTTGTCCAAAAGACGGTTAAAAGCAGTTTCCACCTTTGAATCCATATCTGGGTCAACAGGTTTTCCATCCAAATTGTAGAGGGGGCACTTATCTCTCACCTTATGAAGAGGATAAGCCAATTGTCTAGCCAAAATTCCAAGCGGGTTCCCAAGTGTACCCGTCAACACACTCCCTCCTAAATCTGCTGAAGCAACCTTACTCCCTCCCTCCATTTTCATCGTATATACCCGTCCTCCTGCACGCTTTCGACCCTCAAGAACAGTCACTTTAAACCCCAACCTCATTAGCTGCCGTGCAGCAGCCAAACCTGCCAATCCTGCCCCAATAATGATCACATTCGACTTGTTGGGTTCTGATGGAATCTTCTCCTTTATCGCCGGAGCAACCCCAAAATTAATATACCCATGTGAAACCAAATAATTATAAGCAGAATCCAAAAGTTTACTACAATGTGAAGGTATAACATCAACAAACATCTCCTTCGTGACCCAATGCGACACGTTTTCACGCCATCTCGTAATAATGTGGTTCCTAATAAGAATATAATTAACCTGTTCAATTCCACCAACAACAGACACAACCCCAGCATCTATTTCCTCATCGGTAAGGGTATCGGCCGGAAACCCAGAAGTAAGCGCAATCAAAGCCTCGGAAGTGGCTTCTTTGTTAATCACAATGATCTCGTCAGATACATCAGGGACAATTTGCGTCAAAAAATTAGGGTTCGCATAATTAACATTCGAAGAAACATAATTTTCCACATTAGGTTTGATAATCGGAACTGAAGAAGAAGGAATCGATAATTGCCCATTGCTTGGGTTAATTGCACTGTTTGGAAAGTATGGAATATGATGATATACCTGGTTCTGATGAGGAATCGAAGGCGTCGTATTGCGAGGCCTACCTCGTCTTCGCTTTCTTGGCACATATAATGGAAGAATGTGATTCCAATTAGGGTTGATAAACGCATTAGGATTCGAATTAGGGTTTGTATTATAGTTGGAGATTGAATTTGGATCGGGGTAAGGGATGGGGATTGGGATCGAATTAGTGTTAAGATTAGGGTTAGCGTTAGGAGGGGTGAATTGGGAGGGATTGAGAGGGTAAGGAGATAAGGAAGAAGTGTGTTGAGGAGGGGGTTGATTTGATGGGTTCATTTTTGGTCTTTCACTGATGATTACTGTGAAGAGGTTAGGGTTCTGTAGATATGAATAGAGAAGAAGAGCATGGTTGATCTGTAGTGTTTGGTTGCCGAGAAAATTTAATACGAGGTATTTACTTCGCGTTCGCGCCTCAGTTGTGAAATTTCCTTGGCTTGTTTTTGGGGTTTATTTTTCGATTTTAAATTTTGAGTTCAACAAAGTATTTGAAAGTATTTTTAAAAAGAATTACTAAAAACAAAAATAATGACTTTTAAATATATAATTTTAATTTTTTTAAATTGTCTATTTTAAGAAAACTTTAAAAAAATTGACTTAAAATTTAAAAAATAGAAATAAAAAAATAAGTCAATATATATAAGTTGCAAAAAAAAAAAAAAAAAAAGGAAAATTTATCCATAAGTTTTAATTTCTGAAAAGTTGAACCATTTAGTTCTAAAAGTTTTCTTATGCTCCATTTAGTTCCATTTGCACATCAATCTAATGTTCGAAACATTAATCTGATGTTCGAAATCTAATGTTCTAAACACTAATATAATGTTTGAAACATTGTAATGGGACCTTTCAGTCTATAATAAAACTTTTAAGACTAAACAGTGTATAAATTATTAATTTGAGATTTATTGAAGCATCCAAAAAAAAAAATGCTTATTTGATCGGGGCTCAAATCAAATAGCAGCACACATGCGAAAATGATAAATGTTGATGAATTTTTTTGAGATATTGTTAAACATTAGGATTTAAGTGAAAAATGTCTTAAATATAGAAGAAAAAGTTTAAAAAATTATTTTAATTTTAGTGAAAAGTGTATTAAAATTTAATAAAATATATTTGGATTTTAATAAAAAAATGTCTTCTGTCCATTCGACTGTTTATGTCCAAAAAACTAAAACTTGCTTGTTTTTTATTTTCTAAAAACACTTTTTAGAAAATTCTATTTTTTTATTTTTCGTGTTTTTTGTTTTTATTGAATTTTTTTAATATTTTAAACAATTTTTTTTTTAATTTTTAGACACACCTAACATAAATAAACATAAAAAGTATATTTTTTGTGAAAAATTCTTTTAAAAATTCACTAAATATCAAAAATAAAAATAAAAAATATGAGAATTCAATATATTTTTCATAATTTTATGTATTTATTAATTTTTTAAAATATTTTTTCACAAATTTTTTACTTTTTAGATACATTTAGTAAGATGCACCTAAAAAGGTATTAAAAAAATGCTTAAAATTTTGAAAATATTCACTAAAAATTTAAAAAAAAAACGAAAAATAAAAAAATCAATTTTCAAAAAATTTTATCCAAAAAACTCAAACCAAACACACACATTTTTATTCATAAATTTACATTTGAATATTTGATAATTTATACTCCATTGGTTCCAAAATATTAGTCTCGTATTCTATTTTTCATTGTACCAAAATATTAGTCCATTTTCAAAAATCAAGAACTAAAATGAATTTTCTATTTTGCCCTTCTTTTAAATTTATTAACAATACAAAAAATATAATTATGACAATTGATATTCCAAAAAAAATTTACTATCAAAGAATAATTTTGGAAAATTAATATTTTTAAAATGCAATAATTGTACTATCAAAAAAAATTGAATTATCTAAAAGAGACTATTATTTTTAAACGGAAGAAATATATGAACGATACGAATAATATGCGCTAAGATTTTCTGTAGTGTACAAATAGAATTTTCCTAATCTTAATCACTGCCACTACAAACCACCTCTTCCAACCTCTCCCTAAGTTGCCAGTCACCCCTTCCCTGCAACCACCTCGACCCCACCTATTCCCCCAACAACCCCAACCCCCTCTCTTATTGTTCATGACCAAGGGTGGTAGAGGTTCGCAATATGCAGTTGATGGTGTGAAGTAAAGTATGTATCACGCGTGTGAACTGATAACTTGTGCGAAAATTGAAGCTTCCCATTACCCTCAATCACACTGTCATTCGATGGCAAAACTATTTTCTTCGTCCTTAAGATGGTATACATTCATTGATCTTTCTTAATAACATTAACATCTAAATTAGTATTTGTTCATTTTATACGAACAATACATCATCACAAACCATTTCTAAACTCTTCAAGTATATCAATCTCACAAAGCTTTCACCAAATCATGTAGAAAACCACCATAAATGTTGATGTAAAACATACAATTTTCTTAAGTATTGACACTTTCCATATACTTTTCTCTATTCAAAATTTGGAGTTTACCGTCAAATATATGTGATTCCAGTGTGCCCAATTAGACAACAGAAGGCAATCACGGCCATACATACATACATACATACATACATACATACATACATGTGCCAACCCAAGAACCTACTTTTTGCATGAAATATACATATGAGAGTTGTAGAAAGAGTAATAACTTGAACCAAAGAATTGTATATCTCAATTCTGTACAATTTACTACCATTCTGCGTGCATCTCTGCTTTGACTGTCGAATTTGATTTCAGAGTCTTCTTTGCTAAGTTGCGGATGTCTTCTCTTGTTGACTCAACTGATATTCGTGCGAGCTCTTTCGCCCCTCCACTGGATATGAAATCTCGGGCATTGTCCTCTGCAATAGCCATCAATAATTGGTACTTCTAAATAGAATTAACTATTAGAAATGAATTTTCTAGCATTTGTTTCCATACCAGGTTTTGAAAATACGAGAGAGAGAGAGAGAGAGAGAGAGAGATGAGATTGGGTCCTATCAATCTACACAATTTTTTTTTTTTTTATTTTATGAGTTAAACATCCAGTAATGACTCCATAAAGAAAAAAAAGACTGATACATTGAAATGAAAATAAAATCCACAAACATCCATGTTATAGAGACCATAGAAATTAAAATAGGAAAAAATGGAAAAAATATATGAATAGTGCCGCTTCTCTTTGGAAAAGAATGAAAATGAGGTCTTAGATCACAAAAGCAAAATAGAAAACTGAAGCTCATTCTGAATCACAGAGATTCAGAAGAGTCTTGATATGTTCTACTCAATAGTTATAGGATTTTTTTAATTTCCAAGTTTTTTTTATTATTTATTATTAAATGGATTCTTGGACAAACAAATTTATAAAGTAAACCCCACGTGTTATGCTTCTTCCATTAGTTCAATTAGAAGTGTCAAAATATTAAGGGTACTTAAAAAGAAATTAAAAAAAAGAAAAAGAAAAAGGAACTAAATTATAAACAAAAAACACCAAAAAGTAGCATACCATTTTGTGCTAAATGGCAAAGAGCAAGCTCAATATGGCGTCGACTTGAAGTTGAAGCAGAATTAGAGTTGGCAATCAACCATGTAAGCACACCATCTTCCATTAGGACTGAACGGCCTCTCCTATGTCCTGCAGTGGGTAAAAACATCCATGTTCGATTTTAGAAATGATAACATATATCTAATATATGTGTATTATGGAAGTACAACCTCGACAAACCTTGAACAATTCCTCGGGATTCGCATTTTGCAAAGTTAGCTATTCCTCTGGCAACCTGTGCTATGACATCACTATTCCCAGATCTAACCATTCCCAAGAGTGCCTTGATGCCTCCATCTTCTCTAAGCATCACATGTAACTTCTCTATTATGAAACAAAGAGCTCTGCATCAATATTAAAGACTCTGTTCCACATAGTATTACTTTTCTAAAGCTCATGAAACACTTCAGCAACAGGTGGTTTTGTGTTGTGCAAAATCGTGGTTTCAATCACACGATAAAGCAGTAAATAAAATAACAAGCGCGCACACAAAAAACAAGAACACAAGATATACATAGTTTGACAGGATGCATACATCCATGGTAGATAGAAAACGAAATCTACCACACTCAATAAGGATTACAAGACTCTCAACCTCTCAACGCAGCTATGTATTCTGTAACACTATGAAACCCGACCCGATAACTACAACATATACCACCTAGTCTTCAGGGCTTACAGTACTCTTGAGTGTACAGTAAATACAAGACACCAAACAACAATTCGTTTATGCAGTATATAAGACCAGAGCAGAAGTATCTCAACATGACAGGTGATGACAAGTTTTTAAAAATTTACCAAGTATTTAATATAACAACACGTTTCATATGACTTGCAATATTAATCAAGGCATTAGAGATGAGATTGAAGTACATTAGGTATCTAAACCCATCCTACAACATGATTTCGATACGTCAACTGCAGAATCACCTTGAGCTTACCATTTCCACACAAATTTGCAACGGCTCCAGCTACCATTCTTAAAGTTTGGGGATCATCTGTTTTGGACGTAGTATTTGCCAAGAGTCGAGCACCTCCTTTATTCATTATTAAGCTTTGATTTGCCTCTGGGAAGAGAGAAGATGAAAGACACTTAACAAAAGCTCAAGGATACATGTGTTAGTATGTGTTTAATCAAAGGTGTTATTACAAAACAAGTACATTCTTCTTAGGGATTACAAGGCATTTTCAAATGCAGGAACAAGGCTTATGCTACCATTGCAATTATTTGGCAAAAATCTTTGATTTAAGAACATTTTTTTTCTAACAATAGATCAAGGCTTATTATGTTGGGGAAAGCAATTAAATTGGTTTGTCTTGTATATGGGTGTGTTAATTAAATTTAAAACCAACTGCATGCATATTAAAAACAATCTATATGCCCAATGAGGAAAGAAGAAAATATTAAACCAAGAGAATGCAAACATTCACAGTACCATTCATTGCCAAATTAGCAATAGCTCCAGAAGCCACCCTAAGTATGGTTGTATTTTGGGATGATCGCAACAGCATGAGCAGTGCATCTAGACCACCTTCCTCCACAATCTTTTCCTGATTGATATCTGAAAAGGAAAAAAAGAAAATGAATTTTTTTTTTTTTTTTGGGGGGGGGGGGGTGTATAAGATAATGAGATTTTTCATATATCGAATGTTTACCTTGAGAAGAAAATGAGTATAGCAGTAACAAGTTCTTATATAACCTTTCAATTTAATTGGAGAATTAGAGTGTCTAAAGCAGAACCTTTCATGACAACTAAAAAAGTACAGATTATCTTATGCCCAACAATATTTTGACATGTTGACTATTTAATATTTTACATTGTACCACATGGCAACAGAGAAAGGATAGAAAATCTTTCTTGTGTACAAGAAAAATAAAGGCACCAAGGTTATGAAATAGGAATGAGGCTAGAATGAATAGCAGCAGAGTTGTGTAAAGTGTATATTCATCTTTGTTTTTGTCATTCACATTTCTCAAGGCGTTGAATATATCTTAGTTTTAGTTAAGAGCAGAAGAATCCAGATTGTGGTAAGTAAGCTCTGATTAGTTAGCTGCTCAAACCACAATAATATCACAAATAAAGCCCATAAAGAAGTAAAACAGAATTTTACTGATTTTGAAGTTTTCAAAGAAGAATGAGCACTAGTTACTAAAAATCAAAATTCATTTCAGAAGAAATTTTAAATAACTTTTTAACACTTAAGAATTTGTATAATTTTTTGTACTTCATAGTTAAATATGTTGTGTACATGCTTATTTTGATATTTCATTTGAATCGTAACACAACAATTTGTAAATTGTGCAGAACTACACAGTGAGCATCAAGTCACTCACTCACACATACATGCATGAAACAAGCAAGTTTAGGACACACAGAAACAACTCAAAAAAAGTAATCTGTTATGTACCTTCAGCAGCAAGATTAGCCACCACCTTTACAGCATGGATTTGGACATCGATATCTCCAGATGTTAACAATTGTAATATTTTTTCAAGCCCAACTGGAAGCACGAAGTAGAAAATCTTGTAAGTTATCTAAAAAGGAGAGAGGAATTGTTGAACTTTATATGGTTTAAAAAAATTTCCCTAAGAGGCTTGGAATGGGTGCAAATGTAACCTTTGGCATTATTTGAACAAAAAGTTATTTTACATGTACACAATCTCTTGAATGCCTTACCAAAAACTTGGGTTCAAGTGTTCCTAGCAGCTTGGTCACCTAAAATTAATGCCTAACTATTGCATAGGGTGAATGGAGATAAACAAAATATAAAATTTCTTGCCTTCTTCACAAATCTTTGCAATTGTGGCCCTCTGACCGGAAATTGTTTCCCTTGATTGGTTTGATTTATGTAAACCCAGTGGTTTAACCACATTCTCTTTCATGTATGATTTCTTGTCCTGTGGAACATAAGGTGTAAATCCTTAGAACATTGTTGAGGATATAAATAATAAAGTTTCACCTCTCTTTAATAGCTTAAGCTTTTAGATGAGTTGGTGGTCAACAATTGAATATGGTATCAAAGCAAGCAATAGATCCTGTGTTCAAACCTCACCACCTACCCGATAATTAAAAAATATTTGCACGTGTTTGGCCACTTATGAAGAAGAGCCTAGCCACGTGAGGGGGCATGTTGAGGATATAAGCAATAAAGTTGTCCCTCTCTCTAATAGTTTAAGCTTTTAGATGAGTTGGTAATCAGCAATTCAATAAATGTGGATGACATATTCCGTGAATACAGAACATAGAACCACTTACCTCAAAGTCATCATGATTTTCAGGCACAAGCATCTTTGATTTAAGAAGCTCAGTTTCAAAAGCTTTCCTTTGTTTTTCCTCAATTAGAAGGCTCTGCCTCACAACATTAAGTTCTTCCTTCAATGTTGCCTTAATAATTCCAAATTTACAGGGAAGAAAAAAGAAGTCTTGTTACTACAATATCAGCATTTCAGCTAGGCAAAAAACTCATACCATAGAAGAGTGTCTAAATGAGAATACTTAAAAGTACATTGATTTCAACTTTACGCATGGAAACACTATTTGTCAACCATACCTTGTCTGTCAATTGAACTTTATATTCTGCTTTCATAGAGTCAAGTTCATTCACAGTCTTCTGATGCAGCTGATGACTTTCTTGTAGTTTCAGCCTAAGCTCATCAATCACCTTTTGCCCCTGAATCTGGAATTAAGAAAAAGAAGAAAAATATCAGTGAATAGTAACCAATGATAACAATCGCAACAATAGCTGTAATAATTATTAACAAAAAAAAGTTGCTAGGTATTATTATTATTTTTTTTATTTAAAAGCAACAAGTTTTGGTTATCATATTTCTTGAATAATTCATCCGTTGAAATATTTATCCTCCCTCTTCTCCCTAAATCAGAGTCCAAAAATATGGTAATTAGTAGGGGAGCTTAATGACTAGGCACAAGTGGACTCATGTAGCATTACCTTTTTATGGCATTTAGGAAAGATATTGGTGAATAGCACTACATAGGTTGTTTTGTATAATATAGATCCATATATTGAACTTGTTATTTTTATTATTTTATTTTTTATTAGGAATAAAACAAATATAAAAATCATGGACCAAAAACTGAATCATAAATCAGTTGATTTACCTTATGGGGTCCTACTAACAACTGCCCAATGGGCGTTCATTAAGAATAGGGCTGCAAATGAACCGAGCTGTTCGTGAACAGGCTCGGCTCGGCTCGGTAAGGGCTCGGCTCGGCTCGTTTAGTAAACGAGCCGAGCTTGAGCTCGATTATTGGGCTCGTTTCGTTAACGAGCCGAGCTCGAGCTCACTTTGTGTTACTCGAGGCTCGGCTCGTTTATCTTTAATTAAATTATATAATAAATATATTATTTATATATTAAATAATATATAAATATATATAAACACATTATTTATATATTAAAAATATATAAATATATATATAAATAATAATATAAATGCATTTTTTATATATTAAATAATATAAATAATATTTTTTATTTAAATATTTATATTTAAATAATATAAATAATATTTTAAAAAATTTATCGAGCCGAGCTCGAGTTCGATAAAAATTAACGAGCCGAGCCGAGCTCGAGCTCAATAAACGAGCTCGATAACTTAACGAGCCGAGCTCGAGCCCAGCAAAGCTCGGCTCGGCTCGGCTCGTTTGCAGCTCTAATTAAGAATCACAAATTGCCAAAAAAAAGTTACATTTTTATATTTTTTTAATACGTTTTTCACATATTTGAATACACCTGACCTGGTTTGAGTTTTGATGATCTCTTAATTGCATCTTCGTCATATCCAATTCTTCTTCTACACCTTTAAAACGGGCATGCCCATCATCTAGTTCCTGCTTTAATTCTGCTATTTTCTTCTCATACATTTGAGTGGTGTCTGAGAGAGCCTTCTGATATGTAGAATTTTCCTTTTGATATTGCTGGTGGGAGAGAGAGAGAGAGAGAGAGAGGGGAGAGAAACAAAAACATCAGAACTAAAGTCTCTTGTCAGCTGAAACTAGGATTCTAGGAGCAACAAAAATTTGAACTGCTTTTAAAATTTTACCAGACTTGGCTTAAAATCTATTGTGAAGAGATTTGTCGTGTTAAAATGCATATAAACAATTCTCGCGGTAAATATTGATTTGAAACTTTAAAGTATCAAGAAATCACTGCTTTAATCTTTTTACAAGATTAAAAAGACCAATGAAGACTCATTATAAATTGATTATTGGAATTAGAGGTCTAAGAGGAACATTGTCCTTCCATATTTAATGAGATGGTTAACCTGCATTGACTTTTGATGATCACTTAGCAACTTCTTCATCACATCTAACTGTTCTTTAGCACTTTCAGAGTGAGCCTGCTGCTCCTCTGATTGCTTCATCAACTCTGCTATCTTCTTCTCATACATCTGGGTGGTATCTGCAAGTACTTTCTGATACGTAGAACTGTCAAGCTGGTATTGCTACTAGCAGACAAACCAACACAGTTAGTGTTTGTGCACATGTAGACCCAAATAATAGTAACCAAAAATAAACTGTTTTCTAAACTGTAAAGCCAAAACTTTAGATCCAAGGAAGAAATACAATTTAAAACTAGGAAACAATAAGAAAACCTGCACATAGCAAAGGTCTTGACTACCATATAGATGAAATTGATCAGAAGTCTACTTTTCTTCTAGTAATTTAACTGGGCAGTAAGAGAGAACTGTATAAAAAGGATTTGAAACACCTAACCACCAAAGTGTACTCAAACTGGGAGTTGGGGCTAGTTCATAGTTTTCCAGAACACTAGAATATACAGAGAATAAAAAGGGCAGGAAAAAAGAAGAAAAGAAAAACAAGAAACTCTGTGTTTCATATACCTTGCTGTGTTTTAGACTCATTTCTAAGTGTTCAACTTCATCATGCATAAAATCATTATGATCTTTTAGACGCTTCAGTTCATCTAATATACCCTTCATCTTTATTTCCAGACAACCATTCTCTTTTGCTAGAAACTGCAAACAAGTGCAACATATTTAGAAAGAGTAATTTGAAAAATAAACAAAGAATGCTGGTGAACAGAACATATTGCCATATGCACATGCACGCATACGCGCACGCGTGCGCACACACACACCTAAAAAGGACAAAACTAGAGCACCAATAGCTCCAAATAAAATGAATAAGCTAGAAGGTGGAAAGTGTGAACTGAAACACAACCATAATATCATCAAATCCAAACTCTAAAACATATACCAACAGGAGAGACAACTACCTCAGACCTTGTAACTAAACTCTTTTCAGCTTCAGCAAATGATTTTTGACACTCTCTGAGGTTTTTTTCCATTTCAACTCTATCATTGTCCCTCAACTTTTGTTGTCTATCAATCTCCACAGTTAGATGCTCCACCTGATTCTCAAGCTTCCGACAAAAACTTTCATAATCAAATTCTTCCTTAAGCTTTAACACGTTTACAACTTTCATGGCCTGCAAAAGCAATAAACATTAAGCTTCCGTGATTAAGACAACTATTCTACAAAGTTGTTCAAAAGAAAAATATCCATAACAAACATTTAAAACTACATTCTAAGCTCTTTATGATTTGATTGTAGATGTCATACATTTGAAAGACTATTTGCCATTGCATCACCAACCAAAGGACCCTTTTAGCCATAAAACATAGTGGGGGAGAAAAAAGAAAAGAGGCTGATTGATGCAACTCAATTGATATGGAACCCACGAAAAGATGATACATTGATGACTAAAGTAGTTAGTATTGTTAGGATTCTTTCAATTAATGTTGCTGTTTTCTTATTTCTTTAAGGACATTTTAATAGCTTTGGTGACAGGGTTTGAATCTTATTAGGTATCAGCATCAATGTTAGGTAGGATTGATTCGCAAATGTTTCCATGAGTTTTTAGGGTTGTCTACAGCTGATAAATAGGCTCTATTGCTGTAGAATGAACTCCGGCCTCCAAAATTGTATTTATTTTGGCCTCCACAATGAGAAAGCTTCAATCAAAGTTGCAGAGAAACCTTGGTTTCAAGGGGAAAAAACCCTGTTTCCTTCTATCTTCTTTTAGATATTAAGAAGGAATTTTCTTAACTTTTATCAGAATGATTAAGGTTTTGGGAATTTTGAAAATCTTGTAGGAGACTTTCAGAAGCTATTTGGAAACACAGAAGAAACTTATGAGGAATGCATTTCCTTATATTTCTAGTTTTTATGCTTCCAACACCTTTTCTCAATAGTAAAAAATAATTTTTCATGCAACATTCTTAGTTATTCCTTATGCCAATGGTTAGGTGTGTACTCAATCTTTTTCCTCCCAAACACACATTAATGTGTGCTAATTGGGCATTATTTTTTATTCTCAGTTATTCCTTACAGTTCACAATTTACATTATTAACAGTGTTTCATATCAATTTTGTCAAACTTTTCTTTGGAAGTTTTTCTATGCCATTTAGTATCAAATTTCAGTTAGCTTCCTATTTCCCATGATTTGTTACCAAATTTTTTTGCTTTCATTTCTCTTCGAGTTTTCCATTCCACTTCCCATTCTAGAAAGGTTTCCCCTTGTTTAAGTACCTTGTTAAGTAACTTAAGTTGCCTGGTTCTCTAATCCATTTCCTAAATAGCAACTCAAATGATTTCTTGTCTGCAAAACACCATAATCATTAACAACCTTGGCAATGCAATGCATATTTCTCTTCCAAACACACTTTCCTCTCCAAAGAGAATTAGACCAATAATGGCACAGCAGATGACATCATCCTCTGTCTACTCTCAAAATTAGCAACACTAGACAGTCAGTGGCAACACACACATGTAGCACTGGATTGAGAGGTCAAATAAATAGAAAACATGTGAATGTCAAACAGATGGAAACAGCAAGAAATCTGGTGGATGTAAAGTTTTATGTTAAAAACAGATAATGCCAAATATGAAGTTGTAAGTATCACACTATTTGAAAGCTCAAAATCAAGAGAATGTCAACGAGATGCAAAGAGAGTGAGTGAACAAAGACATGAAATGATGTGTAAAGGTTATATTTGAATGATGAAGTGCTTTATCTAACTCACCCGTTGTCCAAACATTATGGTGCTTGAGGTTTCAGCATGATGTCGAGAAGACGGCCCAATTGTTACAATAAGTGATGTCCTTGCAGAGCCTGTTTCATTAAATAAAGATAAATCTTCATAGAATCCAACAGAAACAGAATGCAAACAACTGAGATATACTCTACTTCAATAAAATCCCCTATCAATTAAATGAGTTTTTTTTTTTTTTTTGTAAACCAAGTCTCACAATGAGAACTGAAACCAGGTTATAGAATCACAAAAACATAAAATGTGCGAATGATTATTAGCGTAACACTATTGTTTGGAGTTGTAAAATAAATTCTAGTCAGCCTCTCCAGTCTTTGATAAGCCAATGCTTTCAGTGTAGTCATTTTTGTTTCTTCTACTAATGTTATCATTGCTCTCATTTTGACCTTCATGGTGGTGATCACTAGTCTGAATGCTTCAGCAAAATCCAAAGGGCATTTGGATAGATTTTTGTTAATTTCCTTACATCCATGTTCCATCTGTACAAACCTTCATAAATGTAGCGAAGATACAATGAGCCTTTTTTTTATAGCAATAATGATTAATTTTTAGTGTTTCAAGGTCAGTCGATTTACTCGCCTTTTGTGATATCCTAGATATTAGTATTTCCATTGCATGTTAGGGCATGTTATATTTCATATGAAAAAATGCTCTATGATGTTGTTGGAAGATGATTAAGTACATGCTATTTATACGCCATTCTTTGCTGTGTAGAAACCCTAAAATGGGAAGATTAGCTTAATCAAGGAATTTAAGTGAATTAAGTTTATATCATTCAAAAACCTATATATTGTTAATTCATGATTACTTAAGTCTATCGTGAAGGCATATGAAAGTGAGAGTTGTCAGAATGACCTCCAAATGAATCACGAAGCAGTCTCGTAAGTTTAGAATCTCTAATAGGAATGTGAGGACTATTTTCAGCCAATGCATTTATACATTTCCCCAGGGAAGTAAGAGAAAGATTAATAAACTTAGCCTCTTCAAGCAAGCGGCCTTCACTGCCTGCACAAATAAAAATGAGCATTAAGTACTGAAAAATAATATATTAGATAAAAGCAAATCACCATTCTACCATACAAAGACTCTAACTCAATGCTCAATAGAGCACATTGCTATTTTATCATTTCAGTGGGTAAAAATAAGGATTAGAATCTTATACTATTAACCCACATGAAGATAAATTTGAACACTTCGAAGTAAACAAATGGGAGGGGAAAAAACAAGCAAGAGATAGAGAGAGAAGAACAACAGTGGCAGAAATGGCAGTTTGAAATTCAAAGAGTATTTCAGATATGTGGTATGACAACAAACCAGATTTGTCTAATCTCTCAGATCCAGCAAGATCCACAATCAGCAGCTTGCTTTTTCGTACAGTAGGAATGCCATGACCATTAGATAAATCCCTTTTACTGTCTTTCTCATGAAAAGAAGCATCATTGTCCTCCTCATGGACAGCTCTCCGAACATGAACCTATTGGAACAGTGGAAAGGGGGGGGGGGGGGGGAGGGAGAGAGAGAGAGAGGAAAAGAAAAAAAGTGGATATGGAAGGTAATAAGTTTCAAGAACAGTCATAAAGTATGTTGATTATACTCTATAAACTTAAGGATTAAATCAAGAAATTAGAATCTGACATGACCCACCATAAGAATTGCATGACTACGAGAAGACTCTGTGTTCATCTTTGTATTTGCTGCATGACGGTTTGCCTCACCAGTTTGAAGTAGTTGAAAAAAGTGATCAAGATCTCGAATTTTAACTACCACTGCACCAGGCAATGTCACTTCTCCAGTCTTGGGGTCCTCAACAATTGGGATATTAATCTTCTCTGGTGCAAGTAAATCTTGTATATATTCCAGATACAACTGGTACAGAAACAAAATGCCTTTATTATGGAAATTAAATTGATACAGTTCATGAAAAAAAGAACATGAATAGGTTTCAAACTACATAATCAATCTGGTGACAAGTTAAGCTCTAAAGAAAACAATTTTTGCTTATGGGCTCATTTCTAGATATTGAAGATGGAAGTAAGAGATAGTATTAAGCAATTTTTGCTTTATTTTCACGGTTACAAAAGTAATGAGGTTAGTTCCACATATAATATTAGTAAGGTGAAAATTTAAATTAACTGATGAAATCCATTTTTAACAGCTTTATGTTTGTTAATAAATAAAAGGCCTGCTTTTGCTTTTTTTAATTTTTTATTTTTAACTAGCATTAAGTGTATCGCCTCTTAGTGTTTTACATGGTTGTGTTACTACACGGATGGATGTCTTGGTCAGTTCTCATATTTTTTGATCTATACACATCCTGTTTTATGTTCCTCATGTTTTCTATAAGTTTCTAGAATTATACAACATTTTGTTCTATTTAAGAACATTTTCATTTCTCAGCTGATGAACTCAATCCAAAATGTAACTTGATCCATGCCAACTGATGAAGATAAAGTACTTAAACAGTCAGTAGAAGCCTACTTAATTCAAATATAAAAGTAAATCTTGATTTCTAATTTCCATACCTACTAACCAAAAAAACAGAAAACTAATTTCAGTACCTGCAAATATGAGACTTCAATATTATCAGATACAGGAGATGCATTGGCAAGTATATCTTCCATAGCTCTAACCATAATACCACGCTCGGAAGCATCATCTTTACCCAGTCTTCCTAGAGTGTAAGTCTTGCCAGTACCTGTTTGACCGTAAGCCATAACTGTCCCATTATACCCATTCAATACACTCTGCAAAAGTTTATCAAAGTCAGCTTTATATGATCAACATACCATCCAAAAGTAATCATTTCTTTTTCAACAATGAGAATAGCAGAAAATATTTGCTTCAAAATTACCAATTACAGAACTGCACATACACATACACATTCATCATTGACATGCATATAGAATTTCCAAACGCACCGTATAATTTACAAAGATTATAGGATGATAAAATACTAGGTGATTTGTCATTGAGATTAAGATTTTCAGCACTGGTCACAATGCCACAAAGCTTCAACATTAAACAGGGCATATGGATATTATAAACATGTTAGATACAAACCTATACATATATGGATTAAGATTTTCAGCAGTTACAACGTCTCAAAGCTTCAACATTAAACAGGGCATATGAATATTATAAATATGTTAGATACAAACCTATACATATGAAAACAACTATCTCTTAACTGGGATATGACTGAGCTATTTTATCACTTACCTCAACTACAGGTTTTGCTACTACTTCATAAACACGCCTTTGAGAAGCACTCTCTGAAAATACTTCATCAAATCTATAAGATTCAGAATTCCAATTGTTTTTTTTCAACTTTAACCTGTTGAGCTACATAAAGGGGACCCAAAAAAAACAAAAAGAAAATGTTAATTTAACGGTCCTGGTCACTGCTGAAATGTGAGCATGCACATGCAAGTAAGAGAGGGGAAACTAATAATGAGAAGTATATCCTTGCAATCAACTAAAATCAACTACCAAGTATGTTTTCATTCATATCAATGTTCAGGAATTGGGTTGATGACAAATTAGCAGCATAAATCAATCACCTCTGGTTGTATTTCAACACAATCAGCAAAATCAGCATCTGAAAGAAGATCCTCTGCATTTCTTGGTCTAAGTCTGACTGCAACTCTCACTCTTCCAGGTTCTGTGGTATGGCAGATATCAAACTTAGACCCTTCATACAAGTTTTCGTTAATCCAATTCGCAATAAGTACTAATAGAGTGTCATATCCACAATGCTGCCATGGTATTTAATTGATTGAATAAAGCACAGGAAATAAATAACCTAATGAATTTCCAAACTGCTAAATAGTTAGAAATTGTTTATGGAAAATAAGTGTGAATAAAAAATCTTAATATCTATTTTAAAAGGCTTTATTCATAAATAAATAGGAAGTTTTGAGCTCTAAATTCCTAAAAGTAAAAAGTTTAAAAGGTGATTGGATATTTAACCCACATTATCTTTATTTTATTGTTCGATCCTAAGTTATTTTCTTTAAATTAGCAATGTATGTCATATGTGTTTAAGTGACTGATATGTGTGTCCCCCCAGCATCTGAAGCGTGCCCAATTTTAAAAATAAAAACAAAACTAATCTAATACAAACACGGCACGTATCTGTGTTTCTTAAACGAACACCATACATGTTTTTCAATCAAATCTTGCTCTCAATAATTTATGTAATTTTTCTTCCAAATGACTCTTCGGGGCACTAATATGGGTTTCTTAAACTTGTCATATACCAATTTCTGGACCAATCAAAAAATTTAGATGTCCACTAAAGTCTACAAGCTTTCTTCTCAAGACTTTTCAAGCAATAATTCTAGCTAAACCAAATTTGGAAATCTATGAGATGATACCTCATCCTTCTACCTAAACTGAACAACTTTAGTAGGGGAAATTACACTCACCTCCCATGAGGTCTGGAGAAAATACAGTAGCCTCACACTTTTGACATAACTACACTAACTTCTCTTTTAGTATGGTTAAAGGGACTGAAACTAATGCCAATGGTGGGTAGGCACTCAAATAAAAAAAGATAAATATTTATTATAATAGGAAAGAGGTGATAATATAATTTTTTTATTCAGATAACTAACTAATTACTAATGAAAAAGGGCGCAGGTGTTATGTGAATTAAAACATTGAGAGATGTCAATGTAATTATGTCAACTTAATATATATATATATATATTTATATTAATCATTATCCATTTTCACAGTGGTGCTAGGAAAATTAATGCAGAATCAGTACTATTTTGCTCTTTCCTCTCAAAAAGGGAATTGACCCTGTCAAAGTCTTTCATTGTAGTAAACACACCATTTGGAGATTAAATTTACAAGAATTTTTAACTTGTGTGAATCATTATACTTGCTTAGATGAAGTCCAACAAAATCAAGATTTTGAAATTGATAACGACGGGATTGCACTAATGAACTTGAATGTTCATACCCATTTAGTGATCCACAGAGAGAGAGAGAGAGAGAGAGACCTGGGTCGTCATCGTCGTGAGAGCGAGTTCGAGAATTAGGGGTAACAGAGCGTCGGGAAGCAGGGGGTTTGGGGCGAACAGGGAGATTAGTCTGTTGTCCATCGACGCTTCGAGAAAGAGCAGAAGAAGCAGAGCGTCCGTGAGGAATGTGTTGTCTCTCGGACCTCTGTGAAGACCTCAACGCAGAACTCGACGACGCCATTACTAGCCCAAGACTCAACACATAGGAATAGAGATAGAGAGAGAGAGAGAGAGAGAGAGTACTGAATGAATGAAATAGTAAGGAATCTAGAGAGAGAAAGAGGAGAGAAAGATTGTATAGGGGTTTGAAGACGGCACGATTGAAACAAAATTGCTCTAATAAATAAATAAATACTTTCCCGCGTTTCTTTTCTTTTTTTTTGTTTTAGGGTTCTTTGTCGGTTTGTATGGGTTTTCAAGACGGCAAATTATTTTAGGATTGAATTTTGAGTTTTGTTAAAAATTTTAAATAATTTATTAAATTTATTATCAAACTTTTTATATAAGTGTCGGATTTATACACATGTAAATTTATGCGAGTCTTATTTTAATAAAAAATTTAATAAATTATTTAAGATTTATAGTATTTTTTTTTAAATTTTACTTTTTCCATCTTAACTTTTAGCTGAATTTCATTTCCATCCCTAACTTCTTAAATTTCAAATCGAGTCCTCAGACTTTATCACATATTACGATATTGTTCATGTGAAAAGCCACTTGATCAAGTTGGAATTTATTTGAAAATTTAATATAAAGATGATAATTTGTCCATCAAAGTCTTAATGAGTTTAGAGTCAAAAAAAAATTAAAAATAAACCAAATTATTTGAGTTTAATTTATGTTCAACTCGTTAAAAGGTTACTTAAAATCGATTCATTACATAAATTAAGTTTTAATACAATTTAAAACTTGTTAAATTTTCAATTTAACCTTAAATAATATATGATTCAATTAAGCTATATATATTTTAAAAAAATCAAATTGCACAAGTTCGGTTTATAATTGGCTCAATTAAAAATCTCATTTGAGGTCAACTTGAAAGATAAATATATTAAGGTTTAATAAAATTTTAAAATTGTTTAGTTTTTAGCCAAACAAAATATTAGTTGACGCAACTCGTTTACAATTCCTTAATGAATTGAAACACAAGTTAAACTACTTCAATAAGAATGTGAGTGATCAAACTAAAGCTTCATTTGGTGTTAGATATTTGGTTTAAAAAGCACAAGAAGACGAAATTAGTTACACAAGTCAATAAAATAAAATGTCACATTTAAATCATAATTATTATACTTTTTCTCTCACAAAAGTCAAAAAAACTAAAAAAACCAAACCAAACAAGACTAAAAAAGTCTCAACACAAAAAAATCAATGCCAAATAAAGACTAAATAGTTTGTTTTGTGTTAATGTTATTAGCCTTGTGTGGAAAGTTGGTCATTTGACTTTTTAACTATTTTAAACTAGCTAAAAAAGTTGTGTTTTGAAAGTTGATTGGTTTTTTTTTTTATAGTTAATTTGATGGTTATGAGAGAAAAAATAAAATAATTATGGATTGAATATAATATTTTATTTTATTGATTATTTTTATTTGTTTTATAGCCTAAATCTCTTTCCAAACAAGACTATTAAAAAATTGGTTTAAGCAACAAATTTGATTAATATTGGAGTAATTTTGTAAATTATAAACTAATGTTGGATCCCTAGACTGTGGAAGAATTGCTAGAACTTCCTGTAACTATGTTTGTGCCCGTGATTTGGCTGACAATGACAATGACCTGTTATCCCATCATGAATCTTGTCTCGTTCACATCTGGTGAATCAAGGGGCCCCACTGAAAAGTAGGTTCCAATCTTGTGGTCTAAATGCAAAAATATCAAAATTTGGGGATATTGAGTCAACTCGGAAGACCTTTTTTTAAGAAGAAGGCAAATATGTAGTTAACAACCAATCAAAAGTATAAAGCAAATATGTAGTTAACAACCAATTAAAAGTATAAAGAGCAAAGTTGGTACAAAGAGTAAAGTTGATCATGATCATAGCTCAAACACATGGTTTTGTGCAACCGTGGCCATCCAAATTGGTAAGTATTTGGTTAAACTCGTAAAGTTTTTATATGAAATTAATTTAAATTGATTTATTGTAAAAAAAAATTAAATTTAAATTTATTTAATGAAATTAGCTTAGACTGTTTAGTACGGGTTAGGTCGTAACGTTTGAGATTTATAATTATTTTAAGATTTAATTTTTATTTTTTTCTTTATTTTTAGAACTTTGTAAATCTGATAATGCGCCTCATTTCTCACAAACTAATGACACACAATCTACCAAATTGGTTTGCACTTTACACACGTAGACCTGATATCTGCCCAAGCCTTATTTGGGAGCTAGCAGGAGGACTTAAGTTTGGAAAGTTTAGAATAAGTGTACTTTTTGACTTTTCTTGTATTATGTGTAGAAAAAGTAGAGAGGAGATGTTGATTGATGTGACCTAAAAAAGATAAAAAGATGAAATAAGTGCACTTATATTGGGATGCCAAACTTGAAACAATATATATAAGTCTAAACTGGAGCCAAATGATGAATCTTTTTGTGTTATTGGGTGCATTTTTAGCAACTAATACCTACACAAAGTATTCAACTGATCAAAACATTTTGTTGGCATTTGTCTCAAGATTATTTGTTAAAATTGTAGAACAAAATTTATTTTACGAAAATATTATTTTGGAGCACTATACCCTCATTGGGTCAAAAACGATGAAATAAATCCCATACAGATACAAATTAAAATGCAAGATTAACATCGTTAATAAAAGTAAAAACTAACCTTGATGTCCTTATATTGGACTGTTTTGGAAAATTAGTAAAAAACTGATTGTTTGACTTTTGGCTTTTTTGGCAAAAAAACTGGTATTTTTAGCTAAAAAAACAAAAAGCTAGCTTTTTTATCTTGTTGCCAAAAGACTCCATTTTTGTGTCATCTCTGTTTCTTTTGCAATACACATGATTTTTAAAGTAATCATATATCAATCAATTAAACTACATCTTAATCCAAGTACTCTTCATTTTATAAGATGACTTATAATTTTAATCTAATTTCTAATTTATTTATACATTATATATATACACACACTAACATATATATATATATTGGTGGTATATTACAATAATGGGAACTAGTAAAGCCAAGCTCAAGTAGGACAATAATGACAATTGAGAACCCCTGGCATTACTAAATTGACTATTGAAAAAGAGAAAAGTTAGGGATCATGAAAAAACTTTCATGAAAATGATCATGAAAGATTTATGACTCTTAGATTACTTTGATTAATATATGGTGCTTTATTTTAAGTGTAATCCAAGGGTCATAAATCTTTCATGAAAAATTTTTCATGATACCTAGCATTGTTGATTGAAAAAAGATATTTGCCAGTCATGAAACCATTTGGATTATGAGTTTGCCACAACGCAACAACTAACAAAGTTAACTAATCAAAATCCAATCTTCTATGAGTGTTTTTTTCTTGTCGTCCTACATATACAGCACATGTGAGCTTCAACGTGGGTTGCCGTCCTCAACAGCTTGTCAAAAAAAACATCACCATCTCTTATTTATTTATTTTTGAAGTTTAAAGGGTGGTGGATATGACCAGTTCAATGTAATTAAGAAAATCTATTCAAATAAAAAAAAAGGTCCTATGATTTTCAATTCGTTAAACAACATTCTTTGGATATTGTTTAGTATTAGAATTGGGGTGAAAACACGTGAAAATGTTAAAAGCTGTATTGAATTCAATAAAAAATGTCGTGTGATTTTCAATTCCTTTCATGTATTGAATGTATATTTTACATTATTTATCTCTGTATTTTCATACTATGTATTACTTTTAGTTGTTTCAATCTTCTTAAAAACGAAATTAATGAAATTATATTAATTTATGAGACATTATATATATTTTTTGAATTTCAAGAATATTCGGTGTTATTTCTCTCCTTTTTTGAAAAAATAATAATTTAAATATGAGAAAATGGTTGAAAATGAGTGTCAAACAATCCAATACGCAATAGAGTGTAGATAACTGAAAGTTATTAAAGACCTTCCTTATGACTAGTGACCTTTTTGTTCATATCTCCAAAAATAATAAAGAGCTCCAATCAATTATGGTCATACTCACAATTCATGCAGGCGTTAGCTTTTTGTGTCATTTTCTACCATATGACTATCACATTTCAGAAATTCTATTAACCTAAAACATGAATTAGAAAATGATTCAAAATTTTTAAATTTATGATATACTTTTAAAATTGTTATTATGAGTCACACCATGAACAAATCTTGATCTTTAATTATTAATTCTGAATAGTAGATTTCTGAATTCCTTTTATAAGTTCCTAGAGTGGTTAATTACATTTTACTATAGATCACTGTCTGTATGGTGCAGTTTGAAATTAATACTATAATTTTTTTTTTTTTATTATGTGTGTTTTAACTTATGTTTACAACTTCTGTTATAAATATAACCTAAGTTTTTAAAAAATTAATTATTTTGAAGTTCGGAGATGGATGTTTCTAAATGGCAATGTTTCTATTCAATTCATTTTGAGAACCCGATTGTTCAGTCCAAGTCCCATTTTAATAATTCGATTTGTTAATCTTTTAGGCATCTATATGGATTATTCATAAAAAAAAAATAATCAAATCGATCTTAATGTGGCCACATGATTCAATAATATTCATATTAAAAAAAATGAATAGGCTATTTTCAAAATCACACTTACCATCAAATTTTTTCAAGACAAATGTGATGAAATTATGTGGTTATAATTATTGGATCAATTTTATAATTTTTGAATAACATATTATAAAATGGAGTCCGTGGTGGATCCACATATCCAAACACTAAAAACTAAAAACTGGATACAAATCAAATCCTTTTTAAATTGGGTTTGGCTTACCTCTGGTGCTCATAGGTATAATACATTTACAAGTGACAATACATCATTGCTTCTTGAAATTAAATTAGAAATAGTAACCGGATGAGACAATAATTTTTATTTATTTCATTTTGAACTTTCAATTATATTATAATGTTTCATCCCCACCATAGTATATACTCTAAATCATCATCCTAATCGTGATATATTCTAAATCCTCCATATGTGCCCTTCCCGAAGAAGTAGCCCATTAGAATCCATGGAGTTGGTCTTGATAAAAAATTTAAGCCAATTTGCAATGTTCAAATTTGCATCATCTTCCACACATAATTTTAATCCAAATGGGTGAAACATTCAACAAGTCATTAACTTCTTTGTTTTCTTCAGTTTGAATGTGTCATATCTTTCTATATAAAGAGATTCAATCTGTATTTTCAAATGTGTAATGACTTAAGGCTGAATTTATAATTTAACTAGTGTAGATTTTATAAACTATATTATTGTGTTCAACCATCATACTGTAAGAAATGGTTTGGAAAGGAAAAATAGTTTGGTAAAAATAGATTTTTCTTAAAACTTTGGTCTAATTTTTAGTTAGGACTCATGCACTGAGGTTGGCGGGTATTGGTAGTAATGCGTTCTATGTCGCGTTGTGATTCACGTAATATATTTAGTTATTCAAAATCATTATTAAGTGAATGAAAAATTGATACCAAAGTAAGCTCTATAAAAATGGTGTTGTGGTGGGTTTCCCAAATTTGGAGGAATGAAAGCTTGTCCCACATTGTTTGGCTAAGCTAACATTGTTAGGTTTATAAGCCTCAGGCGCGGGATATGAGGTTGAGTTGGGCTTGTCTAGTCCACTAATTGTCTTTTTGAGCCAAAAACATTTGAATTTTATTTTTTCTAAAATTAAATTGTTACCTTTTGGAACTTGAATTTCAACTCCAAATTGGCATTTTGGTCCAACACACCTATCCATATTTTTTCATCCACCCGAACAGGTTTATACATGTTTAAATTTAAACCGAATAGGTTCATATCTGTTTAAATTTAAACCGAACAGGTTTGTATCTGTTTAATTCAAACTAAACAGGTCTTGTACCTGTTCAAACCTGTCCGAACAGGTTTTCTACCTATTCTAAAAAGCCACCAGGTTTTTTTTATCAACAATGATATAATTTGCTTGAATGTTCATTTTTGTTTGATAAGGATATACATACTTTGTGGAGTTGCACTAGTTATTGTAGGATGTTTGGTGGAATTGAACAAGTTATAACTTTTTTTTTTTTGTGGATATTTCACTATTTTATTGTATTAGGATGAAATTATTTGTAATGATGAATAGATATTTTCATTTTGTTAATTCGTAAATGTGTTGATAACAGGTTAAGTTAAGTTGTGATGGAATTATTATATATAGAATTTAGATTTTGATAAAATAGGTATATAATGTGGAAAAAAATATTATGGAATTATTGACAAAATTTTCCATCCCTAAAGAAGGTTTTTTTTGTCTCTTATTTGGTTTAGGTGGATGATTAATTTTGTCATGAATTCTTTATTTCGTCGCTAAATGAATTTGTCATGACAAAAAATATTGTCACATTTTGTCACTATTACCCTCAATGTGTGACGAATTTTTTTTAAAATTATTTCATCATTTTTAATGATGAATTTGTTTTTGTCTCTATTGGTAGCTTCTTTGACAAAAAATTTTCGTCTTCATTTATATTAAACGTGACAAAATTATTTCGTTTCTATTTCTTATATTTATGACAAAATACTTTTGTCTCTAATTTCTTCCTTTAATGACAAAATATTTTGTTGCTAATTACTTACAAGTATATTCCCAACAGAGTGTATTGGAGACAAAAAAATTCGTCACAAATTTATCATTTTTAATGATGAATTTGTTTTTGTCTTTATTGGTAGCTTCTTTGATAAAAAATTTTCGTTTTCGTTTATATTAAACGTGACAAAATTATTTCGTCTCTATTTTTTATATTTTATGACAAAATACTTTTGTCTCTAATTTCTTCCTTTAATGACAAAATATTTTGTCACTAATTATTTACAAGTATGTTCCCAACAGAGTGTATTGGGGACAAAAAAATTCGTCACAAATTTATCATTTTTTATGATAAATTTGTTTTTCTCTCTATTGGTAGCTTCTTTGACAAAAAATTTTCGTCTTCGCTTATATTAAACGTGACAAAATTATTTTGTCTCTATTTCTTATATTTATGACAAAATACTTTTGTCTCTAATTTCTTCCTTTAATGACAAAATATTTTGTCACTAATTACTTACAAGTATATTCCCAACAGAGCATAATGGAGACAAAAAAATTTGTCACAATTTTTTCATTTTCAATGATGAAATTGTTTTTTCGTCTCTAAGACCCTTTAGCGACGAGGCTTTGGCAACAAAACGGGTGATGAAAAATTTTTGTCGTAATTAGTTTGGGTGACGAAATATATACATTTTGGGACAAATTTGTTTCGTCTTTAAATCCCAAATTTGTTGTAGTGAAATATACAGTTCCTCACTTGGATTTTGCACTCAATAATTTTCATTCATGCCTCTGCTATTACTCTCTGCATTCTGCTGCATTTATTTTTCTGTGAGAAAGTGTATAAACACAAAGCGTGTTCGTTATGTGAATAGTTTGTAGTGCTGCTACTGTTCGTTGTTGATCATGTTATCTTGGGAGATAGATGTCCATAATCCGTTAGCACCCGAAAAAGGACAAATTTGTCTTAAGGAAACAATGTTCAACACTAAACTTGATCAGAATTTTGTTTGAGAAAATAATAAGGTAAGTGATTAGTTTAGTTTTCTATTTTATTATTTTTCTAGTTTCAGATTCAGATTTTATTTTTTGTAACAAAATAAGAATCTACTGTTTTAATTTTTTTTTATATACTGATTTGATTTTTATAATCAAATAGTCTCTTTCTTTTTTTTAATCATTTCTTTGAATACATTGAAGATTGTTCAACACATACATTATTTTCATATATAATTAAACATTTAAAGGGTATGTGTATATAATTTTAGGGGAAATTACTCATAGGTCTTGTTTGAAATATATGTATACTATTTAATTTAACAACTTTTTGAGTAGACTCAAAAGTTCTATATGTTTTCCTCTCTCTGCTCTTTGTTTCATTCTTTACGTTTTCCTCTCTCTCTCTCTCTCTCTCTCTCTCTCTTCTGGGTTTTCTTTTCCTTCTCTTTGTCGTAACGACCGATGATCACACTTTTCTTATTCTCTTTCTCTTTCTAATATATAGTTACTGGTGATCGACAACTACCATTGATTGGGGTTCATCGACAACCACCAACCACCGACATCAACTCGTGACTTCATCCTCACCGATGGCGAAGAAGATAAGATCTACATCAGATTTGAGTAGATCTACATGAAATCCGACTAGATCTAAACAAAAAATAGTTGCTGGAGTACAATATTCTTTCTATATCTATTCTTTCCTTCGATTTCTCAATTTTTCTATCTTTTCTTTGTTACACACGTCTATTTTTCTGTTTTAATGGAGAAAATTTTCAAATTCTGAATAAGTTGTTTTTAAGTTTTAGTTACAAGCAGTGAAAATTGTAAAATTTTACAGTTTCAGCTTTTTTGGTGCTGCAATGAATCATACTTTAAAATTGCAAAATTTTACAGTTTCATAACATTCTTTAGAATTGTAAAATTTTGCAGTTTCATAAAATATTTTCCAGCTTAATAGAATAATATTTTGAAACTGTAACATTTTACAGTTTCAAAACTTACTTTTCAGTATGATCAATATTATAGATTATTTACTTAAACTCTACAAAAATTAAAAAATAATATATATACTTTTTCTCATTATTGTTTGTTGTTGTCATGTTTTTTAACTATAATTTCTCCATTTATTTTTTTTTGGGGGCAATATTCTAAATATTTCGGTAAGTCTCTGACGATGTTCTTGACATTTTCCAGTGATGTTCAGAACGCTCCGGCGAACTTCCGGTGATACTCCAACGACTTCCTGGTGATGTTGCATATTCTGGCGAGTCTTCGGTGAGTCTGACGAAAGTCGTTCGATGTAGTACCATTTTTAAAGTTATAAAAAAATAAAAAAATAATTTGGTAACAATTAAAAATATGTAAAATTAATTAGAACAAGTATTTTGTTTTGAGATTAGATGGATTTTAAACTCTATGTATAAGACTTATTGGTAAGCGCCCATAATTTTATTAACTTGGGCAATGATACCCATGCAATTGGAAGGATGTTCAAATTAATGATTCAGATTTATTTTTCTAAACAATTAATGATTAAAAGTGATGATACATATAATAGGTCAATTTTCATATGAAGGGGTGGTTTGGAATTTATTTATTTGATAATTTTTTTAATTTTTTACAAAAAAATATATAAAAATAATAATAATATGATAATTTATATACAATAAATAAATAAATAAATAATTTATTTAGAGAGTTGCCAAACCAGTCGCTTAATTTTTGTGGAGGCCGTAATAGTCAACGTACACCTGATATTCTACCGATTGTGAAGCCTTCGATTAAAAAATGTTTGAAATTTTAGAAAAATTATTTGAAATTTTGATACAAACTTTTAAAATAATTTTCTAAAAAATATTTCAAAACATTGCTTGTATATAGATTTGGGACCCACATCCCCAATAATTCACATCTGAGCACTGCAACACAATTTATATTCTATCAGATCAGAATCTTCTTTGTACCTTCAAGCACTGTATTGCAGGAGTATGAGAAAATTGCACAAAAGCCCCTCAGATTTGATTGCTTTGAGTTCAAGGATCATCATGCTAACAAAACTCTTTAGCTACACTTTTATGAACTGTATTCAGATAAAGACAAGTTCAAATAATTAGTACCAAAGATCTTTCTATGGACGGGAGGAGTTGATTATTAAACCTATGAACCTTTTGCATAGTTGGCACTTTTGGGGGTTGGATTGTAAATCATACTTTATTAAATTTTCAAACTTTGCAACAGTGTTGTTGATACTTTGGGATAGGGGTGGGCGCAGGTCGGTTGCGGTTACGGAACTTTCAATTCGTCATCCGTCCGCCAGATTGGCGGATTGAAGAAAATCAATCCGCATCCGTCTGCCAATCCGGCGGATGTGGATTGAGCGGATTAGCGGTTTGACGGATGGATGCGAATCGGTTTGGCGGTTTAAAATTTTATAAATTTTCAACATAATTCAACTTGTGCACTTCCTCAAAAAAAAAAAAAAAAAGAAGAAAGTATTATAGTCAATGACTTTAAAAAGTATTACAATCACTGTATGCCTTATCTAAAGAAAGAAAGTGTGAAATTTTAGAATATCACAATCACTGCATGCCTCATCCACATATTACAATCACAGCATGATTCATCCACATAAAGTATTACAATCTGTGATTCTTAAAATATAATAATAATTCAAACTACCAAAACCATGAACAGAGCAGTAATAGAGATTATATGTCTCTATATTGTTACATCTACATATGTTTTTAAAAACAAAAACTAACCAGTATATATCATATATCATATTTTTTATTTATTAATTTTAGAGCTAGATTTAAAAACCAAAACATATAGATAAATAATATGTTTATTTTTTTCAATTCAAAAAATATATTCAAATTGAAAACTATTTTTCAACAGAATATTTAATTTTTTTTCAATTGAAAACACAAACACAATATTTAAACAAATTAAAAATACAAAGTCTTATAAATTACTAGGGTGCTCGTGATTTGACGTTTTGGCGGTTCGGTTACGGCCAAAAAAATCTCAAATCCGCCATCCGTCCGCCAAATTGACGGATTGAAAAAAATTAATCCGCAACCATACGCTCGTCATCATGTATCCATCCAAAATGCGACAAATCGGTTCGGTTCTGTCGATTTTGACGGATCGATATATCCGCTGCTTACCTCTACTTTGGGGAGGTCGATAGGCTTTATTTCGGCATCAATTTTTTCTTTAAAACTTATCTTAACAAGTAAATTTCGAATACTTAGAATCCTTGTAAAACCAAGAGTATCAGTTAAGCTCCTAGTATGACAAACAGGAGTCAAATCCAAGATATCCGAGTGAATCCACTTTTAATCCAAAAAAAATTTAAAAAAAAACCTGCATTAAGTGGAGAAACATGACTAAAAAGTAGTTGATGTTAACCAACATTTCCTTGGTAGGGATACGGGAAAGAACCCTACTTTATTTGCATAACAAAAAAAAAAAAAAAAAAAAACAATGGTAAAATTCACTTTGCAAAGTTACAGAAGAAAGAATCCTACAAGTTAAGGGAATCTATTTCCTTGGCAAATCAAGATCCAAGCACAACCTTATGTTACAAAAGAAAGGAAATATAAACCACAAAAAACATGTTCCATAAATTTACAAAAGATGATCAACTATTCAACCATATGAAATATAAACCAGCAAGCACACTGTTTTTTCAAGTGTGCATGTATGTAAAATTCTCACCAATCTAAAGCTCCTTGCACCAGAGCTCTGAAGCATTCAGCAGCTATCAATTGTTAAAAATAAAATTATTATTGTTATAACTGATTGCTATTTATTAAGTTTAAGAGAATCAAACATCTTTCCAAAGATGTGTGTAAAATTCTCACCATAAGGAGTCAATAATCACCTAGCTGGCTATTTAAAAAATAAAAAAGAAGAATTTTCTTATCAAAAGGGCAAGCTGGGGAAATTCCCCGAAACTTTAAGGTGAAATGATCCAGCTCCTCAAACATTCAACGCAACATGTGCATGACCTGGAACAGAGTGAAAGTGAATGTAAACCACGAGATCAATTTGTTGAATCATTAGACAATAATTTTAATGGAAGACAGTTATACTTACTAATTGTGTTTCCCGTCATAGAACTGAGCATTTTTTGATGACTTGAAAGTTTTCAAAAATTCTGTAGCCTTCTGTACTTCTTGCTTCTGCCTTGACTTGTCCCAATTGTGTTCAGCAGCCAGTATTTGAATTATGCGGGGTAATGCCCGGCCTGCTGCATCAGTGTCAAGAAAAGCAAGCCGAGATCTCCTAGCGATGAAATCTATTGTAGATTCACAGTACTCATGCCGAGCACAATATGCCACCTCAGCTTCTAGAAAGGGGTATCCATGGGCAAGTCGCTTTCCCAAATGTTCATTCTAGAAATAAATAAATAAAGGGTTTACACAGTCAATTGGCAGGAACCACAAATTATATGCATCAGAGATACAATTCCATCACGGTACACCCCAAGTATCTAGAAACTGATCTAACTCTGCTAGCAGGATTGTCATGCATAACTATAAGTATTGCATAGGATTGTCATTACGGAATTATAAGAAGTATACCAGCTCAATGAATTAAAGGGATTTATCTATAGATAGGATTTCATCAAAAACAGAGAAAAGAAAAAAATTCACCTGAACTTGATTTGGTATTCTTCCAATGCAAAACAAATAAATTGAGAATGAGACAGTGTCAACATGATGTTTGCTACCCCATAAAGATAAATAATTAGAAACCCCATATTCTAATGGTAAGAAACCATTAATTGAAATGTAAATGAATCCAGGTATAAACCCCAGGTGTCCACCACCACACTCATTAGCCAGTGATCTGAATTTAGAAACAATTCAATATGAAGTTTGTTATATCCACATCATGAGCAAATGGATGGGAACGTATCTAAGATGCTACATGTAGGTTCTGTATCAATCCACAAACAATTAATTTCTAGCCAAGCATCTTGATGACTGAGAAAACAGATAGTAGAGAATCATATCACTAGTTCTGCTTAAATAATTCCAAGAAAATTAATGAACTACATATAAATCAACTCAAACCACTTCTTTCTTCTGCATGTGAGTATCTCCCATAAAAAAACTAGCACACTATGAGAAAAGTGTTTCTCATGTGCTAGTTTTTGAAAAGTGTAATTGAGTAGAATATCTTTGATCTATTTATTGAAAAGTGTTTCAACAAAAAATAGTGAAGTACAACAAATATCAATTGCCAAAGTTATGTCAGACTGACAGATTAAACTTCTAGAAGAATATAAAATAAATTGCAGAAAAAATTACAGTAAACAACTAAGACTTCATAGGGAAAAAGAATGCTAGAAGTACAGGAAAAAGTATCAAGCAAGGGTGTCAAACCTGAGCTATGGCAGCCACCCGTTCAGCCAAAGTACCATATGCATGGGACAAATGCTTTGCTGTGGCAGTGTCCATCACTCCTGGCACAACTTTACCACTATACGACTTCTTCATGCGGACATATTGTTGGGCAAGCACCGTAAAAGATGCAGGGTCATATCCATCTCCACCAATAAGACGTAGGTTGTATGTCAAACATTTGTTGGTAGGACTCAGCTTACCAGACTTGATAGCTGTATCAACTGCATCTTCTGCCATGCTTACTCATGTAAAGAAAACAGAAGTTTCATTAAAATAGACTGAGGAAAAAGTTGCTTCACACTTCTAATGTTGATTTCACTATAAATTAAGGTCACATAACATGCTGTTATATCTGCAACAAATAAGCCATAAAGAAGGGGCATAGAACTAGAAGTGCTAGCACAACTAAATTCAGGTACATGATTGTACAAAAGCATAAAAAAGAAGATCCCAGTGCATACAAGTTTCAGTTTCCAAAAACTGATACAAATTCAACAACCTATAGGGAAACCCAGATCAGCCAATATAAAATGTACCTTCTATATGTAGTCCACTTTCCACCAGTAATCGTGACTAAACCGGGGTAATCTTCGCATACAACATGATCCCTGGAAATGCTCTCAGTGTTCTTTGCTCTAGGATCTGTTGCCAATGGGCGAATACCACTCCAAGCAGAAAGAACATCTACACGCCGTACCTAAATTGTCCTGCTATAGTTTTAGTATCCACTAAAAATGAATAATTAAACAAAATAGATGACACCTAGGTTGAGTCACATCAACATAAATGGACCAGAAGAAAACTAAAGTCTCCCTAAGAAAACAAAATTGAAGTAAGAAACTAATGAATTTGTGATGATGTCTTGACATGTATATGAAAAATATTTAAAACATCAACCATTATTGCTTCTTAACAGCATGATTGTATTGGCAAATATCCACCAATACAAAAAAACTAATTGGTCCACAGACCTGGAAGGCAACCAGACCAAATAAGCAAGTTAATTCATAAATTTGAGATCCCAACTTCTGGAGGTTAGCCTAGACTTGAGAAGGTCTCTAGTATGGGAAGGAGCTACTAAAATTGGAAAAACCACAGAATATTCTTCTCATCTTCTGTGACAAACTATAAATCAATGAGTATTTGGATCACTTGGATAGCATCACAAAACTATTTACACCTACAAGTGTCAGCAAGAACACATGCAAAGTTGCAGAGAGTCAGACAATGCTCAGAAGGCTACACAGGCCAACACATACTTGCATACTTCTTATCCTTAGCTATGCTTCAATATTTTCTTTTGGTTAATGTAGGTGCAAAATATTTAGCTTACATTATCTCAAATGCATACCAATTACATACAAATTGAACGGATTGAAGGAGGACATGTCTTAAGCTAAATCTGCACAGAAATGGCTGGCATTTGTTTAATATGTGAGTGCAACATGTTTCCAAAGACTAGGGAGCCTTAGCCATATAAAATGGTGAGGGAGATGCTTACTGAATCTATCAACTTTCATCACTCGGAGATATTTAAGTATTGAAAGGGTTCAAACTGCCAAAAAGCTACTATAAGATCCTCTATATAGTAACATTTCAGCATCAACAGTGGATATTGAGGTTTCAATGGGCATTTCATTTGATAAAAAATAAAAATTGAGATGCATATCTTAAGCATTCCAGTCAATAAGCTACATTATGCTATGGGATCAAAAGACATCTGCCATGGAGTTTAAAAACCAAACCAAACCAAACCAAGCCTCAAGTCCCATGGAGTTTGCATTAAAAATAAGAGATAGGTAGCAACATTTAAAGCTGGGCCTATAGTCCAAATGGTAAGGACTGCACAGCATAATCTTGACGCAAAAATTTGAGGCTCCCATCAAAGAAAATGATATCAGACAGATAGCAAAAGCTGAACTTCAACCAACAAAAAGAAAGTAACTTTGTAGTCTTCAGTCCAACTCCATTTAGAATACGATAACATAGAGACAACCAGATAATAGGGTATATCTTCAGGCTTTATTATTCATAATTCCACAAAGATTTACCGAGATGACCAGAATTTTTTTTTTATTTTTCATTATTATGAACAAACTTCACCAAAAATCCCACAAAAAATAACTTCACAAAAACAAATATTTGGAAAATTAGCATTCCATGCAGATTATAGATGAGCATGCACACACAAAACGAAAAAAAATGCACAAACCTTAACATTAAGGTAATCACAGATGGCATCCAGTATAAATTCAATCTCATCCTCATTTGGTTCTGGAAGCATTGTAATGGTGGTGCTGGAATCTGTAGTGCCAGCAACCGTTCTTCCCAACCACGGCAGCATGAAGACAACACGTCCATCTTTTGTTTTGGGAACGATTAAACCCATTCCCTCGGGAGAATAGTAATCAGGTAGCACAATATGTACACCACTGCTTGGACAGATCATAGGTTTTGCATCATTGTCAGCCATTTTCCTCACAGAATCACAGAATGGCCCAGCCGCATTCACAACAACTTTTGCATATGTATCAAACTCTTTACCTGCACAATTTACCGAGCAATAAGGATCATATAAAATTGAATTAATCATATTGATTACCCTATCTAAACCAAAATTCTAAGCATTGAAACCATGAACACAAAAGCAAGAACAAACCAATGAGGGAGAGAACCATTAAATAAACAAGCAACAATCATTTGTGTGTAGAAGGGGATATTTTTTTTCTTTTAATTTGCTCCAAATAAGTTAAAGCTCAAACACTCTTGCCACTTCCAAAACAATGTTGAATAACAATATGCAAAAGAGCATAATCACCACGTGTGAAGAACACCTCACGCACATATAGAAGCTGTTAATGATTTTCTTTAATTAATCCAGATATGTAGTTGGTACCCCTAAGTCTTGACATATGTACTAAAATAGGATAAACAAAAAAATTAATAATTAAACTTTCATGTTGCTACATCCATAGGGCAGGGTCAAATCAAATGTGATTGAGTGAAACATTCTTGGAAATCATGAAGCAGAATGGTGACAAAATATCATAATGGCGCAAATCTCGAGGCTTGAAACATTATTGTATTTCACAGTGGTAAAAAGAATGAGACAAAGTTTAGAAGTTTATATATTCATGTTGACAATAATATGCCAAAACATAGTGCTTATCATACCTGTCAGATTGTCTCGAATATGAGCACCGATTATCCGGTCGCTACCTTCATCTTTTAGAAAGGATATGACTTCAGCATGGTTAAGCACAGCTGCACCTGCTAATGCAGCAGTGCATGCTAACCCAACATTAACTCTTGAGTCATTCATTTGTCCATCATAATAAACCACTGTGCCCTTCAAGGTTCTATCTTTTCCCTTCCTTGCAAGAGTGGGGAACAGTTCAACAGACTCTTGTGCAGAATAATATCTGGACAGGTGCAGGAGGCGTGGTCCTGCGACCAGATCATACAGTTTCAAGCCCATCCAGAAGTACACTGCCTCAAACCAGTTAAAACACGGTGTCATGCATGGCAAAGCATTGCATAAGTGTGGAGCATTCTCAATAACCTGTTTACGCTCCTCGAGAGCATGGAATACCAGCTTCAATTGTCCATAGTCTAAATTAAAAACTGCTTTCTCCAAGTACCGAACTCCTAAAAATGTTGTTTAAATGAGTATTAACAATAAATGATGAATTTGACAATATTAAAGAATGTTAACAAACAGCAACAAAATAAATACAAGAACGATATGAATAAAAACTTCTTGAGTAAAAAAGAATTATTAGCAGAAGATGAACAACTTTCACTACATTCATAATTTATTTTGTTATAGATAAAAGCAATATATTAGAGTGCAAAAGAGAAAGAAATCAATGTTAGTTTTGACACTTCAAAATAAAGCAGTTCCAACAACAACTAAAAAAAAAATAATGTCTAGATAATCCACATATACAAAGCGAAATGTCCAATGCCAGATACTATGACACCATAACGATGTTTGTTTTTCCCCTTCGTAACTAAATCATGAGGACCCCATAAGCTGGCCTGTTATAGAAGTTAGGCTCCAACTCATGATCTCAGCCCTTCTTGAGACATAGTCCACGACCACGTTCATGACGTAGGTGGTTGGTGGAATATTCACATGAAGATTGTCAATTGAGTCATTAGAATTTGATTAAAAGTCTTTCAAAATATATTGCTTTATTTTCTTACTTTTAAATGTCCTTAGGTTTTAAGGGACAAAAGCTTGAGGCTTGAGTTGTTAATAGTGTTTGAAAGCACTTTTAGATATTTTACGATTTTAGGATCAAAATCTTAGGCCTAAATCCATATTAGGTAGGGTAGTTTTATATGTTAATTACTTGTCATTAGGGTTTTTGTATTCCCTCAAAATGGCTTCTTAGGAGAAAAACGAAAAAGGTCTTGACAAATTAATAAACGCTTTAATGCGAGTCTTGTGTATTGAGTCCCTCATTTTTTATATTCCCACAAACTTCATCCAACTTTCTTGGTTTTGTATTTTCCAACCAAGGCAAAACTAATCTAGCCCTTATTCTACATTTTCTAAACAATCTTTTATGGCTCTTCATAAAATCTCAGTCCTAGGCTTTTTTTATAACATAACTACTAATCTAGTTCTAAATAAATTTATCCAAATGCAACATTGCCTATGTAGCACTTTACCACGATATCTAATAATCTATTTTGCATCAAACAATAAATAAATTATAGCACTAGAATGAATTTACTCAAAACCATAACAACCGATTTCAAGTGCATAATGTACAGAACTTATATGATGATGTTATAGCACAACAAATGCCTATATTTAGGCCAAAATGCTATGCCATTCCCACAATATTTAACAAATGCATCAATACTAAATTCTTTTCAAGTAATCCCAACCCAACAAAGTCCAAAAGAGAGTACACAAATGATGTTAATTGATTTTCGAGTATTGGGCTGGTTGAAGAGGGCCAAAATACGTTGGTTTTGTGCTATCTTTGCGATTTTTTGGGTCATCAGGTTGGAGAGAAATGGGCACGTCTTCGAGGAAGTATCTTGGGGTGTTGATTTTTAGCGTCGTTTTGAGTGTCGGGAAACCCTTTGTTCAAAGGAATTCCTCTCTTTCTGATTGTAGCAAATTGGGTGTCAGTTTGTGATATGTGGTGCTTTCTTTGTTTTGGATTTTGTCTCTTTTTGTTGTTTTGTCATTTTTTACTTATAATCTTTTATAGCTGACGCCTTATCCTCCCTTCTTTTGGCTTTGTGCCTTGATAAAGTCTTTGTTTCTTCTAAGTCAGAGCAAAAACTTTGAAAAAGTGCAAAACATATCAAATTAATCAACTAAAGAAACTCAACTTCAAATTTTTTAAATGCCAAAAAAATGTGGTAGCAAATAGCAATGACCTAACAATAATTACTTTTGACAGCAAACAATGAGCTTCTTCAAAACTCAAAGCCCTAGCCAAACTTTCTACATCAACATATGTATGTATCAATACACTATACATATATACTAGCATGATGAGTGGTACTCTAATCTCTAGATACTGTGAAAACCGAGCTCAAAGGTTCAACACTCAGGAATTCAAAGATTACATGCAATCGAAACACATACCTCCATGAATTAGCTTTGTCGATCGAGACGAAGTACCAGACGAGAAGTCCTCTCTCTCCACGAGGCCGACACGGAGGCCTCTGGTGGCGGCGTCGAGAGCAGCGCCGCATCCGGTGGCGCCGCCGCCGACGACGAGAATGTCGAGGGGATTGGCGGGGCTGGAGCCGATCAGAGCAGACTCCTGTACGGTCCTCGGAGGGAGGACGGCGTAGGGGTCGGCGATCTTCCTCTGGACTGCCTCCAGAGCAGGTCCGCCGCGGTCGGCGACGGAGACGGAGGGGTCTCGGACGCAAGCGTAAATGCCGCCGGATGCGACGGCGACTGCGGCGGCGGCGCGGAAGCGGTGGAGGCGAATGAAGGTGGCCATGGCGATGGATGTTTCGGAGATATGGATCCAAGAATTTTGTAGTCTCGACTTCCGAAAATAATTATAAAAAAATATATAAAATATAAAAAGGTTGCGTTGGGAATAGGAAACTCGAGGGACTAATTTATTGGTGTTGCATGTAGTAATTAATATATTAATATTAATTATAATATTATTGTTAATTTTATTTATTAATTATATTATAAATTTTAATTTTTTTTAAAATTATATTATATTATTAATTGATATATTAATTGATATATATATATATATATGGGTCTTGTTATATCCCTTAAAAACATCCTCTTAATTCCCTTAATTTTCATATCAAGTAAAAAAAAAAAGAAAAAAAGAAAACAGTTTCCTAAAAAGAAAATTAGGGGGATTAAGAGTGGGGATTTTAGGGCTCCAAATCGTTTCTCATATATATATAGTATTATTTTTTTGTTGATAATGATCTACTTTTGTCACCTTGATTAAAAGTAAATTTTTTATTTTTTTTATATTTTATACATTTTTTTAAAAAAAATTTAAATTAAAAATTAACTTTTAATTTATTTATCAAAATAGGTCAATGTTGTTATTATTTTTAACCAATTTTTTTTTATTACATAAATGATTGAAGTTAATTGAATAAAATAAATTTATAATTTTTTTTTATGATATGTGTCATTTATATACGAATTTTTTATTAAAAAATATTCAAATTATAATTAATTAGATCAAATTAATATAAAATTATAGATTTAAATTTAAAATTAAATAAAATTAGAATTATAAATATTAAAATATAAGAACTGTTATGGTAATTTGACTTTGAATTTACCATTATGGCAATGCATTGGAGTTAATTGGACATTCTTATCCTTATATTGTATTATATCTTGTGATCATCAATTTGGTCACAAGAGTCGTGACAGTTTGAAAGAAAGAGGTTGGTAAATATGAACTGTGATTGAACAATAAATATGTTGAATTGAATTGTCAAATTGTATTTGACAGTAATGTTTGAACAATTATTTTAAGTGAATGGTTAAAAGTTATCTTTTAATTTTTAATTTATTATTTTTCACATTTTTTATAAAAAAATTTAAAAAAATAAAAAAATAAATTTTTAACCATCTTTTTAAAATAATCGCATCTTATATCAATAGCAGCAGTTCAGACATTGGCAAAATCAATTTTGACTCTTTATGATCGGTTAAGTGACGTATAAGACCAATTTTATGGATTATTTCTCTTTGTAAAATCTTTATCTCCTTTATCTTTTTCTTCCCCTGTTCGGTGGATTTGGATTTGGTGTTGGGGGGCGGGCGTTGCATAGAGGGAGAAAAGGGAAGAAAATGACAGAATGAAGAGAGAGTAATGAAAATGTCCATATCTTTGAAAAATGGTCATATGTTGCATATGTGACTAATTTTCTATAAAAAAAATAAAAAATAAAAATTGAATTGATTTATAGATTGGATCAAATCAATACACACACACCACAAAAAAAAAAAAAACAAAACAAAACAAAACAAAACAAAAAAAAAAAACAAAAACAAAACAAAACAAAACAAAAAGATTATAATCAAGCTAATTGAAATTGTAGATACCAAATTTACATAATGAATTAGAAACTTCTTGTGTAAATTGTCCAAATTAATAAATCAGAAACGTAAGAAACTCACAATTTATATCTTCAAATTCACTCACAATGGAAGTTGAGTTTGTAACTAATTAAAAATTAGTACATAACCCGTCTCTTAAGGAAAATAATATAAAAATTCACTTTCCAGACTCATTTTCCAACCTAATAATGTGTAAATAATATGATTGGTTGATGATTAAAAAATATATGAGAGAGAGTATTACTATTGATTGTCACAAAAGTGAAATTGAAAATTAAATCTAATTTTTAATCTTATATAGCAATACTCTTTTCTTAATAAACATGGATACATGCAAAAAAATAGAATTGTAGATGAGAGGAAGATGACAGTGAGCCACAAGGAAATCCAAGCCCAATTTTGAGCCCAAAAAGATCAATTTGGGCCACGTTCACGGTGGAAGGCCGGAAGCCCAGTGAGCAAATTTAAGCCCATATGAAGATCTGAAGCATTCCATCTTCTTCTTCCATCTTCAAAAGGTAATTTTGTTTTGCAGGGATGGCATATGACTTGATTGTTGACCCACCAAATATCATCAATTCCTTAGACTGAAACATTCATTGAAAACTTGGAATGACTTGTAAATGATTTATATATTTTTTCAACAAATTTTGTTTTAAGTTTTGACGAATTCTATGCCAACACTCCCAAGCATCATTTCTTGTTATTTTTACCCTTTTGGTATTGTACAAAAGCAAATAGTCGCGGTCTTGTTTTGTTTCGTCTTTTTATCGTTTATTTTTTAATTTTCTCTGGTTCATACTTATTAACATTCTATACGTACTTTTATAGAAGATCAATGAATATGAACTCGGAACCGAGCAGGCTCGACTTGATGATGTTATGAATTATGGTTATTGTCGAGATAGGCCTTGTATCAGCCATATGCTGCATTTTGTAAAACACAATTGTCCAGAAAATTTTGTTCTTGTTCTGAGTTCTTAATCACTAATCAGAAATCAGTGAAATTGGAGACTGATTTTTATGCATTGTTCAAAAAACCTTTTGTCTAGTGTTCGAAACATATTCATTTCCTTTTTGAGGCTACAAAATAAGCAATCAGAAATTAAATATCAGGCTGAAACTGCATACGAATTTTATTTTTAAAAAAAATTTGTTGGAAGATACAAGAACAGTATAAAACCAATCACTTAGCACAACAGGCAAGTTTTAGACAGTACAACCCTAGAAATGATTCCCGTCTACTGATTTGATGAATGATCCATGTTCAAAACACAACGACACTCTCGCGATGTCAAGGTTTACTATCTACTCTGTAAAGAAATCAATTTATGTCATTGGTAATTCTCATCAACTGTCGCATAATGTGTGGGAATCAACCAGTCTGATAATGCAAAATTACACAGATATTGTGAAAGGTTATCACAAATGTACTGATCAAAACAAGACAGTTTGTAGATGCAAAGAAATAAACGCTAGTTACTCTTCCACTAATGACTAATGTAGTTCAATTGAAAGTATAATAACATCCTCTTACAACAAATCAAAAACTTCAAGCACAGGAAAGTACATGTCATACATTTTGTTCATTTATATCATCGACACAACATTACAGACTTTGAACTCAAAAACTAATGAAAATGTAAGAAGTAGAGCAGTACCTGGCAGCAGAAGCCCAAGTCTGCAAGTCCACCCTTGGAAGCTCAAACAGATTGGTGGCTTTCCCGCTTTCAATGAAGGGCGTTCTCGCTTCCTCATAACTTGCATAACATTTCTGCACATACAAACTTACCACAACACCTACTTCCATCGTATATCCTTCTGTACAGAAAACCCGCAAAGCGAGACACTGAAAACACTGAAATTATCAACTGTAGATTCATGTACTTCACACAGATCCCTGATCTTCTGGTTCAACATTCTAATGTCTACTGTAAATTACATAGTTTCAATCATAAAAACATTTCACCTGAAACTTTACGGTTGGACTGGCACGTCAACGTGTTGGAGTTGTTCTAAAACACTCCCCGCTTTTCTCTTGGCCCTATCGGTGCCATTCTCTGAAAGTTCTTTCAATGCCTCTTCTGCCCCGAGCTCCCTTGCTATACTCAAATAATGCGCATCACCGGTGCATAATGACCATAGAACAGCCGCAGCATTTTCCCGGTTGCGTGGCGAACCGGTTCTTATCACCTCCAACAAAACCCGGATCGGATCAGACTGACCGATCGCGCTTTTCCCTTCTGGATGGCTTGCAAGTATGGCCAGTATTGCTAGTGACTCATCCACCATTCCACCCCCAGCATCCTTCAGGAATGTCATCAGCGGTACCACAATCCCAGCCCTAACAGCCCTAACCTTGTTTCCTTGATAGATTGAAAGGTTAAAAATTGCCGTGGCAGCATCTTTCTTTCCTCTTGGAGTCCCCTGAGAGAGCAAATCAATAAGAGCCGGGATAGCCCCAGCTGCTCCAATTGCTACCTTGTTCTCATCAACAACAGATAAACTAAAAAGGGTTGCAGCCGCATTTTCTCTTGCTTCAATACATCCATTTTTTAGGACATCTACTATATCAGGTATAGCTCCGGCATTCACAATAGTTCCCTTGTTTGCCTCGTTTATCGAAAGGTTGAGAAGTGCCGTAACGGCATGCTCTTGGGTCCGAGAATCCGTAGACGATAAAAGGTCTACAAGTAGCGGAATAGCTCCGGCCTCAGCAATACATACTCTGTTATCTGCGTTTCGTTTTGCCAGCAACCGCAGCTCACCTGCTGCTGCTCTTTGCTGTTCTTGATTCCCAATTGCAAGTTTATGTATCAAGGCATTAATAGCGACTCGATCACAGTCTGAACCGCTGGTTCCGGATTTTTTGTTACCACAATTCCCTTGCTTTTTTGGCAACTCAACACCATTGCTCTCACACCACAAAGCAATTAAACTCTTCAAAACATAGTTGGGTGTTAGAGCTGTGTGCAACAGAGTGTGCTGAGTCTTGGGGCAGGTCTTGTGCCCTGCATCTAGCCATTTTTGAATGCATGATCTTTCGTACGTCTACAAAAGGAAGAAAAGTATAAAATCTTTGTTAACATTGTTGCCAATTGTGAATTGTTTTGCTAAAATAATAAATTGTGAATCGTGAGATTCACTTATTTAGGCTTGGTTCGGCATGTTTGAAAAAAGTCAAAAAGTCACATCATTTTATTTAAGTCACATCACTTCTCCAACACATCACTTCAAACCCAACCTATATTTCATAAAAAGTCAAAAACATCCCAAACAACCCTTAGTGTAATATACAATTTTATGTATGTAAATACATATAAAAACACATACATAGTTTTTCAAATGAAATTAATATCAATATATAACTAATTTCATATATGTATATACATATAAAATCACGTATATTAAAGAGTATTTTTATTTTGCGAAAAATCTGTTTCATGCATTATACAAACAGAACTGAATAGCAATAAATCAAAGTGAATTGCAATTGAATTGTATGATTCACTCAAATTAAGATTCAACAGCACAAATATAATCGTTTCAGTTGAAACTTGTATCAAATTGTACGAATTGAATTAAGTTTCAATCAATCATGTTTGTTAAATTAATGGCTACCAGTACAGAGAGAAGTTTAAACCTGTCCAGTAGAGACAATCACAGGATCTTTCATCAGTTCAAGAGATATCGGACACCGGAAATCATCTGGGATAACAGGAGATCGGTGCTTAATCAAGCCCTTTTCAACCACAGACGTATCAGTGTCGGGATTTTCATTCGCTACAAAATTCTTCAGCTTCCGAAGCAGAAACGACACCACCTCTAAGCAATCCCCAGGAACTCCACCACATGAGATAACCATATCATGGATAGCAAGTGACTCTTTCTTCAGATCATTTATATTCCTGATATTCAACTTCTCTGAAAGCCGTTTTAAAATTGCAGGGTCAGGGTCCTTCTCCTTCTGTGCCATGGCTAAATCCATCTCTAGTAGTGGATCAGGTGAGTCCAATCTTCCTCTAGCTCTTTTGAATTGAGCATGCACGAGTTCAATCTAATAGAAAAATTAAAACAAATCATACCCACAATCAGTAAAATAAACAAATAGCGTGGATAGATGTTGAATTATTTTCAATAAAAATCTTCAAACAGGTTGATCCTAAAGTACCTGTTCTCTAACTTCCTCTGATATATCAAGTTTATCATAAGGAATCTGACTCAATGCTTCTTCAATTTGATCTGTCACTTGTAAGAAGTCACCTGCAATTTTGTCCCTCTGCAGAGCCTGCGACATGGAAAATACAACTTACCTTAAAACTAAAATGTCAATTAGACAAGAGACTTGTAAACAAGACAATCACATAACTTAAGCACAAAGAATGATAATAGATAGATATCACAAGACTATCAATCTTGTTGAATGTTAAAGATTGGATTAAAAAAGGAAAGAGTCGATTGGAGATATAAAAACTAACACTGCCTAAAAGAACCTCCATAGATGATGTCCAAGAACTTAAACTTGCTGAAGAATAGTGAGACCTAAATGTAAGCTCAGAAATCTTAAATCCCTTAGCTTTGCAAAGACATGAAATGGAACTGCTTAGGGCGGCCATTGTTGTTTATTGAGAGTGACAACAGGTTTTGTGATAGCCCTCTATCAAAAAAATTTATCACTTAATTCCCACATAACAAATATCATAAAATCTCCTACAAAGCCTGATAAAAGAAAAATGAATCAAATGCATATCTCTAGGATCAAAATGACCCTTTGGTCGATGCACCTGTGATAGAAAATGCTGAAATTTCTTCAATGCTATTAATTCCCATAACGCTGAAACATCCTTAATTTAATTGAATTACCGTCTATGACTCCACACATACCGCAATTCTGCCTCAGAAGTTACCACAGGATTGGATCCCTAGCACATTCCAGTTTGCCCCTCTCTCTCTCTCTCTCTCTCTCTCACACACACACACGCGCGCACACACACACACACAGAGTTCGACTTAGAATTTGAACCTAAAACTTTCAGTTGCCTAGAAATTAGCAGAAAAATCAAGTAAAATCAAGCTAGAATTCTCTACTTTTCTGCCTTCATACAAAAAACCCAATCTTTGTGTGAAGCAGGTAAATGAACAAATCCTAAAAGGTTTTATTGTTTCTGTTTCTAAGAAAACAAAACAACTAGAATCATGGGTATGGAATTTCTTTCTTGTCCTCAATTTTCTCAACAACCAAACAGACCACTTCCATCACAAACAACAATCCAAACAAAATCACAATCAAAACCCAAAATCAGAGTAAACAACAACTAAAAGTACCTGAAAGAGCTTGCTGCCTTCATTGATAGATCGGAGAATCTCTCTAGCAGAGTCCAAAGCGACCTTCAACGACTCGAGACCTCGAACCTCTTCGAGTCCGAGCTCTTCTTCGCTGTCCTTCAATTCCTCAAACAAAGGGCTCAATAGCTTCACTCTCCGAACCAAGTTGTTGTACATCTTCTTAGAAGAGTTCTGGCACTCGGGCGACCCAGAGATTTCCTTTATGGCTACAGCGAGTTGACTCACCAACGCGTCCTTTGGTTCGTCCTCCATCGGATGATTAGGACCCATATGGATCACAAGCTATAAATCACTAGAAAACCCCGAGAACTTAAGATTTGAAGGCAATTGAGAGAGACCCAGATGAGAGAATTCGTCGAATTTTGACAACTTTTATGTGGGTCGAATTGACTCGCCCAAAAATCCTTGGGTATAGAAAAAAAAAAAATCTATAAGATGATCAAAGCCATGAAGTTAGGGTTTCTGAGGGTAATGGAAGAGACCTAATTGAGGAAATTGGTTGAAATTCAAAGTGGATGGGATGAGAGAGAAAACGGCGGTGAAGAAAAGGTATGCATGTACAGACGAAGTTCTTCTTGTGTACACAAGAAAGGTTAGAGAGAGAGAGAGAGAGAGAGAATAATGGTTAAATTGTAGATTAATTATGATTTATTTTTAAACTAATTGAATAAAAATATTTTTATAAAAAATATGATTAAATATTAATAATTATATATTTAAATTATATTTATTTTTAAAAAATAGACATTGGCACTGTTTGGAAAGTGGTTTTGTAGATTTTTTTGACTATTTTAGTCACAAAAGACAAAATAGGCTAGTTTAGCCACAACAAACAAAATATCACATCAAATCATAATCATTACACTATTCTCTCATAAAAAAAGTCAAAAAAGCTAAAAAATCAAAAAGTCCTTCTCAAATCAAATTTTTTAGCCCAGGCTAAGATAATAAAAAAAACCAAAAAGTAAAAAAGCCAATCCACTTCTCAAACCAACCCATTATATATAAATATTTTAACCAATAAATTTAAATAAAAATAATTAAAAATACTCGTAAGGGGAAGTTGGAAGAAAAGTATAAGATAATAATATGGACTTCACATTGAGTGTATGAAAACGAAATGGAGAGTCTTGTTCAATTGATATTATTATTAGTTTTTTTTAAATCATTTTTATGAAATATGAATAAACTAATCAAAATTAATAAAATACAAGTAAAACTATTCCCACTATAAGTGAAAATTATGTAGTGCAATTAACTAGTAGAAGTTTTCTATTAATTTGTAATTAATTTATAGCTATGTGCTTTATAAATGAAAAAATGTTTAAATTTGTTTTGAGCTTATGAAAATAAATAAGCTAATAATATAAGAACTTTTATCAAGCATCCTTTCTTTTTAAAGTATAATAACATTTTAAGCACAAAAATTTAAATTTTAAACTAAATAAATTGTAAACAAACTTTACCAAACTGGTGTACTAAAGAAAATGTTAATTTTTTCATTATACTTGTTTATATTCAACGCTATTTTATATTTATTTACTGAACAACAATTCATGTAACAAATAGAAAATTAGGAAACTTTTGATAAAACTATTGTTATGATTAATTACATTAACTGGGTTTCTCTCCAATCTGCTATTTTGTCGTGTTTGTGCGCTCTATCATGGTTTTAATCTGTCAAATTTTAAAGTTTGTGTGTATAAATTATTTATAAAAATTAAATTAATCTAATAATTATAATAACAAGCTTTCAACAAGTTTATCTTTGAAAACATAAATGATTTATTTTTAAAGTCATACTTATTTATTTTTTAATACTTTCTTGATATATGTTTGCAAATAAGTTTTTTCAATAGCTTGTGATGCCTTTTTTGCTTATAGTAATTAAGAATGATTTTTATGATAAATTAACTGAACTATAGTATCATTAAGCCTATGTTTGGGAACTTGAGTTTGAGGATTTTTTGATGAAAATAGTCACAAAAAATAAAATAGACTGTTAATTTAATAAGATAAAACATCACATCCAATTCATAATCATTACATTCTTTCTCTCACAAAAAAAATTAAAAATTCTTTCCAAATCAAAATTTTTAACTCTAAATTAAAATAATTAAAAAAATTAAAAAATTAAAAAACTAACGCCCTTCCCAAACGAAGCGTAAAGCACATCAAGGGAAATGTGGCTTGTCAATGAGTTGAAAAACGGAAATAGAAAGAGCAAAACATAATTAGGAGCAGGGTGTTTTGGACTAATCAGTGAATTAGATGTGTGGACTGTGGAGGGAAGACTAGTTCATCATGGAGCTGGCCTAACCACACACGAAAAAGTCACAATTTAATAAGTTTTCGTTTGAAGGGTGGGTTAATTTTTTAATTTTTTTATTATTTTAATTTAGAGTTAAAAAATATTATTTGGATAGATTTTTTGATTTTTTGATTTTTGTGAGAGAAAAAATAAAGTGATTATAATTTAAATATGATATTTTATCTTATTAGTCTTTTAACTTTTTTTTTTTTCTTGACTATTTTAACCTAAACTTTTTATGTCAAATCAAAGCTAAGTAATTTTCTTTTAAATTTTTTGTTTTTTTGTGTGAAGTGTGCTTGGCGAGAGATTTTTATTTTATTTATTTATTTATTTATTTTTATATCGTATTGGTACTCTAATTGAATGTGAATAACCAATTGCGCTAGCATGACGGAGAAAGCCTATGCCTCATTATGACGTCAGATATTCAAATCTTTTTTGGCATATGATCTTATTACTTCTCATATGTTTATTTAGAATTTTTTTCTTTCATTTAATTTTTTTTTTTGAAAAAATTTACTCATAAATTTTATAGGGGAGAATTTGATCCATTTAGTTCTATGAGTTTTTTTATGAACCAATTAATTATTTTTATTTTGAAAAGTTATATTATTTGATTGAATAATGCTAGAAATTCTAAATATTTTATTAATATTTTTACCAAATGTCTCACATGAATGCGTAAAAAGTTATATTATTTGATTGAATAATACTAGAGATTTTAAATATTTTACTAACATTTTTTACCAAATATCTTACATGGGTACGATCTCACACCCACGCGAGACATTTGGTAGAAATATTGATAAATATTTGGGATTTCTAGTATTTTTCTATTTGATTTGGTGTCATTAGAGTTTAAGTGAATACCTTTTTTGTGATTCATTTTTTAAATTTTCTAATTCATTTTTGGGATAGGAATGGAAATGTGAGATTGTGAAAGATTCTTTTAAGTGTGAAAATACAGTTTTTTTGTTAGTGTTATTTTCTAGTGTTACATTAGAGTGGTTACATTAGAGTGCTATGTTTAGAAAAAATATACTAAATTTTTTTTTGTGTATTACATTGATTGGACTGTTACCTTTAAAAACAAATACACAAAAAGTTTTTTTTAAAGTGTTACGTTGTTACATTTGAAAAAAATACACTAAGAAATTTTTGTGTGCTACATTAATTGGAGTGTTACGTGCATTAAGGAGTTTTTTTTTTGAAATGTTACGTTATTATATTTGAGAAAAGTACACTAATAATTTTTTAGTGTGTTACATTGGAATGTTACGTTTGAAAAAAAGTACACTGGAGTTTTTTAGTTTTACATTCATTGGGGTGTTATGTTTTTGAAAAGTACACTAAGGAGTTTTTAGTGTTACATTGAAGTGTTACGTTTTTGAAGTGTTACATTGGAGTGTTATGTTTAGAAAAAAATACACTACAGAGTTTTCTTAAAGTGTTATGTTTAGTAAGTTCTCCATTATAAGAAAATCTTCATTTATTTCTCAATACAGAACACAAGCGCATTTATATTTGATTCTTTATGTAATGCATACTAAAATGGGCCCTTTGGATCCATAAGGAAAAAAAAAAAAAAAAGAAGAGAGGATCAAATAATTCATAAGATCACAATTTCGAATTTATTGATGCTTTACTTTTTTTTTGGGTATTAATTATGTGTTGTAATTTATTATGATTATAATTCACTCAATTTTATTGTTATCTCATATATTAGAATGTGACTAGTTTAAACATTTGATTTCTTAGCTTTTGTATTATTGTTAATGTTAAATGGTACCCTATTGACATTTAATTTTTTCTTTTCCTCTTAGGTTAGGTTTATATCGTATATTTGGGATGTTTTTTGTCCAATTGTGCTTTTAATATTTAAACACAACATTAGTAGAGAATGAATTAGTTTGCATGCATATGATGATAAAAAATTAATGCACTTTTTGGTTTGTATTAGAACTAAACTTCAAACCAAATTTGGTTGGTTCAAGTTTTGAATTTAAAATTAAATTGATCATCATTTGAAATCCAACCAACCTTTGAAACCGCCATTATAAAATAAAATTTTAGAAAATAGTTTGTAACACATAGTTTATTTTATATATTAGACTTTCAAAAAAGTCTAGGCGCATAGATGACCGAATATAGATTCGAACACAGAAAATGTGCATTCAGTAATTCGCTTGGACGACTGCCTGGATGACTGGTCAAAACTTGTCGACCACGGCTGTCATGATGTCAACTGCGACTGTCATTGTGTCTTTTGGTTGTCTGAACAACCGTCCGATGAAACAGCTTCTATCTTTGATTCTATGTTTAGTCCTCTGTATACGTAGCATTACTGTTAGACTTTATCTAAAACTTATGTCAGTTTGATGACTTAACTAAAGATTCTTCTAAAAATTTCTCCAATATTTGTATTTTATTTAAAGTTGATGTCAATTTTACGTTACATTAGCCACAAAAAGATAAAATAGGATAAAAAGTCAATAAGACAAAATGTCATATCTAAATCATAATCATTTTATTTTTTCTCTTAAAAAAGTTATCCCAAACAAGACTTTTTAATCACAAACTAATAGCCAAAAAGCCAAAAAATTAACTCACATCCCAAACGAAAGCTTAGTAATGATAGTACTAGAGGTCCTCTCATCAACTCCACCTCTCTACTTTTGAAATAGATATCAAATGAGTTTTTGCTTTCTTTACAACAATTAGTTATTTATTTTTTTCTTCATCTGGTTTATCCATCTTCTTGGTGATTTGTTGTTTTGAAGGTTTTTTGTTTGTTGTTTTTTTTTTGGGGTTAAGTTCAAGTAAAGATTTTCTTTTTGTTGTTTTTACGGCTCTGCAATTCCGGCATAATATTAGACCTACGGCGAGGGAAAGTGATTTTCAATCTTTGCAAAGTAAAAATATCTTCCTCTTTTCTTTTTCTTTTTCTTTTTCTTCATGTGTTCCTTGTTTATCCCTTTTTTTTTTTTTTCTTTTGCTTGCATGCTTAATTTTCTTTCTTGCTTTTATTTTTATTTTTTTATTTTTTTTAAGATTTGCCAATATATATAATATTATTACACTTTCAGGGTTTTTTTTTTTTTCTTTTTTTGTTGCCTATGTATCTATTCTATTCCGTACCTTATTTTGTTTTTGTTTTTGTTTTTTTGTTTTTTGTCTCTTTTACTTGATTTAGTTTTTGTTATAGTTTTCTTAGCATGGAGAAATGTCCTAGGAAGTTGGAATTTGTAACTCTCGGAATTTATAAGTTCATTTATGTAATCTATTGTGTTTTAAGGTGCTTACTATTTTTGTTTTATTTCAATGTGAGGCAACTGTTTGTTATTGACATTAAAAATGGCAACAATTCTATCCAATAAAACCAAAATCATCATTCCAATCCTTCAGTCTTTGAAGTGTCTGACAACTACAGTAATCCCGCAGAACATCAATTGGTACCATCTTTTTGTTTTTGCTTAGTGTTAATCTTAATGTTCTTTGATAGTTGACTCCAAAATTAGGATTTTGTAGAGATAATTGGCCATTTTTTGGATAAATATGGGCTAATTTTGTTTTTTTTTTTTTTGTATTGTTTTTTATTGTTTTATTCTTGGTGTTAGCTTTGTCGGTTTTATTTATTTATTTATATTTTCAAAATTTTTAGTTTGTTTCTCTATTTCAGATTCAGAAAAGTTAAAACCTTTGGTGGTGATGTGGTGTGGGTGTGGATGGGATATATGCAAAATAAGGGCATGTTGTGTGAAGATGATTTTAGTCATTTGTGGGTTGATTTTAATCTCTTCAAAATTGTGCTATGTTTTTTCTTCTATTGGTGTGATTAGGTGATTCTTGTGGCTTTGGAAAGATGGGTTTTGTTTTATTGAGGTAAGAAATGTCTTGTCTTCCTTTCTTATGCTTCTTCTTACACGTTACTTGTTTTCTTTTTTCTTTATATATATATATATATATTTATCCCTTTCCTAAATATATATATATATATATAAATAAAAATCTGCTTTGTTTTTAGGTTTGTTATATTGTTTGGTAGACAGATCTAATTGATTTTGCCTTTGACCAAAGTCGCAATAAGCAACTTGTTAATAATACTCATCTTTATTTGTTTTGATCTCTGTATGTATGCTATTCTCTATTTTTTTTTTTTTTGGTATATATGGTTTTATAAGCTTTTCAAATTTGTTGATTTTGAGTTTGTGTTGTTTGTGATTGATTTTTGTTTGATTACTCATGAGTTGGGCTCATAACGATCTGGTGTGTAACTGCAAGGATTTCAAATGAAAGCAAGAAGGTTGCTACTTATGTGTTACTAGGTGACCCATACGATATGAATTAAATTATTTAGAACAATAAAAAAAACCATATAATTCAAATATGCCCTTACAATGGAGGCGGGTGGATTTGACTACTATTGTGAATTGTTTTTGTAGTGGTTCTCCATCTCTATGCCCCTTTAATCAACATCTAATCAAGCTTTTCTCTTTTAAGTTAGTCCGTTAATGCCTAGACTTTTGCTTGTTTTGTAGCTATTTACGTTGTGCTTGGTTCATAGACGTAGGTAGGGAATTAAAAAGAGAAAGAGAAAAGGTAAGTGAAATATGAAAAATCACTTAATCCAAAATACTTTGTTTTTTGCTTTTCTAACTGATATACAGGTTAGAATTTGAGAGGGTAATTTATATAAATATTGGACCGAGTTGGATAATGGGCCATTGTGGGCCACAATACGAAGGGCTAAGCAAAAAGGCCTTGAAGATAGTCCGGTCCCAGAAGGCCTTGAAGTTAGGCCAGTCCTAGAGAGCCTATTGTTATCTCGGTCTAGGAGAGCACTGCGGATAGCTCGGTCGCCAGATTACTACGCTGAGTAAGCCCGGTCGTGGCATAGTGCGGCTAGCTCGGTCAGACATAGCCAATTGTTAGCACAGTCTAAACAAACACTATGAATAGCACGGTTTGTGCAGGAGGAACCGAGGTAAGAGCAACGAAAGGAAGAACTGAACTAAGTGTAGTTTGGTCTATTCTGCAGCTTGGCACAGCCTTGCTTACCTCGGTCGTATTGGAATCCGACTATGGTAAAACCATCTCACTTGGTTTAAGCAGTGAGGGGGGTGTTGAAGAATAAGCATTATCTTTCAGGAATGTGAATCCTAAGAAGACTCTACGTGGAGGAGTAAGAGTCTTACTAGGATTATGCCACACGGAACTTATAAAAGCTCACCTCATCACCTATGGAGAGGTAACACACAACTTTGATTTCTGAATACACAGAGCTTTTGTCTACTTGTCTATTTTGCTGACTTAGGCATCGGAGAGGTTTCCGGCACACACCCGCCGGCTAGCTCACGTTTGTGTTTTCAGGGAGTAAAGTGACGACGTAAGGAGGAGCGCAAACTTGATCAACAGGATTATACGAGAAGGTTTATTTCTTTCCCGTACAAAATTCATTGATGAATACAAAAAGAAAACTTTAAAACCCAAGTTGTACTCCATATTTCATGGATTGAATTTTTCCAATTAATTATAAAGATTATGTTGGTTGATTTGTTTCACATCATCTTTGCAGTGTTCCTTCCAACATATTTCTTATCAAACATTATGATGTTTGCATTGACAAGGTTTTTTTTTGGTGTGTGTGTGTGTGTCAAGAATGGGATATAACTTTATCTATTCCTTTTACTTGTAGCATAAATACATTTTGTTGTTGGGCTAAGCTTTTATTTGTAACTCTTAGGTAGTGTTTGGTTTACTGAAATGGAGTGAATGGAATGGTCATTCCATCAAAATGTTCATTTGAGTAGCATCTCTTTTGACTTGAATTGATTGTTTTTGTTTCTTTGATTTCTCTCTCGCTCAATAATGGTGAGAATCCCTGATCTTAATAAATCAATTTCCTTCAGCACATTGCTCACTAATTCTTCCACCTCTTCCGCATATTCTTCTTCATATCTTGATACAGAAGTTAATTTGCATATGCATATGTATTTTTAATTTTGCCTAATGTGTTATCTTTGTCTAGCATATAGAATAGAGAAACAAATACAATATGTTATTTAAAATTTCGTATTCCTAAAGTTTTCAGCTTTTGCCCGTGTTTATCAAAGTTCCTTTTCTTAATATTGAGGTTTAAAATTGATTTTTTTTTTTTTAAAAAAAAAAAATAGCCCAAATGAAGGTCAATTTTTTCCTGACAAACTTGGTAAGAATGTAGATAGATCAGTACTTCATTTTGTTTATTTAGTCTAACCAATGTATAAGTGCTCTTCCAAAATTTTAAGTAAATTTTGTTGGCAAGCTTGTTGTGCCTTGTGTGCTCTATTAGATAAATTGAACAACTGTATTGAATAGCCTTATTTATTTTAGTAATTTTAAAAAACAAATCATTTTTGTTTACCTCTCCACTCTATTTTCTTCAATTTTTTCTTCAATACTAAATCTTATGCATCCATAATAACAATAATGTTTCTAAAAGTTGCAAGCACAACTGGAACTATAGCATTACTGCTTTGTTGCTAATTGAAAAATATGGAAATATATTATAGTGCTATAGTTACTAACATTAGGCACTGACGTTTCTTTGTATTCAGCATTCCAGAAGTAAATATGGACATGCAAACATACTTGCAACAACTTCCTCTCTTCTGCATCTCTCTTATTTTGACTACTTGGTATTTTACAAACAAAGCATGTGAATACAATTTTTGTTGATACTCAATATTTTTATTTACATGAATTTTGACTATTCTTAAGTTGGTAACCTTGCATTGATTTCGTGTGCCAGATGTTAATTTAGAACATATGTTTCAGCTTCAAACTATTCTCTGTGGTGTGGGTTTTACCTTGTAACTAGTGGCTGGTTTAGTGGTATTCATGAATGATTTGTGATATTATCTTAATCTATAACCATTGTGTTGCTCTTTGTTTTGATTAGTAGCTTGTAACTTCTAACTATCATATTTTTTCTTTCAAATAACTTAATAAAATGGACTCAAAGCTAGATGTCTATTTTGTTTTATACTATGTTATTACTTAACATAAAATGCCTAGACTTCTAAGTTGGGAAGTAATATTCGTGCACTACTCATAAGTTTCTTCTACTCCCACTAATGCCTAATTTTTTAGTTTTGTTGCCACTTATTGGTTAAGGATGCAACACAGTCTCCAATATGAGCTACACTTTGCTAAAGCTAGCTTTGATTCATGGGCATGGATTATCATGCGAAGCACGACGCCTTGCAACTAGCATATATATATATATATACATGTTTTTCCCAAAGAGAATGGTTTAAAAGACTTGAATTTGTTTACATTACATGTTTTTTTCCAAAGAGAATGGTTTAAAAGACTTGAATTTGTTTACATTAAAAATAAAAAAAAAATAAAAAAGTTGCATGCGTGTGCTGCCTATGATCATGAATATATTAATTACCCAAGAAAAAAGATCATGAATATATCTTAAAAATATTTATCCTCATTTATTGATAATTAAACCAAATTTGCTATTTGAATAAGTTAATAATAATTATTACAATTATAACTTATATCCTGGAATAATTATTTGATTGTCTTACCAATATAATTAGGAAAATGTTTAAGACCACAAAAAAACCTACCATAATTAGGAAAATGTTTAAAAAATCTCATTTTATATTTGTTTCTCACATATTTTGGCCTTGTTTGATTTGTCTCTTGAGAAAAAAACAAATTGAGAAATTTTTTTAAAAATTTGTTTGGTTGAAAATTTGTGAAAAAAAAAAAAAAAAATCTAAAATCACTTTTCTCCTTTTTCTTTCTCCTCTCTCATTTTTCTTTCTCATTTCTTCTTCTCTTACATCCTATATATCAATCAATCAATTTTTCTCTCACACCCATCTATTCAATTATAAAAAAAATAAAAAATTAAATCATCCAAAATTCTAAAACTATTTTCAAAAATACAACCAAACAAATTTTTAAATTTTGTAAACTCTTTTCAGAAAATTATTTTTCAAAATTGTGGGGATATATTTTTTGAGTACCAACACGTGGCAAGGTGACGCCGATGTGTCAGCCAAGGTGCCACGTGTCTTGGCCGTTGTGCCGAGGTCATCTCGGATAGGCCGAGGTTACCTCCGAAGATATCGGAATCCGAGATAAGCGGATAGGGGACAAGAGTCCTAGAATGAAGAGGGAACTCAACCTGGATATAGACAAGAGTCCTAGATATGGAGAAGACTTCAGTTTGGGTAAAGATAAGACTCTTAGAGAGTTTATCCTAATCCCACTAGGAGTCCCAGATTAGCAGTAATCCTGAGTCCATTGGAGTTAGGCTCTCATTGGGACTGGGATTGAGTTGGCTATAAATAAGAGGCACCCCCATGGGTCTAAGGTACACAATTTGTAGTCTTGAGCAGTAATTTTAGCACTTGTTATCTTTGAGAGATATTGACTTGATCGTCGGAGTGCCCCCGGGTGGAAGAACCACTGCCGGAGCCTTTTCTTTTTGTGCAGGTTACAGGGAGCCGTCTACTCTGCCTGTGTTCTACAGCTGGATTACTAAGGAGGGCAGTGTGATCGGAATATCACTCACACAATTTGGCGCTGTCTGTGGGAACGAAAGAAGAGTAAATGGCCAGTAACACGCAGAAGGAACAGATTGGGGACGACACTCCAGCTGGGAGTGGAAGACCCGCCGACTCTAACGCTGAAGGAGGAGACCACAACGAAGAAACTCGTGATCAGAATCACGCAGAGAAAGCCGTCGGACAAGATGGTGATACATCAAAGAAAGCGGACAGGGGCAAATACTATAACGAGGACGACCTCCAGACCTGGAAAGACAGATGTCTGAGGAGGGATGAAGAAGTAAAAGAGATGGCAAATAAGTTGGTAGACCTTTAATCGGTCGTCAACTTCATGATGCAGAATAATGTCATGCAGCCGCCATACCCACTGCAGGACACACCAATGCTAACAAAGAACGCCCGAAAAGGCGGAAAGAAATCCTCAAGCCCTCAACAAGACAGGAGTGGAAGGCACTCTCACCGAAACTCCAGGGAAGTCGGCCGAGAAGAGCCAAGAAGAGAAGAGTCCCGAAGGACATACCGCGAGAAGGAAGCAGACCCCAAAGAACATCGGCATGTTCCGGGGCGGGTATTGTGTTTCGATGCGTCCTGCGGAGAAGGATCGAAAAGGGGCCACCATGAGGGCGAGAGTAGTGCCCCGAAAAGGCTAAAGTCCAATGACAGCCGGGCTGCAGGGAGAAGCAAAGAGGACTTGAGAGATTACCTCAAGAGGAAACAGGAGAATGCCGGAGCCGAAGTAACTTCCCCGGTTAAGCCGAGAACTCCATTCTCGGCAGAATTGGATAAATTCATCGCGCCGAAAAGATTCAGTATGCCGAGGCTCCAGATATATGATGGTAAGTCGGACCCTAACTTCCATGTTGGGTTATTTTTAAATTCAATGGCATTATACAGTGGGAACGAGCCGTTGCTCTGCAAAGTGTTCCTTTCATCCTTCGGGGAGATTGCATCAGATTGGTTCCACAAGTTACCGAAGGGCAGCGTGAAGAGCTGGGAAGGCCTGGCTGAGATATTTGTGGCTAGGTTCATAACAAACAAACTGCAGCCATTGAGGGTGGATGCATTGATGGCTCTGAAGATCGGCAAAGATGAGAGCCTCAGAGCCTATGCAAAGCGGTACTACGAGGTGTTCAATCGAATACCTGAATGCAACCAGGAGGTGGCGGTCGTCTCTTTCAAGAACGGCCTGAAGGATGACTGTCCACTACGGAAATCCTTGGCAAAAACCCTGCCAAAGAGTATGGAAGAGCTCATGGCGAGAATCGAGAAGTATGCCAGAGCCGAGGAAGATACGTCGGGGAATAAGGAGATGAAGCCAGAAAAACAGCGGCCAAGCGAGGCCGAGGTAACAATGGATGAGCAAACAGAGACAGAGTTGAGGGCTAAGCAAGGATTTACGGTGTTCAATTCCGGTCCAAAAGTCCTTGATCAAATTCAATCAGCCCTACTTCAGTATGCAAAGAGCACCGGAGAATTTATGGGAGAAACCTTGGTAGGCGTTAGGCCTACCACAATGAGCAGGGCACCCAACTCGTGGTTGCAGAGCCCTTAAAGCCCACTTAGAAGATTTGGTGAGGCAAGGCCATCCGAGAGACCTTGTGGATGAGGCCAAAACAAGGGAAGAACAGCACGATTGCCTCTCAGCGCCAATTCTCCCCAAACAAGAAGAACCACGTAGGTGGACCTCGGGTGGTTAATGTGATCCACTCAAAGGTGAATGAAAACGACATACGGGGGGAGACACAGAGGGTGAAACATCTGCAGCACGTCAACCAGGTCGGACTGAAAAGACCTCGGCCTGAAGATTGCCAAGGACCGATGATAACCTTCATAGAGGCCGACCTTGACATGGTTCAGCACCCGCACAATGATGCCCTGGTAGTATCCTTCCAGGTTGGGGAGTGCCAAGTGAAACACATCTTGATTGATCAAGGCAGCTCCTGCGACATCATGTATGTCAGATGTTACAAAGAGTTAGGCCTTCACCCTGATGACATGGAGCAGTCAAACGGCCCGATGGTCGGCTTCAATGGAACGCCGACATGGCCTTTAGGCGCAACAAGCTTAGAGGTACAAGCTGGCACGAAGTAGATCAAGACAGAATTCATTGTGATTGATACGCCCTCGCCCTACAACATCATCCTGGGAAGGCCGTGGTTGCATACAATGGGGGCAGTTCCCTCAACATTGCATCAACTGCTACGGTTCCCAACAGAACATGGGATCGAGGAAGTCAGAGGAGATCAGTTGCAGGCGAAAAATTGCTCCATGGCAGCAATGAAGCTAACCTGCAGCATTCGGGAACCAGAGAAGGCAGAAGTTGAAAAAGAGGACATAAAGGTCCTAGATGACGTCGGCAAGGAGCCGACCGAGAAAAGTGAAGAAGCATTGAAGAAAATCTTCGTCCAAGAGGGCGATGAGGAACGTTTCTTTCTTCTCAGCACAGGATTAGCCGAATAAGAAGAAAGGGAGTTGGAAGCCTTTCTAAGGAAAAATATTGAGGTGTTCGCCTGGACACCATATGAAATGCCTAGCATTGACCCCGAGATCACATGTCACAGACTCAACGTTGACAGGTCGGCCAAACCCGTGATACAACGAGCCAGAAGACCAACGTTGATGCACGTCGAAGCAGTGGAAGAGGAAGTAGCCAGACTTCTAGAGGCCAGGGCCATCAGAGAAGCCAATTATCCGACATGGTTATCAAATACCGTGGTAGTAAAGAAGAAGAATGGCAAGTGGAGGGTCTGCGTAGACTTCACAAATTTGAACAAAGCTTGTCCCAAAGACAGCTTCCCTCTGCCAAAGATCGACCAGTTGGTGGACGCCACATCTGGACATGGAAGGATGAGCTTCTTGGATGCATATAGGGGGTATCACCAGATAGCCATGTACCCCCCAGATGAAGAGAAGACAGCGTTCATCACTCTGAAAGGTTTGTATTGTTACAGAGTCATGCCTTTTGGGTTGAAGAACGCAGGAGCAACTTACCAAAGGCTGGTGACCAAGATGTTTAAACACTGGATTGGCCGAACTGTAGAAGTCTACATTGATGATATGGTCGTGAAGACCAAGGAACCAAAGGATCATCTTGCTGACCTAGAAGAGGTCTTTGACATACTCAAAACATATCGGCTCCGACTAAACGCATCAAAATGCGCGTTTGGAGTCGGATCTAGTAAGTTCTTGGGATACCTGGTGACTAGAAGGGGCATTGAAGCCAGCCCAGATCAGATCAAGGCCATTCTCGAATTACAGAGTCCGACATCGGCTAGACAGGTTCAGATGCTTACTGGAAGGGCCGTAGCCCTAAACAGGTTCATAAGCCGAAGTTCGGACAAATGTAAACCTTTTTTCAATCTGGTAAAAAAGGCCACGGATTTTCTATGGACAGAGGAATGTGAGGCCACTTTGGCCGACCTGAAGAAATACCTTACCTCGGCTCCAGTCCTCTCAACACCTCAACCTGGGGAGGAACTGTATTTATACCTAGCAGCTTCAGAGCACGCAGTGAGTGCTGTGATAATCCGAGAAGAAAAGGGAGAGCAGAAGGCAGTGTACTATGTAAGTAAAACCTTGGCCGATGTAGAAACATGGTATTTACCACTGGAGAAATTAATGTTGGCCTTGGTAATGGCCTCAAAGAAGCTAAACCATTATTTTCAAGCTTACAAGATAGTGGTTCTGACAGAGCACCCACTAAAATCCTTGTTGCAACAAGGAGACTTGACTGGACGAATCGCAAGATGGGCTGTAGTTTTGGGCCAATATGACCTGGAGTTCAGGCCGAGAACAGCAATTAAGGGCCAAGTTTTGGCCGACTTCGTGGCCGAGTTCTCGCCAGAATACATCGAACATCGGGCTCCGTTGAGCCGAGATGAACGATGTCCAAACAATGAGGGAGAAGCCCAACCAAAGGCTAAAGAACCAAGGAAGGAAAAACTCAAACCCTGCAGCATTTACATCGGCGATTCCTTTCAACTTTTTGTTGATGGGAGCTCAAACCGGCAGGGAGCAGGGGCAGGAGTAGTGTTAATTTCCCCCGATGGGGAGATATTGGAGCGATCTTATTCGACGGGGTTCAAAGCCTCGAACAATGAGGCGTGTATGAAGCATTGATTCTTGGGTAGGTTGGCAAGAAGATGAGGTAATAGTTTTTTGTGACTCACAACTTATAGTGAATCAAACTACAGGAGAGTTTGCTGCCCGAGATGAAAGGATGTCGGCATACGCAAAAGAAGTCATCAGGCTGGCAGACATGTTTCAAAACTGCCGACTTCTTCAGGTTAGCCGAGATGATAACAACCACGCCGACGCGTTGGCCAATTTAGCAAGCTCAATGCAAACCGAAAGACGAGGACAATAATGATCGATTACCTATCGTGCCCGAAAGATAGAGTCACCACACACAATGCAAGAAGCATTATGTGTGGACATGGGACCAAGTGGATGGATGCAATTGTTGCATTCTGAAAGAGGAAAAGCCGGAAGATCGAAGGAAGCACACAAGGTCGATGAAGTCGGCAAGATTCACTGACAATGAAGGACATCTCTACGAAGATCCTTCTGGGACCTCTTTAAGGTGTGTACACCCTCTTCGGTCGAAGACTTTTGTATGAAATTCATGAAGGAGTTTGTGGAAGCCACGCAGGGGCGATCGTTAGCTCACAGGCCATTACCCGGGGTATTGGCCCTATATGCAAAAAGATGCAGGCCTATGTGAAGAAGTGTGAACAATGCCGAGGTTTGCACCGTTGATACATCACCAAATTCGACCAACCCTGCTTCAAATTTCTTGGCCATTTGCCCAATGGGTATGGATCTCGTTGGACAATTGCCCCAAGCAATCGGGCAACGGAAGTACCTCTTGGTAGCTGAGACTACTTCACAAAATGGATAGAAGCAGAGCCTCTTGCCAAAATCCGAGATGTGGATGTGAAGAACTTCATCCGAAAAACATCATCACCGATTTGGGATTCCAAGAGCAATCGCGTTTACAACGGAACACGCTTTAACAAAGAACTTATCAAGAATTTTTGTGCAAAGTTCAAGATAAAGAATTACTTTTCAACACCAAGCTTTCCCCAAAGTAATGGGCAAGCCAAGCATCAAACAAAGTCATTCTCGATGGAATAAAGAAGAGGTCAGACAAAGAAAAGGAAAGTGGGTAGACGAATTGCCCAACGTGCTCGGGGCATATCGCACTACGCCGAGAAGATCAACAGGAATCCCTTTGCCATGGCTTATGGCACGAAGCGATCATTCCATTGAGATCGGCATCCCGTGATCGTAACACGGGGAGTTGAGAACGGGTCTAATGATGTGCTCTAGCCCGAGATCCGGACCTACTGGAAGAACGAAGAGAGAAAGTCGAATCCAAATTTTGCAAGATACCGAACAATGACTTGCCAAAGCTTACAACAAGAAGGTCAATCCAAGGGATTTTCAAGTCAACGACCTAGTCTTGAGAAAAGTCGTCGGCAATAAGAAGGATCCTAGAGAGGGCAAGCTTGGCCCAAACTGGGAAGGCCCCTACAGAATCACTTCGGTGTTAGGAAATGGGGCATATCGGCTCGAAGATAATGAGGGCAAAGCATTGCCTAGACCATGGAACATTTGTAATTTAAAGTTTTTCTATTATTAGATGTTCTTTGATTTTTTGCCGATATGATCAATAAAATCTTAGCAGAATTTTTCCGAACTTATACAACTTTGCATAATGTTGTTTTTTAAATAATGAGAACCCAAGAGGAACTTAGGTTCACATTGGGGGCAGAGAGAAGACATTAGTAATGCTTAGTTAAAGTTAAGCCGAGATAAATTCCTTATCTTTACTTGTTGAAATTTGTAGCAATTTACAAGTTAAAGTTAAGCCGAGATAAATTCCTTATCTTTACTTGTTGAAATTTGTAGCAATTTACAAGTTAAAGTTAAGCCGAGATAAATTCCTTATCTTTACTTGTTGAAATTTGTAGCAATTTACAAGTTAAAGTTAAGCTGAGATAAATTCCTTATCTTTACTTGTTGAAATTTGTAGCAATTTACAAGTTAAAGTTAAGCTGAGATAAATTCCTTATCTTTACTTGTTGAAATTTATAGCAATTTACAAGTTAAAGTTAAGCTGAAATGTATTCCTTATCTTTACTTGTTGAAATTTGTAGCAATATACAAGTTAAAGTTAAACCGATATGATTGTTCATCTTCACTTGTTGAAATTTGTAGCAATTTACAAGATGAAGATTAATTGAGTTTATATGCTTTATACTTGTTGAAGTTTATGGCAGGTTTACAGGTGAAGTCCTAGCCGAGGTAAATCTTCAGGTAAACATGCCTGAGGTATGTAACCCCGAAGAGATTGTGCATGGGAAGGATTATATGAATCACGCGAAATATTCTAAGTATACAGAAGCAATGAAGAATTAAAGACTGAAGCGTAAAGGTAAAAACAGTTGTATATAGAGAAGGCACAATGGCCTAGCTGAAGTGAATTGTTCTTAAGCAACAAAAAGGCACATCGGCCACAAAACAAAGCTTACAATATTCAGAAAAAGAAAGTACAAAAGTCAAAGCAAAAATGAAAACTAAGTTTCTTCAGTATCAGGAGCGGTTTGAATCTGAACCTCGGAAGTCTCTGGAAGAACAACCTCGGCGTCTTTTTGCACTTCAATCCCGGCCTCCTTATCTGCCGCAATCTCGGCATCTATCTCAGCAAGAGTCTTCTCAACACTTCCCTCAGCCAGAGGAAGGTTCGATAATGACTGGACTGGTTAAGTTTCCTTGGGTACCTCCTCAACCTCATCACCCTCTTCGTCTTGGGTTAAGTTGATAACCTGCTCAGTTGGAGGAAGGGACTTGGTCTCCGTGGCACCCTTGGATTTCCTCACCAAGGCTTCGAGATTGTCTTCCTCTTCATCTTGGTGAAGACTCAGACTCAACTTCTTCACCGACTTGGAGGAGGAGGAAAAGGCAAGGGACAAAGATCGCCTTTGCGCCATGGCGAGTCATCCGATGTTCAATTTTTGGCGAGGACATCCAACCAAGGAAAATCCCTGTTGCATGCCTCCTCGACTTGAAGCTTGTAGTCCTCACGACGCCGCCATCCCCGGTCAGAGGTTTTTCGCTTCGGAAATTTTGATTTCGCGACCTTGGTGGCCAAGGCTTCTGCGCTCCTTCTACCGGGCCATTATTTCTACCTCTTTCTTTTGTGCTTCGGCAATGTTTTTAATAGCTTCAGCAGCCTCGGCCCTTTCATCAGCCTTTTGCTGAGCCTGAGTTGCAGCTTCGGCTTGGTCTTCTAGAGTCTTCATTTTATTTTTGAGATTTTTGTTTTGTTTCTGGAGAGCAGCAAACTCCTTCTCCATCTCGGACAATTTCTCCTTTGCTTCAAATGCCTGCATGGAGAAGGTATGGGCGTGTTGAATGGCCTGAAAGTTCACAAGACAGAGGTTATCACAAAATATGGCAAAACTTTACAAGTATGAAGAAAAGTGGTAGTAAGGGAAATTATCAAATTCAAAGGCTTACTTGGACAGAAGGCGGCAAAGATGAGGGCGTAGTTCTCGTATTCGTTCATCTTGGCATTACGCTCAAGATCACCCTCAAGGAGGACTGCAGTACTGAGCGCCACGCCGATGTTGATGTCGGCGGTGCTTTCGTTGGCGTAGACGGGCCTGTTTTCAAGTGTAATTTTTGGCTCCTAGGGAACTTTGGGAACCCTGGACCCCGAAGTCGTCGCAGACGACGACCTCGGCCTTTTGGGCTGAGTCGACCCCGATGGTTGGGCCTCGGCAGATCTTTTGGCGGAAACGGAAGTGGTCCTCACGGTTGAGGTTAATTGGGAGATAGGCAGGACATCTTCGACCTCGGCCTCAGTAGCTTTGGCCTTGGCCTGGGCCTTTTTCACTCTTTTTGGTTTTGGTGGGGGCACCGTTTGGGATGGTGCATCATCCACATCGGCTGGAAGGTCGGCGAGGAGATCTAGAACAACGGGCTTCGGGCGGACCATCTCGGCAGTTTTTACGAGACGTCGCCGACGCTTTCTTTCTGTTATTGGGATTAGGTATTGGGCTGAAGTGGATGGAAGATCGGCTGGGTCAGAAGTAGAACCTTGATCTGTCCGGGCTGTAGATGTGGTTTGAGTTGTGGCTGTGGATGAGCTCTTCTTCTTCTTCTTTGGAACGTCGGGCAAAGTTGACTTGTAGGTGGGGATGAAATTTAATAACAGTGGAGCTTTGCGTTTGTGGATGGGAAGATCTAGGAGCTTCTTCAGGCCTTTCCCAGGGTAATTGGACTGGCGAAAGTCCTTGGGAGGTTTATAACGTCAGAAATGTAATATAACATCAGAAACAGATAAAATTTTTGAAAAAAAACTTGAAGAAAGCAACAGCTAAACAGTTGACGTTGGGCTCTTACCCTTGCCCTCTTTTACTATTCGAGGGAGAGGGAAGAGATGGACTTCTTCATCTGGGCCAAACTCCCAGTTACCAGATGCAATAAGGTAGTCATCTCCATCACCTTTATTGGAGTCAGGAAGGTCGGCTACAATTTTAAACTCGGTGGACCTCGGCTTGAGGTAGTACACATAACCTTTCTCCTTTAGGTTGAGGGCACACATGGTGTAACAGTATTGGATGTCGGCAAGAGTGATCCTGACACTCTCCTGCCGAGCTAAGGTTATGATACCATTAAGCGTCCTATAGGTGTTGATTGCGAGTTGCATTGGGTTCAAAGAATAATAGTGAAGGACCTCGCGAAAAAGGGGATCTAGAGGGAATCGAAGTCCACACTGGACAAAGGCTACTATAGGAAAGGGCATGTTATCATCCTCGGGCATAATAGAGTCGTTCTCCCCCGCTAGCCTGAGGTGGACATCGGCAGGGATGGAGAACTCTTGCCTAAAAAATTCTAGTTTGGTTGGGTTGTTAACCCTATCGCTCCACACATCCATGGTTTTGGTATATGAGTACTTGGCTGCAGACAGAGTGTTCCTAAAGGGCACTTGGGACCTCGGCTTGAGCCTAAAGTATGTATTGGTAAATTTGTTTCAGTTTTTCCTAAAAAATGAAGGTCCTACAGACAAATCCCAAACCTAAATCTACGGAGAACGAGTATGAAGGACAGAAATTTGGAAAACAGAAAAGCAAAAACGAAGCCTCAGATTCAAGAACGCAAAAGGTGGAAGACCAAGAACAAGAGGTGCAACAGTGCAAGTGTTCATAACATATGCAAGAACCAGGAAACAATACACACTCAGATGAACGATTCACAAATCAAATAGTGGGCAGAACAGTCAAGTAGCAAGAAGTTCCAGAGAAAATTAAGAACTGGAGGAGAAAAGCTAGTTGCTTACCAGAAAAGATGAAGGTCGGGGTGAGCTTCGCCGAGATCAGACGACAGAGGCAACAGTGGCCAAAGCTTCACAGGAATGGAAGAATAAAACCAGTTACAGAGCTTAGAGCAAAAGCAATGGCGGATTTGGGAAGGTTTAGAGAGAGAGAAAGCGAGGAAATCGAATGTAAAGGTGAAAAGCCAGAGGGCAGATTCAATTGTTTTGTCAAAAACGTAAAACGGCGGCAAAACAGAAGCATTTAGTGCGCCTGGGTTAACGCATGCGTCAGACGGCGCAGGCAGAGAAAAGACAGCCAACAGGCGCGTCGCCAGCACGAACCAATAAGAGAAGAACGCGTCGATAAAACGGTTGAAAAATAGTGTATGACAGCTCATACACTTGGGAGAGTTCGTGTGAATTCTTGTTCTTGGATGAAGACATGTCGGCCTAAAATGAATGATCTCGGCTAGAAAGTTCTTAAGCCGATATACGAAAAAGTTCAGTATAGGTTCCATCACCTCAGTACGCCGAGGTAATAGAACCTAGGGGGCAGTTGTGGGGATATATTTTCTGAGTACCAACACGTGGCAAGGTGACGCCGATGTGTCAGCCGAGGTGCCACGTATCTTGGCCGTTGTGCCGAGGTCATCTCGGATAGGCCGAGGTTACCTCCGAAGATATTGGAATCCGAGATAAGCGGATAGGGGACAAGAGTCCTAGAATGAAGAGAGAACTCAACCTGGATATGGACAAGAGTCCTGGATATGGAGAAGACTTCAGTTTGGGTAAAGATAAGACTCTTAGAGAGTTTATCCTAATCCCACTGGGAGTCCCAGATTAGCAGTAATCCTGAGTCCATTGGAGTTAGGCTCTCATTGGGACTGGGATTGAGTTGGCTATAAATAAGAGGCACCCCCATGGGTCTAAGGTACGCAATTTGTAGTCTTGAGCAGTAATTTTAGCACTTGTTATCTTTGAGAGATATTGACTTGATCGTTGGAGTGCCCCCGGGTGGAAGAACCATCGCCGGAGCCTTTTCTTTTTGTGCAGGTTACAGGGAGCCGTCTACTCTGCCTGTGTTCTACAGCTGGATTACTAAGGAGGGTAGTGTGATCGGAATATCACTCACACAAAAATTATTTCACAAAACATGACCTTTGTATTCTTACCCATTAAAACATAATAGTAACAAATAATAAAAAATAAAAATACAATCATTTACCAAGACCATAATTATTTTTAATAAGATTTCCAATTCAAAAAATCCAAAAAACAAAACCAATTAAACTAGGGCAACAATTTTTGTTTTAAAAATCCTAAAAAAATATTTATAATATAAATTTTTGTCATTGTATATAATCCAATTACCATAAACTAAACCCTAATCCTCGAAAGCCCATTCATGCTCATTCCAAACCGCTGCCTCTTCCTCCGGAGTGAAATCATTCTCAATATTGAATATCTTCTTCACCTCCTCCGGCATCAAATTCTTGATCTGATCTGCAATTCGTTGACAAATCAACTCCGGCAAGCCCTTCACATCGAGGTAATTCGCGGCTGAGACGAGTTTGATGAGCACAGCCAAGTCCTTCTTCGCTATGAACTCTGAACCGAACTTTTTCAAATCGGCTTCTTTGAAGATCTTCTTCGAATTCACGTGCTTTGAACAATAATCGATCGCCATTATTAGGGTTTTGTTGTCCACGTTTAGGAGTAGAATCGGTGTGGTTGTGGATTCTTCATCCTCAATTACTCTTTTACGGTGAATTCTTTGTTGTCGGAGCTTTTCAATGTGAAACTCTTCTCCGAAGATGAAGATCGAGAAGATGATAAAGACGTAGACATAGTGTATCTTTGATTGTACGTTGTTGGGATTTTACACCGAGCTTGGAAATATTGGGGTTTGTGTAGACAACGCAAAGCCATGAATTCTCTATATAGAGGGCTTTCTTTGGTGAAGTAACCTAAATAAATTAGAAAATTGAGACACTGTTTGGCATATGCTATTTTAGTATATTATCTTATTTGAGTCACAATCATCTCATTTTGGTCACATCACCTTATCATATTATTTCGAACTCAACTCATGTTTCACGTTTTTTCATTAAAAAATCAAAAAATATATTAATTTAGCACATGCCAAACACGTTCTAAAATACATATGCCAAAAATATAATAGGGAGTGTTTGGAAATACACCTTTTTTTTTAGTATTTTTTAACTTTTCTATAAAAAATAAAGAAAATGATTTAATAATTTTTATGATTTTTTTACTTTTAAACTAAAAAACAATTCCCAAATAAGATCTAAGTACAGTTTTGGCACACAATTACATTGGATTCCCATTATAAATAAACCTAATACTTACCTCTTTCTTTGTTAATAACTTTTTAATTATATGAATCGAAAAAAGTCATCTTTTTTATACTAAAATACATATTATTTTTTTCTTATTTATCTTTATTACTTTATACCATTTACATTAATTTTGATCCTTTTAATTTTACCAAAAATGGAATCAGTATAATTTTGCTAGAACTGTGATATTCATTGTATTTTCTCTAAATCTCAAAAAAAAAAAATTCTATAATTTATGTGAATAATAATAATATTCTCTTAATATTTATGTATTTAAATCTACCTAAAATACTACCAACAATAATAATTTACCAAATACATTTGTCAGACCAAATTTTTTTGAAAATTTTAATTTAAGATCCCTGATATTAAAATTTTATAATATAAAGGACATTCAACATTTTTATAATAACTGGGATCCCTTAATAACTGGGATCCCTTTACATTTTCACAAAAAAAATTCTCTTCAAAGAGAAATTTTCAATTCTTTATAGAGAAATTTACTTTTTCAGAGAGAAATTTCAAATTCACATAGAGAAATAAATTTCTCTAAAAATATTATTGATGGATATTGACTAATAAGAAAAAATATATTGAACCTTTCCTACTACTCAAAGTTGGAGAGGTTTGTTTCACTAATTTTCTCATTTTTTTTTTCAATTAAGCTACTTGTTACGTGAAATATAAGTTTTTTTTGGTTCTTTTTTAAATTTTTATTTAAATTTATGACCAAATCACTATGTATATATATGTATATATTTCTCCAAGAGAATGGTTTAAAACACTTGAATTTGTTTACATAAAAAAAAAAAAGTTACATGCGTGTGCTGCCAACCGTTCATTTAGTTTGGGATTTGTGTCACTTTAATCCCTGATTTTTCAATTGTGACACATTTCACCATAAATTTTGAATCTTGTTCCAAATAAGAACAATTAAAGATACCATTCCTCAATTTTAAAGGCAAAGATTTGATAAAATATAAACTAATTTGATACAAATAAATGTCAAAAAAATATTTTTGAATTTTTAAAAATAATTTCTACCTACCAAAAATAAAATTATGTAAAATTGATAAATCTTTTAGACATTTATTTATTTTTTATTTTTACCAAATTAATTTTTATTATGTGTTTGAATGATAATCATGTAATGGGTAGTTGTTAGGTTTTTAATGTGTAATCGATTTAATATATGAAATGTTTTTAGTTTTGAATTTTTTAATTTAATGGATTGGTTTAATAATAATATCAAAGTTGTCACCATATTTGACTTTTGAAAAAATAGAAACTAATTTAATGAAAATAAAAACAACCACCCATTACATGCTCATCATCCAAACACATAATAAAAATTAATTTAGTAAATTAAATAAATATCTAAAATTTTTATCAATTTTAAAATTCAAAAATATTTTTTTGACATTTATTTTTGTCAAATTAGTTTATATTTTATCAAATTGACGACTTTGCCCTTGAAATTGAGCAATAGTATCTTCAATTGTTGTTATTTGTGACAACATTCATAATTCAAGGTCAAATATGCCACAATTGAAAAGTCAGATACCAAAGTGACACAGGAACCAAACTATAGGGATCATTAATGTAATTTTTTCAAAAAATATTTATCCTTATTTATTGATAATTAAACCAAATTTGCCACTTGAATAAGTTAATGATATTGACTACATTTATAACTTATATCCCGGAATAATTATTTGATTGTCTTACCAATATAATTAGGAAAATGTTTAACATCACAAAAAACCTTCCATAATTAGGAAAATGTTTAAAAAACCTCATCTTATATTATTTTCTCACATATTTTAGCCTTGTTTGATTTGTCTCTTGAGAAAAAATTTCAAAAATTTGTTTAGTTGAAAATTTGTGAAAAAAACAAATTTGAAATCATTTTTCTCTCTACTATACATCAATCAATATCTTTTTCTTTTTCCTTTCTCATTCTCTTACATCCTATACATCAATCAATCAGTTTTTCTCTCACACTCATCTATTCAACTATAAAATAAATAAATAAATTAAGGGTAAATTACACTGACACCCCCTAAGGTCTAAGTTTATTACAGTCCCCCCCTTACACTTGGGAAATTACACTAACCCCCCTTGGAAGTCTAATTCTTTAACGGTGTTAATATTTAGGGTAAAATGACATGTTTACCCTTAACTTTTATACATATAAAACATTAAAATAATAGGGATATTTTATTTGTCATCTCAGCACATCTTTTTTCACCTACCACAAGCCTTATTTGGGGGGAAAGACTTAGAAGCCTCCAGAGAAAAGAGAGAAAACTGTAGAGAGAAGATAAAAAGAGAAGAGTGTAGAGGAAAGACTCAGAGACTCATTGAAGACAAAGATCAAGATATTCTCTAAGAAGGGGTTTCTCCATGAACAATCGGTGTAAGTAATTTCTTATTTTTTGTAAATGAGTTTGAGGTTTGGTGGAAGTAAAAATGGGTTTTGTATTCTGTTTTTTTGTAAAAATTGAAATTTTGTTTGTGTGATTTCATTTTTCTCCATAAATTTTTTATTAAGGTTTGAACATTGTTACCCATGTTCAAAACATGTTGAGTTTTTGTATTTATATATGGTGTTTTTGTGATTTGAACTAAGAAGTTGAAGACAAGCAAATGGGTCTATTTATAATTTACCTTGTAGTGTTGCTTGTTTTTTTTTTTTTTTGCCTGGAAACTTCATTTTGCACAAACCTTATCCATATACCTGTAATGGTGTTTATGTGTTCTTCGTAGAATGGTCATTTGAATTCTGAACATATTTATTATGATTTTTTTTTTTTGGGGGGGGGGGTTTAAATCACCAATTTTTTTACTTGGGTTTAATTGTGCTTTTATGTATGAAGTTTGTAATTTCATTAATGTTGTGACAAAAATAATTGATTTCATAGTCTGTTTGGTTTTGTTCCAAAATCAGTTTTCTAATTTTTTTTAAAATAAAAATTAATTTGACAAAAATAAATACGAAAAAGATATATATATTTAAATTTTGAGATTTTTTTTCTTTCAAAAATGTAAAACTATATGAAATTGATGAGTATTTTTTATTTGTTATTTTATTTCAATAAATTAGTTTTTAGTTTTTTTTCAAAAAATTCATAAACAGATTATGAAAATCAAACCAAACCAAACATATTAATGTTGAGGAAACTGATTTTGTACAATGTTGGGGGATAAACTTTTTTTTTTATTTTTTTAAATGGATATTGGGGATAAACTGAGTTCTTATTTTTGTATACATGATTTGTCTATTATTTACATGTTATATCAGGAAATAGCTACTGGAATGAGGTATGATATAGTGGTCCAGTATAAAGGATCTGTTAATGACATTCTAAATATAGACTCAGACAAGTACAATGTCACGACCCAAACCTGTCCCTAAGGGTTTAGCATCGTAACCGGCCAATAATACGTGATTACCAAAGGCCTGCTTAACAGTAATAATAATAGTACAGAGTAAGGGGCTAGCGGAAGCCAATCAGTAATGAAAAGATGTGCAATGAGCTGTGAAAATCTGAATGAAAAAAGACTTCTATGAACAGAGCCGCATTCATAACCAAAACATATATACATACGTCATATACACATAACATCCAAGTTAGGGACCAAATCCCTTCGACATAACTGTACAGTCAAAAGACTTAAACATTTATTACAAAATAGAGACAAAAGGGTGAATCCGAGACACTCCACAGTAGCCTTGGCTAGAACAAACTTGGAATCTCTAAGTGAGGTACAATGGTTGGCTTGACAAAACAAGAGCTTAACTTGACGCTCTTAGCTTCGGTTCGGTGCCTGGCTACCAATATATAAATATAAACAGTGAACTAAAACCCAGTGAATAACAACTGTGTAAAGGGGTTAAGAATGAATATCCTTTCATTAATTAAAACAGTCATTTGAATAAGTAAATCGACTATTCAATCAGTGGCTCAAATTTCATGCCATATTAGTCATTTAGAAATCATAACAGTCATACGTGGCACGTCCAATAGCAAAACAGTACAGTAAATCTTAATAGACCGAACAGTCAGTTGATGGCCATCAAAACAGTAAACAGTAGTAGTTCCAAACATTGAACCAGAGATCTCGAATAAGAATAACAACAAGAATAAAGAATAAGATAAAGAATAAAGAAGTTGCTATGGATGCCATGAGTACGGTTTACAAATAGGACAAATATTCATTCAGTAAACAATATCATTTCAGAAAGCAGTACAGTCAGTTGTTCAAAAATAATTATAATTGAATGTATCTTTACAACATTGTTACTCACAAGATTCAAAATTTAGGGTCAAATGCAAGATTGAACTCTAAAACATGGTGAATTCTTGGACCACATCTAAGATATGAACATGCATGTAAGAATTTCATGAAAAATAACTTCAAACTCTATGATATGGATATGTATGCATGAATTCACTCTCAAATCAACACTTTAAGCTAATTTCTTGACTCTAATCACCAATTTTCCATGAACTATGCATGTAACAACTTAAATTCATAATTAAGAGAATGAATTTTCTACCTTAAGTCTTAAACTCCAAGTGTGTTAGCTCAAAAATGCAATCCTCTTTCAGTTCCTCTAAATTCCAGCAAAATTTCTAGATGAATTTAATTTTTTTCCAACTCTCAATCTCTCTCACATTTTTGGTCAAGGAGATGAAATGAAGAATGATGCCAAACAAATGTAAAGTGTGAGAAGAAATGGCCTTGAATTAATCCACTTAGTGGCAAAAGCGTAAATACCCTATATTCAATTAATCTAGTATTATTTAATCTAATTTAATCATTTCAAATTGAATTTTAATTAAATCTACCATAAAATCACATAAATTCTAATTAGCACATAACACTAACCAATTTTTGAATCGATCGCCGATAAGGCTTTCAATTCGCAATTCGAAGTCAAAACATGAACAGATCATTCAATGACAAACAGATAGAAATGCAATTAAAGCAACACACTCATGCAATCAATTCAGGATTTCATCTTAATCAATTACTCATCATGCTTAATCATGATTTAACACTAATCAGATGTGAGGGTTGTTATATACAACCATATGGATTTAATTACTGATAGTTGTGAAATTGCATTAAGTAATGTCCCTGCAAGTCATGCGATTGCATTGGATTTATAAGGTGTGGTACCAAGGTCAGAAGTTAGGATTGAACTCAAATGTGACCAGGATCTCCTTAGAATGTTTGGATTATATGTAGGAATTATAGAAATTCCTATTTATTTTTACGTTGCACACAGTTCAGCCCCTATGGGCTTCGAGGAGACCCATGAGACTAATATGCATTTGCAGCATAGGAGCAATAGTAGGTCAGCTATGGGTTTTCGATCTAGGCGTAGTATGGTTGATGATTTGTTCAGGGATTTGGATGATTATAGTGATGTGGATTGGAATGAACTAGGTGATAATAACAATATTGACTGTGAAGATGGTAAAAAAGATGAAGCTTATATGGTTTCTGATTCAAATAAAAAAGATGAAGAATGGAATGGTGAAGAAGTTGAAGAAGAAATACATGAGGATGATAGGAACCATTCTGATCTTGGTGGATTTTCAGATTATGAATCAAATGATGATGAAGGGAACTATTCTAGTGATGACCAGGATGTACAAGCTATAAATGCTGATAGGTTTATGAAGGGAAATATGTTTGAGATTAAAGAAGGGAAAACAATTACAGTAGAGAAAGGAATGATGTTTGAAGATATCTCCCACTTTAGGACTATTTTGAGGGAATATGCCATTAAGAGGGGGTTCTCATTGGTGAGATTGAAGAATGAGAGAGTTAGAGTAATAGCTCATTGTGGTTCTAAGGGATGCAATTGGAGAATCCATGCCTCATTCCTTCTTGATGGATTAACTTTCAAAATTAAGTCATTAGGGCCTGACCATACTTGTGTGAGAGTAGAGAGGAATCCTGAAACAACATCAACATGGATAGCAGAAAAATTCATAAGAATCCTTAAGGGTAATCCAGGGATGACTCTTGAAGCTATGCACAATGAATTGACTAAAAAGTATGGTGTAGAGGCCTCAAGAATGCAACTTTATAGGGGGGAGAGGAAGGCATTGGAAGCAATTGAGGGTAATCATGTTGCATCATATAGTAAGTTGTCGAAGTATGCAAATGAAATAATGAAGACTAATCCAGGAAGTTTGGTTAAAATTGAAAGGGACAGAGTTGGTCCTAAATTAGATGTAGTTATGTTCAAGAGGATATTCATATCACTTGCAGCAATGCAGAAAGGGTTCAAAGATGGTTGTAGACCTTTTATAAGTGTGGATGGGTGTCATATGAAAGGTCTTTATGGTGGAGTCTTGCTAGCTACTGGGCTTGTATGGAGATAATGGTCTATTTCTTTTAGCATATGCTGTGGTAGAGTGTGAATGCAAGGAAAGTTGGAGATTCTTCTTGTACCATCTGCGTACCATTATTGATGATGGTCCTCAAAGCAAGCCATGGACTATAATGTCAGATGGCCAAAAGGTAAATTTATGCACTGTGAAATGAAATAATTTAGGGTTGGTTTGGGATGTTCTAAAAAAGTGCACTTTTTGACTTATTGGCTTATATGGGTTGGGTTTGAGTTGGGTTTGATGTGATGTGTTAGAGAGATGATGTGATTTAAATAAGATGATGTGACTTAAATAGGATAGTGACTTTTTAACTTTTTGTATTATTTAGTGTACCCCAAACCAAGCCTTAGTTTGTAATTTGTTTAATGAATTTATGTATTTATAATATAACCTTTGTTCACTTTTATTTTGTATTAGGGCATTGAACCTGCCTTGAAGGAAGTCATGCCTGAAACAACTTACTGGAGGTGTTGTAGACACCTGTTCAATAATTTTAAATCAAAATTTCCTGGTTTGAAGCTTAGGGGATCATTTTGGGCTGCAGCTAGAGCATATACTCAGAAGGATTACAACATAGCTATGAGGCAAATTAAAGAGGTGTCAAGACCAGACTATAAATGATTAAATGACTTGAAACCAGAAGTTTGGGTTAGACACACCTTTGATCCTAGAGTGAAAAGTGACCATGTCACCAGCAACATGGTTGAATCATTTAACAATTAGAATGGGAATGTAAGAGGGAAACATGTCATTACACTATTGGAAAGTATTAGGACCAAATTAATGGGAAAATTGCATAAAAGATTTGAGAAAGCTACTACATGGGAAAATTTGGTGACCTCTACCATTAGGAAGAAGTTAGATGAGGTTGTCTTCAAATCAAGGATGTGTAAGATCACATTTGTTAGTGGAGATGAATATCAAGTGATGGAAGGTGTTACTGTACACATTGTAAACCTCCTAAGTAGGTCCTGTTGTTATAGAGTTTGGGACATTAGTGGAGTCCCTTGCAAGCATGCAGCTGCTTGTATTTCTCATAGGAGAATGAACATTGAAACATTTTGTGATCAAGTTTATCAAAGGCATAAGTGCTTAGGTGCATATGGGGATATTATTCATCCCATACATGATGAGAATATGTGGGATGAAGTTCCAGAAGGGCTTTGAAGCCTCCAATTCTTAAGAGACTGCCTGGTAGGCCTCCAAATAGTAGGAGAAAGGGAAGTTGGTGAAGTTGCCCCTGGAGCTAGTGATTCTAGAAGGTCATGCACTGTTAAATGTACCATATGCAAAGAAATTGGGCACAACAAAAGGACTTGTCAAAGGGTTACTGTGAAGAGAAAGGGTAAATCTAGCTCAATTAATGGTTCAAGTGTTTCTACAGCAGGGCAAACAAGTGGGGTTGCAATGAGCTAAGAAAGTGGAAAAGGTTCGAGCCAAGAAAGTGGAAAAGGTTCAAGCCTAGGAAGGGGAATTTCTATTAGAGAGAGTAATGCAGGTGGCAGTTGCACAGGTAATAATAGAGGTTCAGGTCATAGAATTCCAACTGGAAGAGGTACAAGTAGTAGAGGTTCTACTTCAACAGTGGTAGGGGGACAACATGTAAGTATCACATACTTGACTATTGAATGCATTGAAACATTACTTATTTAGTGTCATTATATTTTTATTTAATGTGATATTGTAGGATGAAGGGCAACCTGGAGTGCAGTCCAATAAATGGAGTATGTCTTGAGCATGGTATTTGGCTCATGTATTGCTCATTTAATAATTAATTATAAACTTGTTACTCTATTTGTTATTGTATTCTTGTTACATAACTAATTTTTGTTTATTCTTGTTATTTGTATCAGATGGTTGGAAATTATGCAGCATGCCATATGAGATGGAACAAGAAATGTAATGTTTCAAGACAAATTATATGATATATTTTTGTGTAGGTAATGTGGTATATTTTTGTAAATGGGGACAATATAGTATATTTTTGTATATATTCTTGTAAAGGGGAACATGATATATTTCACTAAATTAGGAAGATGTCCCCTTACATGTTTTGTGAAGGGGAACATGATTATGTATGCTCATTTATTTTTTGGCCATATGGGCATTAACTGTTATTAGCACTTTGGGTAATGCACTTTGTGAAAATAGAAGACGAAGATATTGAACTCAGGACTCTCCTCCTCTTTTTATTTATTTATTTATTTTTCAGTTCCTCTGTTTTTCTCAATGAGTTTGATTGAGATTCATTTACCTTTTATTAGCAGCTTCCAACTTACAAGTCTCGTAGAGGGTAATTTAGTCAATTAAACTTGTTTGGGCTGATGTCATCAAGATTCTTTTGATGGCCTTAACAACCATATAACGGTAGGAGTGTTTCTGTAATGCAATTGTTAACCTCAAGGGTAGGGATATAATTTCCCGAATGTGAGGGGGGTGAGGGGGTGTCAGTGTAATTTACCCATAAATAAATCATTCCAAACTCCAAAACTATTTTCAAAACATACAACCAAACAAATTTTTAATTTTGTAAATTCTTTTCAGAAAATTCTTTTTCAAAATTATTTCACAAATACACCAAACATGGCCTTTGTATTCTTACCCATTAAAACATAATAATAAAAAAAACACACAATCATTTACTAAAACCATAATTATTTTTAATAAAGATTTCCAATTCAAAAAATCCAAAAAACAAAAACAATTAAACTAGGGCAAAAATTTTTGTTTTCAAAATTCTAAAAAAACCATTTATAATATAAAAAATTCACTGTATATAATCCAATTACCATAAACTAAACCCTAAACCTCGAAAGCCTATTCATGCTCATTTCAAATCGCCGCCTCTTCCTTCAGAGTGAAATCATTCTCGACATTGGATATCTTCCTTACCTTCTCTGGCATCAAATCCTTGATCTGATTTGCAATTCGTTGAAAAAGCAACTCTAACAAGTCCTTCACATCAAGGTAATTCGTAGCTGAGACGAGTTTGAAGAGCATAGCCAAGTCCTTTTTCGCTACGAACTCTAAATCGAACTTTTTCAGATTGGCTTCTTCGGAGATCTGATTCGAATTCGCATGCTTTGAATAGTAATCGATCGCCATTGTTAGGGTTTCACTATCCACATTTAGGAGTGGAATCGTTGTGGTTGTGGATTATTCATCCTTGATTATGCGCTTGATTGTTTCGAATTGGATCGCGATTGACTCTTTTAGGATGGATTCTTTGTTGTTGGAGCTTTTCAATGTGAAACTCTTTTCCGAAGATGAAGACGAAGAAGATGATAAAGATGCTGACATAGTGTATCTTTGATTGTACGTTGTTGGGAATTTACATAGATCTTGGAAATATTAAGGTTTGTGTAGACAATGCAGAATCATGAATTCTATATGTAGAGGGCTTTCCTTGGTGAAGAAGCAATCTAAATAAATTAGAAAATTGAGGCACTGTTTGGCATGTGCTATTTTAGCAAATTATCTTATTTGAGTCACAATTATCTTATTTGGGTCACACACCTTGTCACATCACTTCAAATCTAACTCATATTTTACGTTTTTTTTTCATAAAAAGTCAAAAAATATATTAATTTAGCACATGCCAAACACCCACTAAATTACATATGCCAAAATGTAATGAGTGTTTGCAAATTGACTTTTTTTTTTAGTGATTTTTTAATTTTTCTATAAAAAGACTTGATAAAAAATAAAGAGAATGATTTAATAATTTTTATGATGTTTTTTTTAAAAAAATAAACAATACAACAAAAACACATTTTAGTGACACCATACTAGTAGCATGTTCTTAAAAAGTGTCACAAAAAGAATATTTGGTGGCATTTTTTAGAAAAATGTCATAGAGCCAAAAACATACAAGACTCTAGTGGCATTTCAATTAAAAAAAGTGTCACTTCACTATAACAAAAATGTCACTACAACAAATTTACACTTTAGTGACACTACACTAGTGGCATGTTTTTAGAAAATGCCACAAAAATAAAAATTGGCATTAAATGTTTTAGAAAAATGCCATAGAACCACAAACATATAAGGCTCTAGTGGCATTTCAATAAAGAAATGTCACATCAATTTTATGACATTTTATAAAATAATGACACAAAAAATTATATTCGTGACATTTACCAACAGATGCCACTAAACTTTAGTTGCAATGGCATTTTTTAAAAAATGTCAGGACACTAGGTATGTGCAAATTACTTTTTATGACACTTAGGTGAAAAGTGCCATAAACAAATATTTTATATCATTTTGAGAAATGTCACTAAGCCAAAAACTTTCCAAGCTTATAATGGCATTTCTAAATTTTTAAAATGTAGTAAATGATTAAAAATAAATGAATTAAACTCAATATACACTACAGGAAAAAGTACATTCGGTGACTAAATTTCCTGACCAAAAAAAATTTGGCCGCTGAAAGTATAGCTTTCAACGACCAAAATAGCATTAGTTGCCAAAAGTAAAGCTTTTTGGCGACTAAACAATTTTAGTAGCCAAAAGTCTACAATTAGCGACTAAAACTAAGTTTGATCGCTGATTATATGGGTTTTAGTGACTAAAAAATTTTTAATAGCCCAAAGTAAAGTTTTTTGGCGACTAAAAAAATTTAGTAACCAAAAGTTTATAATTGGCGACTAAAAATAAGTTTGGTCGCTAATTATATAGGTTTTACCGACTAAAAAAATTTTAGTAGCCAAAAGTAAAGCTTTTTGGTGCCAAAAAAAATTTTAGTAGCTAAAAGTCTACAATTGGCGACTAAAAAATAAGTTTAGTCGCCAAAAGTGGTCATTTTTAGCGCAGAAGAACTAAAATCCTAAGGCGGGAATAAAATTTTTTGGTGACCAAAATTTTGGTAGCTGAAAGTGCATATTTGACGACCAAATCCGATTTTGGTCAGCAAAAGTTAAGTTTTTTAGCAGCTAAAAAATAATTAATAGCCAAAAGTATAGAATTGGAGACTAAAAAATATTTTTAGTCGCCAAAAGTGGTCTTTTTTTATTTTGCTAGTAAATAGTTTCTTTTACATAAATTATGTTCAATAAAATAATTATTTTTATATATATACTTTTATATTAATATGGATGTATGTACTATATAAATAATATATGTTGCATATATAATCATGTGGTAATATAGAGGTGTAGTGGGAAGAGTGTGGTGTATAAGGTTTATGGTGCGGGAGGTTGGCGGTTCGAGTCTCCGCAAGAGCGGATCAAATTGATCTACAACGAATTATCGTCACAAATGGTACTTGATAGCGTCACGAATAGTGCCTACCATGACATTAAAGTGTCACTGAAAGGTTTTAGCCTTGATGGTGTAATGACACTTATAAGTGCCACTAACTCTTTTTTTAATGGCGCTTGATAGTGTCACAAATAATATCTATCATGACATCAAAATGTCATTGGAATTTTTTAGCCATGATAGTGTAGTGGCACTTGCAAGTATCTACCGTGGCACGGATACAAATGACACTTGTTCAAAATGTCACAAGACTAAAAAATGTCATTAAACCAATAGTTTTGTGGCACTTTCAAATGTCACTAAACTAAAAAAATGTTATAGTGAAACAATTCCCAAATATGATCTAAGTACAGTTTTGGCACACAATTACATTGGATTCCCGTTATAATTAAACGTAATACTTACCTCTTTCTTTGTTAATAACTTTTTATTTATATGAATGGAAAAAAGTCATCTTTTTCATACTAAAATACATATTTTTTTTTTCATATTTATCTTTATTACTTTATTCCATTTAGATTAATTTTGATCCCTTTAACCTTACTAAAAATGGAATTAGTATAATTATGCTAGAACTGTGATATTAATTGTATTTTTTCTAAATCTCAAAAAAAATCTCTATAATTTACGTGGATAATAATAATATTCTCTTAATATTTATGTATTTAAATCTAGCTAAAATACTACCAACAATAATATAATTTTCCAAATACGTTTGTTGGACCAAATTTTTTTGAAATTTTTTATTTAAGATCCCTGATATTAGAATTTTATAATAATAAAGGATATGCAACATTTTTATAGTAGTTGGGATCTGTTAATATTTTCATAAAAAAAAAAAATTGTCTTCAAAGAGAAATTTTCAACTCTTAATAGAGATTTTTTTTTTTCACAGAGAAATTTCAACTTTACAGAGAGAAATAAATTTCTCTAAAAATATTATTGAGGAAACTTAACTAATTAGAAAAAAAATATTAGATCTCTCCTACTACTCAAAGTTGGAGAGGGATGTTTCACTATTTTTCTCATTTTTTTTCAATTAAGCTACTTTTTACATGAAATATAAGTTTTTTTTGTTTCTTTTTTAAATGTTTATTTAAATTTATGACCAAATCACTGTGTAGATATGTATATATATATATATATTTTTTCTCCAAGAGAATAGTTTAAAAGACTTGAATTTGTTTACATAAAAAAAAAAGTTTCATGCGTGTGCTACCCATGATCATGAATATATCTTAAAAATATTTATCCTCATTTATTGATAATTAAACCAAATTTGTTACTTGAATAGGTTAACAATATTTACTATATTTATAGCTTATATCCTAGAATAATTATTTGATTGCCTTACCAATATAATTAGGAAAATGTTAAAAAATCTCATCTTATATTCGTTTCTCACATATTTTGGCCTTATTTGATTTGTCTCTTGAGAAGGAGAAAAAAAAAATTGAGAAAAAATTTCAAAAATTTGTTTGGTTGAAAATTTGTGAAAAAAAAAAATCTAAAATCATTTTTCTCTCTACTATACTTCAATCAATCTTTTTTTCTTTCTCCTCTCTCCTTCTCTCATGTCACGACCCGAACCCGGCCCCTAAAAGTTTGGTTCGTAACCGGCCAGTAATCCGCAGATTATCGAAGGCCTCAAATGATCATACATAATATATTTAAATATACGAGGCCTGTAGCGGAAGCAATTATGAAATGTGTCCATTGAGCTGTGCATACATGCCATGATTAGAAACATACATATTATATCTCACATCACACTTCATGTCATATGCCATAACATTTACACATATACATTATATATACATAACCCAAAAGCAAAACTTATAACATCATAGACTATACAAAACCCAAGCTTCTCAAGCTTGACCAAAACAACACCAGAGCCTCGACGTAGAGGTGTAACTTGGGTGGCTTTACAAAAGGCTGACTCCGATGCGGTCTCTAATGTGGAACCCCCTGATGCTCACTTACATATATATAAACAAACAAAATGAGCTGGAAGCCCAATGAGTAATCTCCATGTGAGGTAGCTTACCAAATAGTGAAGTTAATACTTTTCTTTTAATCACATTTACAGAACGACCTTGGGTCCACAGAACGGTCAGGCCCAACACATGATACAAAACGGTCTCAGGCCCAATCATATATCAAATGGCCTTGGGCCAACATATGATAAAACGACCTCGGGTCCAATATATCAAAACAGCCTCGGGCCCAATCATATATCAAAACGACCTTAGGCCCAACATATAACAAAACGACCTCGAGTCCAATATATCAAAACGGCCTTGGGCCCAACATATAACAAAACGACCTTGGGTCTAATATATCAAAACGATCTCGGGCCCAATCATATATCAAAACGGCCTCGGGCCTAATCATATATCAAAACGGCCTCAGGCCCAACATATAACAAAACGACCTCGGGTCCAATATATCAAAACGGCCTTGGACCCAACATATAACAAAATGACCTTAGGTGCAATATATCAAAACGGCGTTGGGCCCAACATATAACAAAACGGTGTCGGGCCCAATCATATATCAAAACGGCCTTAGACCCAACATATAAAAAAACGACCTCGGGCCTAATATATCAAAACGGCCTCGGGCCCAATCATATATCAAAACGGCCTGAGACCCAACATATAACAAAACGACCTCGGGTCCAATATATCAAAACGGCCTCAGGCCCAATATATAACAAAACATCCTTGGGTCCAATATATCAAAATGGCCTCGAGCCCAATATATAACAAAACGGCCTCGGGCCCACATATGACAAAACGACCTCGGGTCTAATATATCAAAACGGCCTCAGGCCTAATCATATATCAAAACGACCTTGGGTCCAATGTATCAAAATGGAATGACCTTAAGTCCTTATTGCACATGTCATATAATGTTCACAAAACTCATTCATTTTGATCAAAACACAATATCAGAATAAGTTATCGTACCTGGATCAAAATAATCAATTAATAACATATATTTACAATACTACTACTTACTGTGATTTAGGCCTTAATTAACTTGCCAAATTACCATACAAGACAATTGTCAACGATTGACATCATACAGAAAGTTTATAGCGAATCATTAGCTTATACAAAACGCCCAAGACGGACCATAGACCAATAACAGTTCTTTTTGAACGGCAAGAGAGATCTTTATTGATGAGAGCATACAAAGTATGAGGAAAACATCAATAAAGAGGAGCTTGGACCTAGCACAAGCTTTAAGCTCCAGTTGGTGAGAAACCAACAAACAGAACAAAACAAAGCAAAATATATCAGAACTAGCCTAGAGGATCAGCACCAAGAACTGAGCAAAGCAGACCAGATCAGAGCAAGACAGATCAGAACTCAACAAAGCAGATCAGATTAAAGCAAGACAGATCAAGCCAAGCAGATCATCACCAAGACATGTACCAAAACAGAGCTAATAGCAAAACATGCACCAAAGCTTCGCCAAATTCAACCAGAACTTCTTATGATGCAAAATAGCATTGACTGCAATTGGACTTAAAAATGTATGAAGACTAAGAGGACCTACCACCAAGGCAATATCTTATTTGAGGGAAGCTAAAAAGGAAGTCATGAATTGAAAATTAAAACCTTTTGGATGCAGCTTTATACCAGAAGGCTAATCTGGTGATAATGAGTTCATGAAGATCTTGAAACTGTGGTTGTGAGCCTTGGAAGAGACACTCATTTCTGTGTTTCCACAATGACCATAGAGTCACCAGAGGAATAGCACTCCAAATCTTCATTTCTTCATTTCTATAGCTATGCCCAGCCCATCACTGAAATAGTCCTTGTATAGACCCAGGGACCACCCAAACTATCCCCCACCATTGCAGAAGCTCGTACCAAACTCTACATACCACGGGGCAGAAAATCAGCACATGATCAATTGATTCTTGCTGGGACTTGAAGAAAGTACACAGGATAAAAAAATCCACATCCAAAATTCCAAGTTGTTGTAGGAAAACCAATGTTTTAACCTTATATCTCCAAGCAAGCCAGCCAAAGAATTCTTTGTCAGGACAACCCTCGCCATCGACATCGCTAAACCGTGGATCAACATGATAAATGGCGATTAGGATGAAATCCTAAATTGATTGCATGAGTATGTTGTTTGATTGCATTTCTATCTATTTATCAATTGATTGATCTGTTCATGTTTTAAGTTTTGAACTGCAAATTGAAGGCCTTATCGGCGGCCGAATCTATAATTGATTAGTGTTATATGTTAATTAGAATTTATGTGATTTTATGGTAGATTTAATTTAAATTTGATTTGGAATGATTAAATTGGATTAAATAATGTTAAACTACTTGAACCTAAGTAATTACAATTGTGCCATTGAAGTGGGCCACTTTGTTAAACCTTGTTTGGAGCTTATTTCTACCTCATTTGTTCATCTTCTTGAGACCAACTGAAAGAGAGAGGGAGTTAGGAGAAAAACTTGATTTCATTAGAGTTTTGCTTGGAGACTTGAAGAATTTGGAAGAGAATTGCATAATTGAGCTTCTAGACTTGAAATTGAGGACCTAAAGTAGGATATTTATCCTTTAGTTTATGAATTCAAGTTGGTTCTTGCATGGTTCATGAGTCATTAGTGATCTAAGTCAAGAATTGGTTTAAAGAGTCGTTTTGAGTGGCTAAATCATGCATGCATGTACACATTGTTAAGTTTTGAGGTTGATTTCATGGAAATCCTCACATGCATGTCTATATTCTAGCTATGGTCCATGAATTCATCATGTTTTGAGTGAATCGACTCATTTGACCAAGTATTTGAAGCTTTGGTATCAATTGAACACTTGCATGTTACATATACATTATGTTCATGAAGTTTTGTTTGGATTTGTGTTTAATTGAACTACCTTTGGGTTTTGATTTTGCAAATTGATCTTTGAAACATGTCATATTATGAGTTTTAAAGTGTTTTCCAGAAAATTGGCCCAAAAGAATCGAATTTGATGCTTTAATTGTTGAATTTGAGCTTGGAGGTTCAATTTGGAAATTTCAGATTTTGGACCTACACTCGAGCGTAAGACTTCACGCTCAAGCGTACACTCTGAGTACATACATCCCGCTCGAGCGGGGAAAGTAGCGCTCGAGCGTGAAATGCGTGTATCCAGTACTTCTCATATGTTTACAGTCCGCTCGAGCGAGGGAATGCACGCTCGAGCGAGGACTTGTGTCTCACGCTCGAGCGGAGGTTGAGCGCCCATTGAGCGTAAATTACATGTATCCAGTACTTTTGCTTGAGTTTACAGTTCGCTCGAGCGAAGGAAGTCATGCTCGAGTGGAGATCCTTTGTCTGCATGTCTGCTCGAGCGCTCAAGCGAGACCACTGTTTTCTGAAAATTTTGAAAAATGTTTTAAAGTACATCCTTGCATCCTCATTTCATCCTAAGCATTCCTAGGCCTAGTTTAAGTCATCTTAATGTGGCTATTGATGTAGAACCACACCGAGTCAAGATAGGGACTAAGTTGTTGATTCCCAAGTGTGTAACTTAGTGTGTGTTCATTCTGTAACTGTGTAGGGTTGGCATCCGAGGACACTCATTAGCTGCTTATAGCCCAGTGCTCTGTGAGTAACAATGTTGTAAAGATATGTTCAATTATGAATATTTTTTGAATGATCAACTGTTTTGTTTACTGAAATGTTATTGTTTAATGAATGAATGTTTGTCCTATTTGTAAACTGTATTCGTGGCATCCATAGCAATTTACTGTTACTATACTATTACTGCTATTGTCCCAGAGATCTCTGTCGGTTTCCATGTTGGAACCACTACTGTTTACTGTTATGATGGCCATTAACTGACTGTTCGGTCTGTTAAGACCTACTGTATTGTTTTGCTATTGGATGTACCACCTATAACTGTTATGGTTACTAAATGACTGATATGACTGTTTAATGACTGAAAGGACATTCATTCTTAACCTCTTTACACAACTGTTATTCACTGGGCTTTAGCTCACTATTTATATTTATATGTAGGTGTCAAGGCATCGGACCGGAGCTAGGAGCGTCGGGTTAACTCCCTTTTTGTCAAGCCACCCATTGTGCCTCATCTCGAGGTTCCAAGTCTGACCGAGCTAAGGCTATTTTAGGGTGTCTCAGTTTCACCCTTCCTTTTATATTTGTAATACTGTTTAAAGACTTGTACTGTACTGTGCTAATTAGGGATTTGGTCTCTAACCCGAATGTTGTACATTTGGTGTATATATGTTTTCTTTATGAATGTGAATATGTCACAGAAAAGTTTTTTTGCATACAAACTGTTACAGCTCATTGGACATCTTTTATTACTGTTTTGGCTTCCGCTAGCCCTCAGACTGATATTGTCTTTATCAAGCGGTGCCTTCGATAATCACGGATTCTGACATCGGGTCAGTTACGGTGCTAAACCCATAGGGGCGGGTTTGGGTCATGACAATTGCACTTTGGGAGGGAGATAATTAATCCACACCCATCTACTGAAGATGGCATTAGCCCCAAAAGCAAGGTTGGTATGTTTATAGAAAACAGAAACAAGGGATTAACCTCATTTAGCAGCAAACTAGAGTGCCAAATCATTGACCTAAAGATTAAATAGAGGTGCTCCACTTAACATTCCATTTAGCCCGAGTAGCTCCTCTTTTTCCCATTCAAATAGAGGTCTCCTGAAGGTGAGTAGCCAGTTGTAAGAGTTTCCTCTGATCTCCACAAGGTCCCTAACAAATCCCTCTTGATCATTAGCTAATCGAAATAGCCTTGGGAATTCATCTTTAAAAGAAAAAACTCCACACCATTTGTCATGCCAGAATTTAATTCTACAACCAACCATTGCCCACTCTTAATTGTAAGTAGGAAACATAAAATGTGAATAAAGATACCTTATGCTCAACTGCTGATACAATATCACTCCAAAGTCTAGATAGAATAATGCTTGAGTTAAGATGAGGCAACCATTTTCCTCCCAAGAATCTGTATTTACTATAGAGGACCTTCTTCCATAATGAGTCATGTTCCGAAGCAAATCTCCACCACCACTTGAGAAGCAAGCACACATTCACACACTACAAGAAATCAACTTTTTAGGGACAAATTTATTTCGTCCCTAAAAGTATAATATTTGTTGGGAAAAACTTAAGTCAACCAATTTTCTCCGTTGTGAGTTGCGAAATTTGTCCCAAATGGTCCGTCCGGAAAAGTCAAAAAATGACTTTTAGAGACGAAATTTTGCATTTGTCACTATAAATAGACTTTTAGAGACAAAAATATGTGGTTGCAAAAACTTTTGATTTTGAGACAACTAAAATTTATCTCTAAAAATCTAATTATAGTCCAACAGACAGAGTGGTTATGGAGACAAAAATTAATTTTTGAGACAACAGAAATTGGTCTCTAAAAGTTTAAAGACCAATTTCCTTCCCAAAAGAATTAAAGAAATAACTATTTTTCCATTCTTTTTTTTCTTTGGGAAGAGGGGATCACTATTGTTCCAAATTCACATCTGAATTAATTTTTGTCTCCATAACTACTCTGCTATAATTAGACTTTTAGAGACAAACTTTGGTTGTCTCAAAATCAAAAGTTTTTGCAACCATATATTTTTGTCTCTAAAACTCTATTTATAGTGACAAATGCAAAATTTTGTCTCTAAAAGTCATTTTTTGACTTTTCCGGACGGTCCATTTGGGACAAATTTCGCGACTCACAACGGAAAAAATTGGTTTACTTAAGTTTTTCCCAACAAATATTATACTTTTAGGGACGGAATAAATTTGTCCCTAAAAAGCTTATTTCTTGTAGTGACATCTCTAATCATTCTTATACCTAGCCCACCTTAGTTGATACTTTTGGTTGTTTCTGACCATTTCACCAGATGAATTTTCCTCTTCAATTCTGAGCTCCCCCATAAGAATGAAGCTTGAATTTTGTCTAACTCCTTAGCTTTACCTTCAGGTAGTTTGAACAAACACATAAAATACACTGGTAGACTAGATAGCATTACCTTCACCAATGTTAATCTTCCTGCAAAAGAGAGGAATCTCCTTTTCCAACCAGCAAGTCTCATTTTGAATTTGTCAATAATAGGTTTCCAAGTCTTCTTTCTCCTAGGACTAGCACCCAACGGCAGGCCTAAATAGTTTAAAGGCAATCTCTGTGTCTTGCAATTAAGTAAAAAGGCAAACTCATGAAGATCTGGATCTGAAAGTCCAATCCCGCAGAGCACACTTTTATGATAGTTGATTTTTAGCCCTGAAAATATTTCAAAACATCTAAGAATCCACTTCAAACAGAGTACTTATGACATTTTAGCTTCACATAATAATAAAGAGTCATTTGCAAATTGAAGGTGAGAGATCACTACACGATTGGATCCAATGACAGCCCCTTGCAACAATTTCAGTTCTCTAGCTCTCTGTAGACACCCTATTTTTGACCGACCTTAAGACTCAGACGTCATCGATTGAGCACTCGGTAATGGTGCTTGTTGTGCTCATTTTGAGGTTTCAGAGTTTCGACTGAGAGCCTTACCCCCGAACCTCAGGGCCCTTTTGTGCTTTGCATTGGTTTGCGAACCAGGTCTTGTTTTCTCTTCCTGAAGAGAGAGAGCTGTCTCGTAGACCATCTCTCAGTGGCTGTAGGCTACTATTCGTGGTCGTAGGCCACTTTTCCCGTTTGGAGACCAGTTTTCGATTTTCGGAGCCGTCGGGCGCGCGCCTTAGTTCGGGACTGCTTAACATTCTCCGTTTGCCCTGGTTTTTGGCACACACCTTGCTTCCTCTCTCTAGAGAGACATTGTGGCCCGGAAGACCACCTTTGTGGTCGTACGCCACTTTTGATGCTTTACAGCCTATTTTTGAGGCACCCGGCTGCGCGTTTTAACCCCCGAACCCTTGTTTTGCACCCGTCTTGGTTCATTTTTGACATGGACCTTGTTTTCATTGTTTGGGAGGTGGTACAAGGGTGGGAGACCACCTTTTCTCCTTGGAGACCACCTTTCTCCCGCCAGCCAATTTTCTTGTCAAGAAGCTGGTCTCCTTGGTCTTTGAGCCACATTTGCTGGTCTCCCACTATACCACTAGCTTGTATTCAGTTGGGAGACCACCAAATGGGGCTACCGACCACCTGAACCTTTTGAACTGGTCGGCCGACCAGGGGAAGTGTTCGGCCAACCACCTGAACTGGTCGGCCTGCCTCCCACAGTCTTGTCTCTGTGAGTTGTTGCCAGCTGTGCCAGCTGGAAGGCACAGACTGTATCCTCCATACACGTGTATGGAGGATCTTGAGCCTTGGTTTTTAGATTCTTGAAGAAGCTTTGGCCTTGTATCTCTATAAGAGAGGCCCTCTTCTTCCTTGGCACAGGTTCAGAAATTTGTCTAAGGCTTGTGCATACACTTCCTTCTATATCTCTTTGTTTTGGGTTCAAAAGGGTCTTGTTCTTGACCTATTACACCACACTTCATAGCCACACACCTCAACCATTGCTCTAAGGTTCTTGGAGGGTCTTGAGAGGTCTCAAAGAGTTGGTTTTGGTCTCCAGAAGTTGCTGTCTTGCTGAGCTTCAAGGGTAACACACTTTTTCCCTCTTTTAAGCTTTATCTTGATCCATCTCTTAGCCTTATTTTCATGCATATTTGAGCTCTGTTGTCAACTAAAAAAAGTCTTTTTTTGAGGTCCTTTTGATGTTTGTTTAAGGTCATTTTGTTGTTGGGGGTCATCTACCCCCTTGCATGCTTCATTTTGCCTTGTTTTGAGCCATGCCTCAAGGCCTTTGTGTTGACCTTTGCTTGGCCTTTTAAACCACTGAAATTCAGCAGATTTTCAATGGTTAACATGTGTTTTTGAGAGCCAAAATCAGAGAGGGGTGACCCTCTCCCTCCTTGTCTTATTTACTAGCATTTTTGGCCTTACAAAAGAGCCTTCATTTGCACACCTCCAGGCCTTGTTTCAGGCCCTTTTCAATGACTTTTAGGGCCTGCCTAGGCTCTTTCCAGATTTGTTTTTGTCACCTTGGGTGTGTCTCTTGCATGTGTAGAATAACCCCTCTTATAGCCTATCAAAGGAGCATGTCATTCTTGCATGCATTGATCATGTTTTAGTGGGTTTTTGGGCTTTATTTGGCATGTCATGTCTCTGAATTTTGCTGGTTTAGTGGCCTCTTGAATGCTTTATATGCTTGTAGTGTAATCCATGTTCACTAGCTCACATTGCATGTTTTTCCCCTTGATTCTAGCATATTTTGGCCATGTTCTAAACTAACTTTATTTATGATTTGAGCTGCCTTAGCTCTGTTTTGAGGTCCCATGGTCGAATGATGCTCGCCATGCATGCTTGTAGTGTAATACCCTTGCCTAGCTTCGAGTTTTGAAGCCTCTTGCATGCTTAACTTGACTTGTTTTCATGTTTTGGCATCATTGAACATGTTATTTCAGAGCTTATACTTGTGCCATATTCCCATGTTTTTCACTCTTTAAATGCGTTTGAGAGTTGTGCTTATATGCCTCATTTTTGGGCTATTGCATGAGCTTCATTTTTGTGCATTGCAAGCCATCATTTTAGTCCATTTTGCCACTATTTTGGGTCTGCATAGGGACTGTTTGGGGTTGGTTGGTTCATTTGGGCATTGCTTTGCATACCGCTAGTGTAATGCACTTCACTAGTTTCGGTATTTGTGTCATCCAACATGCATCGGGTGAGTTATTTGCATGATTCGGGACCATTTTGCATGCCATTCCAGAGCTGAAATATATGCCATTGTGTCCCGTGTTTTATCTTTGCCATACCCTTGGAGAGTTGAATCTTGTGCCCTTGGCTTGGAGCTTTTATATTGTGCATGCTTGTGTGTGTCTTGTTGCTTTGATTTCATCATCCATTGGCCACTGATTTGGGTGTGGCCGAGGCCCATCCATCTTGGTTTAAGTCCATCTTGCATTGTGTATGCCCTATAGTCCATGTTATCTCATGTTTGATCATTGCATTGTGTATGCCCCGTTCATAACATTGCGTATGTTAGTGCATTGTGTATGCATGCCATATAATCCATGTGCATTGAGTATGCCATTGATTAGTTCATAGCATTGTGTACGCCATTTGTATGTTTGCATGTCATTCCGTGCATCTTCGCATCACTTAGTTGCATTGCATTTAGATCGCATGCTAGAGTTGCATTTGTCCATACATTGTTTGTTGCATTGTGTTTGGAGTAGGGTTTAGTCCAAACACAGGAAACGAGAGACGTTTCGTACTCAAAGTGACGAAACGTGCCTCAATTCTTGGTCACCGACACTCTTGACTATCCATGATAAAGTTGTTGGTTTTAGGTGTTTATATGTGCATTCATTTCACATTAAGTCATGCAATTCGACTCCTCGGCCATCATGCATTGAGATGCGTGATTGATGGCACGAGGATCGAGGACTACACTCCCTAGAGCTTATGCAATGATGGGGAGAGTGGTCGGGCACACATATGTTCAAAATACTTTGCCTTCTCTCTCTCTCGCCTTTGTTGCAGAAAATGCAGAAACCAGAAGAAAAAACTGGCCGGCCGACCAGGTTTTCTAGCAGGCCAACCACCTTTTCTGGTTTTCACCACCAAAGGTGGTTGGTAGGTGGTCTCCAATGCCTATAGTTGGTCGGTAGCCTTCCCCTAGATTCCCAGGGTGGAGTTTCGTCTCCTTGGAGCTTTGTGCAAGTTTCTGAGTTCAATTGCAAACAAAGGCGAGTTGAGACATCGCGATGGATTTCCCGACAAGGCGACTAGAGCATACATGCATCCTTTATCATTCAGAACAGAGCTGAGGCAATCCATTTTATGTAGCTTGCATGTTAATTTATTTGCTTCCTTAGTTTAATTTGTTAATTAATTAATGTTGTGTAATATTTAGCTGTAATTCGTTATTCATTTCGGTTGTGTAATAACTAGTTTAATTAGCTTAGATTAGCTAGTTGGTTCTGTATTATTTATTCGGACCCTCCGCGAGAGGGCGAACTTTGTAATAAGTGTGCGTGTGTGTGATGCATGTCTTCCAATCCCATGTCTTTCTCCCTTTTATTTACTAGCTTATGATGATTAGTTTTAGGGCATATTTCAATTAGCATCTATATGTTCGCATGTTTGTATTCATGCATCTGTATTGCATACACCGGCTCAGCGCATCATGCTAACTGTATTGTATTTCAATTCCAAGTTGAATACATGTATCGATTATTGCATCTCATATGCCATCTTAGAATAGCCGAGCCTATCTTAGTTGCATTCTTGCATGTGTTGCATTAGGCATCTCAGCATAGTTAGGATTCATGCATGTTTTCTAATTAGCTTCTTTCTTTCTTGGTAAGTGTTTATGCTTTAGCATCCTTGCATGCGTATGAGTGACTGCCATGAAAGCATGCTTACCATGAGGCTCTGTGCTTATGTGATATAACTGCCTGAATGCCTGTGGGTGAAGGTTGGGTTGCTTGAATTGGAATAATTCATCAAAACCCGTGTTTTAGCCTACTTGCAGGTAGCAAACTTCAATCCATTTTCAAAACAAACGGATATGCGATGCTTTGTTCCAACTTAGGCAATCTAGTCTATACTTGTATGTTGTGCGCATCACATAGTAATTCTAGGTTAATAACCGGAATAAGAGCGCATGTGTTTTCAAGAACTCGATATCTTGTTTAGTAGTGGTCGATCTTTGATCGGGCGAGCGAGGGTGCTCATGAAATGACCTTCCCCAATCGTACCCAAGTTCCCGAACCGAGGCAACTTTGGTGATGACGGACACGTGGCCTTAGGCACGAGTCAGAGTTTCCTAAATTACCCCAAAATAAAATATTTAGGTGGCGACTCTATATCTGGTAAAACAGTCCATGTTTGGCACTTCTTTCTAAAAATCAGTTTTTCAAAACAATTTGCCGGATTTGGACTCTTTGGTGATTTATCGATCTTGCATTGCACTTTGCGAGATTAGATTCAGAACCGTGACATTTGAGTCCGAACTGTAGTAAGCCCAATGGACAAAATGGGATTTTTTCCCGAGACGTTCAGGGACGTCTACACTCTCTGTAGAAGTATATTCAGTGCTTGTGCAACCAAAATAAATAGGAAAGGTGATAATGGATCACCTTGCCTAAGGCCTTTTTGAGGACTAAATTCCATGGTTGGTAAGCCATTAACAAGGACTAAGAGTCTTACCGTAGAGACACATTCTTTTATCCAAGAAGTCCACTTAGGACCAAAATCAAAATTTGCTAGCATTGAGAAAAGGAAGTTCCAATTAATGGAGTCAAAAGCCTTTTCGAAATCTAGCTTAAACAGCAGCCCTTTTTTCTTAGATTTAGACCAACTATCCACCACCTCATTTGCAATAAGAATACCATCCAGTATATTCCTTTCACCCAAGAAAGCTGACTAAGTATCTCCTATAATCATGGGCAAGACTCTTTTTAGTCTGGAAGCAAGGACTTTTGAGAGAAGTTTGTAAATTGCCCCAACCAAGCTAATAGGCCTAAACTCATTCAGATTGATGGCTTTATCTTTCTTAGGGATAAGAGAAATGAAAGTACTATTCAGACCTAAGATTAATCTACCATTGGCATGAAATTCCTTCATAAAGTTAAATATCTCCTTCTTAATCAACTCCCAATTTTTTTGAAAAAACATCAGATTGAAACCATCTGGCCCTAGAGCTTTATTCCCATTGCAATCTCTAACCGCTGCCCAAACCTCAACTTCAGTAAATTCCTCTTCAAGCCCATGGAATGAGTCACTGTGCCTTGCACTTTTGAAGTCCCCAACAAGTACTGGTCTGATCAACCGTTCTTCTGTGAAATGCTTTGAAAAATAGGCCCATATTTCATTCTTAACTTGACTTGGCTCGTCAAGAACTAAGTTTCCTTTTGTGATAGAATTGAGTGAATTCCTATTTTGTCTATTGGTAGCCGAAAAATAGACCAATAACAGTTACTAAGGGTCAAAGTACATTTTTCTAATTTATCATAATCGTTGCTCAAAAGGAAACTCATTCATTTTTATCCAAACATTCTTTCATAAACTTGCCATAGCATAATTACTCCGAAGATTTCAACCTTATTTTATCATTTCGGAAACACTCGTCAAGGTACATAATTTATACAAAGCATAAGTTTCACAATTCCAAAGTATTTCATATGAAAATACCGTTACAAAGAAATTACTCACCGTGCTTGGTCGGATGATACTCCTTAACGACTCAGCCTGCAGAAACATAACCAAGCATAACATCTCAAAACACATTGCCTTCAATTCACTCAATCGATTTACCCGTTACATAACCATTCAATCGTTCCTCATTCTTTAATCCCTCTCAAGTGTTTAATGCTAAACTTCTCTACATGTGATTCACGTATAAAGCTTGTGCCAAAAATGTACTTTAAACGGCCCTAAATGTTCATGACTTAAATTAATGTTTCCTACTACAATTTCACGTTAACATTGTTAACGTTTAAGGAAATAGCAAGAAGCGAAAGGAAACTAAGTTAAGGTAAGAAATGGCATGAAACGGTTAAAAGAAAATAAATAACCTTCACTAATTTAAGCATATCTATTTTGTGTACTTAAAATTTAGATCATTAGAAACTAGACTTCGAGAGCTTGAATTTAGTCTCAAGAATCGCTTAAAACGGAGTCCGGATGAAGGATATTTACCTTTTTGAAGTTTGGCTGAGACAGGGGTTCTGCACGTATGGAAGGCTTCATCGCTCGTGCAACCCAAATCCGCTCGAGCAGAAACACTGGCCGCTCGAGCACCCAGTGGGAGTTAGTCCAAGCTTGGTTCATTGGCCGCTCGTGTGGAGCTTGTGGCCGTATGATTGGTCTGGGTTTACCCAGACAGTCCGAAAATTACCCAAAAATGCAAACTGTCTCATCTTATTTCTAAGCCCAAATTCATACAAAAATAACTCAAAAACATGACATATAAGCATGATACAAGTGTAATCCCCCATTAAACATATCAATCTTGCATCAACATTAGATTCATGGTCTCATCTTTTCATAAATCCATGATTTACATATACAAGCTCAAAATATACATATCTATGAATAATCTTTCAACAAAACTTGTTTGTATGAACGAACCAAAGTTTATTTCATGGATTAATCACAAGGATGAACTCAAATCAAACAAAATGGAGAGATTAAGGTTCAATGTCATACATTTAGCTCAACCATTACATATCTCAAAACCTTAGCTCAAAACTTCCAATTCTTACTTGGTTTCAAGCCAAAGATAAGTTAAAGACAAAGATTACAAGTAGATTATCTTACCTTAACTCAAATCTAAGGTTTGCCCCTTGATTCTCTTCCAAATCCCTAGCTCTTCCTCTTTCTCTCTCTCTAACTCACTCTAGCAAGCTTTTTAAGCAAAAATGATGAACACAAGAGCCAAATACATACATAACTTAACTCATAAAACTTAATTAAAACATTACGAATCGCAATTTTCCAAAATTTCTCAATAAGCTCTAAAAATCATGCTAAACACAGATATGATGTTGGTTTTGGCTTATCGCGCCTCTAAGACTTTCAATTTCAGTTCAAAGTTGTAATTGCAACAGATTTTTCTACACTTTAACAGATATGAATTCAAAATCACATAAATCACATAATTAAACTTACAAATTCATGTGAAACACATAATCACATGCATAATTAAGCATAATACAGGCCGGGATATCACATCTCACATCCTATACATCAATCGATCAGTTTTTCTCTAACACCCATCTATTCAACTATTAAAAAAAAAAAAAATTAAATCATCCCAAACTCCAAAACTATATTCAAAACATACAACCAAACAAAATTTTAAATTTTGTAAACTCTTTTAGAAAAGTATTTTTCAAAATTATTTCACAAATACACCAAACATGGCCTTTGTATTTGACCCATTAAAACATGATAACAAAAAACAAAAATAAAAAAACACATCCATTTACCAAGACCATAATTATTTTCAAAAAGATTTCCAATTCAAAAAATCCAAAAAACAAAAACAATTAAACTAGGGCAAAAATTTTTGTATTCAAAATCCTAAACAAATATTTATAATATGAAAATTTTCATTGTATCTAATCCAATTACCATAAACTAAACCCTAAACCTCAAAAGCCCATTCATGCTCATTCCGAACCGCCGCCTCTTCCTCTGGAGTGAAATCATTCTTGATATTGAATATCTTTCTCACCTCCTCCGGCATCAAATCCTTGATCTGATCTGCAATTCGTTGACAAATCAACTTCAGCAAGCCCTTCACATCAAGGTAATTCACGGCAGAGACGAGTTTGTAGAGCACAGCCAAGTTCTTTTTTGATACAAACTCTAAATCGAACTTTTTCAAATCGGCTTATTCGGAGATCTTCTTTGAATCTGTGTGCTTTGAATAGTAATCGATTGCCATTGTTAGGGTTTCGCTATCCACATTTAGGAGTGGAATCATTGTGATTGTGGATTCTTCGTCCTCGATTATGCGCTTGATTGTTTCGAATTGGATTGCGATTGACTCTTTTAGGATGAATTCTTTGTTGTCGGAGCTTTTCAATGTGAAACTCTTCTCCGAAGATGAAGATGGAGAAAATGATGAAGATGCAAACATAGTATATCTTTGATTGTACGTTGTTGGGATTTTACATAGATCTTGAAAATTTTAGGGTTTGTATAGACAATGCAGAACCATGAATTCTATATATAGAGGGCTTTCCTTGGTGAAGAAGTAACCTAAATAAATTAGAAGATTGAGGCACTATTTAGCATGCGTTATTTTAGCGTATTATCTTGTTTGAGTCACAATCATATCATTTAGGTCACATCACCTTATCACATTACTTCAAATCTAACTCATATTTTATATTTTTTTTTCATTAAAAATTAAAATATATACTAATTTAACACATGCCAAACACCCTCTAAATTACATATGCCAAAAATATAATAGGAAGTGTTTGGAAATTGACCTTTTTTATACTGATTTTTTTATTTTTTTATTTTTATAAAAAGACTTGATAAAAAATAAAGAGAATGATTTAATAATTTTTATGATTTTTTGACTTTTTAACTAAAAAATAATTCCCAAATAAGATCTAAGTATAGTTTTGGCACACAATTACATTGGATTTTCATTATAATCAAACGTAATACTTACCTCTTTCTTTGTTAATAAACTTTTTAGTTATATGAATGAAAAAAGTCATATTTTTTTGTACTCAATTGCATATTATTTTTACCTTATTTATCTTTATTACTTTATATTATTTACATTAATTTCGATCCTTTTAACTTTACTAAAAATGGAGTCAGTATAATTATACTAGAATTGTGATATTAATTGTATTTTATTTAAATCTCAAAGAATTTCTCTATAATTTACGTGGATAATAATAATACTCTTAATATTCATGTATTTAAATCTAACTAAAATACCACCAGTAATAATAATTTACTAAATACATTTGTTGGACCAAATTTTTTTGATGTTTTTAATTTAAGGTTCCTGATATTAAAATTTTATAAAATAAAGAACATGTAACATTTTTGTAGTAGTTGGGGTCCTTTAACATTTTCACAAAAAAATTTGTCTTCATAGAGAAATTTCAATTTCACAAAGAGAAATAAGTTTCTTTAAAAATATTATTGAGGGACCTTAACTAATAAGAAAATATATATGAGACCTCTCTTACTATTTATAGTTGGAGATGGATATTTCACTAATTTTTTCAATTATGCTACTTCTTACATGAAATATAAGTTTTTTTTTTCTTTCTTTCTTTCCTTTTTTTTTTTTTTTCAAATTTATGACCAAATCACTATGTTTGTATATATATATATATTTTTCCCAAGAGAATGGTTTAAAAGACTTGAACTTGTTTACATTAAAAAAAAAGTTGCATGCGTGTGCTGCCATGATCATTAATATATCTTGAATATATTTATCCTCGTTTATTGATAATTAAACCAAATTTGCTATTTGAATAAGTTAATAATGTTTACTACATTTGTAATTTATATCCAGGAATAAATATTTGATGGTCTTACCAATATAATTAGGAAAATATTTAAGGCCACAAAAAACCTTCTATAATTTGATCCATAATGATGTGATAGGATACATGTCAACTTTTAATTTGTCATACTCAATTGTGTAGGGTCTATCTCTCTTACCACATCATTGTCAGTAAATTTAGGAATTCAAATTGTGAGTCTTTAATATTACTCATATAATTATAACAAATGAAATTGTAAAATGTGAGCTCTCTATTGTGGGTACTCATCTCATTAGAAATATGCAACATTGAGTCTATTTTTTTTTTAAGGATTGTGCTTGTTATTTGGAGGGGGAGTTTATTATGGATTCTATTTCATGATTTGATTGGTTTTTTTTAAAGTTTATATAGGTATATTATTTATGGGAAAAAAATTCAAATTGACTCAATAATCACAATTTTATCATTTTATCATATTTATCTTTTACAAAACTTAAAAAAAATCAAAACTAAACAATCTATTTTAATGTGCATACAATTATTTGATCAATCTCATTTCCTTACAAGTAACATACTTACAATGACTTACAAACTGAACAAATCATATAGTCGAAATAAGGCCCATAATGGGCCCCATAGGGAACCTCCAAGTTAGATGATAGGAGAGAATCCATTCACTTTTTCTCTATGAATGACTTTGAGTGAGTGGTCGTGACCAAAATTAAAATAATAGTTCTAGAAAGAATTATTTAACAGTTGGATAGAGAAAAAGAAAATATACGAACAATTTTATGCTTTCATGGTTGCACTCCACCACAGATTCACTTGCACTTTTCATGTTTTCGTAATTTTTGTCTGTCCCACTGTCAAGCAATTCTTCCATAGTTAAACCACAAAATAATTTTATTTTTTTATTTTTTTTTAATAAAATTTCCGTACATGTATTTCTTAGTCCTAGTGGGAACAAAGCTTACAATTAACAAACACATGAAGAAGTAGGAAGTTTCCATACATGGATTCCAAATCCTCCTCGAATCCAACTTGGAGAGAAAGCTCCTATATATCTCTCTATATAGATACACACCCCCAAAACCACAAATTCTTCTTGTTTGTTTTCTATCAAGCAGTCAAGTTTTGTAGTTGAGAAAAGTAGAGTCTGGTTGTAGCATAATAATCCACTTCTAAGTTCTAATTACAATCCATCAAATACCATAATGTCATCATCATTGGAGAAGAATATGCTGATACTGAGGAGCTCTGATGGGGAGGAATTCATAGTACCAGAGGTGGTTGCAGTGATGTCGAAGGCTATAAAAAACATGGTGGAAGATGAATGTGCCTCCAACACAATTCCAGTGCCAAATGTCGATGCCAATATACTCGCGATGGTGATTGAATTCTGTAAGAAGCATGATGAATCTGAAGCCGAAGCAGCCAGTGATCTCAAAACGTTCGACTCTGAGTTTGTAAATAGAGGTCAGGAAGCTCTTTACGATCTGATAACAGCAGCCAACTTTCGTGATGTGAAGGAATTGCTGGATGCACTGTGCCAGAATGTGGCAGAAATGATCAAAGGAAAGTCGGTTCACCACATTCGCATCCAATTTCTGGGTTACCAACTTTTTGAGATACTCACATCCAATTTTATTTGGAATATTTGGTGTGACAGAGATTTTGATTAAGCATATAGTACAAATTGTGTGTTTATTTATTGACAGAGAGGGTTGAAATAAGATTCTCATTAACTTTCTAGGGCTGATCCAGACCATATTATGAACCGATTGACACATTCATCCATTCAATCCAAATTTTAGAACTTAAATTAATTTCCTTAAAAAACTAAAAATTACTTTAATAAAATAATACTAAAAAGATGTTTTGAATTTTCAAAATCCATTTTTCCACAAAAGAAAGAAAATAATATAAAAATGACTAGTGCTTTTTCCATCTTTCATTAATTTTTTCTGTCACCAAATTAGTATTAAATGTTTTTAAAAAATAGATTCCGAAATCAAAAATTGAACAGAGTGATTACATTTGGTATAGGAACCGAATAAGTGTAACCAATCAATAGGACAACCTACCAAATGAATAAGGTGAGACCGATCCAGTCTCATGCTTAACCGATCAAGTTATCTCTACCCGGCTTCATTTGAAGTCATTGGTCAATAATACCATGCGACAATATATTAGGTAGGCCTACTGTACTTTCTCTAAGGGCTAAACATGGAGTTTCTAAATTGATATCTTGAGCCTGAGAATAACATAAGAGTTATTGTGAAGCAGATGTTGATGTTCGAATCTGATCAATTGTCAAAAGGACCCAAACCCAAATTAAAAGAAAAGAATCCATTAACAATGTACATTTTGGGATCTAGTGTTTCCTCCTAAAATTACTAGGACACATGCAAATGACTCTTTATGATAATGAGTATTTATGTCTGCAACAAAATTTCCAACTAAAATTATGGGAGTCGCTCAAAATCCTGTCACCAAAGATGAAGCGGCAAGGATGGATGGAATTTGGCTCACGTCAAATATGCAGTCACATGCAACAATGGTGCAGAGGATTATTTAAAAGTGAAGATCTGAGTTAGAGAGCATATAAAGAAGGCGAGCTTACAACTTTCAGAAGTCATGTAGATTGCATTGGAATGCATTTCGACAGGGCAGTCAATTGTCAAAAGATGCCTGAATATTATTATATCAAAGTTAGAATACATGTATCCCACAACAAGAATCTTACCTTGATCTCGTGGTTGCACACTGCATGGTTGAGCACAATTCATGATTTTACAGCTTAAAACTAAAATGGAATCAAGCAGAGAATCAGTGTAGAAAGATGAAGTTCATGACATGACAATATGCACATAATATTACACACAGGTAATCAATACCCTTCATATGGGCTACTCCATGCTAATTTTCAGAGCACTAAAATCATGAAGGGGATGGGCGTGGCAGTCGCTTAGCAATTTCCTGCCCAAAAAAAAAAAAGTATGAGCTCCAACTTTCACAGGGAGCATGTATCCATTTGACATGAAGATAATACTACCCAAGCTTTTCAAGGACGATATCATAGGATCATTTCTAGTTGCAATGTATGCAATGTCTGAAGTATCCACTACAATTTTTGATAATTATTGTCAAGTAATATAATTACTAATTTAAAAATACATATAATTGATTTAAATTATCATAGTACTAAATGCATGAGAAAGGGGCAGCCAGAAGGAAACAGCTAGAATGTTAAGTCATGAAAATAAATACTCGAGACAATTCAACAAAGCCCCAACGCAACGATTTGGGGAAGCCCTGATAACAACACATTGTATAACATAAGTTTCCTAAAACAAAAACAGTTTGTTACACAGGAAGACAAGAACCAATGATGTTAACATTTAGTATTGCAAGTTTTTTTTTTATTTTTGAAGTTTACTAAAATATGTTGTTCAAATCAATATTTATTTTTATTTATTATTTTTTTCAAAACTATAAATGATATACATGGTCAAATACAAGCAGAAAATCATTTTGAAACAATGGTATGTTTACCTCTTAATTATAGATATGGGTAGCCTTTCATAGGCAGTGGTTTTCCTTTCATTAATTGATCGGCAAAAAATCAAATATTTTGTGTTCTGAACATACCTCAAACAGCTGATTTATATTATCAGCTGTCTTTGCAGACGTCTCAATGAAAAACATTCCATTCTTCTCAGCAAAGTCAACGCCATCCTTCAGGGGAAAAGATATAAATAAATGAATGTGTTAAGTTAGCAAACTACATCTTGATTTGTAAATACAAAGGAAAAGCTGATGTAAGTAACGTCCAGTACTCAAGTCTGCCACTCACTTGAACTGGTACTTCTCGTTGCTCTTGAAGATCGGCTTTGTTACCAACTAAAGCCATGACTATATCAGGGCTTCCATGTTTTTGTAGTTCCTGTAGCAAGCCACAATAAATCAATAGTAATGAATACACAAAATAGCATAGTCAGCAATTTATAAAAAATTAAGAAAACATTTGTGGATCATACAACTTGATTTTTGGGTGGTCACACAAATGTCCAAGTTGTGAACCACAGGAGCAAGGAGAACGAAGATGAAAAGAGAAAAAGAGTGTAAAGCAAAGAAGAAGAAGAAACCTTAATTTTTGATGCTCAAGGCACATTAAATCACAAGAGGGAGGAAACAAAGATAAGAAAAGAACAAGAGGGTAAATGTAATGACTCGACCCTCGTACATGTTTTCTGGTATGCTTTCAGTCCCTTACTCTGTGCATTTATGTGCTTGCTGTGAAATTCCATGTGAAATTAAGATTAATTGAGTGAATCTTATGATTATCGATTCATATCTGTCTAATAAGAGAAATATCTGTTGCAATTGTGATGTTCGGATCAAAAATTGGAAGCCTTAGAAGCTTAATAATCTGAAATTGACTTTATATCTGGGATCAGCATAATTTTTAGATCATAATAACCATTTTTGTGAAAATCTGATTCGGAATGATTAAACTGATCGACTTTTGTCCTTATTCACCTTTTATACATCTATATCTAAGTTTCTTTAAACATTTTGACTTAGAAGCCATTTTCACAAATATCTCCTGAGAGAGAGGGAGAGAGAGTTAGAGAAGAAGAACAAAGAGGAGAGAAGTTCTTTAGGGAAGAAGATTAGGAAATTGCGAGGGCTTGTAGAGAATTGGACTCAAGGTATGTATAATTCACTTTAAATAGCCTCTTTCTTGGACATGGGTAAGAATCCCCTTTCATTTGTGAAAACTAGGGTTGTGATTGAAGTTTTGTGTGTGATACTCATTTAATTGGGAAAGTGAACTCATCATTTGCTTGTCTTGGAAATTAATTTGATCTATATAGAAGAATTATATTTTATTCTTTGTTTCCATGATTGAACTCGTATATGTATTGTTCTTGTATCAACCATAACCATAAACATAAAGGAAATGAGTTGTAATTGATTGTGAATATGAATTCAAAGTGGTTAAGAACTTAATTAAGGTTGTGATTCATATTTATATGATATTGAGCCATGTCTTGCATTAAAATTACCTACTTTGGGCCTTACAATATGTTTACCAAGTTGGGTTTTGCTTGAAATTGACCGAATCGCGGAAAATAGGGGATTCTGGGGCTGAGGTTATTGAAATAAAAGCACGTGCGGCCCAGGCTGAAAAATCCTGTCTGCTCCGTTTCTCCTGTTTGACCCTCCGGGATGACTAAAATCTGTATGTGATGCTTTTAAAATGGTTGTAAATTCATTGGAAGTAAAACGAATCAGAAAGTGATTTAAAAGGAAACTGGGCTAATTTGTGAGTTGCTTATGTGTGTAGGTCACACTCCAGGAGGAACTATTGCCCCGCCACAGCACTGTGAGTAATAGTACTGTAGTAGTACGTTTTGCTTACTGTTAATAATTAATATTAACGTTCTGTTATCTGCCAGTTAACTACATTGTGTAACTATATTGATTCGTGATGAACAAATAGAACATGTGCATTGTGGAACAATGATGTCTATGTGTATCTAGAATCATTCTGTTTTGCCAATGATGGGTCCGAGGTCATTATGATGTGATTTATTCTGTCCCTATTAAATCGTATTGTAGTGATACATGTGCCTCCTGTTAATAGTTATTATTAATATTCTATTATACGCAAGACAATTATGTCGACTTATAATAGACCATGGGAAAATTTATGTGCACTGTTGTGTAAGGGTATTCTTATGAATCTCGGATTATTTTGTTTTGTTAATATCTGGGCCAGAGGTCAATCTATTAATATCTAAGCCAGAGGCCAATCTGTTGATATCTGGGCCCGAGGCCGATCTGTAAAATATGTTGGGCCTGAGGCCGTTTTGGATGATACTGGGCTTGAAGCCTCTCTGTATGAAAATTGGGCCCAAGGCCATTCTGAGGATGTTTACCGAATAAGGTTAATATATGACCTCCGCACTTATATACGTTATAAATATTACAATTCAAGTTTATTTATTGAATTCTTTAGATACTATTGTTCACTGAGCCTTGCTCACTCTGTATTATGTCTGTCTCTATAGGAACCGACCCGGGGGTCAGTCTTAGCTCAGCTTTGGGTGCTTCCTTTTGACATCTTCACCGTGTCCAAGCCGTTGGTGGAGTCTATGCGTTTTGTGGAGTTCCTTTCACAACCCTTAGCCTTGATCACCAGTCTCTTGTCTAATGTGATTAAGCATGCATAACTTTCCCTACCAATATTTTTGCTACATCCCCATGTGCGGGGCTGAGTCTGTATATTTATTTATGTATGTTTATGTGAATATCTGTTTCTGGTGTGTCTGTTTATCATATGATTGGAAATGTTTGATGGTACATTTGCGATCCTGGCATATAGGTGTTAGCTCAATGGATGTTATTTCATGTTGGTAATTGCTTCCGTTCAGGCGCCATATGGTATACTTCTCGAATTTTATGTCTGTTTCCAAATTGGTCATACCCAAACTTTTAGGGGCGAGTTTGGGGTGTGATAGTAAATATGAAGACCCAACAATATAAATGATGAATACACAATGCTCAAGCTTTTCTAAAATTTTTTAAACAAACTATTCAACAGGAAAGCCTACTTACATGTGTTTCAAAACATAAATAGCTAGATTTTTAGTGGGTTACTCTTGAGATTGAATCTCTTTCTATCTTCAGTAGACTTTTAACTTGTAAGGAGATGAGAAGACAATCCTTGTTTAAAATTTTTTGCAATAATTTACTGTAGAATGTCCTCTATATTCCTGGACAACTATTTTTGACGTGAGTCAAGGTTGGAGGAGACAAGTATTAAAATGACCACAAATACAACTATTTTGCAGTTCTCACGAACTCTATTTCAAGGGGGAGCTTTAGCCAATCCAAGATTGAAATTCATTAGCAATGGAAAACCACTTATTCATCTTTAAACTAGCTAGCATTTCTATAGTGTCATTGTCAGTTTTCCATAGTTAATCAACAAAACATGTTTCATTAAGATCCATCCGGTGCTAAAAAAAACTGATATGTCAAGTCCTTTTGATTTTCGTCTCTCAACAAACTTTCAACATCCAAAATTTTCAATCAATTTTGCGCTTCTAAATCCTATACCTCCAAATTTTACATAATAATCTTGACAATACCAAATCTGATGCTTTACTTTAACAACAATATTGAGTTTCTACTGTAGTCTCACAAAAAAGCTATTGTCTTAAACGAGCCCTTTCCACATTAAATACTGATTGAAGAAAATTAGAATGAATTTAACTATATCCTACAACTAATAAACCAAAACTGAAATAGAGAAAATCATCTTCCAATATGTGCAAATCATACCTTAACCCAATACTGTGCTTTATTGAACGAATCAGGATTTGTTATATCATACACGATAACTGAAACTGCAGCACCACGGTAATATAGTGGTGCCAGTGCTGCATACCTGAACAAGACACGTCCAGAATTAGATGTTAATATGCTCTCTCAAAAGAGTCTTAAAATGATTCTGGGAAGGTGAAATGGTAACAAAAATAAATATAATTAATATATATATTGATTTTAGCCAACGGTAATACCTCTCTTGACCAGCAGTATCCCATATTTCAAACTTCACTGTTGTAGAATCTTGCAAGGCAATTGTTTGCGACAAAAATGAAGCTCCAACTGTTACCTGAAATTTTTGCAAGAAAAAAAAGTGACAAATATAAGTGCATCTTTCATGTACTTAATTTCTGGGTATTTAAGAGAGTATAAATACTCAAATTGCCAAATGATTGACCACAACTTACACCAAAACTGAAAAAACACGAGATGTTACCAAACCAATGCAATGAAGCATCCTTACCTTCGATGTCGGATCAAACTGACCACGAACAAAGCGAAGAACAATGCAGCTTTTCCCTACACCAGAATCCCCTAATAGCACCAGCTGCAGACAATGGTTGAACAAAAGACTAGCCACATTCAGGCAATAAAAAGAAGGGCCCCAATCTTGAAATCCATAATATGATCGGTCATACTAAATCCAATAAGCTTTTAATTTTATCTCTAACAATGAGCATAATCCCCACGCCTCCCCAACAGGCACACAAAAATTAAAGCGGACTATGATGTCAAACCACATGAACCTACATACTACGACAAACATGGGTGGTAGAAATGTAAGAAATCATCTCAAACAGGATAAGTAAAGCCTTAACTAGTCAAAATGGCAATTTAAGAGAAAATATTTGACACTATCTAACATTGGTATGACTAATCATTGAATCCCATGTTACAGCATAGACTCTCCACTCTCTCTCCTCAAGCCACAGCAAGTCCATTCATATTCTATGTTTTCTGTTGTCTTAGATACGTCATATTAGCATGCCCACCAAGATATATTTGCATTATCTGAGTGTAGATTAATAAAGAACTAAAGGAGAGCTCTAATTTAAAGTAAAATACTTCTTAATCTCATGAAATTAAATAAAAAAACCAAACCAAACCAAATCCAAACTAAGCGTTAAGTCCCATCAAATGGGGTCAACTACATGAATCCTTCTTCTCCACTGACTTTATCCAAAGCCAATTCGTTTAGCAAATTAAAGAGATTCATATCTCTATTTACTACACTAATCCACGTCAATCTAGGTCTACCCCTTCCCCTAACACTACCATCTACCGTCACTATATCGCATCTCTTTACTACTGCTTCTGTTGGTCTCCGTTATATATGACCAAACCGTCTCAATCCATTCTTTCTCAACTTGGCTTCTATCGGTACTAAGCCTCAAGTCCCATCAAATGGGGTCGATTGCATGAATCCTTCTTCTCCACTTAACTTTATCCAAGGCCATTTCGTTAGTTAAATTAAGGAGATTCATATCTCTATTTACTACACTAATTCACGTCAATCTAGGTCTACCCCTTCCCCTAATACTACCATCTTCCATCACTATATTGCATCTCTTCACTACTGGCTCTGTTGGTCTCCATTGTATATGACCAAACCATCTCAATCTATTTTCTCTCAACTTATCTTCTATCGGTACTATCCCTATCTATTCTCGAATGTAATCATTCCTAACTTTGTCTTTTCTAATCTTGCAACACATCCACCTTAGCATCCTCATCTCAACAACATTCATCTTATCTACATGTTGTTTCTTAGTTGCCTAACATTCCGTCCCATACAACATCGCTGGTCTAATAGTCGTTCTATAGAACTTCCTTTTTAGTCTAGTGGGTACTCCCTTATCGCACAATATTCCAGACGCACTCCTCCACTTAAACAACCTCGCCTTAATTCTATGGACCACGTTCGCTCCAATCTCCCCAATCGTTGTAATAATTGATCCTAAATAACGAAAATGTTCACTCTTAGGTAGTTCTTGGTTTTCAATTTTCACTTCTCCCGTAGTTCTGTTGTGATTGTTACTAAAATTACACTCCATATACTCTATATGAGTTCTGCTTATCCTAAATCCTTTAAATTCAATTGTTTTTCTCCAAGTCTCCAATTTAATGTTAACTTCTCTAGTCTCATCCATTAACACAATATCATCTACAAAAAGCATACACCATGACACATTATCCTAAATATTTCACATCAACTCATCCATAATTAAAGCGAAAAGATAAGGACTTAAGGTTGATCCTTTGGTGCAACCATACAGAAATTAAAAATTCACTCATCTCTCCAGTAAGCGATCTAATAGTGGTCACCACACCTTCATACATATCCCTAAGAACAAAGATAAAAGCAGAAGCAAGTCCAACAAGTTTGCTAATGTTAAATGTTATCATTGTAGCATGAAAGGGCACATCAGAAAACATTGCAAAAAATTGAAGAGAAAGAACAAGGAGAAAGTGAATGAGAAAAAGAACAACGATGAAAAGGTTGATGATCGTGTTACCATCACTACTTCAAAAGACTTCATAGTTGTTTATGATGATAATGTTGTTAATATTGCATGCCATGACACCAGTTGGGTGATTGATAGTGGTGCCTCCATTCATGTTACATCTCGAGAGGAATTTTTCACTTCCTATGCATTCCATTCGAGGTCAAAGCACATCAACGTGAGGTATCATTAGATAAGAGAAATTCTTAATCATAAGTTGTTAGAACTTAGAAAAATTCATACTGATGATAATGGTTCTGATATGTTAACAAAAGCTCTAACAAGGGAGAAACTTGAGACTTGTTACTCGATTGCTGGGATAGAGAATCCCTTCTCCTAGTCGGAAAAGAGGAGATTAAGTGTTGGGTTGGGTTTCCCTCCTATGTAGAGGATGACCCAAACATTTTGGTAATGCCCATGTGAGCTACTTAAGCCTACATGGAGAGAAGCTTGGTTTTTTGGCCCATTTGTAAGAGAGTATTTAAGCTCCATTTTGCTACTAGAAATTCTAAGAGAGAGAGAGAGAGAGATGAGAGCACCCACAAAACAGAGAAGAAAAAAAGAAAACAGTTTTTTATAAACCCTATCCAGTTTTGATCAAACAATTCGATCAGCAAGCATTCGTGGTCCGATTGAGCTGAAATTTGGTAGGCGAGTTCACAACTCAAGGCTCTAAGATTTGAATAGTACCCTATTTTTGGTGAGATCTTTCCTTTTTTATTGCCAAGAGTGTTTATTTCTTGAGTTTGTATCTTTGTTGTTTGCCTCTAGTTATAACTAAGAAGAACTTGTAGTACACCCATTATTTGTTGATAGTGGAGATTTTGGTGGACTACGGTCCCGTTGTTTTTCCTTCTCACACCAAGAAGGTTTACGTAAAAATTGCTCGTGTGTTTTTGTGCATGTGCCTTTGGATCCATTTTGTTATATATATTTGCTCCATTTAGTTGCTTCCTAATAGATTCGCATAAAAAGGAAGAATATTTTATTTCTGCTAATTTTTGTTTGATTGGATTGTTGAATCGGTGTTTGTTTCTCCCATCAAAATGGTATCAGAGCCAGGTTCATATTGTTGAGTATCATGTGTTGAATGATGGAAGCTAATTTGAGTAAAATGTTTACTTTTAATGGTTCTAATTATCACTTGGAAAGGAAAAATGGAAAACCTTATGTGAAGTAATTTCATTTACCAGTGTTTGCAACTGAGAAGCCAGATAGTAAATCTAATGAAGAATGGACCTTGTTGCATCGACAAGTATGTGGATACATTAGGCAGTAGGTGGATGATAATGTTTGGAACCATATTAGTGGAGAGACACATGCACACTCACTTTGGAACAAACTTGAACAGTTGTATGCTCGAAAGACTGGAAACAATAAAATGTTTCCGATAAACTAATTGATGACTTTGAGATACCAAGATGGAACCCCATTGACAGATCACTTGAACACATTCCAAGGAATAATTAATCAGCTGGCTGGGATGGGTATCAAGTTTGATGATGAGGTACAAGAGTTGTGCTTACTTGGTACATTACCTAATTCTTGGGAGACATTCAGAATGTCATTATCTAACTTGGCTCCAGATGGTGTAATCAATATGGATCTAGCTAAGAGCAATGTTTTAAATACAGAGATGAGAAGGAAATCACAAGATCCTCTTCACAGTCAGAGGTTTTGGTTACAGAAAAGAGGGGCAGAAGTAAGAGCAGAGGTCCTAAGAACAAAGACAAAAGCAGAAGCAAGTTTAACAAGTTTGTTAATATTGAGTACTATCATTGTGGCATGAAAGGGCACATCAAGAAACATTGCAGAAAATTGAAGAGAGAGAACAAGGAGATAGGAAGGAAAGGTAATCCTTACCCTCTTTCTTCCCTTAGAAGGAATAGATGGATGATTAGCTACCACTGAGTCGAGTAATAGCTACAAGAAGGGCATCTCTTACTCTATTCTTAGGAAGGAATAGCAAGATGGGAATTGATAGCTACAATATCGACTCTCGTGCATACTACAATATCGATCCTAAATTAAATAAATATTCTAAGAAAATTCAAAATATTTCTTTATATTTTAATAAAATAAATATCAAAATCCCCTATGTGATCACTTTCTAGAGATTTGACTATAATATAGTTTTCCTGATTGAAAAAGGAAAGAAAAAATTCAGTAAACAAGCCCCAAGCATCAGTGGCATGTACCAAAAAATAAACGACATATAAAACAAAGCAACTCAAATAAAAAACACCTTCTTCCAACATTTCCGATTCAGATATGTGAATCTATTTTGCACTCACCCTTGTTTAAGACCTTGACTTCATTCAAACGACATGCCGCCATGTGTTTCCTTACTACCCTAATGCAATGTCTTCCCCTTATCCAAAGCTTATTATAACTTATTTTAATTTGGGAGTCTGTGCCAGACTGTTTGGTGCAGCTTCTACTTATAGCTTATTAGGTAGAAATAGCTTCAATAAGCTAAAACAAGCTGATTATTTAGAAATTGGGGAAGAGGTGCTTTTAGATTCTGTTTTCTAATTGATGCTTTTAGCTTAGAAAAAGCTCTACAAGACCAAGTTATCTCCTATATTAGTCTTTGCTCCAAATTCCCCACACTCTTGTGAAAGGAAGGTAGATTAGGAAATTTGAAAGAAGACCTTACAGAAGAAAGAAAATTTAAAAAGTGAAGTGCAAGAGAAAATATCAAACTACATTGCAAACAAACTGGGGGTGGTGGCCTAGTGGACACAAGGAGGCTAGCTAAGGAGCTACCACCGGGGATGGTGGCCTAGTGGAGAAGGCATCCCTCTCCATAGGCGTGACTCAGGTTCGACTCATGGGAGGGGGCGAATTTGCTACTTTGCAGCTAGCTTTTTACAGAGACCTCGCCCTGTACTCCAATTGAAATCTGAGCTCATCCGTAGCGTGTGGTTGAGCTCCATTGGTGTTTCGGTGGTAGATCCCTTCCTATGGGTTGGGTTAAATCATACCAGAAACCAGTTATCCCGGGGCATGAGCCCACAGATGCGGTGATGACATCTCAGAGTATCCTTTTTTCTTCAAAAAAAAAGAGGCTAAGGAGCTATGAGTTTTACTTTGTCCTGAATAAAGATAATCAATAATGTATGCATTTATGTAACACAGTACTCTTTGACTTTCTGCCTTCATAGTTTCCACCATTTCTGAAGTCCCCACACAAACTATGATTCCTTAATCTTTTTATAAATTGTTATATCCACATTTCCAACCTCAATGAAAGATGCATGATTGTAAACACTCTTTCTTAAGTCTATGATATTTGAAGGGAACAGTTCAATACTTTTGACCCTTCAGTCTTGTCCTGCAGCTAAAAGATTGAGATTCAGATAGATCTAACCCTAAGGCTATGTTTGGAGCATGGATTTGAAAAGAGATCTGGAAAGAGAAATGGAAAATGTGTGTAAAATGTAGGCAAAATATAGTTATATTTCATTCACATTTTACTTCTTCTTTTTTTCCTTTTATCCTTTCCAAATCCATACCCAAATCCATGAGCTAAGGCATAAAAATCACTAAATAATCAATATAGCCAAAAACCATTAATTTAAAGTCATGATTGCACATTGTAAGCTTTTCAACCATAAAACCTAAACCCACCAAACATCAAAGGTATACAAAGCATATAAGCAATAGCAGTTCTCAAACTAATATCATAAAGCATCTCTTAGAACAGTCTATATTAAGTATAAGCATATCTTGATACTCTCTCTCTCTCTCTCTCTCAAATACATTTAATTTTATGTAGGATTGAGTGCCAATTGAAGTTTTTGCAAAAACTATGTTACCCTAATCAAAACAGGAAATTTACCTTCACCCTTAGATTTTTAGCATCAGAGACTCCACCAATATCAGGATTAAGTCCATCAGGCCGCCCTGAAGTCCTATCTGCAAATACCAACTACCTCCAATTAATCAAATTTTAAATCAATCCCCAAATGGATCGCTGATTCAACGCTTCATACAATATATATATAAACTCAAATAATCAAACACAGACACTACTCAAACATTAATTTCAATCTTATTCAGCTAAAAAAATCGAAGAAATCGACAAAATCATGAAGATCGGAAAATTGTTTCAGGTCATTACCTGGAAGAGAGGAAGAGCAGCCCATATCTGAGGCTAGACCGTACAATTATATGTAGGTGTATATATAAACACAGATATATGTATATTTATGATTGTATATAGTTGGTTAAAATTTGATTTTTTATTTTAAAAATGTGTAAAAAAGTATGTTTCCAAATTGGCCTGATTTAGGGTTTAACGCAGAGAGGAGAGAGATGAAGTGAGTAATTTAGCAATTTTGATGCTATGGAGGGAGAGAGTATGGAGATAGAGAATTGCTATCGAAAGATCTACAATGGCTGTTTCCAGAGAAAGAACTGTGCCTTATTGATGGTACATTGGTTTGGAAACAGCTAGTTCCGCTCTGAGAATAGAGTGAACCCAAGGACTCTAATCGGATCGAGGTGGGTCGGGATTCAAGCGGGTTTGAACCCGAAACAATTGTCCGTTTACTAAAAGTCTGGTCCGAACTGGGGCTTATTTATGGGCCTTCTAACATTTAATTGGGCCTTCCTAACTAATTTTGGGCCTACTTGTGTGATCCTATGGAGGCGCCGTTTTGCTGCCGTTTAGAAAAAAAGTAATGTTACGTATCATGAAAAAATATTATGAAATTGATTATGAAAAATTTTTCACTGTTAGATTATACATGCAAGAAAATATTATATACTAATCAAGAGATAAAAAATCTTCATGGAACATTTCATGATATTTTTTTCATAATCCTTAGTATTATTCGAAGCTACATGCATTAATTAGTGTACTAACTAATGTACCAATACTAGTTATGACATTATTATCGACCCTACTCATTATACAAATTATAAATACTCAAAACATCTTAAATTATGCCATGTCATCAATTGATACACTAGTTAGTACACTAATTAGTGCATATAACATTAGTTTTAAAAAAAAAACATACCACTGCTTCTTGTTGATGACGTGTAGCCACATTCTCACGCCACATGTCAAATAACCATGTTACACTTAATTACAATAATACTCCATCAACTATTAGTTAATAGATAAGTCTACGTGTACAGGACCTATTCACATAATACGATATAGATTTCTCATTATATCATATTTTGTAAATGATTTATGTATTCATAGCATTATTATTAGTTAATATAACCTTATTTTTTTATTTATAAATCTGTATATTTGGATTCTCTTAATTATAAAAACGTATCACTTTTATTCCTCTATATCTCTTTTAGAAGGGAAGCGTTTGTATGATTTTTATAATTGAGGGACCAATATATATGAATTTATAAATAAAAAGAGTAAAATAATAATCATTGATGGTTGAAAATGTGTTGGTGTAATTAACCTTTTAAAAAAAATAACTTTAAAGAAATTATATTGAACAATACAATAGTGATAAAATTGAAAATAGTCAAATGGTAGAATTAATAGGATTTTACCAAATGTTTCTTATAATCTTGAGTCAATCTAAATATAAGATGTGATAGACAATTTAAATAGATTAGTAATCTTATGTTAATCCTTTAATTTAATTTGTCCAAACAAAAATAGTCACGAAGTAATTTATAATTATTTTTTGATCTTATCATTTATATGTAATTCTTCCTAAATTGTTTTATATATTTTCGGGTAAAAAGGGCAAAAAGAAGGGAACATAGAAAGGGAAGGAAAATAGTCAGCTTGTTTGGTTGTGGTTTTTAGAAAATAGTTTTCAGAAAATTTTATTTTTTTATTTTCTGTATTTTAATATTTTCAATGAATTTTTTTAATATTATAAGCAATTTTTTTTTAAAATTTTTAGACACACCTAACATAAATATACTTCAAAAGTATAATATTTGTAGAAAAAAAAAATCTTTAAAAAATACACTAAATACCAAAAAATAATACAAAATTTTAGTCCATTTTTCGTATTTTGGTGTATTTATTAATTTTTTTAAATATTTTTCACAATTTTTTTACTATTTTGATATATCTAAGTAAAGCACATCTAAAAAAGTTTAAAAAAAAATTACTTAAAATTTTAAAAATATTCACTAAATATAAAAAATACGAAAAATAAAAAATTAAATTAAAAAAATTAAAACCAAAGATACTGAGTACGAATGAAGAGATGGTCACACATGCCCCAAATGGGTTAGCAAGTGAGATGTGAGGCGAATAAGTGTTTGACATGTTTGGGTGATATTTGGTGTAATTGATTGGACTAACCAACTTCTCAGGGGACAGTCCCACCTGAAGTTTGGAGATAAAATGGGTCCTTTTTTTGGCAATACGCACTTATCATATCATCTACACCATTTTAGACTTATTGCTTCACTCTCTGGAAACTCTTTGATTGCTTCCGTTATCTTTTCATAACCCAATCTTTATACTGTAGTTGTTGACATTTGACAACTAACCAACTTTAAAGAACAAATTTTACAAAATATATATATATATATATATATTATGATTGGGTGACTGGATCAATTTACGCGCACCTCAATTAATTTTAAGATTTAAATAAAATATTTTTTTCATATAAATTAGACAAATTTCAAACAGGGCCACTAAATAATTTTAAGATTGACGTAAAATATTTTTTTCACATAAATCAGACAAATGTCAAACAGAGCCACAAAATGAGATTTTGGTTCTCTTTCATCATGTGAACTTTAGATTCATGTATTAGAATAAGTTTCTCCACTTTGGTTGCCAAAGTTAGTGGTATTAGATTTTATGAGATCTTGATAATCAGCCAATCTAATCACTTTGTTAAACATGTACTATTGTTTTCAAAAAGTTACAACACTGAAAAAATGCATAGAAATTAATGTAGTGTGTCACTCTCATAATATGGAAAGTAAATTTTTTAGTAGTTTTTTTGTTTTGTTTTGTTTTTTTTTTTTTTTTTTTTGACTTTTTTATTAAAATATGAGAAGAAAAAAAATAAAATATTTAAAAAGGACTTTTTTGTTTTGTTTTTTTTTTTTGTTTCTTCTTTTTTAACGCTAGAAGTAAAATGAATGAAAATAAATCTTTGATTTTTTTGTGTGAGTTAATTTTTTTTTTATTTTTTAACTTTTTTAAGTAACTTTTTAATTAAAATAATCACTTATTAAATGACCCTTAAATATGAATGACCCTTTTGTTTCTTAATTATTTTTCATCCATTCCATATTTGTGGGACTCTCTTTGAAATTATTCGGCCAAGCAAATATGTTTTTTTTTATAGATAAATTTAAAATTCAAATATAAAATTAAACTCTTACTTCTCTGGGATGCAAAAGACATCTAGAAACTCATGTCCATGTGGGTTTGAAGCATAACCATGAGGTCGGTGCCCTTATCTTGGTGATATTTTGAGGTTGGTGATTAGACTAACTCCCCATTCAAGGACAATCCCAACAACAGATTGGAAATATATGGCACCAATTTTCAATAATATATGATTGTTATTTATTAATATTCACGGGAGAAATCATATCTCATATCTTTATATTTTTTACATTCTTTTTATAGTTTTTAATTTGCATTCGCATTGAGAATCCAAACTGTTTTTCCTGTAGGTTTCACAATGAAGGCCATCAATGTAAAAAATTAACTTCATCGAACAATTATAAATATAGGAATAAATTGCATTTTATTTTATAAAATAGATAGTTTAAATTTAATTATATTTACTATTCATTTTATAAAATAAAATGCAATTTATTTTTGTATTTACAATTTTATGACAGTTAATTTTTTTTTGTATATATGAGCTTTATCGTGAAACTTACAAGTTAAACCGTTCGAATCATCAATACAAATTCATATTCAAACCTACAATAAAAATATAGAGAAGTGTGAAAAGGAGCTTATCCCAATACTCACACCTTAGCCTTCTGAATTTTTGGGCTAACTTCTCAATCTCTTCAATTCCCTCCAATTCCTTCCCAAAGTAATTGGCCAACCATTATTTGTGCTCTATGTTCTCAAGTCCAAAGTGAACATCCAATTAGGGGTAATTAGGAATGTGCAACCTCTAAATTCGAATTAATTTAAATCGACTCAAATTAATATGTGCAGTTTGAGAAAATGAGAGAGTTAGGTGATGCAAAATTGATAAGTTGGTTGGTCTCTGTGTCAAAATTTGTCAATTCACTCATGAATCAATCCAACCCACTTATACGATACATAAAATTACCTTACATCTGTCCGCACACAATCTCTCTACAAATCCTAAAACCATCAATTAAATGACACATAACCATCATTTTTATCGCAAATATATTTTTTAGTTTTGGGTTTAGATTTTCTCAAATTGTCATCTCAAAATGAGAGAGTTTTTGGGCTCAGTAGGCCCATTTTAGGATCTATTTCAGTGATTTAAATCGTTTTATTTTTTAGGTCTCATTGAGTATAATATTTATACAAAAAATTAAAATGATTGGATATCGGTAACTATAGGTTTGAAACATAATTGTTTAAAAGAAAATAGACGACAAATATAATTTTAAAAATAGTCATCCAATTTTTTGTAATACAAATTTGATTCAAGCATATAGTTATCGATATCCAATCATTCTAATTTTTTATATGAATGACTATTCTACTAAACGAGTCTTTAAAGAGTGAACGGTTCAGATTATCAAAATCGGTTCCAAAATAGACTTACCAAATCTAAACTTTCTCTCAAATTGAGATAACCAACTTGAAAAAAAAGCTAAACCCGTATATTTTGTTCTAATTTTATTGTTTAAAAATAGAAGAAGAGACAAAGTGGTAGTCTAAGACTTATCTTGGGAAGTAGGTTAAAATTTGATTTGATTTTTTTTTTTTTTTTTGAACTTTTTTGTTTTTTTTTCAATTTAAAAAATGTAAAAATAAAAATATAAAAAAAGTAAAGAAATAATGTAATTCAAAAAAATTAAAAACCCAAACATTTGCTTTTAGCCAAGTTCCTCCAATGGTATAATTAAAGTGGGTGTTATGGAGAAATTTGTGTATGTCAATAGAGTAGCCTGTGACACTATATATATATATATATGTCATCTATTATTCTTCAAACACTAAAAATAAATATAATAGATCATACTGTTAAAATCAATTACAATACTAAAAATATATGACATGATATATACCATATCTATTTATAAAAATTATTTTTGTGTTAAATATTTGTTAGGTATATAAAATAATATATTATGGTCCCATTAGAAATGCACTCTCTTTTTCTCTTCACTCTTTTCCTTTTATTTTGAGTAAGGTTAGGAGTTCAAAATATTTTATTAATATTTTTTCCAAATATTTCACATAAGTACGCGACTCATATAAAATTTACATAATATGATAAAATATTGATAACACATACTGCCGTTTTGGAACCAAAATAAAAAGTCATGTTTTTGTCAAAAAGGTCTAAAAACGCAAGTGACAAAAACACAACAAAATTGGTTTGGGAAGTTATAACAACGCAAGTGTGAAATTACAAATTGGGATCTATGACAAAAAAATAAAAAAATAAATTTCTTATGTTCGATAAGGGTATTTTAGTCATTTTAATTTGATTTGACACCGTAAACAAATATTAAACTAAAAAGTCAAAAGTCAGTTTTTTACCAACTTCTCAAATCACTTTTCAAAAAGCTAAAAAGCTTGGTAAAAACTTAAAAGCCAACTTTTTACAAACTTCCTATAATTTCACACATTTTTCTTTTATTTTTCTTATTTCTGCCATTTGCAGAGAGGCGACAGTGGTTGTACCGTCTCAACCCCTCTTAGGCATCCATAACGGATGTGTTAAAATTATGTGTTAAAGTGTGTATTATATGACAAAAAAATGTTAAAAGTGAGACCTAAAAATATATATTAAAAGAGTTTGTTAATTTAGTGAGTGAATAGTACATGAATGGTGGTACAATGGATGTGTTAAGGTGTGTTAAATATATATATCTATATATATATATATATGTGTGTGTATATAATAAAAAAATAAATAAATAATTTAGTTTAATCAAAAATTTCAAGTCCAAAAAAAAATCCCAAGAAGTAAAAAATAAATAAAAATTTGCCGTTGACCGGTCAATCGGTAAGACCAATTTTTTTTTTTTCTTCTTTTCTTGAAGGATTTGGAGCCGGATGTCCGGAGGACTTCCGGGGGGACGCCCCACACGCACATTCACTCTCTCCTTCGCTAACTAAAACACTTGCTGCAGATAACACACATATTAATATCTGACACTAACACACACCACTAATACACACGTTAACAACTCCATTGCATCCTCAAACAATACCCTCAACTAACCAAAACTTGGCACCTGATCCTAACACACAGCTTAGTTAGTGTGTCCATTGTGAATGCTCTTATCTCTTTCTCTCTCTCTATCTTTTTTCTCTCCATTCTTCTCCACTTTGTTAAGATACTCTAGACAATTAGTCTCCGTTTGAGAAGTTGGTTTTGAAGTTTTTTTTGGCTAAAATAACCACAAAAAAATAAAATAGATTTTTTAGTTCAATAAGACAAAACATTACATTCAACACATAATCATTACATTATTTCTCTCATAAAAAATTTAAAAAAGCCAAAAAAGTCAAAAACCTTTCCCAAACTAGGCTTTTTAGTCCCAGGTTTAAATAGTTAAAAAAGTAAAAAAGTCAAAAAACCAACCCACTTTCCAAACAAATTAGCAAACATGGTGGCTAAAAGCGAAATTGCCCCTATTGATAATATTATTTTTTAGTTTAAAAATCAAAAAAATTATTAAAAAAATTAAAAAATCAATAATCTATATTAAAAATTAAAGATTTTATTTTTTCTTTATTTTTTGAATATTTTTTCATAAAAAATTAAAAAATTATTCTAAACATACTAGTTTTTTTACATCATATTTTAATAAAAAAATTTAAAAATTATCAAAAAAGCCTGTTTCCAAACAAGCCCGAGAGACCATTTAGGCTTATTTTGACAAATTAATTAAAAGTTAATTTTTTTTAACTATTTGGTTTTTTTAAATCACGTTACTGCTCTATTTTTTACACATTTAAAAAAATAAAAAATAAATAAATAAATAATTTTTAACCTATGTTCCAAAATATGCCTTATGCTACGGCCTCATTTGGAAATAAATTATTTTAATAATTTTTTAAATTTTTTATAAAAAAATGTGCAGAAAATAAAAAGCGTGATGTGACAATTTATAGTAACTTTTTAACTAAAATAGTGGGTCCCCCAAACAAGACTTAAGGCTATGTTTAGCATGAGTTACTTTGGCTATTTTAGTCATAGAAAGATAAAATATGTTAAAAAATCAATAAGATAAAATCTCACATTCAAATCATAATTATTTCATTTTTTATCTCACAAAATTTAAAAAGTCAAAAAGTTTATTCTAAACAAGGGTTTTTAGCCTCAACTTGTTTTGGAAAGATGTTTAAAAGCTGATTTTTTGGTTTTTTTTTTTTTTTTGACTTTTCTTTAAAAAATGTAAGAGATGACGTGACCTAAAATAGGTTAAAAACTGGAAGATGACTTTTAACTATCTTTCAAAAAATAGCTAAAAAGTTAAAAAACCAACTTACATTCCAAATGAAGGCTTAAAAATATTTTTTTTATCACATTTTTTTATACGTTTTTTTTTAAAAAAAAAACTTTTAATTTACTTTTCAAAACAAGTCAGTCTTACTAGCACTCCTTTTGCTTTAGGATAAAAATATTTATTGTATTATGTCTTATTGATTTTTAAAATATATATATATACACGAATCAAAATAAAATTTTAATAAAAATGTAAAAATATTAATGAGGTATTAAAAAAAAAAGATAATTTATAAATATACTCTAAAAAAATTATCTCGTGCTAGTCACGTGCCAACTCTCCTTTACTTATTGACAACAAATTATTCATTGCGTGACATTGTAATTTAAGAGATTTATGGCCTAATTAAAAATAATATAATAAAAAAGGGTACAAGATGTTAAATGCAATTAATAAGAGATGGGAAAATTTATTAATTGATTTTGAGACATTACATGATCACAAGCCAATCACAAACTCGTATTATATTTTATTTTTTATATTTTGTAATTACTTAACATAAAATCATAGATCCTATTTTTTTCATTAATTATAAAACATATAAAACTCCACGTGACACTACTCCTACACCAAGACTAACTAATAACTTCTCCAGAGAGATAGGAGATATGTTAGGAGAAATTATTTGGTGGTTTTCAGAATGATGAGTCGGTGCCTTAAAAAATGTTATATATAGAGAGTAAGAGTTATATATAAAAAATTTAGTAAGAAATTTAATAAATTATTTGAGGTTCTTAGAATAATTCAAAATTATATGTATGAGTTTGTGTAAATCTAACACGTATGTAAAACATTTAATAAATTATTTAGAATTTTTAATATGTTTTAATAATTTTTGCCATGTTACACATTCATGATACATTGCAGATTCAGTGATATGACAGCATGCTCTATCCAGCCAACTCATGACACGTTTCAATCTCTCAGCTGGTCCCACCAACCACTGGAAGAGAAAAAATTATGAGCACGATAAAGACAAAACAATAATATTACAATATTAAGCTTAAGACTCAAAAATTATTTAAAATTATTGTTTTATTATTCATATTTATTCTGCTTACGAACTCTATATTACACAACGATAATACTACGTAACTCAAATTTTGTGATTCAAAAGTGGCTCAAATGGTCAAAATGACATCGTTTTTTAAAGATGAACAATAAAAAAAAAAAAAAAAACGCGTCTTTTTTTTTTTCCTTTACAAAAAATTTGAGTTCTTTTCATTACACAAATGTAATTTCTACAACACAATCATTAATCTAAAAAAATTTAGGTTGTTATTTCTGGATTAGCAGACTTGAAAATAAAAACATCCCATTTTTTTCACTTACCTTTGCAGATTGTCTGTCTACTTTTATTTATGTATTTCTGATAGGTGCACATTTATTTATTTATTTATTTATTTTTGGAGAAATTAACCATTCAGAGGGAATTTTCAAAAATTATTATGAAAAAATTTATACTTTGCTTGGTTTAAATTCTTAAAAATTATTTTTAAATGGATTTTCATTTGTCTTCATTGATTTTTTTTCATGTTTTAATCACTTTTATATTTTATAAATACATCAAGATTAGATATATCTATTAAAAGTAAAAAAAAATTAACTAAATATGAAAAAAAATGAAAGCCATAACAAAAATGCACAGAGATTTTTATTTATTTTTAGTATTTTTTTTGATATTTTTGTCAAATTTTTTTTTTTTTACTTTTTAGATGTATCTAGATTACGTGCAATTAAAAAGTACCAAACAATTAATTAAAATATGAAAAAAAATCACTAAACATAAATGACAATTCATTTAAAAATAATTTTTGAAAAATCAAATTAAACAGAGCCTATTGTTTTAATTTTTAATATTTATAATGTTTACTATTTTTTGTAAATAATTTTTTTGACTAGCAGTGGTAGGTAATTCTCCCTAATTTTATTTTTCCTAATTTTATTTTTCCTATTCCTCCAAAATAAAATTATATAAAATTTTGGAGAAATACAATTTGGTTTAGCAGTGAAAAATAATCTCATTTTTATGGTGGTATAAATCAATCTCTTTTGTGCATGGTACAAGTGTTTCTTGTATTTGGTGAAAGTCAATTATGTGTGTCAGACTTGTGAAAAAAATCTCAATTGTAATATAATTGTTTTAAAACTATCACATTTATTTATAATTTTTTCAATTTTTTTTATACAAAATCATTTTTATTTGAGAAATGTTATAATATGCACTTTAAAAAAAGTATATAAAATATGCAACACAAAATATAATTTATTGCTCATTACAAAAAGGTAAATCACACTCATCTTTTTTATGATTGGAAGAAAATATAGTCAACCCTACATTATTGATATAATTATACTAATATTTTCTGAGGTTTTAATTCTCATAATAGTTAGGTCATTTGTATCAGTAATTTGTTAATTTTATAAATGAAAAAAATGATGCTATCATTCATTTTGATATTTGACTCTTTTTTTATATATTTAAATATCTACTTATAATTTGCATTAGTTTCAGTTACTTTATAGTCTTACTAAAAAGGAACTCAATATAATTATACCAAAAGTATAAGACTAATTAGTGTGTTTAGTTTGAGTTTTCTAAATTAAAGGGTTGTTTAGGGTGTCTTAGATAAGTGCACTTTTTGTCTTTTTTTTACTAAAAAGTTGAGGAAAAAAATATAGATGTTTGGGTTAACTTTTTGACTTTTTATGAAAAAATGTATATTAAAAAATTGTATAAATAAGTATATAGGGGAATAAAATAATGTGTAGGCTGTACGGTTGAAAGCAGCGCTGCAGTGAGTGTGTAGGAGATTGATTCTCTACTTTTTGGGCATAAGTTGGTCTGTTCTGTTTAGCCCATGGGGGCCACCACAGGTCCCGTTTTACTAATCGGAACCGTTTATGTGTAAACTTGTCGAGTACTATATATTAGTAAAAAATCACGTTGATTAGATATTGATAGCTATCTGATCGTGTTAGTTTTTTTTGTCAATTGTTAACTATAACACCATTCATTTTTTATACAAAACTGATTTGATCATGTTGTTAGCGATATCCGGTAGACGTGATTTTTTATAGGCATATAGTGCTAGACAAGTTCTATATATTCAATGGTTCGGATTATCAAAATAGGACCCATAGTGAGCCCGCACGGGCCCAACTTTTCCAATGTCACTTAGTGAATGCTTATAAAATAAATTTTTTTTCCTTTCTTGGCAGTTGGTTTGACTAGTGGGCCGAAAAGTTGAATTATTTTTTAATATTTATATATTAATTTTTTTATATATATATTTTTGATGAATAGTGATAACTTTTTAAGTAATTTTTTGACTTTTTGTCTTTTTTAGTGGATCCCAAACCAGCCCTAAGTTTTTTAAAAACTGAGTTTTTTTATTTTCGTGTTTTTTTGTTTTTAGTGAATATTTTAAAATTTTTAAATATTTTTTTCACTTTTTTAGATGCATCTTATTTAGATGTATCTAAAAAGTAAAAAATTTGTGAAAAAATATTTTAAAAAATTAATAAATACATAAAAATATTAAAAAATTGTACTAAATTCTTATATTTTTTTTGTATTTGTGGTATTTAGTGAATTTTTAAAAGATTTTTTTTACATTTTTTTTTACTTTTTAGGTGTATTTATGTTAGGCGTGTCTAGAAAGTAAAAAATTTGCTTAAAATATTAAAAAATTTAGTAAAAACAAAAAAATGCGAAAAATAATAAAGTAGAATTTTCTGAAAAGTATTTTTAGAAAAATGGAACCAAGCAAGCTAAATTGTATTTTTCTCAAACGTCAAGATATGTGAGTGTAATTTAACCTTGTAGCCCCGTTTGGAGATTAAATATTTTAGCAAAGAAATGAAAAAAATTACTATAAGTTGTCACATTATTATTTATACTTTTATGCGTATCTTTTTGTAAAATAATAAAAAATTAATAAAATAATCTATTTCTAAACAAGGCATTGTTCATAAAAAAGTACAACTTCATAACTTTAAAATGCATACCATAGTTTCACATTTTATAAATCTCACAAAAAAAATGAAAATAAAAAATACTTTTACGATAAAAATCATAAATTTTTTATGATGTTGTAAGACTATAAAAGAAGGGCACCCTCGTGTCTAAAAGTAAATTTAATTTGTAGTGTTAAATTAAAAAAAGCACATATTATCTTTGAGAATGTATTTTTTAAAAAAGTATATATTGTAACATTTTTTACTTTTATTTATAAAAAAATAATATTATTACGTCATTTTTTATCTATTTACACATTCATGGTGATGGAGAGAGGGAAAAAAAAAAAAGAAAAAACAAGAAAAGGGGGTAAGTTATGAAAAAAGGGGAAAGGTGCCGCACGAGGGGGGAATCAAAAGTAGTAGAAGAAGTAGTAGAGTGATGACTAGGGAGTGAGTGATGTAATTCAAATTGAAAAAGGGAAAATAATAAATTGGTGATACTTTTAAAAAATAATTATAGATTAGGATAATTTTTATAAATTTTAATAATTAAAATTATAAGAGTCTTACTAACAAATGTTCTTCAGATTCAAGTAAAAGATTAAAAAAAAAAATAATACAATTTTTTTATTAAATTTAATACATTTTTATTAGAATCAATATATTTTTTTAACATTTTTATATATTTTAAAGATTTTTTTTAAATATATTTTGCAATATTAAACAGCAAAGATAGTACTTGTTAGCATTTGTTAAATTATAATTTTTTTTATTATATAAATTTATAATTTTTTTGGAAAAGAAACCACTATCTTATAAGTTATAACTTTTCCATAAAAAAAAGAAAAAAAAGAAAAAGAAGCAACTCAGTGCGTACGATGTCTGTCTCCCTCTCATAAAAGATTCTTTATGTCGGTTCTCTCACCTTCCCCGGTGAAAAGTTATGTGTAATATTTACACGCGTCACTCTCCTATTTTTCTCTCATTAAAATTAATTATTTTCATTAGTAAATTTTTTTAAAATATAAGTATTTAATAATGTCAAATGGAAGAAAAAAAAAATATTGACCTATATCTTGGATAATGATAAATATTAACTGGCTCATTTTGATCTAATTATGTATTCTAATTTGCAATGCTTAGAGCATCTCCAACGGTTGAACAAATTTTTTTTATCAAATTTGAGTAAAAAAAAGTCAATTTTCTCATTTTGATACCAACAGCTCCAACTGTTCACTGTAGCGTGCATCAAACAGAGGGTCGTCTGAGAGATTGACTGGCCAGCAAATTTTTAGTTTTTGCCTTCATTTGTGTTGCTTGAAAAAATACTAAGGTGGTCGACCCCGTAGTATAAAATTTTCACAAATTTCTATTTTAACGGCTATGCACAGTGAATTGGTGAAAGGAGCAAGTCGTCCTTAGTTTGGTGAAACGTTTGATATTTTCTTAATTTGATACTGTTTTGGTGCAACCGTTAGAGCACAAAAAATAACTTTTTTTCAACAAATTTAAATTTGATGTTAGATTTTATAAACAGTTGTAGATAGCCTTAATAACTATGTACCATGAAATCAAAGGGTTCTGAATGCTTTTGATATCATGATATTATTCACCTAATTTAGTTTTAATTTTTTGAATTTTATTTTTTAAAAATTAAATTTTTTATTTTTTATTTTTTTTTACTTGATGAGATTTGAGACTTGGCTTGATTTGTTTTTTTTTTTTTTTTTAGTGAATTTTTTTAATATTTTAAGCAAATTTTTTACTTTTAAATACACTTAATATAAATACAATTAAAAAATATAATATTTGTGAAATTTTTTTAAAAAAATTCACTAAATACCAAAAAAAAAATGAAAATTCAGTATATTTTCATATTCTTGTATATTTATTGATTTTTATAAATATTTTATTTTTGAAGTACGTTTAGGTTAGTTGCATCTAAAAAGTAAAAAATTTACTTAAAATATTAAAAAAATCATTAAAAATAAAATATACAAAAAATAACAAACTTAATTTTAAAAAAATTGGAACCAAACATATTTTTTACCATAATAAACATAACAGTAAAAAAAAAAAAAACAAAACATAACATAATTAATGGTCAAGTTTAAAAATTAAAATAAAATAGTTTTAGAATTACACAGTTTAAAATGCGATAACTTTGATTCAACTTTAAATCTCGACTGTTAAGACACTACCAGAAACATCACAACATTGGAAAACACGACAAGATCGTGATACATGAAATCAACATATCGTTCTTTCACAAAATGTCTTTTGTTGGTGTTTTCATTTGAATTAATTACATTATCATCTTTCTCTTGTTATAATGGATTCATTAGAGGTTGTTTGGGATGATCTAAATAAGTGTATTTTTTATCTTTTTATGAAAAGATGTACAAAAAAGTAAAGAGATGATGTAATGAAAAAAAAGATGAAAAAATAAAAAGATGAATTATATAGAAGATGTCAAACAACTCCTAAATTTCACGTTCAAAAATTATTTTGACGTGAATAGCGCTACATAAGACAACAATAAAATATGGAACCACATGCCCCGATTTAATTAAATACGATCACAAGAAATCAAAATTCTTGATCTTTAACTTATGCATTGAGATACACATAATAAAGGGTTGTTTGAAATGATCTAAATATGTGTATGACTTTTTATGAAATATGGGCTGGATTTTGATTGAGTTTGAGATGATGTGTTAGAGAGATGATGTGACTTAAATAGAATAATTACTTTTTAATTTTTTGACTTTTTTAAAACTTGCCAAACTAACCCTAAAATAAAAACTTACATGGAGAGATGGGTTTAACAAAATTTAATGTGAAACTACTAAATAAAATTGGAGTTAGTTAACTCAGTTATTCATGACCAATGCACTTCACTAACAAGTTATTAATTCAAGATTTTCTCTCTGTTATGACGTTCATAGTAAATATATATTGACTAACCAAATTATTAAAAATTGAGACTCGTAAAAAGATAATTAACCATACATCACAACAAGTCATAAATTAAAAGCACTTGAAATAAATTCAAATCTCACATTTACTTATTTCTCAATTTAAATTCCGAAAAAGATAATTAATCATACATCATAAGAAGTCACAAATTGAAAACACCTAAAATAATTTCAAATCTCACATGCACTTATTTCTCAATTTAAATTCCTATCGGTTACAAATTATTGCAGCAACTTAGCAAGTGAAGAAAAATGACCATTCTTTTTTTCTTTTCCTTTTTTTTTTTAATAAGCTAAACCTTTGTTTAAAAAATATTAAAATATTACCACGTAGATAGTGCAATGACCATTAAGCACTTACACTTGCGAAAATTAAAAACTTTAAATTGACCAATAGAAATCAACTTCAGTAATAGTAGAGCAATAAATTTAGAAATACAAAAATCAAACAGAGAATTAGATATAAAAAATAAATCAATAGATAATATTTTTAAAAAATAGGTTCTACTAATAAATTTTTGTAAGATTTTATCTATCTATATGCTTCTTTTTTAAAAAAAAAAATAATTTTATGTTTAATTTATGTGTTCTTAATAATATTGATCTTAGAATAATAGCCACTAACACTAGAATTTGAAGGTACCCAGAAGTGAAAGAAGATGAGAGTCTCATCAATCAAATAAAATCTACTTATATAGCATCTGAGAAAGATGAATTAATCACAATAATCAATCAAAACCCACTTCATGAATTTAGTAATGACTTGCATCTAACACCAAAATTCATAAAAATTCAAAAATAATAATAATAATTAAACAAAACCCATGCCTAAGGCCAAAACCCACCTTCTCAAATCCCTCTCAAAGCAATCGTAGTTATGGGATCATATGAGAACCCGAATTCAAAATTTTCGAAATATAATTCAACAATTAAGAAACAAAATATAGAACAAGAAAACAATAAAATTAAGAACAGAAAAACCGTGTTTTCAACACGAATTTGACCAAGATTCATGGATAACAACATACATATAAATATATTTATATAGATCTAGAGTTGTCTCAAAATGTGGTACAATATAACGATCAAAATTTCTAAGTGATACTAAACTATATGTGAATATATATATACACAGGTATATGATGATGAGGATGATCAAGTGTCTCCACAGTCATTCCAGCAAACTAACATGATGACACAGCGGCGAAGTATGTAGAACCTTGCTCTCTGATCCTTCACTAGCCTACTGCATCTCTTCCCAAAGGATCTGCACCGGTCTCCCACGTGCCTGTTGCAAAAGCTTGTTCTTTCTTCTTCTTTCATGACTCACTCACTCTCTGGATTGTCTGTGTCTGTCTTGCAAGTGGTGTATAAACAGAGAAAGAGAGAGAGAGAGTGGATGTTTGTTATTGGAATGGGAGAGAGGGTTTTGAGCTTATTCTGTATAGTAGTGTGATTAGGTTGTGTGTGTGTGAGAGAGAGAGAGAGAGAGAGAGAGAGAGTGTGTTTGTGTGTTTATTATTGGAATGGGAGAGAGGGTTTTGAGCTTATTCTGTATAGTAGTGTGATTAGGGGTGTGTGTGTGAGAGAGAGAGAGACTGTGTTTGTGTGTTTGTTAGTGGTAGTGAAGAGAGGGAGTTGTGCTTATATAGGTCTATTTTGGAATTTAGATTAAAAGTCAGTTTTTTAGGTTTTTGATTTTTTTAAAAAAATTAAAAAATAAAATTTTAACTTATTTCCCAAAACAACCATAATAGTAGTAAGTAGTGTAGGGTGTGATTAATAATATATAGTAGTAAGTAGTGTAGGGTGTGATTAGGTGAAGTTTGATTTAGTGAATGAATGGTCATTTCCCAGTTGAGAGTTGTTCAGTGTTGCACTGAAGGTTACAAGTGGTAATTTATGAGAATCCACTCCACCAATGCTTACTAATGCCCTTTCCCTTCTTTTTTTCCCTTTTGTTTTGATGGGTAATGCTAGGGAGTTTAAAAAAAATCTGTGGTTTGTTTTTTTAAAAATTATTTTTAATTGAGTTTTTGTTTTTATTTTTTAATATTTGAATTCATTTTTCTTAAACTTTTTAAATGAAGTTAATTAAAATGTATTTTAAAAATAAAATAAATTAATTAAAATATTAAAAGAAATCACTAAAAATATACAGATATTTAAACAAAAATATGTGTACATTTTTATTCAAGTTTTCATTTATTTTTGTTTGGCACCATTGTGTTGTGATTGCTCCTGAAAGCAAGGATACAATACTTGGTTATCTAATTCTATGATGTGACCAAACCAAGAGACTAACCATATGTATATTTTTTAAAATTGGATTACTAAGTTGTCTTCATTGAAGAAAATAGTTAGATTAATTAATTTTCCATATTACATCAATTCAATCTTTGGCTCCTTTTCTCCCATTTTTGAGTTTATCTATTTGAATTGTTAAAATCACATCAACAATTCAATCAAATATCTTGCACACAGATCAACTTTTTGATTAAACAATAATATATTATCTTACCCAAATCCAACGAATTTGACTTAAATTAAAAGTAATTATACGTCAAATCAATTTCTTTAATTATCTTCTTATGAATTGAAAAATAATTGGGAACTCTAATAAATGAGCACTAATGAGGGTATATTTCATTGTGATTTGATATTTTGACTTTGATTTTTTTTCAGTTCCGCTATGTAACCCGAAATATCAGAGGCTCAAGTGGCCCAAAATCCGAAAAGGATGTCATTTTGGGATTTCCCCCCCTCCTCTATAACTCGCAGTAGAAGGAGAAGAAATAAAGAAAGAAGAGGAGAGGAGAGACAGAGAGATTCAACAACCAAAACCAAAACTAATCAGACATCATCATCAACAACCAAAACCAATAACAAATTCAAACCCACAAATCAAAACAAATCAAAACCAATCAGAGATTTACCAGAGAGATTCAAATCATCAACAACCAACCCATCATCATCAACACATTATCATTATCACACATAGAGATTTATAGAGAAAGAGATACATAGAGAGAGATAGATACACACACACAGAGATATAGATCTGTGTATACATACAGAGGATGGCGGGCTGTGGTGGTGCCGCCGGTGACAGCGTCGGTGATGGCTTCTCTCTTTCTCTTTGTCCCCCTTTCTTCTCTCTTCTTTCTCTCTCTCTCCCTCCCTTTCTTTGTTTCAGATATAAAAAGGGAGGAGGGAAAAAATCAATTCAAAACGTCATTTTGGATTCGAGCCAATTGAGCTGCGGAGAATTCAAGCTCTAAAGCATTTCTCATTTTTTTTAAAAATATTTTTTATCACATTATTAGAGCTCAATTAAAATTTCAAAGTTAATGTACGTATCATTTATCTTTATGAACTCATCAAAGTCAGTAGATGAAGAGATCAGTCCTTTGTTGATAACATTGAAATGATGTGTCTTGATAAATAGTACAAAGAATTTATTTATTTTTTTTTATTGGACTATTTTTATTAGTATAATAAACATTGCACTATTCTTATTAGTGTAATATCATTTTCAGTTTAGATTTTGTGATTTTTTTTTTTTTTGGAACATGGTTTAGCCTTTCTGATTAATATGACTAAAATGTAAGAAAAACTTAAGGCAACCACGTCGTAAAAAAATTATTGGAGATACTACAAAAATAAAATAAAAATTAAGATTTGATTTTTATAACAAAATAAATTTTATATTTTTAATTTTATTAATTTAAATCATAAATTTTTAATTTAAATTATCTATCTATTTTTATTAAGTAAAATTAACGGAAAAAAAGATACTTTAGTGTTTACACTAAACAAAAAATGATATTTTAGATATTGTAAGTACACTTGCATTGAATTTAGTGATTCAAATACCATTTTTCTATATATTTTATTTAACGAAATTATGCTTATAATTAAGACTGAAAACAAATAAAAATATTATAATTTAAATAGACAAAATAAAAAAGAGAAAATTAGTTTAGGGTCCCTCCCCCACTTTTCGTTATGGAAGATATTCACAAAACTATTTTTTGATGTCTAAAGTCCCTAAACATATATCAGAGAAATTTGACTCTTTGCCCACAATTCCTTTCTCTCTCTTCGACTTCGCATTGTTGATTCTTCATCAGATATGGTCGAGCCCAGCAACAATAACATTGCGTCTTCCTCTTCTACTGCTACGCCTATGGAAATAGCCATCGATGGATCCAACTCCGACGAGTGATAGTCTGAAGTGAAGCACCAAGATGAGGTGGAGATGGTATCGACATGAACCGATGGTAGCTAGAGCTGTCGCGACGTTAATGGTAACCGAAGCTATGACCGCCGATAGTGTGCAAGGTGGCTTGGGCTTCGGTGATGACGACGGCCCCTAGAGTGGCAGCCATGGGCTATGAGCAAGCTGGGTTTTGCCCCTGTGGAGAAAGAGAAGGTGATAGATAGAGAGATCATGTATGTGTCTCACAAACAATGCTGTCTCTCCCACCCGAGAGAGAGAGAGATCTAGGTTTGTGTCTATTCATCCGAACCTCGGTCGCTTGGTTCTTGCTTCACCCGAACAGCAGCATCGTCCATGGTGGTTTTAAAGGATTTGCTTGCATGTGATGGATGGTCTCGGGCTAGAGAGAGAGAGAAGGCCACTTGAATTTTTGAAAACCAATTTTATTCATAACCCAACAAAGTGGAAAATTTGAAATCACAGCTTCAAATTCAAGATTTTAATAATTGTACCAATTTTCTCTAGGCTTGGGAAGTCCATAATTTATCAATTTTTTCTGGTTTGAAAATTGATTAAACTAAATCCAGAGAAATTTGAATTTTCTCTGTGATTGAATCATTTATACAATGCCTGTGCTGTAGAACGATTTTGTTGTATCCATGCATTTTGGTGCTGTTATTCTTCCTTTCACCAATATATATATATATATATATATGCATGCTTTTATATTGTATAGTCTCTCATTTAGTTATCCTTCCATCTAGTAACTTATTTTACCTATGATGTATTTGGTAGGCAATGGATTTGAAGTTATGAGTTGGAATAATTTAAATTATTTGTGATCACTATACTAGGTTTTTTGAAACCTTTAACAGTATCATGAGAATGAAACTGTGTATAGTAATACTCACATTTTGCTTACTATCAATGTTTTCAAAACCGGACCGGTGAGTGAACCGGAAAAGGGACTGGGTGGATGGGTCACCGGTTCAACCGCCGAGTCAAAGCGGTTGAACCGTGACGTCATAATTAATATTATATAATTAAAAAATATAATTATAAATTATAAATAAATTAAAAAATATATAAATAATCAAATAAAAATAAAAATTGTTGCATAATATTTATTAATAATGTTTTATAAAGTCTTAATTGATAAAAAAAAGTCACTTATTTTAATGAAATTAAATTTTTTAAACATTCCCTCCAAATAAATTGATTGAATGCTAGATTTAATTTTGGAGGGAAATGAAATTTTCAACTCTCCCTCCAATCAATATGTTTCAAATTATTTGATTGAATCCCATATAGAATTTTGTAGGTTCTCTTTGAAAAATCTTTTCCTATAAATAGGAATAGACTTTCATATTATTCTCAAGCTTTCAATGAGACTCTTCCTTATGAGAAGAGACTCTTGAAATAAGAATTTTTAGTCAAAATTTTGAATATATATAAATATATAAGAAAGAAAGAAGGAAAATTAAAAAAAAAAAGGGTCACTGGTTTTACCGGTTCGACCAGTGGGTCGCCGGGTTTTCTCGGTTTTGGCCCCAATCCAGTTTCAAGGGGTTGACCGGACCGGTACTAGGCCCGGTTCCCGGTCCAACCGGTTCGACCGGCCAGTCCGATCCGGGTTTGAAAACATTGCTAAGAACACCACTTTCCCTGATCTCCCTTGATAAGCTTCAGATTTTCACCAATATGCAGAGTCATTGCCATCTTGACCAAATATCAAATATTTGTGTTGTTTTGTTATGACTATACCCAGATCCAGATTGGATTTTCCTATAATTGATTTGCCCTGAATAAAGAGAGAAACTGGAAAAGGCCTATAATGGATTGTACATACACTCAGTTCTCACTGATAATCCTTGGAAAATGTACAAATGTAGAAAAGTTTTCACCTCGTGCATGGTTTGGTTTCTGAAATTGTGAAAGAAATAAAACATATGATCAATGTACATATATATATATATAGATTGTTATAACTAGCTACAAAAATGATAATTTTCTCTGGACCAATTTTCTCTAGACTAATGGTATTTGAATTTCAATACTATTGCATATATATCACTACGTCTTCATTTTCTTAATGCATGTGTTCGATTTTAATTCTAATTATTTATTTATTATTATTATTTTGTGTGTAATCCACCAATGCACCGCTCTAGAGTTTCTAAACATTCTTCTTGCCAACACTGGTTGCCTTTTTGTCAAGACCATAAGCAATGGCAGCAACAGTAGGTTCATTGATGATACGCATCACATTGAGACCAGTAATTACACCAGTATCCTTTGTTGCCTCACTACTATTGGTGTTAATAATGGGTTTGTGAAGAAGACTTGACTGTTTTATTAATACAACTAGTATAAGTACTATTATTAGTGTTCATGTATAGTGGAGAATTCACTGGATTTTCACATTCCATCAACACTGCTACAGCTTCAAGACAGGGAAACTCCCATGGCCATGGCCATTCACCTGAATTGAATTTTCTCTGGGTTGAAACCAGAGAAATTCTCTGGTTTTTAAACTGAATTTTCTCTGGGCTGGTCCAGAGAAATTCTCCAGAGAAATTCTTTGGTTTTTAAACTAAATTTTCCCGATTCAAGAATTTCAATATTATGGAGATCCAGGTAGATTTCAGCAAATCATCACAAATCTCATGGATAATTCAATCAAGGTAAGTATGCATCAGCTTCTCAAATTTCAGTCCAACAACCTAGAGAAAATTCAGACCAACCAAACCAGAGAAATTCTCTAGACCAACCTAGAGAAAGTCCAGAGAAAATTCAGTTCAGACCAAAGAAAATTCAGTCTAAACCAAAGAATTTCTCTGGACCATGTAAACAAACCCATGGTGGTAACGCTGCAAATTCAAACAGGTGAAGAAATTATGAAAATATTGAGGAATTTTCTCTAGATCAACTTGAGGGACCTTAGACATTATAAAAATATTGAGTGTCCTTTATACTGTAAAGTCTTAATACCAAGGACTAGGGATGGCAATTTGAAACCGGCCCGACGGGGATCCCCGATCCCGACCCCGATTTATGTGGTTTTTTCCCGAAAAATACCCTCGACGGGGAGGGGACGGTATCTGAAAATCAATCCCCGATTTGTTAAAGGCGGGCGATGATCGATGTTTAAGCCCGCCTGCCTCCTGACCCCATCCCCGAATTTCCCCGAAATTAAATTACTTTTATACCCCTTATATATATATATATATATTAAAAAAAAATCAAATAAACCAAAAATAAACCCCAATCTATCTGTGTTGCTCTCCCCTCTCTAACGCTGATATATCTCTCTCTCTCTCTCACTCACTCACTCACTCACTCACTCACTCACTCACTCACTCTCATCTCAACTCTCTCTCTCTCTCTCTCTCTCGTTGTTCTCTCTCACCGACGGCGACTCACCACCCCCGCTGCTGGCCTCGACCCTCTACTCTCTCTCCGTCTCCGCAAACCTTTCCTCTCCGTCTCACTTGCAAGCAGACAAGAAGACAAGATCGCGACGCCGATGATGCTCTCGGATCGACGATCGTCCATCGCCAGTGGCCAGCCACCCATCGCGATTCGCCACCATCATCCTCCTCCATAAACTCCACCAGATCTGTGTTGTTGATGATGCACAGTCCAGATCTGTGTTGATGATGCACAGACTAAGATCTGTGTTGGTGTTGATGATCCACTAGATTTCTTTTTTATTATTTTTTTTAATTTTTTATTCTGTTGTTTATGTCTCTCTGATGTTGTTGTTGATCTCTCTGATGTTGTTGATGTTGAAAGAAATTTAGTAGGAAAATTTTGAATTAGAAACGATCCCTGATCGGGGGCGGGGATGGGGAGAGTGATAGGTTCCCCGTCGGGGATTGGGGCCGGGGACGGGGCCATGTTCACCATCGGGGATCGGGGACGGGGAGTGTGATCCCCGGCCCCGCCCCGGCCCCGCCCAGTTGCCACTCCTACCAAGGACCTGAAAAAAAAATTTCCCAATAAAAAACTTATAATTTATATTATTATAAGAGTCAAACTCTATTATTTTTGTAATTTTTCAATAATTATTTCCATAAATTATAATAAAAGAATTATTTAAATTATGCATGTTAATCAAAAATGTTATACAACAAAATTTTTTTTTAAAAAAAAAAACTTGTAAAATTCAACTATGGATGTTGTGGCAGTCTTTTGTCCGACTCGACTTTAAGAATAATGTGTCTATTAATGTGATTTATATATTTAAAACTATCACTGTCATATTATTTTAATACATGATTTTGTAAATTTTTTTATTTATTTATAAATGACTTTTCCTTTGTGAATACACACAATAATATGCAACCAGGATTTTGTTCTGTTACCAGGATCAACTTAGGAAATTGTCTATGACTATTTTTTAAGATTTAAAAAAAAAAAAAAAAAAGTGTTTTGGAAATGCAATTTGGATCTGTTGAATGATGGGTCAAATCCAGTTTGAAATTTGAACTTCGGAGTTAGAACGGTCGGTCATGAGCTTTGAGAATGGCAAATGATATTCTCTTCGTTTTAAAATATTAATTTTTTATTATTTTAAAATATTGATTTTTTTTTTTGAAAAAAAATTAAGAATTAGAATATTAAATTTTTTTTATTTTGTCATTATTTTAAATTTACTAAAAACATAAAAAGTACAATAATGACAATTAATATTTTTTTTAAAAAATACTATCAAAGAATAATTTTAGAAAATTAATATTTTTAAAATACAATAATTGTAATACTAAAAAAAAGTTAAATTCTCTAAAAAGGACTTATTCTAGGGAAAATTATTTATAAGTCATATTAGAGAAACTTATGTTACATATAGTCCTACTAAAAAACATATGTTCCCACAAGTCCTGTGTGAAGTTTGTTGACACATTTATCCTCAATATTAGTTACGTAACGTAACGTAACGTAACGCAACGTGACCACATCAGATGGGACATTATATAAATGTAACGTGACACCTACATAAACGTAACGTAACGTGTCACGTTACGTTTCGCAAACTTATTAGGCTTTTTATTTTTTAAATTGAATGTGAAAATGTTACTTGTTCGTGTATTTTGAAATTCACATTCATAGGAAATTGAATGTTACCATAGATTAAGTTTGCGAAATGTAACGTAACGTAACGTGACCATATCAAATAGGACATTACATGAACGTAACGTGATGTGACATCTACATAAACATAATGTAACGTGACACCTATATAAACATAACCTGACACCTACATAAACGTAACGTAACGTATCACGTTACGTTTCGCAAATAGGATCTTGTGAAATACATTCCTATCTAAATAAGACTTGAAACTCTATAAGAAATTACACATGACTTAACATAGCATAAGCGTCCGAAATAAGACTTTTAAATAAGTCTTCCCTTATTTTAAGAGGTAGGGAGTATGTGTTTTTATTTTCAAATGAAAAATGCTATACATCCCAAATAATGTATCAATTTTTTTACTAAACCTCTCACATGGATATAAGATCTATATAAATCTACATGTGTGCAGATCACACACCCATATGTGAGGTTTGATAGAAAACTTGATAGATTATTTAACATTACTCTTGTTGAAATAGAAAGACTAAAGAAAGTTATGCTACCATTTTATATGAATTTTTTGTATGAAAATTTTATTTGTATAGTATTATTCTTGACAAATAATTTATTATGAGTTATGATATTAAAAAATAATTTCATAACGACTCATGAATATTATTAGGATGGTACATTTTTAATAGTAATTGACTTACTTAGATAGTAAAATTTATTTTGATTGATAAAGAATACTATACGTGGCATCAATGGCGATTCTAGAAATTTAAGTTAGTGGTGTCAATTGAAAGGCAAAAATATCTAACGAAAACAAATATATATATATTGTATTTTATATTATAAAATATTTTGAAGAAAAAAATAAGCCAAGATTAATTTTTATGTAGGTTCAATGTCCCATTTGAAAAAAACATAAAAGTTAGCTTTTAAAATTATGGATTTTTATATTAATGCTTAAAATGCTTTGAATAAGTTGTAATGCTTTATTTGATTTATTGGAATAAGATAAAATGGAATGTAATGATCATTCATTTAGCTTCCTTATAGAATGATCATTCCCTTACAATAGTGAATAATTATTCCATTTGTAATGTAATTTTCATTAATTATTTAGTCAACCAAACATAGTAATGAATATTTTGATAGAATAATCATTACATTTCCTCTATTCTAATAGTGTTTGGTACAATGTGATAAGTTGAAATTAATTTGTAAATAATTAATAAGCCTAAAAATTTGTGGGTTCAAAGTCACTTTTTTAGTGAGATCAATTATGATAACACATTTCTAAAATAACAATTATATGCAAAGTAAAATAATTTTTTTCTTCTATTGAGAGGGTTCAAGTGACACCACAAGCTATGCTGTGGCGTCGCCCCTGCGTGGCATTATCATTTGCTACTCTATCAATATTTATTTTTTTATTTGTCTATTGAAAATTATTATTTTTAGATAAAAGTTGAAAATTTAATTAAAAAAATGAACCATTGATAATCATAATCATTTTGACATAGATTTTTTCTTTTTTTTTTTAGCCGGTAGCGATTTTGGATGTACTAACCATTCTCTACACGCGTGGATGTGATGTTGACGCTGCAATGGGTACGCTATGGATCATTAAGATTTGAATAACGATATAGAATTATTTATACAGAAACCTCTAAATTATTGAAAAAAATTATTTTGATCTTTTAAACTTTAAAAGTATATAAATAGATTCTTAAATTATTAATAAGTATCACTTTGTACATTTAAATTATAAAAATGTACAAATAAACTCTTAAACTATTGACGTGTTTCACTTTAACCACTTCTATTAATAATCTAATTTTAAAATTATATAATTTAGAGATATTTGTACACTTTTACATTTTAGAGGGCAAAGTGATCATTTTTAGTAGTTTAGGATATTTATTTGTACGATTTTATAGTTTAATGGGTCGAATTGATAATTCTCAATGATTTAGGGGTCTTAATATAAATAATCCTAACTATTTATTATTGTGTCTATAATTTAAAAATGGTAAATTACAAGTACATCACTTGTGATTTGCTTAAAATATGAATTGACCAATGTGGTTTTAAAAATTACATTCCATCTCTTGACGTTTTGAATTTCATAACAAGTTTGGCATCTATTAAATAGAATAAAGCTTGGGACCCCCTTTTCCCCACTCCCTTTGACCTCCTTTCTTTTTTGATTGGTCACTTTTTCTTTTTTTTTTCTTCTCCAATCACCACCCGCCACGTGTGTATGGGGGGTGGTGGGGGTTGAAGTTTGAGGGGGTCTAAATCATTGCTGTATTAAATAATACAAAAAGTCAAAAAGTCACTATCTTATTTAAGTCATATCATCTTATTTAAATCATATCACTTCTCTAACACATCACATCAAACCCAACCAAAACCCAACTCATATAAGCCAATAAGTCAAAAAGTGTACTTTTTTAGAACATCCCAAACCAATCCCTCATTTTATTAATAAATCATTAAGTCAATTAACAGTTTTAATGATATCAAAATTTTATTTTAATTGATATTTTAGGTAGATTTTTTATTATATAGGAGAGTAATTGCAAATTTTATTTTACCAATTAATTATGTTAAATAAAAAATTCTGACAATAAAATATTTATAACTTTTTAAACTACAAAAAGTAATTTAAATTTTAAATAAACCTTAAAAGAGTGTATTTATAATTTACCATTTAAAAAATATCTTTGATACACCATTCTAAATGGTGTCTTGTACAAATATTTTGTTTCTTATATAATTCTTCTCGAATTGCGCTTGAATATTAAATTTGTAAAGGAAATGAAAAACGAAGGAAAACATGTATAGAGTAGGAGAAAATTTCTGTTAACTTTCTCTTTCCTCTCCAAACTTTTTTTTTCTTTTGTTTTCTTATTCTTCCAAATATGTGATTCAAACCCATAATTAAAATTAAAAAAAATCAATAGGTCCTATTTTATTTTTAAGATTAGTAATGAGTCTTATCAAATTTCAATATGGATAACTAAGGCTTATTTGCGATAAAAGATTCTCAAAATATTCATTACTTCATAATGGTGTGTCTTATCCCAATTTTACCCTTCCTATTTAATATGAACAACAATGTTATAAATAATTTTAACTTAATTAAAATTTAAAATTTTAATGGTAAAAATTATTAATCTTATACTTATAATTTTGTTTAGGAAAATTCATTTGATTTGAAGAATTAAAAATAATTTAATTATAAAAGTTATAATAAATTAAAATTATTTATGAATTTTTTCGTTTATATTTTAATGAAAAAGATAAAATGAAAATAAAATACACTATAATGAATAATTGAATTTTTTTACGTATAACAATTTATAAAAAAATTAAAAGATTTATTTGTTAATATTGAAATTTGATATAACTCAATAATAATTTTCAAAACAAAATAGAACTTTTTGATAATTTTTTCATTGTGATTTATCATTTTTTTAATACAATATTATAATTTTTACAATTAAAAAAAATTATTTTACTTACATTAAAAATATTTTCATATTAAATGAGAGATAAAATTGAGATAACATCCACTATCATGGAGTAATGAATTTTTTGGAAATATGTTATGAAAAATAGGACTTAATTATTCATACTGAAACTTGACAGGATAGTAATCTTTAGAGCAAAATAGGAATTATTGATTATTTTTCCATAAAGATTTAATGTCATAAATCTGAAAAATTATTTAGTTTATATTTTTAATAAAATAAAATTCTTAAATTTATAATCTTGATTGTTGTATTTAGTTTACATTTTTTAAATATTAATATACATATTTAGAGTATCCATGAGAGACAATGAAGGCCCAACCCACATTAAAGAGAGTAGTAAAAACCTTTGGGCCATCAGATTACGGTTAGGGCAATAGTCAATGTTCAGTTTGATACAGTGGGCCCATCTGGGCTTTGTGTTGGCAAATTGGCAATTGAGAGAGAGGGAGACTTGGTGGGCTTGTGGCCCATTTCAGGTAAACTGGCAAGGCTCTGAGAAATATATGCATTGGATGGTTAAATGTGCGACAAATAAAAAATTGACACTTACAATGTCATATCGGTATAAGTCAAATTGTGAGAATTTTTCATGGGTGTATTTTCGTTTTAATTTTAATTTTTTTAATATTAATACTAACTGATTTGATCCAAATATAATTAAATATTTTTATATTAGGATTCTTTGGGTATTAAAGAATAAATGAGTAGTATATATATTGCAATAAAGACTAGTGAGGGAGACGTTTATAGGGCAACGTCTACCGTTTCTCTTCATACATTTCCAATGTAAAATTTTATTAATTTCTGTTAAACCCTCTTGTGAATTCTTCCTTTGCACTAAATAAAATTTTTATAAAAAAAAAAATAACAAAGTCAAATCACTTGATCAATTCAGATTTCTTAATGAACAAACTAAAGAATTCGATTTGATTCTATTTTTTTCCTTCAAACTCTAATCGAATCAAACTACTTGCATCCATCAAGTGAGTGTGAAACCAATTTGATTCAAAACAAATCAAATTCTTTAAAAATTGATTTATAAGGAGAAGATATTTGATAGACTTATATTTATTATATTTACATGACCAAATTTATTATTATGCATCATAACATAATCATAATTTGGTAGCGTATGAATTTTAATTTCGTGTATTTTTGGTTTGTTGGTTTGGCTTAATTTTACAAATATGAGATTGGCCATTACATTTTTTTTTTATTTTGTGTTTGGGGGGGGGGGGGGGGGGGGGGTGGTTGGGGGGTGGGGGGTGGTGGTTTAACAACTAAAAGTTGCCCTTTTCATAAGTAATTAAGCCACATGGGGCCCAGCTAGCTTAGGCACTCACCACATGTAATTTGTAGGGTAGCCTCCTCTCAACATTCCTAACCTAGCAGTGGCACTTGAAGTGTGTGGTCACTATGACTTTACTTAAAGAAAGAGTAAAAGTGAAAAATAATAATAAAAATTATTCAATTCATCCTTTTTTTTTTTTTTTTTTTCCCTTAATAAGTTTTTTCTTAAATTCAAAATTGAAACACAATTTATTCAAAACAAAAAGAAAAACAAAAAATTTGCCAAATTTGGCTATTGCTCTTTACCATTTTCGACTCTACATCAAGGATTCGCAAAATTGTTAGATTAGGAAAATTTCATTGGGCAGTATTTGGATCCTATTTTTTGAAGAAAAAGTAAAAAGGAAGAGAAATAAAATGACTAATACACACTCATTTTCTACAAGTAAATAAACAAAAAAAAAATTTTGGACGAATATATATGGTACAACATAATCTAGGGTTAATGCTAACTTGAACTTGCACATGAAAATGGTTTAGTTTATATGTATGACAGAAAGATTATATCCATCTTTCATGTATCTTATTACATTTGATTAGTATCTTTTGTTATCTGACATATGTGTATGTATAAAAATCACTCATAAAAAATTGTTGATTAGGAAAATTTCATTGGGCTGTGTTTGGATCCTATTTTTTGAAGAAAAAGTAAAAAGGAAGAGTAATAGAATTACTAATACATACTCATTTTCTACAAGTAACTAAACAAATTTTTTTTTTTTTTTGGGATGAATATTTATGGTACAACATAATCTAGGGTTAATGCTAGCTTGGAACTTGCAGATGAAAATGGTTTAGTTTATATGTATGAAAGAAAGATTATATTCATCTTTCGAGTATCTTATTACATTTGATTAATATCTTTCGTTATGTGACATATGTGTATGTATAAAAATCACTCATAAAAAATTGTTGATTAGGAAAATTTCATTGGGCTGTGTTTGGATCCTATTATTTGAAGAAAAAGTAAAAAAGGAAGAGAAATAGAATTACTAATACATACTCATTTTCTACAAGTATCTAAACAAAAAATTTTTTTTGGACAAATATATAAGGTACAACATAATCAAGGGTTTCCATAATACTAACTTGGAACTTGCACATGAAAATGGTTTAGTTTATATGTATGAAAGATTATATCCATCTTTCGAGTATCTTATTACATTTGATTAATATTCTTCGTTACCTGACATATATGTATGTACAAAAATCACTTTTAAAAATGAAATACAAAATACAAAAAAAAATAAAAATAAAATGAAGAGTTACATCTTCATTACATATAAAAAACTTGTAAATTGACCCACAAAACAATTTTTCATGGACTAGTGTTGTGTTTGCCCGTGGAACACACGGTTGAACCAAAAGTGTGATAATTTGTGTATCGACTAGGCGCAGAAGAGTGACGAAGCCCTTTAGGCAAGCAACTCTCGACTTCTCCACTTCCAAATCCACGTTGTCCATCTCCTCTATTTGGCTTAAATGCTTGCACGTAGTCTTGATGAGACTTGGATTCCAGAGGCCTCGTGGCAACAGCAACCCTAGACATGGTGTTTAAAGGATTAGTGACAAAAACCGGTGGAGTAAGAAGGAGGAGGAGATGGAGCATGGTCATGAAGAGGAGAGTGGTAGCCATTTTTGAAGTGTTTGTTTGCTTCTGTTTGGAGGATAAGGAGCATAGAAAGGATTTTATATAGCCTCGTGAAGTGTCATGTCCACCTCATAGTTAGCCAAGTGTTGTTGTAGCTAGTTGTAGTACTACTATTACATGTGTAGTGAGTTGGTTTTGAGGTTAACTTTTGACAATGCGGGTGGGGATGCTCGTGTTCTTCATTACTACTGCCTAAGTTCCTATTGTATCAAAAGTCAAATTTCACCACAATTTTTATTTATATTTTATTTTATTTTTAATAATAGGTAGGAAAGTGAATCGAAAGTTACATAAAGCAATTGTAAAAGTCGAATCTAAATATCAATTAGGGCAGTGTAAAATATTGGTTAATCCGCTAAAATCGCACAGATTTGTATCAATCCGTACTGCTCTATTTGCTAACTGTGGTTTAAACTTTAAAATTTATAATTCACTTTTGAAACCGCTCCATTCTGCTATAGTTAATGCATGTATTTTTTTAACTTATAATGAAATATCAAAATATGTGAGAAAGATATTTAATATGTAAAATTTACTACAAATTAGTAGTTATATATATGAAAAATATTTTACAAATTAGTGTTATATGTTATGCAAATGTTTGATAATTGGTTAGAATATTCTTGAATCCGTTAATCCGTCCAAAACTGTTCAAATTGTAATTTGTCAATCCGCTAATCTGCCATACAGTTTATAATTTTACTTTCAAACCATCTGAACTGCCCTGCGCACACCCTTCACGCCTGGTAAAGAAGTATTCATTCATCAGTTTTAATAGTTAGAAAAAAAGAGTTTTAAATTTGATGTGCTAAGTTACACCCAAGTTGAATATGAATTAGAAATTTCAAATTTTGAAAAATATTTTTGAACATTTATTATGAGTATGTAGAATTATTGTTTTATAATAAAATGTAATATGTGTTAGTACATAATTTTTGATAATAATAATCCTATTAATAGGTTATGAATCGTTTTAAATTTAATGTATTATGAATTACACCCAAGTTGAATATGATCTATACATTTTAAATTTTGAATATTTTGTTGAAGATTTATTTTGAGTACATCAAATTATTGTTTTATAATAAAATGTAATATATGTTAATACATAATTTTTGATAATGAAGTGTTAATAATCCTAATAACGTCAAATTCAGATTCAATAAGCATCCTTCATGAACTTGCAAACTTGAAAGAACATGAACAAGATAATTTTTATTAATTATATGCAAATTCGAGGTAAACTTTAAATTCCCATTTTATTTTATAAAAAAATAAAAATAATTTTTTTTTTTTTTTTTTTGGTGAAATAGAGATATCATAAATTAAGAAAAAGTAACAGAAACAGTCCTGGGGTATGAAGCCCCTACACCATCCTCAAGTAGCTGTTTAGACAAATAAGAAGGAGTGGAATTAAAAACAACAAAACTATCAATGGCAACACTGCCTTGATTTGCTAAAATATCCGCACACTTGTTGGCTTCTCGAAAGATATGCTCAACGGCGAAGATTCTTAGCTATCTCATGAGATACCTGCAATCACAAAGGAGATTACTATAATGGTGCTGACTAGATAATTCATGTAGAAGTAACTTGATCACTTGATCATTTCTTTTTGCATCTGATTCCACGTGAATTTCCAACTTGATTTGTATATATGTATGCCTGATTAACCCTGAAAGTCAACTTGAAAGAGAAATATGAGTCAACTCACTTACCTATATTGACAAATGGAGGGACAAGATTGGGCCACGTGGGTATAGTTGCTTACCAGTTTGACCAACCTACATATGGTTGACCCATGCTTTACACGTCATCTCATTTACATAGTCACGTTCAGATTATGCCACGTGTAACTGTTAATCACATAAATGTAAGACACTTTCATGTCACTGCCACCATGTAAGATATCAACGACCACCTCTATGAATGGAAGCTTGATTTGGTCACATGTATATATATTTGTCTCTCTTACCTACAACAATGATTCATCCCATTAAAAACACAATCACTAATAGTATTAATGCATTAAAAAAAAAAAAAAAAAAAAACTTTAAGACCAAAACATCACATCATTACTGGACCCACTGCCACCTAATTAGTAGGAGCACTAAGCATTTTTCCTCTTACATATATATATATATATATATATGAGCAATGATTCATCCCCTTTTCCCCCCACCTCCTTTGATCCCCTCTCTCTCTCATTGGTTACTTCTTTTTTTTTTTTTTTTTTTTTTTTTTTTTTTTTTTCAATCACCACCTGCCACGTGGCAAAGGGGGGGGGGGTGAGGGGGTGACTCCCAAAAGGAGGTCTCAAGCATTATTCTATATATATATTAATAAGTGAGTGTTAAGTTGATGAGCAAGCGGAGTGAGAAATTTAATATTATGACAATTATTAATTATAATTATAATTTTTTTTTTTACAATCAATAACAATAACATATATTATAATAATTTTTTGATTTAATATTAAACATTAAAAATTAATATTCATTATAAAAAGTTTTCAATTTTAAACTTTAACAATTAATAACTTTTACATTTTTAAAATTTTTTTTAATATAAATCACCACCAATTAAAATTAATAATTTTAGCATATCAAAATCTCTTATTTTAACATAAATAATAACAAATAAAATTTCAAAAAAAATAAATAACTATAAATTAATACTCATAATTTTTATTTAAAAATAAAAATTAATAAATAAAGTTACCTGTAAACAATGAAGATAAGATATCAAGGTTGTAGTGTGATCTCAAATCTGTGTTGTGTGATCTTAATTTGGTGAATCACGAGTCATTAAATTGCAAAGTAACAAAGAGAGAAAAAGAAGATAAAGAAAATATGAATACACTTAACAAGTATTGTGAATAAATAAAAAAATAAAAAATTTCACACATTTTTAAGATTTTAGCCTTCCCGTAATTGGAGTTGTGTGCACTTACCCAAAAAAAAAGGGTACTTACGTGTAGGTCCTAATAAATGAACTTATTGTCTAATAGGTCCCATGGAAAAAAATTGTCATAAAAAAAAATCACTAATTGTAAGTTTTAGTGACAATTTAAAAAAAAAAAATCATGACAAAAAATGTCACTAATTGTTAATTTTTAGCGACATATGTAAAAAATTGTCACAAAAAAATTATTTTTAATGATAATTTTATCAAGAATTATTTTTAATAGGACTTAATGAGAATTAAATCTAATTATTAGGATCAATTGGTAGTTTATCCAAAAAAAAATTGTGTATCTGTGTTTGGTTGGGATTGAGACTCCAAAAAGAAAAACAAAATACAAACATGGATGCGTGTGTCAATGTGTTTGGGTAAAATTGGGAGTGCTAGGAGGGGCAGGACTGTGTAAGCTAAGACCTAAAACAAAAATTAAAAAAAAAAAAATTGAAAAGTCAGGGGGGCACGTGACCCCCCTCTACCCCTGCTGATGTTGTTAGATTTATAAAATAAATATTTTGATTTTAATTTAACAATATATATGTTGTGTGTTGTTGAAATGGTAAATATATTGTTTCTTTTACTTGAAGTCATGGATTCAAGTCTCATTTACTTCACTATATAATTTTTTGTTCTAAAAATTTATTATAGGATAATTTTGAAAATATTAAAAATATAAGATATATTTGTGTCAATACCGTGAAAAATCCTCACATATATAGATATAAAACAAAAAATTATTATGGGGATATTTTGAGAAAATTAAAAATATGAGACATATTTGTGTGGCCCTCACATATATAGTAGTATAGATATAAATTTTATTCCTGATAATTTTGTTTTAAACAATAAAGTCGAAAATGATTTTATTTTTTTTTATTTTTTTTAAATTTATAATCTAGGTGCCCAACCCAACCCAACCCAACCCAACCCAACCCAATTGGATCAAAGTTACATCATGTGTGAACAATCGAAAATTAATTTTTTGATGCCTTGAAATTACCCAACCCAATTGGATCAAAGTTACGTCATGTGTGAACAATCGAAAATTAATTTTTTGATGCCTTGAAATTAATGATTAGACAAACTTTCAATGACATTTTAAGAGATTTGAACTCGAGATCTTAGAAAGAAATTGAAAATGTTGCAAAAGTATGGCTAAGATTGTTAATGAAATTATGTTTGAATCTTGAATTTATAGTAGGTCTTGTGGAGAAAAACATTAATAAAAAAAAAAAGAGAAAAAGAGAAAAATAAAATAGTTTCTATTACTATTTTTTTTACATTCTTTCAAAAATTTCCTTAAAATAATCTCTGTTTTAAAGAACAGAAAAATAGTTTTTAAAAATGAAAACCTGCTTCTAAAATTCGGACCACTAATGTATGGTTTGTAGCCCAGTTTGCGTGAAGTTGAATAAAACTCTGCTTGAAGGTTGGGGCCTAATACCCAAAAAAGTTTGGGCCAGCCCAATTTTGTGACCCAATATCACTTATGCCATAGAATCCTTTGAGCCGGACTTTACGGTTTTTATTTAGGGAAAGTGGGCTTGCAAGGTGTTGTTAAAGTGCGTGAGGCCCATTATAGGTCCTACTTTGATAGTCTAAACTATTCATTTGATAGAACTTTATTTATAAATTATTTTCCATTATGTAAGGTACTTGAGAGCATTGTTTTCAAATTCGGACCGGACCGGCCGGTTAGACTGGGAACCGGGCCTTGTTCTGGTCCGGTCAACTCCCTAAACCTGGAGTGGGGCCAAAATCGGGGAAAACTGGTGGCCCAGTGGTCGAACCGGCAAAATCGGTGACCCAGTGGTCGAATCGGGGAAAACCTGTCTTCTTTTTTTTTTTTTTTAGTTTTATTTTCTTTCTTTCTTTCTTATATTTATATATATATATATATATTTCAAAATTTTGACTAAAAATTCTTATTTCAAAAGTCTCCTCTCATAAGGAAGAGTCTCATTAAAAACTTGAGAAGATTATGAAAGTCTATTCCTATTTATAAGAAAAGATTTTTCAAAGAGAACCAACAAAATTCTATGTGAGATTTAATCAAATTATTTGAAACATATTGATTGGAGGGAGAGTTGAAAATTTTATTTCTTTTCAAAATTAAATCTAGCATTCAATCAATTTATTTGGAGGAAATATTTAAAAATTTTAATTTCTTTAAAATAAGTGACTTTTTTTTTTTAATCAATTATGACTTTATTAAATATTATTAATAAATACTATGCAACAAATTTTTTTATTTGATTATATATATATATTTTTATTTATTTATAATTTATAATTATAGTTTTTAATTATATAATATTAATTATGACGTCACGTTTTGACCGCTTTGACCCGACGGTTGAATCGGTGACCCATTCACCCAGTCCCTTTTCCGGTTCGCTCACCAGTCCGGTTTTGAAAACATTGCTTGAGAGAGCTAATGTTTCAATATAGAATTTTGCTATTAGATTTATGATTTAAAAGGCAATACCAAACTTGGAAAGATAGTGGGCATTGTAGGACTAGATGATGGGACCTAAAAGGGAATAAACTAGACATATTTAATAGATAAAGAAGGTACTTGAAACTTGGAACATGATTCTAACATTATGTGGAACTCGATAGCCAATTGTATGAGGAGAATCTCAAGGGAAGTTCTTGGAGAGTCGAAAAGGAAAGGCACCCAAGTTTAGGGAAACTTGGTAATGGAGGGAGGAGGTCCAAGAGGTAATAAAGACGAAAAAATAGAGCTTTAAAAAGTGACAGAATGATAGAACTGAGGAAAACTTTAAGCGCTACATATTAGCCAATAAAAAAGTAAAAAAAGTAGTGATAGAAATTAAGTTAAAAGCCTACAATGACCTATACACTAAATTATATAGTAAGGAGAGAGAGAGAAGATGATATACAAATTTGCTAAAATAAAGAGAGGAAAACAAAATATTTTAATTAGGTTAAGTGCATCAAAGGTGAAAAGTCTATGGTGTTAATGAAGGATGAAGTTATTAAATGAGGAACATGGAGGTAGGTCAAAAGGGAAGGAATTGGGTAATAATAAGGACAACCAGGACTATAGGTTTAAGGAGAGGTGGAAGAATAATTTTGAGAAGTTATTAAATGAGGAACATGGAGGTAGGTCAAAAGGGGAGGAATTAGGTAATAATAAGGACAACCAGGACTATAGGTTCTATCGTAGGATTAGGAATTTTGAAGTGAAGTTTGCATTTAAGAAGATGAAATCGAATAAGGTTTTAGGACTCGATGATATACCTATTGAAGCGTGAAAATGTTTGGGTAAGAAGGGGGTTGTTTGGTTCACTAGATTATTTAGCAAGATTTTGTTGACTAGGAAAATGCCAGAGGAGTGGAGGGAGAGTATTTTAGAGTCAATATATAAGAATAAAGGAGATGTTCAGAATTGAAACAATTATAGAGGAATCAAGTTAATATGTCACATAATGAAAGTGTGGGAGAGAGTGATGGAACGTCGATTGCGAGATATGATAGAAGTGTAAGAGAATCAATTTGGGTTTATGCATGGTAAGTCAACAATGGAAGCAATCTATCTTTTGAGAAAAGTAATAGAAAAATATAGAGAAAAGAAAATAGACATTCATATGGTCTTTATCGATTTTGAGAAAGTATACGATAGAGTACCTCGGGATATAATCTGGTAGGTGTTAGCTAGAGAAGAAAAGTGTGACAAAAGGTTACATTAATGTGATTAGGGATATGCACTATTAGATCGCCTGTTGGAGAGACAAGTGAATTTCCAATTACTGGAGGGTTACACTACGGATTAACCTTAAGTTCTTATCTTTTCATTTTAGTTATGGATGAGTTGACGTGCAATATTCAGAACGATGTGCCATAGTGTATACTTTTGACAGATGATATTGTGTTAGTGGATAAGACTAGATAATGAGTTAACACTAAGTTGGAGATTTGGAGAAAAGTACTTGAGTATAAAGGATTTAGGATAAACATAACTAAGACAGAGTATATGAAATATAATTTTAGTAACAATCACAATGGAAGCAGAGGAGCAGTGAAGATTGAGAACCAAGAACTACTTAAGAGTGAACATTTTTGTTATTTAGGATTGATTATCATAACGATTGGGGAGATTGGAGTGGATGTGGTCCATAGAATTAAGACGAGGTGGCTTAAGTAGAGGAGTGCATCTAAAGTATTGTGTGATAAACGAGTACTCATTAGACTAAAAGAGAAGTTCTATACAACGACTATTAGACCAGCGATATTGTATGAGACAGAATATTGGACAATTAAGAAATAACATGTAGGTAAGATGAGTGTTGCTGAGATGAGGATACTAAAATAAATGTGTGGCAAGATTAGAAAAGACAAAGTTAGGAATGAGTATATTCGAGAATAGGTAGGAGTAGTACCAATAGAAGATAAATTGAGAGAGAATAGATTGAGATGGTTTGATCATATGCAACGAAGATCAACAGAGACAGTAGTGAAGAGATGCGATATAGTGATGGTAGATGGTAGTGTTAGGAGAAATGGTAGACTTAGATTAATGTGGACTAGTGTAGTAAATAGATATATGAATCTCCGTAATTTGACTAATGAAATAGCCTTGGATAGAGTCGAGTGGAGAAGAAGGATTTATACAACCGAACCCATTTGATGGCACTTAAGGTTTGGTTTGGTTTATCATTTTCCATTATGTATATAAACATTGTTACATAAATTTATTGTATTTGTTTAAAAAACATAGAAAATCAGTAAAAATTTAAAAATTATTAATATTTAAGACAAATATAATAAAATTATATAGGCCTCGTTTGGGAAGTGGCTATTTTAGGAGGCTATTTGGCTTTTTAACTATTTTAGTAGGTTATTTTAGTTTTGTGTTTGGGAAGATGAGAGGTTATTTTAGTTGAGTTGTTGTATTGAAAAAAGTGTGAAAAAATGATGTAAAAATGTAAATGAAAATTTAATTTATCTTTTTATTTAATTTATTAAATTAAAAAAAAAAAATGGTAATTTTTTTTTGATTTGATGATGATTGATTGTTTGTGTGTTGGTTGTGTGTGTTGTTTGCTTTTTCTTTTTTTTTTTTTTTTTTTTATTTTTTTTTTTTTTTTAAAAAAAAAGTTGCTTTTTTTGCTTTTTTTTTTTTTTGGGAAATAGGCTATAGCCCATAGTTATAATCGTTAGATTAATCTAAATTTTTCGCCATAAATAATCTACACAAAGATTGGTTGAGTTCCTGCCAAAAATAAATAATTTTTAGCATCTCTGATTAATTTTTCATTTTTCCCCATTCTCACGAAGGAAAAAAGAAAAAAAACTTATACTAACTAGCTCTCTTTTTTAAGCATGAAAAATGCAAGCAAAGACCATTTCGGCACAGTGACATGCATAGTCAGGAATTAAGTGAAGATGGGATACAAATTAATAAGAATATTAATTTTTTTTTTTATAATAAATAATAATGAGATATTACTAAATTTAAATGTTAAGAGTTCATTTGGATAAATATGAATTTTAAATTAAAAGATTTGGGATTAAATTTTATACAAATATTAGAGAGTAACTATTTTATAGGTGGATTAGAAAAATTTAAAAAGAAGATAAGTTGAGATAGAAATGATATATTTTAGTAGAGAAATTCTATAAAACATACCGTAAAAAAGTGTCTATCATATATCACAATTAAAATCTTTGTGATCTTTAGTTATAACACATTATAGTGTTAAATATAATTTAGTTATAACTTCTTGTGGTTGTTATTTGGTTATGACAATATATCAAGTAATAGTTAGTTATGGCCTATTGTAATTTTTTATTTATTTATAATAATTGAAGATGTGTTGCTTGATTATAATTTATGTAGTAGTCATTTTAGTTGGAAAGAAACATATGGAGGATAAACTCTACATGTTAAATGTAACTAACAATTTAATAAATTTTGTATCTTTATTGAAATTAATTATATTTGCATGTCAATAATGATAGATATCACTATTATATTGAAATTTTCATAGATAATAATATGACTTATCATAGTCTCTTTATTTTCAATGAAAATAATCATTATTGTTCTCATAATTTTAAAAATATCATTGACATTTCATTTTAAATAATATTTTTATAAATTTTTTTATTTAAAATATTTTCTTTATATTTTTTTTAAAAAAAAATGAGCAGCATTTGGTTTGAAGCTGTGTGTTAGTATTAACCAAAAAAAAAAGTTGAAATGTCAGGGGGGCATGTGACCCCCTTAGACCCTTATTGGCTCCGCCCCTGGCACAGTTGTTTGTAAGTTGCTTTCTTAACTAAAATAATTAAAAAAAAAAAGTAAGTCATACACATTAATCTTTCATATTTATTCATAAAACTTAAAAAAGTTAGTTTTAATTATTATTTTTTTTTCATCTTACAAAAAAAAGGTTAAATTTTATAACCAAAAAAAGGGAGGGGGTGTTTAACCCTCAAACCACATTTGTACATTCTCTATATTGCAAGTCTAATGTGAAACCGACATGTTTTCAACAGTGCTGACACTCGCATTGTATCACACACATACACACAGTGGATAGTCCAAAACTAAAAATATACATTAAGGTTTCAAACAGCTCACACTCTCCAGTCTAGTCTACGAGAGGATCATTCGGGTTTGTAGAGTTTGCTATAAATCCCGTTTTGATAATTTAAATAATTTATTTTATTAAATTTTATTTATATATTGTGTGAGCGATTTTCTGACTACATTGCTCACTTAGTAGTCAACTGGAGAGCACCGGCAGAATAGATGGCATCTGGCTGACCTGCAACAGAAATATAAGAATCCCGCAGTGGTTCGTCCACCCGGGAGCACTCCGACGATCAAGTTAGTATATCTCTCAAAGATAAATCAAGTGCTAAACTCACAAGCTTGAGTATCAAAAGCATACCTTAGACCCATGGGGTGTCTCTCTTTTATAGCCAATACAATCCTAGTCCCAATAGGAGCCTGACCCTAATGCACTCAGGATTACTGCTAATCTGGGACTCCCAGTGGGATTAGGATAAACTCTCTAAGAGTCTTTTCTTTACCCAAACTGAAGTCTTCTCCCAATCTAGGACTTTTGTCCATATCCAGGTTGAGTTCCCTCTTCATTCTAGGACTCTTGTCCCTTATCCACTTATTTCGGATTTCGATATCTTCGGAGGTAACCTCAGCCTATCTGAGATGACCTCGGCACAACGACCAAGACACGTGGCACCTCGGCTGACACGTCGACGTCACCTTACCACGTGTTGGTACTCAGAAAATATATCCCCACATATATCATTTATAAAAAAAAATAAAGTCAATTGCAGCTCTTTCACTTTATCAAATATGTATCAAAAGAATAAATGATCTGTTTTTATAACACATTAATCATTAATTTTTTTGAAGATAAATTCTATAAAATGAAAGGGCTACAGTATAAAATCAAATTTTTTTATTTTATTTTATGGATGATATATACGCATTGTCTGATAAAATGAATATTTGGATCATCAAAACGAAGTCCATAATAAACTTTATAGACCCACACAATCCTCTCCAATTCAAATAACTGGAGAAAAGCCAATCTTTTTTTCAAAACCAAACAACCTTAACATAATCAAAAGAAACTTCAATAAAGTACAAAATGTAAATGAAATGACAACTAATAAGGTACCTTGACATATTCTTAGGAATAAATGTAAATGTTCTTTCTTCACTAGATAATGTTTGAAATTTAGATAAAGAATGATGAGAATCTGACCGATCTTTGCTAGTGATTCAGAATACAGACTACAAAAGATGACAAAAACTAAAACTATATATTAAGTTCTATACCGCCCATGGTTTTGAAGATAAACAACCTTAACATAATCAAACAACTATTAACAAAAGACAACTAGCTGTTCTTCCACTTTAAATATGCTATACAGAATAAAACCAGGTAATAAAGTACAAAATGTAATGAAATGACAACTAATAAGGTACCTTAACACCTTCTTAGGGATAAACTTGTAGATTCATACTTCACTAGGTAATGTTCGAGCTTCTCATAAAAAGTGGTGATCGTTCAACCTACTTATACTGTTGATTAAGAGTGTAGATAATATAAAATATTAACAACCATTTATTTTATTATTGGATTGATCCATTAATAATTGTAAGTGTCAAAGTCATTGTGACATGGGTGCATGCACCATATGTTAAAATAATAGTAATGGTTAATCTTTAAAATTGAAAGAGAGAGAGAGTAAAAAGATTCCAAATATGCAGATGAATAAATTTTATTGGATAATTTTTATTTTTATTTAAAAACACAAATTGAACTCTAATGCAACACTTTTGAAAATGGTGATGTTATATTTAAATCTATATAATTTACCATTAATGGATTGGTATGCCGCCAATTGAAGGATTATTTTTTGGAGGACCCAAGTGTGGCTTAATGCTAACAGAATGGGAGAGAAGAGGATTTCAAATGAATATTAAGGCACCATTAGAATTAAGGAAATTGTGCTTACGGGCCTGAATCCAAACAATGATCCAAAACCTTAAGCGAATTAGCAGTTGGGCTTGATATGATCGGTGGTAAGGCCCATATTTGAAAGATAGGCTTGCAAGCTTACAAAGCATGTTATACTATTTGGTTTTGTTTTTGTAATCTATTTTTTAAAAGTTGTCTCAAGAGATTTACGATGGATCTCATTTCAATGATTTAAACTATTTATTTTATAAAATTTTCTGTATATATCATGTATGAAAAAAATTAGATTGATCCAATAATAATAACCTTTTTTCATTTCATCATATTGATATGCCAAAAAAATTATTTTCAAAAATAGACTTGTTGTCCATTTTTTGGAGACAAATAAAATAAAATAAAAATGTTATGATTATTAAATCGACTTAAATTTTTTTATGAATAATATACATTAAAAAATCTATAAATTAAGTGATTCAAATTATCAAAATGAGACTCGTCACTCTCAAATTTTCTCAAATATAAATTTAAACTTGAGTGAAGTACATAAACTGATTTCTCTCTCTAAAGTGGGCATAGTGGAAATAGTACATTTTTGATAATCCATCCAGTTTACCTTAGAATAATCTGAGTACAACTTGTGAAACAAGGAAAATTTTAATATATACCTCTTTAAAAAGAGTGTGACATATGTATCTTTAACTATGTTAATTTTTTTTGTTATTATCAAATTTTTTCACTAGTTGTGACATTATTTTACTTATGGCCCTCATGTTGTGTTATGACATTTTTTTAGTTACAACTCAAAAAATTAAATTTATACAATTTTTCTTTTTAATTGTAAGATACATATAATACACATCCTTTAAAAGGTGTGCACCATAATAATTCCCGTGAAATAATTAATGTTTTAATAGGCCATTATTCAAACAAAGCAACGTTAAAAACATCAAAACCACTCCAACAAGAAATGGGGGAATGGAATTTAGGTATTAGAGCTCAAATTCGAAAATATGTTTAGCTTAATTGACCTAGGAAAAAGCACTTAACTACATTGATTACTTCATTGTTGAGATGCTTTAATGAATTTCTCCAATGCTAGGTCAGATTGATACCTCGTTAATTTGATAGTGTCCCGACAAGTAATAAAATGACAGTCAAATCAACAATATATTTTTAGGTTTCGGCCGACAAAATAACGAAATAGGTCACATCATAGTGACAAAAATTATGATGATCGTGTTAATTAATCATAGCCATCCACATGGCGAAGTGTATTAATCATTAGATTCGTGATTTATCTATCGCTAAGTCAGGCTAAAAGACAGTGAAAGAAATAAGTAATTGATGCAAAATTTGTTAAATCACTAATTTTTATTTTTGAACTGATTAATGAAGCTAATCACTCATCTGATTAAATGTTTTGGTAGACTTAAAAAAAAATAAAATTCATGCATGGCTATGTTATAACTGAATAATACTTTGCATCTAAACCTTTTAGACTATAGTAAGCATATCCGTGCAATAATTTCCATTAAAATGGGGGGTTTGAAGGAGAGAATTGGGATTCTATAGATCTCACTTTAAACATTGCCTCACTTGAGGTTAATGATTATAATGATTTTGACCAACTTTTTTCCCCCCCTAGTTCTTACTAGCCAAGACCATCTCATTTTGTCAAAATTTGAACTCTTCATACCTTTCTACAAAGCTTCAATGCACGTTGTCATTTCCATTAAAATTGGAGAGAATTGGGATTCTATAGATCTCACTTTAAACAATGCCTCACCTGAGGTTAATGATTATAATAATTTTGATCAACTTTTTTTCCCCCCTTCTTCTTACTAGCTAAAGCCATCTCATTTTGTCAAAATTTGAAGTCTCCATACCTTTCTACGAAGCTTCAATGCGTGTCGTCAACTAAGGTTAAGTTTGGCATAATTTAAATAATACAAAAAGTTAAAAAGTCACTATCTTATTTAAGTCATATCATTTTATTTAAATCACATCACCTCTCTAATATATCACATCAAACCCAACCCAAACCCAACCCATATAAGCCAATAAGTTAAAAAGTGTACTTTTTTAGAACATCCCAAACCAATCCTAAACTTAAAAGTCAAAAAATTATAACTTATATCAAAAAGTTAAAAATTCATTTTTTTCTCTACTTTTTACACATTTTTTTTGCAAAAAATGAAAAAGTGATTCTAAACATACCAATTTTTTTATCTCAAATTTTAGCTAAAAAATCAAAAAAGCTTCTAAAATAATATATTTCCAAACAAGACCTAAGTGTCCTAAAAGCACCCACCAATGTGATAGAAAGCAAATTTTAGTATTTTATTTTAAAATATTTATTGATTTTTTTAAATTCATAAATATTTTAATTTTTAATTATATCGAGATTAAGTTGCTCTAAAAAGTTAAAAAAATAAATGATCAAGATATTAAAAAAAATACTAAAAAGAAAAAAAAATACAAATTAAAAACTAAAAAAATATTTTTTTAAAATTCAAAACTAAACCGAGTGAATAGTTTTGAAAATAACATATAACATATAAGATGTTTAAAACTTAGCCAACTAGCCATTAAAAAATTGTATTTAAGTGAAAATAATTAAAAATAATTATATTTTCATGAAAATATAAGTCAAAGTAAGTGAGAATTGTGTCTTATATATAACACAATATACAGACTTTAATTATATCTTTATAAAAATATAATACTTTGAATTGTTTATGTTGAAATGCACTTTAAATATTAAAAAAAATTGAGACAAATTACATTGGTAGTCCTTATATTTATCTCTTATATTATTGTAGTTCATATGTTTTCAATTGACTCAATTTTAACCCGTAGTTTTAGATTTTGTGTTAATTTAGTCCAATTAATAACGGCGTTAATATTTTTGATTGTAAATAATCACTAAATTAGTTAAGATAAACTTACTGAGTTGAATATGTTTATAATTTTACTTTTAAAAATATAATACATATCACTTCTATGCGTATTTTTCATAAGAAAATATTAAAAATTATAATTACTTGGACTGAATTAAAATAAAATTATAAATTCGAAATCAAAATAAAACAAAAATCAAAATACACTAGCTACTATTAATTTGGACAAAAAATTGATTATGCAACACAAAGGCCGAGACGTCCCAAGTGGTACTAGGTTGTTTGCCATGAGTAGGGCATGGAGCCCCACTCATATATGATATTTTTAAGTGAAAGATTGATTAGTACACTCATTAATTTAAGGAAAATGTTTTAACTATGACTCTACACTTATGGTACCTATTTTGTGATGCAAGACAGGCCACCCAAATGTGGTCTCCTACCAAAAAAAGAATACAAGTGTCAATTATTGATTTGTTGTCAAATTACTTTCCACTGCTCCATATTTTTTGTCAAAATTTTCCATCATTCAATTGAAGAATTTACTAATAATGATACGATAAGTTAAGTGTGGTTTTTAATTTGTCATAAATTTAAGTGTGAATTGTATTACTTAGTTTTAATATTTTGATTCTTATATTATTTTGATTTTTATAATTTTAATTGGATTGATTTTGATCTTAATTTTTTATTTTGTCTTCAATTAATCTAATTAATTTCAATTGTTAGCATTTTTTATGACAAATGTGAACAGAAACGACATGTGCCATATTTGTAAGAGTAAAATTGTAAACTTAATCAATTCGGCGACTTAACCTCAATTAATTTAGTAAGAAACCTTAACATGTTATCAATTTGATTATATTGATGAAAAATTTAAAATTAAAAGGCAAAATTGAACCAATTGAAACTATAAGAATTAAAATGACACATGAAACAAAATATAAGAACTATCGATATAATTTACTCTAAATTTAACTATGTAAGTCTCAACTCTTTTAACATATTATTGTGAGTAAATAATGAATTTAAATTATAAATTTCTAATATTTTTCTAATCATTAATGTCCTAGCATTGCTCTGTTATTTTTGCTTTCACACTGTGTCTTTTCAACTAGGTGATAAAATTGGGTTATCCAAAGTCATTTGATTTGAATTAAGGTATTGACCATATTATCACAACAATAGAAAAGCTAGATACGTACAATTTAAATATTCAAAGAAAAATTATATTTATACAAAAAAAAAAAAAAATCATAAAAATGTTATAGAAGTGACATTATTAGGGAGGTGTACAAAAATTATGGTGCGCATAGACATCAATTAGAAAAAGATGTCACATAAGATTGTTTTTTTGGAACTGTTTGGTCATAAATGGTAACAAATTCTTTCAAGACATATCATCTTTTTTATGTCAAATTTAAAATTTTGATAATAATAGTTAGATTTAATTCTCAAAAAGTCTTATTGAAAATGAGTCATAATAAAATCGTCGCTAAAAATAATTTTTGTGATGATTTTTTACACGTCACTAAAAATTAACAATTAGTGACTTTTTTTGTTATGATTTTTATAAATTGTTTCTAAAATTTACAATTAGTGACATTTTTTAGTGACAAAATTTTCAAATTGTTGCTAAAGTTTAAAAATTAATGATGTTTTTTTTTTTGAAATGTCTCTAAAATTTATAATTAGCAACATTTTTTGTTACAAAATTTTTAAACTGTTGGTAAAAATTAACAATTAGTGACTAATTAAATAGTGTTTGATGAAAAATATCATTAATTATCATATTACCTATTGGATAATAAGTCCATTTATTATGATCTACACGTAAGTCCCATTTTTGAAAACTCGGTATTCAACTCTTCCGGATGATGCACGGGTTAGTGATTTGATTGATTCTGAGAAGGGTGCATGGTATGATGAGAGGCTTACGCAACATTTTTTTTTTTGGGATGGGGAGGCTCCCCGAGTATCTCTCTCTCTGCCTTGTTTCCTTCGGATAAATTTTTTCCTTTTTTCAAATGAATGGCCACAGTGCTACCTCCTCTAACAAGCGATAGCATTTTTTTTTTTTTTTGGTTTTACCATCGCGACCGATTCCAAAAAACAAGATTTTTTTTTTAAAAAAATGTTGGTCTGTGTATTAGCTATAAGGCCAAATTGCGCCATATCATATATATTTCTATGGATTTATTATGGTGGGAGTGGAGGTGGAGGTGGCATTGAGAGCCCATTTTTTTTTGTGTTGATTTGCCTTGCAGTGGAGGCTTCCCCCTATTTTGGCTTATCGATCTTCTCTCATTAAATTGCTTTGTGTGTGGTCTGTCTCTCCGTCAACAATTGGTCCCCAACCCATGCAATTATAGGAACTCCATCATATTCGACAATAAATCAAGGAATTGGAGGAGGAAGTTTTTTTTTTTTATGGAGAATTATGTGAATATGATCAAAGAAAGTCATCTTATTTGGGGTTTGGTCATATTCATCTTGAAGGTGATTCAAAAAAAATGGTGTGGGCAATTCAAGGTCGGATTTTGATTCGCCCTCGTGTTTTGGAGAGAGGTCCTCCCTCTTCTTTAATGGCGGGGTGTGATGTGTTCGCTTTTCCTTAATTGCTTCTCCTATCTAAAAAAAACTTATTGGACCAACTAATCTGGGAGACCAATTCCACCGTCTACTTGCAGGGATCCCGATTAAAGGTAGAACTTTGCCCTGTAGAGCTATCTCCAAGAAATTATTTATGTCATATTTAAGATACCATTTTATGTGACACATTTACAAGTACTGATGTAATTGATCCTACATAAATTTCATTAATATTTGATAGTTATAGGTGTGTCACATGATATCATATTTTAAATGTTGTATAAAAAATAAATAAGAAAAATTACAAGGCAACTGTAGTTTTCTAAAAAAATTATAAATTCATACAAAAGTATATGATTTTAATCATTAACATTTGTAAAGTCTATCATGAATCTGTAATTATTTTTTAAAAGTACTATTGATTTGTTATTTTCTCCTAATAAATATGAAATTATTGATTTTTTTTTTCTTCAAAGATAATGTGTGTGCTTTTCAATGAGTAATTCATGTTGGCGCACTTTCTTTTTCTTTTTTCATTGAACTGAAAATTTCATCTCAAGCATACACATGCATTTGTGCTACAAAGCCTACAATGGCCTTATGCTGTTTTTTATTTTTATTTTTATTTTATTTTCATTTTTATTTTATTTACTTTTTATTTTGTCACAAATATCGCAAGATTACAGATAATTGTATTTTCTAGCATTTATTTTCGCAACATTTACAAAACCTCCACAAATTATTGCCTTTACCGACATTTTTTCAAATTTTTTTTTTTTTAAATAAAACAAAATGAAATCATTTTCATCGATCTTTTGCAAACCAGTGGCATGTCATTGATGTTGCCGTCTCTCTCAACTTTATTTCCCTTTAGAATATTCATTTTCACTTTGGTTGAGCAAAAACTTCCAACACTTAAAAGACCAAATGTGAATTCACCAAACATTAGTCTAGGTCACAAATATAAAACTTTACTCTCCTCTAACTGGTTCTAAATCTTAAAATTTTGTGTTAAATATGCCGAACAACGATTCTCTTAAAAAAAAGGTCTCCAATGGAACAGGCTGTCAATTTGGAGGTAACTTGTTATTTCTATCCGAAATTCATTCAACATGTTAAGTAATTCCAACCCATATATAGGCGAAGGGAGGTATATGTGAAACGGTGGGACTCAATCCTTAAATTAATTTATTCAATCTTTAATCCTTCCATTGCTTACTCTTTTGTTTTTGTCCTTTAATGTTCAATCATTTTCCTATGGTTTAAAGAGATTGGCTCCATATTTCTCGTCATTTCTTTTGTTTTTATCAACTATTTTTTTTTTTTTTTTTTCACTTGATACTACGTGACTTTTTTTTGTAGTTATTTTATTTTTTGTGTGGATTCAGATTAGGTCACATAAATGTATATTATTAGTAAAATCAGAACACAAAAATCGAGGCATGCCTCCCTCAGATGAGTTTTGAATAAGCATATACATATTGAATCTATCCTAAATTAATTATTACTTGAATCTCTTCCCCCTAAAATAGTGAGAGTGAGAGTTAAGTACTTACCCAACTATCTGTCTGTTTTTTTCAATTGTTTTATTTTTTTATTTTTTTAAATATAGTTTAATTTAATAAGACAATCTAAGGACTGAATAAATTATATTATATACACAAGTTTGTATGGTTCTCAATGCATTTTTGTTAAACATTACATTAATATATGGTTAAGGAGATCTACAAATCTTTTTTCAATTGGTCCACGTGGTTTGTTAATTTGACCATGATAGCTTTTGAATTGACAATTTCTTTCTTTCTTTCTTCACAAAAAACAAAAAAAAAACAAAAAACAAAACAAAACAAAAAAGGAAAAAGAAAAAAGAAAAAAAAAGAGGAATTTTCTTTAAAATTTACCTTTATTTATATGGGGAGTCTTGACCCACGTAGCATATATTGGCTGCTGTGTTGTCTTCGATTAATTTATGGGTGGCCCTATTCCCTCTCCCCTATTGTATAAATGCACTCATTTTTATTTTATATTTTTTTTAATCTTTATTGTATTAAATTACAATAAAATCCTTGCAAAAGTATATTGAGTAAAATAAAATAAACATGGTTTAATGTAACTTTAGTATATTAAAGACAAAAAATAGAGTGTTTTGGGAGTAGGAATAAATAATTCTACCCTTAACTTATTCCTTCCATAGAATTATGATATGACATTATCTTTAGTTTAATTAATTATTTTATATAAATAAAAAAAATAAAAGAAAAAGGAGAAAGAAAGTTTGAGCTTCCACATCACAATGTACGGATTGTGCCCCATTTTCAGGTGGGTGCATGTTGACATAAGGAATCTACAACTTCTTTTTTTCTTTTTTCTTTTCTTTTCTTTTTCTTTCAGTTTCTCACCCTTTTTCTTTCAGTTTGTGCTAATATGCACTGCCACTTGTGTTTTGTCTTCATCATGGAGCTGGAGAAATTTCCTTTGAAGTGCATGGACAGGTCTTTTTCCTTAATAGAAGCATATATATATTCACTTAATCATGATGCGTTCTGTTTTGATAGAATTACTTGAGTTAGTGCTTCTTATGGGTTTTCCCTCCCGCAGGGTTTGTTCTCTCGCCAACCTTTTGTGGTTGAGCTTGCAGATGATTGGGCTTTCTTCTCAATGCCAACATAGTTGGGATTGAGATAGTTAATTATGATGCATTCTGCTCATCCACTCCTTTATTTGATGTAATCTCATTTGATTAATGGTTTTATCATCAATAAAGGTTTTTTTTTGTTGATAAAAAAAAAAATATTCACTTAATTATGATCTATAACTAAGTAGATACAATAAATTGTTCTTACTATAGATGATTAATTTCCAAAATAAGTGTGTAAACATTTGCTTTAAATTGTTGAGAAATCAATAAAAATGATTTAGACAATTACAATTTTCTTCATATCAGTGCAAGTTAGATTGGTACAATACTAATAATTGGTATAGTTTCTCATCTTGTCTAAAATATATGAAAAAGTGTTCATATATATGTGCAAAACTAATAAAATCAACTCCAATGGTAAATAGGTGAAATGATTAGTTAAAGTTATACTTTAGCAATGAACATTGTAAAATAGTTATAGGATAGTAATGTTGCTCCAATGATCAAATTGCTATTTCCCACCATTGGATCGGACAACGGGACTCCCAGGCTAAACATTCGCCTGGATGTTTTCCCAGACGCCCATCCTTGTCAACCGGCTACCTATAACCAAGACCGGACAACAAAGGAGGGCAACTTGGAGGACAACTTGCAGGACATCCTATAGGACAACCTATCTATGTAATTTTGGAATTTATTGTACTGGCAACTTTGGCTATAAGTAAAACTTGTGTCAAATTTGGCACAAGATATAGCAAATTAATAATTTAGCAGCTCTAATAGCTTACCATTAGAGATGAAAAAAGTGAACTTCATGCTATAAAATAGCAATAGCAGCTCCAATAACTCACCGTTGGAGTTGCTCTAAGATAGCTATATTTTACTATATAAAAAAAGTGTTTTTCCGGCATTTTATAAATCTCTAGAAGTGGGAAAAAAAAAAAAAGGCCACAAAAAGTCTTCCCAGTGTTTTTCTCAACATTTTTCAAAAACTAAGTGAAAAGTTGGCATGGAGAATGTTTTTAGTATTTTTCAAATCCCAAGAAATTTTTTGGTGTTTTAGAAACTCTGAAAAAAAAAATGGTGACATGATTTCAATGTAGGTGAGGAGGTTCCCAACATTTTTTAGAAACACCGAGAATTTTATTTTTTGAGGGGAGATTTTATAAAGTTGTGAAAAAAATTACTTTTATTATGTCATTAGTGTGATTGATCTTCTAGTTACCAATGAATTATTACATATCTATGTTTCTTAGTGGAAGGATGATGAGGGTGATGACGATAATAATAGTTAATTTTTTTGAGTAGGACACTAATAGTGAAAAATGTCCACTGGTGAGATGAAAAAGACAATGTTAATTGTAATATTCCTCTTGTAATGATATCAAATCATGATTATTGCCATGTATTTGTAGTCTAACCATTATCATAATTTGATTGAAGTAGATCACTATTATCTTATGGTTATAGTAGATGTAATTTTTATCTCCACATGAAATTGAATGGATGGTTAGAATTAAAAGATGAATTTTTCAAAATTTGGTCATTCAGATTTTTTTTTTTTTTTTTTTTTGGGGGGGGGGGGGGGGGGGGTAATGTTTATGCTGCCAAGGTCAAGTTAAAATTTTAATATATCATTAGAAACTATGTAATAATAACACTAACATTTAACGTTTGTACGAAAAAAATGAGAGAATGGTTAGGTTCTTAGGCATTCCTAGAAAATTATCTCACCTAGCAATCAAATAAAATCGTAATTGAGATTAAAAAAAATAAAAAACAAATAGTAAATCATAATTCGGTTGTTAGGAATATTGTACAAGAAAATATTTTTCTGAAATAAATATGAATTAAAGAAAAGGAAAGAAAAATAAAATATAAATGATTTACCCTTTTTTTTTTTTTTTGTTAATTGTTTAGTTTACAAGAAAGTTCAATAACATATAAAGAGTTTATTACACTTTGTGGGAGCCCGAAATGGGTTTGTCTCACATCGACAAAATTGAAAATTCAGACTCTAAATGAAATAAAATACCTTTTAAAGACAAAATAGAAATTTAAAAAAAATTTCTATATTAAAATCTTAATTGGATAGGGTCTTTTATTAATTTATAATACATATGAGCATATATTTTATTTTTGTAATCCTTTTAGGGACTAAATAGACGTTGATTTATGTAGTTTAGGGACCCAGTAGTCACAATCAATAGTTGACGGACTAAATAGATTTTGATTTATATATTTTAAAGACTACATAGATTCAATTGATAGTTCATGAACTAAATAGATAATTTCATGATAATTTAGGGGTAGAAAGTGTAATAAACCCTAACGTAAATAATCTGAAGTTTCCTTTGATGGATATACTATTTTATAGGAAATGATTTGAGGAATATATTCCCAAGATAATAGTTCAAAAAAAATATTGTTTTCTTATCATTTTCCATCAATTGAATGCAATTTTTGTTTGGCATGAAAGTCAAAACAATTGTAGCTAGTCTATGTCGGGAATAACAATAGTTAGTCACCCTTGCTAACTTAGTTACAGTGTAATACTGAAAACTATTAATCCTGTTGACAAGCACTTCTTATTAATCTTTCTTCTGTCTAATTTTTTTTTTTAAAGATGCTGAATTGGTAGATTGAAACAAAGACAGAGATGGAGGATTAAGATGGGCAACACTTAGGGCGGCTGTTGCTACGCTATTAGTATCAACTGAAGGTATTCTTAATCGCAATGGTATTCAACTGAATGAAGCTGAAGTCGTTTGGAAGATGGGAAAATGTTAATTCTGGGGATAAAAAGGAGGAAGTGGTGTCTTGCTCAGTGAGAGCATAAGACATCGTATTCAATTTTTTAAGCTAAACATTCCCATCCATGTGTATGCCATACATAAATAAAAAATTTTAAAAAAACAAAAACAAAAAACAAAACAACATAAAACAATAAATTCTCCACATCCCACAAACTATCATATTAAATAATTTCACACAACAAAATATTGGCTTCTCACAAGAGTGTAAAATGATCAGATTTCTCTCTATATTATGCGTTATTCTAAAAGATTAAGTATTTAATGTATTTATTACTTTCTTACTTTCACTCTAATTGAATATGTATCAAATGTATGGAGTCTGAGTTGTCACGCATTAAGCAAGTAATAATCTATAAAATACGTTACAAATTAATTAATTATAATTTTTTTATTGAATTTGACCATTGCATCCTTGTAACTCACTCGAATATGCCTTCTATGAGGTAATTTCTTGTTTGGTATAGTGGTATTATGGTAAAATAAATTTTCTTACTTAAAACCTCCAAGCCCCACCTGCATCTTTGCTGTATGCCCATAATTATACCAAAATGTACAAAACTTTCATGCACCCATGATTTACTAAAGCATTCATCCAATAGATGGTGGTCTCTGTGTATATATAGCAACCCCACAAACACTTTCATGACATATAACTCTTCTCATCACATCTCTCTCTCTCTCTCTCTGTGGATCCGTAGACAGTTCTTTTACAGAATTCTCTGTTACAAGAACTATACTTGAAACAGTTTCATTTTCTTTATGTTTGTTCTCTTTACAGTCTTGATTTTCGATTTTGATCTACCTATCAGAGTTATATTTTTCACTTCTTGGTCATGATCCATCTGAAAATCTTGATTCTCAAACCCAGAAACCATCACGATTTCTTTTCCACACTCACTCTCTCTCTCTCTCTCTCTCCCCCAAAGAATTTCTGTGAGAATTGTGGGTTTCTATGTGATTTTAAAGAAAATTTTGATTAAAATGGGTTGTAGATTTTGTGGGTTTTTTTATTTTTATTTTTTGAAAAGGTATACTGTTTTAGGGTTTCGTTATTGTTCCGAAATACTCAAAAATTTCTGGAACCGCGTTCAGCATGAATCTGATCCATCTATTTTTATTCCAAGATTATATCCCTATAAATCCTCCGAAGAAAGATTGTGGATTCGATCTTGATACCGTGCATGGATTGATCAAAAGAGTCATTGTTTTCAGGTGCGGCATCATTAAGATTCACATGCAAATGTGTTGATGATATATAGTATCGTCGGCTGAAGTTTGAAGGTGAGAATCTTGATGATGCTGCATCTGGAATTGATGACTATGAACTCCGAATTGGAAGCTAAGAACTAGGTTTCCTCTCCAAGGTGAATTCTTTTCGACTTTGGCTCTATTTTTGTTAATTTGGTTTGTATTTTAAGCCAATGCTTTTGATTATGCTGAACAGGCATCATCTTATAGACTGGTTTTCAATTGTCTGTATACATACAATTACATACATAGAACAACAACTTTAGTGAAGTTAATAGGGCTTTTGTTTGTCATCACGTTGTTGAATTCTTGTATTTGGGGTATTCTTCCAAGTATTTTGTCCTTGTAGAGTTGGATCTTTGAAACACTTGGAATTGGAGCTTCTATGGGAACTTTGAATGAGAATCAAATCAATATTGAAAGATGATATCACATTGTTGCTGCCATCGTCAGTATGCTTAAAACTTACCTTAGCACTTGTTTGCCCCCCATTTTCAGAGTTTGATAGAACACTAACCCTAAGAGGGTATCTTACAAATTCGTGACTATACCCCACCTCCACACCCTCTATGTATATGTGAGTTTGTGGCTGTGTTTGTGTTTCAATATTTAAAAAAAAAAATGTTTGCAGGCCATTTATTTAGTACTTTGTTAACTCAATCTGAAATTCATGAAAGGAGATAATCTAACTGGATCTACCTACCTATATATACATGCATATCCTTGTGAGTGTGTGTGTGTGTGTTTTATACAGATTATGCTGAATCCAGAAGAGATTTCAATAAGGTACATAATTTCCTCCTTAATATCTTGGGTTTCTTTATTTATTTTTTTGTTGTTTATACACAAGCCTCTTATTGTTATCATTTGTCAGTGCACAGCTAAAGAGCATGAAAAGAAGAAAAAAACAAATAGTTACTTATCGTATAAACCCTTCATTTCTCGGATATTCTGTTGCTATTTTCTCAATAAGCAAACAAGCAACATATTTGTATCTGGAATCGGGTTGGCTGTTTTGGCTTTGTTTATATGTTTTGAGTCCTTCTAAAAGGCCTCTCAACAGAAATTTGTTCCAACATGGACAAAAGAATTGGAGGACACATATATTAAAAGCCAACCATGTAGCTAATAAAGGAAAAAAAATTCTTAAGCAGACATTACTTCTATTTTAATTTAATTGATGGTTTTTAAACAATTTTTTAATCCAAAAGAAATTTCTTTAAATTATCAACTGCCAAAAAGAATTTTGTAGGAACTAAACCAGTCGATATGAATTGGCTCTGAACTGATACATATAGGAAATTGGTCAATAAGCCTGTGATTTTTATTCAACCGATATATAGGAATGTATCAGTATCAGTAAGGGAAAAAAAAAAAAAAAAACTCAATACATATGAACCAACATGCTTCTCTTATTGTTTGGTTTTGTAGCTACTTTGAAAGGAAAATTTTCTATATGATATAGGGAATCGGTTGATACGCAACCAGTATACATGAATGTATTAGTATCATAAAGGAAAAAACTCAATACATATCAACCAACATGCTTCCATTATTGCTTGGTTTTGTAGCTACTTTGGAAGGAAAATTTTCTAGCTGATATAGGGAATTGGTTGGTACACATATGATTTTCATTCAACCAGTATACAGGAATGTATTAGTATCAGAAAGAAAAAAAATTCAATACATATCAACCAACATGCTTTTATTATTGCTTGGTTTTGTATCAACCAACATGCTTTTATGATATGCATGTGATTTTCATTCAACCAGTATACATGAATGTATTAGTATCATAAAGAAAAAAACTCAATACATATCAACCAACATGCTTCTATTATTGCTTGGTTTTGTAGCTACTTTGACAGGAAAATTTTCTATCTGATATAGGGAGTTGGTTGGTATACATGTGATTTTCATTCAACCAGTATACAGGAATGTATTAGTATCAGAAAGAAAAAAATCCAATACATATCAACCAACATACTTTTATTATTGCTTGGTTTTGTAGCTATACTTTGAAAGGCAATTTTTCTGTCTGAAAATTTTATTTTTCCTCTTCTTCATAGAGATGCAGAAGAGTGAGTACTATTACTATCCATTTCCACATGGAAAAGGCAGTGAAGTTCTTGGCTGACTTGTTTGCATATTTAAGATAGAAGGGAATGTAGCTTCTTTCCCCCCTCCCTTCATTAAGGGGAAAAACTAGTGATTATGATTATGACACACAGTTTTCTATTTATGAGCCGTGGAAGTGAAGAAGAATCTGAAGCCATGTCAGTTGGGAAGGTTAGAGACAAAAGCTGTTTTGTCATTGGACAATTGTATGGAAGTGTGATGAATCTTTTTGAAGGTCCACAATAAGGATATGGAGAGAGATATCAACGTTGATACCAAATCACTTATAATTTGAAGGAAAAAAAAAAACATAAATTTTATTTATTTATTTTTTGGCAAAAAAAAACTTTATTGATGTAAAAGAAAAGAACAAGATACGGAATAAATACATCAATAAAGAGATTTATTTATGTGAACCTATGCCTCATCATAGTTATTACACCCAACTACTAATCAAAACTCAGTATCATTTTTACTGTTTAAATTCACCATTATTGTAATTTTATTTACATACATACAATATAATCAAACTTACATTCGTAGATCTCGTTTATGTTTGGGATGTTGCATTTGTTTAGGGTTAGCATTGAATTAGGGTTGGAGAAATGATATTACCAATGGTCTTATTTTGAAATTTTGAATTTGCAAAACAAAGCAAGAGAGAGCAAAAAAATGGCGATGCAGAATGATATCGAGAGCACATTCTTCTTGTTTTGGGAATTTTATTTTAATTTGTCTACCGTCTTGTATGTTATTAAAATTCCACATTTTCATACTCATCTTAGCAAAACGATTAAGAATTAAAATTAATATATGTATATAAGAAAAGAAAAAAAAGAAATTACATGATGATCCTTTTCTGTTCAAACTTGTGCCATTGTGAATATCTTGCCCAGTATGGACGATTCTTGGACATCATTTTAAATTTTTCATTGCTTTGTGCACTATAGTAACTAGAATTCCTAGATTAATTGACCGTAGTTGACACTCCCGATCCCAACCATAATGAGAATTTTTTTTGGTTACGGAGCATAAATATGTGGTGGTTGTATGATATTATGTAATTCTTCAGGTCTTGTACTCGTTGGAAGGTCTATGTCTCAAAGCACTGATGAGGCCATGGCGTAAGTATCATTGATCTCTTGCTAAAGAAAAGAAAAGAAAATAAAAAACACGAAATGCATTTCACTTGCTGAAAAATAAAAACTAGTAGAATTAACGATAATGTTGTAATATCACGCTACGGTTATCTCATAAATTTAATTCCGCCTAAATTGCCTATTTTTTAGTTTTTTTTCTTTTCATTTTTTTTTTTATAGAAAGTCCCTTTTATAATTTGAGCAGACAGCACGACATAGTAAACAAGATTTGTGAACATCCAACAACAACCATAGTGATGAAAATCTATGAAAAAAGAAGAAAAGAAAGTTTTTATTTTTTTTTAATTGGCAAAAGAAAGAATTATTAAAAGCATAGCTCTTTTATGGAACACAGTTAGGGCTATTTGGTACAGTTTCTAGCAAATTAAAATTTGATAATAAGAATATTGAAGCTAAAAAATCTCTTTCACTACTATCCAATTAGTTTTTGTTTTTAGGGCGAATTATACTAATGGTTCTTATAGTTTGGGACTTGTATCATTTGATTCTTGACTTTTCAATTGTAACACATTTAATATTGAATTTTGAATCTTATACCAAATAAGGATAATTGAAGATACCATTTCTTAATTTCAATGGCAAAATCATCAATTTGATAAAATATAAACTAATTTGACAAAAATAAATGTCAAACAAATATTTTTAAATTTTTAAAAATTATTTCTATCTACTAAAGATAAAATTATCCAAAATTGATAAATCTTTTAGACATTTCTTTATTTATTTTTTAGCAAATTAATTTTTGTGATGTGTCTAGATAATGATCATGTAATCGGTGGTTGTTTTTATTTTTATTAAATTAGTTTCTATTTTTTCAAAAGTCAAATATAGCGATAATTTTGATATCATTATTAAACCAATCTATTAAATCAAAAAATTCAAAACTAAAAACATTTGATATATTAAATATATCGATTACACATTAAAATCCTAACAACCACCCATTACGTAATTAACATCAAAACACATAATAAAAATTAATTTGATAAATAAATAAATGTCTAAAAGAGGGAAATGGAGAGAGAGAAAACAGAGAGAGAGAGCGTTGGAGAGCTAGACCCAGTAATTCGGAAGAGAGGAAAAAATCTGAGAGATCTAAGAGGCTGGAGCCCAGTTGTCACGCCCCGAACCCGCCCCTAGAAGTTCGGTAACGAGACCGGCCAGTAATCCTAGATTACCACAGGCCTTCCTGCACAACACATAAATAAAACGGGGCTCGCGGAAGCGAAAAGAAAACTAATAGTCCAAGAGCTGTGTACTTATATGAGCAAGCATTACATGCCAAAAAAAAATAATGTTAATTTACCCACCAACTACACATGACATAAACCAAGTCATATCCAAAACATAAATATATGCTACAGATGCAAGACAAAAGAAAAGCTCTCAAAACGGCCTTCCAGGCCTAGCTCCGGCTCGGAGCACTCAAAACGGTAGGCTTTCAAAACGGCGGCTCGATCCGAGACTCCGCCTAGGCTTGGCTCCCAGATTGCTCACCTATAAATACATAAATACAAACAATGAGCTAAAGCTCAGCAAGTAACATTAAAGTAAAGGGTTAGTGAACGAAGTCCGACATTTTATAAAACCATAATAAAACAGTCATAAACATACTTCAGTCATTCGTCATTATAAGAACATACATAATGGCATACTCCATAGAACATAACATGTGTCGACTAACGACTAGAGTAACCGGTCCCGGACACCGATTAAACACATACCGAGATCTCGTAAACTGGTCATGGGCTTGTCCTTCCATGCCGTCCCCCATGACTCATGACGCATGGGCCTGCATGTTCTCGCCCCCATGACTCAACTGACTATGGATGCCATACTAGGTTTGCAATAGAACATTCGTTCACAGAAAACATTCTCATTTCAAAACGTATCATATCATAGCACTTTTAGAACATAATTTCATAATAACATATCTTTACAGAAATGTCACTTATAGAGGGTTTCCGAAACCGATGGCACGGTCTTCTCAATTTGACCTGCAACAATAACATTATAGCACATTTCTCAATATACATTATCCTTAATCATGCACTTCATTCCTTTCTTTACTTTATTTCATATTCATTCATTTCAATCTCATGTAATTCATACCCGTCTCATGCTCATAAGGTGATAAATGATGCAATTAACATGTAGAAATCATGTAGTTCATTTCCCCCAAAATTTCCTGAAAATAGCCTTCCCGCTCGAGCGCCCACTTGTCCGCTCGAGCGGATCAGAACCGTCCAAAACTTTGGAAGGGTGATTTCTACGCCGAAGGATTACCTCCGCTCGAGCGGACCATGCAAAATCCGAAAATCTGGTTCTTCTTCACTCCTTCAACCTTCAATCTCTTTTGTTTACAAAATCAACTTCTAATACTTGAAATACAACTTCTCAAACACTCGATCAACAACTTGAATCAAACATTACATCATCAATCAAAACTCAAATGCATCATATAGAAGAGCAAACCCATGAATATGTATATAAAAGCTTCATTTTCAACTTCCATGGAGGTTTTCCCTCAACTTGCCAAATAAATATGAATTAACCATTTAAAAGCCATGATTTGAGCCAAACTTACTAAATGCCAAGGATCAACTATCATTTTCATGCAATTAGAGAAGATGCTTACCTTAATCACTTAATCAAGCTTGATTTTCCCCTTTTCACTTCTTCTTCCTCTTTGGTTCTTCCTTCCACGATTTTCTCTCTCTCTCTCTAGGATATTTCCTCTTTTCTTGGTTTGAGTCAAATGAGTCCATAATCCTTATCTAAATACATATCTATCACATAATCCATTTTATCAAAAACATTTAAGCCAAACAAGGTCCAACGAATCAGACGAATTTCAGTCCTCAATTTAATTTCTCAAACCGTTCTAAAAATTCCCGGTATCACATAGACGTGCTCAATTTCATTTTCTGAACCCATTATGGTTGTCAATTTCGGTCCCGAAGTCGTACTTCCAACAGATATTTATCTAATTCGAACAGATTTTTTTTCAATTAAATCATGTAAACACATAATTACTTACTGAAAATGACATCATACGGTTCTGGCTCGTTACACCAGTAATTAGCAAGCATCGAGTTAGGAAACCAGCTTTCGATCCCCATCATCAAGGTCTGTTTACCGTTTTTGTGGATGAGATCCCTGAGTCCATGAATCCAAAGAACCTGTTCGGGCTGTTTTCTAAGTTTGGAGTAGTGAAAGATGTCTACATACCCAGTAAAAGAAGAAAATTCACTGGATCAAGATTTGGATTTGTGCGATTCGATTGCCCTGTGGCTGCTGCAGTGGCTGTGCAAAAAGCAAGTGGATTATGGTGGAATAACAAGGAACTTAAAGTCAAGGGAGCAGAGTATCAAAAAGGACAAGGCTTGCAGTCAAACAAAGATAAGTTTTCTTTTTGGCGAAGAGTGAATCATCCACATGCCAATTCTAGATTAGCGTTGGGCCCTCATCATGCCAATCCCAGATCAACGTTGGGCCCTCATCAGGGGCTCCAAAGAGCAGGGTTCAATTCCTTTGCTGAGGTGGTGAAAAAGAGCACTCCCTATCAAAATAACTCCTTGTCCATTCATTCTAAGGAAGCTGGGAATGCTTGGCTATATAAGAGTCTATTTCTTGAACTTAAATCCTTCTTTGCATTTTCAGATTTTGTGCAAGAATGCAGGAGAAGAGGGCTCAAGGACATAGTTGCCCGAATGGGTAGTGGACGTGTTGCTGTGCTAACCTTTAATTCAATCTAAGAGATGAAGAGTCATGTTGAGAGTTTAAATGAGTGGATTTTTGACTGGTGTGTTTCAATGCAGGAATGGGAAGCTGGAGTATTTCCTACTCAAGTGAGGTATGTTTGGCTTAGTTGCTTTAACATTCCTTTTAACTTGTGGAATGTTGAAACATTCAGAAGTATAGAAACTTTATGGAGAGAAATGGTCCAATTTGATGAGAATAGTACCAGGGGAACTTCCTTTCAATATGGCAAGGTTAGAATTATCATCAGTTGTATGGATTTTATCAATGGTGTGGTGCTGGCAAAAAATAAAGGCAAAGAGTATCCCGTGCGAGTCTGCGAGAATCTTGACTCCTCTGTGGTAATGGAAAAGAGTATGTCCTAATGTGTTTGTAGACAACTGGGGGAAGGTGCATCTGTAAATGGGGATGACTAGAAGCAAAGAGATGTTCAAAGCCTTGTGTTAGACGGTGGTGGAAGAGGCAGTGATGAGGGGATATGGCGGGGAGTATGCGTGGAGGAGGTGGTGACCAACGACAAAAATGTCATACACAGAGCACCAAAGCTACTGAAGATGATCACAAAAGTTGGGTATCCGAGACTGTAGCAGATGTTATAGGTAGCAGTTTTGAAAAACCACTCGAGGGGGCTATTAGTAGATTGAGGAGTGAGAGGTCGAAAGAGCCATCAGTACAACTGAATGTAGATAAAATCATTGCTCTAGAGGAAGGTATTTGTACTCAGGGCTTTATGAAAAGTATCAATGGATCTGAAAGGGAGAGGCCCATTATCAACCTAGAGGTGGTTCTTGGCGAAGCCCAGCAGAGGGTATCTGCTGTTGGGCCTTTTGTTGCGCCTATTCCCTATTGTGACCCGTCCCTACATGCCTTCAATTTTCTTAGTAATCATATAGCTCAAGCCCTGAATAGTGCAGATGGGTTTGCTTCTTCTCAAGGCTCCTTAGTCAGCTTATCTATTCGTATGCAAAGTGGTAGACCAGGTGTCAGAAGTAAAGGGAAAAGAAGACTTTACTGCAAAGGTCATCTATTCCCCAACTTTTTTCAAAGGGGAGCAATCTTTAGGGCCGCTGCAACGGTTATATCACTGTCAATTTCACAAAATAGTCAGTCCAGTAGACCTAGTCAAAGAAGAAGGAAGTTAATTGAGAAAACACATGCTACCATTCATCTTAGTAAATCTCTGGGCATCAATTTTGAAGGTAAGGACTCGGAAGTGATGTGCAAACTAGTTGATATGGAAGTCAGGGATGCACAAAGAGTAGCAGGTGTTGATCAAGGTCTGGTGGATGGCAACTCTTAGCAGGTCTGTTAACTGGGGGTTAGTGCAGCAAATATGTTTGTAATGAAGATGTTATCCTGGAATATTAGAGGTTTGGGTAAGTCGGAGAAAAGGTGCAGAATTAAAAATGTGGTTAAGGATAGGCAGATTGATATCTTTCTTATTCAAGAGACCAAGCGCAGTAATATTCAAGCCCGAGATGCAAAATCAATATGGCCTTGGGACAATATGGAATTTCTAGTTGTGGATGCTGAAGGGAATTTAGGGGGACTGCTATGTATTTGGAACCCAGATGTTTTCTTCTTGTCAGAGTGTTGCAGCACCAGAAATCTCATCATTATATCAGGTTCCACTCATGATCTTTTTGAATGTACTATTCTTAACATTTATGCACCGAATAATGCTGTTAGGAGAAAGAAGCTTTAGGATTCTCTAATTAGTTTGAAGCAACATTTCTTGAAGCCCTGGTGTTTGTAAGGGGATTTCAATGAGATAAGGTTCATGGCTGACAGGAAAGGTTGTAATAAGCGAGACAGAGGTATGCTAGAGTTTAATAATTTCATTGAACATTTGGCATTAGTTGATATCCCTCTGCTTGGCAGAAGATTCTCTTGGTGTAACTCATTGGAAAGAGAGAGATGGAGTAAAATTGATCGTTTTCTTCTGGAGCCAATTTGGTTAGAGAAATATTGTTTCAAACTTTGGGGCCTATCTAGGGGAGTTTCTGATCATTGTCCCCTACTGCTTATGGAGGATTCGAGGAATTGGGGTCCCAGGCCGTTCAAATTTATAAATGCTTGGGCTCTCTATTCTAACTTCCTAACAGCAGTGGAGAAGTGTTGAGTTAAGTCCTTTGTCCAAGGTTGGGCTGGCTATAAACTGATGAGGAAGCTTAGCTTATTGAAATTGGAGTTGAAAAAATAAAATGTTGAAGTATTTGGGAATGTGGTGAACCAACTGAAGAAGGTCGAAGATGATTTACATGCTTTAGATATATTAGCTGAATCATGACCTCTCAGCTCTCCAGAAACAACAAATAGGAGGGAAATTAGTAATCTGGTTTGGAAGCTTAGAAAAAGGAATGATAGGATTTGGTTCCAAAAATCCAAGTTGAATTGGGCACATAATGGGGACAAGAACACCAAATTCTTTCATATCATTGCAAGCAAAAGGCAAAGCAGAAACTTGTTGTATTCAGTGTTGTTTAATGGAATAAGATATGTTGAACCGGGGATGATTAAACAAGTAGTTTTAAGGCATTTCTCCTCATTTTTTGCTAAAAATTGGGCTTGTAGACCAAAATTAGTTGGTTTGTTTGTGACTCTCAGTTCAACTGAGGTCAGAGAGGTTTTGGAAGCTCCCTTTTCCATGGAAGAAGTTTGGAGGGTGGTGAAAGAAAGTAATAGGAACAAAGCCCCTAGGTCGGATGGTTTCAACATGGCTTGTGTCCAAAAGTGTTGGCAAGTGATGAAGAACGATATTTTCCAATTCTTACAAGAGTTTCACTCCAATGGCATATTGGTTAAAGGTTTGAATAGTTCATTTATTGCCCTTATTCCCAAGGTGGTTAGTCCTTCGAGCCTTGTGGACTTCAGACCTATCAGTTTATTGAACCTCGCATACAAAATCCTTTCCAAATTTTTGTCTCGCAGACTAAGCTTGGTATTACCAAAGATTATTGGTGAAGTTCAATCTATAGGTGGTCGTCACATCTTTGATGACGTCATAATAGCCAACGAGATAGTGAATTGGTGGAAGAAACACAAAAAGAAGGCGTTGATTCTAAAATTGGATTTTGAAAAAGCTTTCGACTCAGTTAACTGGGAGTTTTTGTGGTCTATGCTTACAAATTTTGGTTTTGGAGAATTATGGGTTAGATGGATGAAAGAATGTGTGACTATCGCCAGAATTTCTATCCTTGTTAATGGCTCTCCAACTGATGAATTCTCTTCTAGTAAAGGGTTAAGGCAAGGTGATCCTTTTTTCCCATTCTTATTTAATATTGTCGTGGAGGGTCTAAACTTGTTTTTAGGTAGAGCTAAAGATATGGGGTTAATTAAGGGTGTTTCAGTGGGTTTTTCTGAGATTCAACTCACTCACCTACAATTTACGGATGATACTCTACTATTCTGTTAAGCAGAAGAGGCAGAGGTGGTGACTATTAAAAGAATTTTGAGATGCTTTGAGATTATATCAGGGCTGAAGATAAATTTTCATAAGAGTGCTCTGTGGTGAAAAAATTACCATTGAAGTATTTAGGGCTTCCTCTTGGGGCTAACACTAAGTCACGTAAGTCCTGGCAACCTGTGGTGGACAAATTTAAGTCAAAATTGGCCATTTGGAAAAGAAAGTTGCTCTCTTTCGCAGGTAGAGTAATCTTGATTAAATCTGTGCTATCCAACTTACCATGCTATTATTTATCTATGTTCAAATTATTTGAGGGTGTGGTGAAAATTCTTAATAGATTGCAAGTAGTCTTTTTGTGGGGGAGCTCTGATCAAAAAAGAAAAGTGCACCTTGTTAAATGGAAGGCAGTCACAGTTAGTAAGAAGCAAGGTGGGTTAGGCATTGTAAATCTGAAGGAAATGAATAGCAGTCTCCTTTTGAAATGGTGGTGGAGATATGGAGTGGAGCATCAGGCATTATGGAAGAAGGTTATTGATAGTATGTATGGAGCTTTAGGAGGGGGTTGGTTACCTAATCTTGAGCCTTTTGGGAGGGTGTCTATTGTGTGGAATAGAATTCTATCTAGATAGAGGTTAATGCAGATTTACTTACCTTTTTCCTATCCAATATTGAAATCATTTTGGGTTATGGTAAGAGAGTTCATTTTTGGTTAGATAAATGGTTGAGGAATATTAAGCTTAAAGATGAATTCCTGAGGTTATTCAGTTTGTTTACCGAGAAGGAAGAGTCCCTGGATTTTTTTGTGAGAAGAAAGGTAGGAGTAGGGGGTTGGAATCTATCATTTAGGAGGCCTTTAAGGTTTTGAGAGAAGGCTGAGGTTAATCGGTTATATATCCTGCTAGCAGAGGCTCCTTCCCTGAGACCAACTCTCCCAGATTCTATTAGGTGGCAGATGTCTCCAATTGGGCAGTTCACAATTGTTGCAGTGAGAGATTGGTTGGCTGCTCATCATGGTCCAAAGTTGTTGTTACCCTCACTATTATGGGGTAATGTGGCTCCCTCTAAAGCTCAATTTTTGGGTTGGTTGATCTGGAAGGGTAGAGTTAAAACCACTAATTTTTTGCAAAGAATTGAAGTACTTAGCAGCAATGTAAGCAATGTTTGCCCCTTTTGCAAAGCCGAACCTGAATCTTTGAACCATATTTTCTTGCTGTGCAGGGGCATTTGGGAGTCATGGAATGATCTGTTGCTTTGGTGGGATATGAACTGGGCAACACCTGCTGCAATTGTGGACTTGTTACATTGGTGGATGGCCTTTAGATGCAAAAAGATTATCAGGCAACTCTGGAATTTAGTACCACTAGCTATGCTCTGGTCTATATGGAAAATGAGGAATGATTGTATTTTTAATGGGTGTACACCTAACCTGCAGGATTTGAGTGGTTTTGTCAATTGGAGGGTGGCCTTGTGGGCCAAATTCAACATTTCAGGTTTCTCTTACTCAAGGCATGATATTGTACACAATCTAAGGCAGATTTTATTTTGCTGTTAAGTGTGTGCTGATTGTTCTGTTATTTTTGCTTGGTCAGCTTCTATTATGATATTATTCTGCCTGCTTGCTCTATGTCTGCTGATTCTGTAGTTTTGTTTGGTCTCCTTGGTCTGCTGGTTGTAGTGCTGTAGTTCTGTAGTTGTGTGTTCTTGTGTTGGTTGCTCTGTGCTGGTTGTCTGCTTGCTCTGTGTCTGCTGGTTCTGTAATTTACTGTTGAGCTTGGCTCTGTTGACTGCAGTTTGGTAGTTTGGTTTTGTGGATTGCAAGTTCTGTTGACTACAGTTTGGATGCTGGGTTGCTGGATTAGGTAACATTGTCCCTCTGAGGGTTTGCTGGTCTTGATGGTTGGGCAAATCTTGTTTTTCATTTGGTGTTTTTTGTGTACCTGTGCTATCTTGCTGAGGGTCTGCTGGGTTGGTGTTTTTTTTTGCTCCTCATCTGGTGTTTTTCCCACTGAGGGTTTGATCTGTTAATCTGCTAATCTGGGGCATTTTGAGAAGCTGAATAAGAAGCTGCTAATCTGGTGCATTCTGATAATCTGGTGCCTCTGTAGAATTTGCTAATCTGGGGCCTTGGTGTAGGCTGATCTTCTATAATTTTATCTTCTTAGCTGCTGTTTTGTTATTAATCTGTTGTTCTGTTTGGTGTCTGTAGACGTCTCCGAACGCATCCCGGGGGAAGGGAGTGCGAATCCCCCCCCGTTCTGGTTCGATATTGGGTCACTATAGTTCGAAGGACTCAAATGTCACGGTTTTTAATCTTGAACCGAAGAGTCCAAATCCGGCAAATCGTTTTTGAAAACAGATTTTTTGAAAGAAGTGCTAAACATGGACTGCTTCGCCAGATACAGAGTCGTCACCTAAATATTTTAAAATGAAAAATTTAGGAAACCCTGACTCGGTGCCAAAGGCCACGTGTCCGTCATCACCAAAGTTACCTCGGCTCGGGAACTTGGGTACGATTGGGGAAGGTCACTTCGTGAGCACCCCCGCTCGCCCGGTCAAAGACCGGCCTCTACTAACTGTGATATCTGATTTTGAAAATATTGTAAGTTCTTATTCTGGTTATTAGCTTAGGTTACTATGTGATGCGCACAACATACAAGTATAGACTGAGCCACCTGAATTGGAACAAAACATTTCATGTTTGTTTGTTTGAAAATGGTTTGATGGTGCTACTCGCAAGTAGGCTAAGACGTGGATTTGCCACCCTCGGGTGGGCTTAGAAAAACGTGATTTTGCCACTATCTAGTGGGCTTAAAACAAACATTTGATGAATTGTCTCAATTCAAGTAACTCAACCTCCACCCACAGGCATTCAAGGCAGTTATATCACATAAGCATTTAGCCTCATGGTAAGCATGCTATTTATGGCAGCACTCACACGCATGCAAGGATGCTAAAGCAAAAAAACTCACCGAATACTCCACGCCAAAATAGAAGCTCGTTAGAAATCATGCATGACCCTAATTATACAGAAATACCTAATGCAACACATGCAAAGATGCAACTATAGCAGGCTCGGCTATTCTAAGCATGGCATGTGAAATGCTACAACTAACATGTATTCAATTTGGAATCGAAATACCAATGCAGTTTGTATGATGCGCCGAGCCCGGTGCGTGCAAAACAGATGAATGATGCAAACATGCTGTCATACTGTATGCTAATTGAAACATGCCCTAATCTAACCACCATAAGCTAGTAAATAAAAGGGAAGAAAGACGTGGGGTTGGAAAACAAACATCACACTCACGCACACTTATTACAATTATGCCCTCGCGCAGAGGGTCCGAATAAATAATACAGTCCCAAATAAAAGAATAATACAGTCCGAATAATATACAGAAATCCTAATTAATCAACAAATTAACTAAGAAAAACTGTAAACTGGCATGCAAGCCAGGGGGCTGCCTTGACTCCGCTTCAGATAATGAAGTGATGCATGTTTTCGGCTGCTTTGCGCGGAGATCCATTGGGATGCCCCAATTAGTCTCTGTTTGCAATGTTTCTCGAAATGCGTGCCAAGCCTTGGAAGACTGCTGTATCTTGATTTTGCTGCAACAGAGAGCAGGAAAGGGGCATAGCAATGTATTTCACAAATATATGCATGCCTCGATCCTCGTGCCACCAATCACGCATCTCGATGCATGATGGCCGAGGAATCGGATTGCACAACTCAATATAGGATGAATGCATATGAATGCTACAACAAAACCTAACTCCATCATGGATAATCCGGAGTGTCGGTGACTTGGGAATTGAGACCCGTTCCATCACTCGGAGTACGAATCGTGCCTCGTTTCCCGTGCCCGGGCTAACTCCTATCCCAAACACGATGCAATATGCATGATATGCATGAAATGCAACTAAGATACAATCCTAACATACACAATGCTATGAAAATGAGATGTCTCGGAATGCATGCACACGGGCACGCAAACCGAGGAAATGATCCTAAGGCATAAAATGGCATACGCAATGCAATTGGACTTACACTAACATGAGTGAGCCTCAGCCACACTCACATAAGAGGCCGTCGGATAAAAGTGAAGTGCCTCGAAATGTGTATACACGGGCACGCAAACCGAGGCAATGGCATACGGAATGTAATGAAGCTAAAATGACATAAACAATATAATATGGGCTTACACTAACATGAGAGAGCCTCAGCCATACTCACATAAGAGGCCGAGAGATGAAAAATGAGATGCCTCAAAATGCGTGTACACGGGCACACAAACCGAGAAAATGGCATATGCAATGCGATGAGACTAAAATGGCATATACAATGCAATATGGACTTATACTAACATAAGCGGACCTCGGCCACACTCACATAAGAAGCCATCAAATAAAAAAGAGATGCCTCAAAATGCGTGCACGCGGGCATGCAAACCGAGAAAATGGCATACGCAATGCAATGAGACTAAAATGGCATAAACAATGAAATATGGGCTTACACTAACATGAGTGAACCTCAGCCACACTCACATAAGAGGCCGTGGGATGAAAATGAAGTGCCTCGAAATGCGTACACACAGGTACGCAAACCGAGACAATGATACTAAAGCATGAAATGGCACTCCAAATGCAAATTGGACTTATACTAACATGAGAGAGCCTCACCCACACTCACATAAGAGGCCGTGAGATGAAAATGAAGTGTCTCGAAATGCGTGCACACAGGTACGCAAACCGAGGCAATGATACTAAAGCATGAAATGGCATTTCAAATGCAAATTAGACTTATACTAACATGAGAGAGCCTCAGCCACGCTCACATAAGAGGCCGTCGGATAAAAAAGAAGTGTCTCGAAATGCGTGCACACGGGCGCGCAAACCGAGGCAATGACATAAAGGCATGAAACGGCCTAAAATATGATATACAATGAGACTAAAATGAGATGTCTCGAAATGCGTGCCCACGGGCACGCAAACCGAGAAAATGGCATACGGAATGCAACAGGACTAAAATGAAATATGCGATGCAATATGGGCTTACACCAACATGAGAGAGCCTCAACCACACTCACACAGGAGGCCGATGGATAAAAATGAAGTGCCTCGAAATGCGTGTACACGGGCACGCAAACCGAGGAAACGGCATTAAGGCATGAAATGTCATAGAAAATGATATGCAAATATGCCAATGGAATTTCAGCACCGAAATATGGGGGAAAACAGTCCCGAAAGATGGCGAAATGACACCAAATGCAAGGAATGGCCCCGAAGTGTGAATTTAGGCACCCGAAATGGCCTATAGCTATGCAATGCATGCACAATATGGACATGGAATGAAAATAAAGTAGCAAGACAGCCCCAAGAAAAGCATTTTTAAGTCATAAAAAGGGCTAAACAGCAAGCACACATAGGATTAAGCAAGTATGCAAAAATGGCTCTGCAAGAGGGGTATTGAAGCAAGTGATACATGCGATGCCCAAATGGAAAAATACCCTTCTACAACAATGATTAGGGACTAAAAATATGAACATTTACAGTAGATGACATCCCCCAAATCAATATGAAAACATGCTAAAAATGTCATGCAAGAACTAGGATACATAAGGCTATAACATGAGGTATCCCAAACATTCGTCAAACCAGAAAATACCCTTAATAAAATATGTCAAGAAGATCAAAATATGACTCTTTCCAGCTCTGATGATGGCCTAAAACAGAAGCTAGATAAGCTTAAAAAAGCATGCAAAAATGGGGGTCAAAGAGGGGTATAATGACAAGTATAACATGGAGACCCCCAACATGGTTGATCCCTTCTACAATATTTTAGAGGGACACAAGATAAGCCTACTCACAGTTCATGACATGCTCCGAAACAGATTATATGTAGGCCAAACAAATCATGCAAATTTACGGTAAATTGGAGGAATTGTGAAGCAAGTGCAAGATAGGGGGCCTAAACAGGGTTGAGCCCTTCTTCAATGTTGAAGAGAGGCTCAAAATAGGCCCACTTAAAGCTTACATTATGCTCGAAAACAGATCACTCATAGGCTAGAAATTTCATGCAAAATATTGTCATACAAGAGGATATTGAAACAAGTGTGCCATAGAGGGCTCAAACAGGGTTGAGCCCTTCAAAAAACATGAAGAATAGCTCAAAAGAGTGACCCTTTCAGTTTGGGTCGGAGCCTAAAACAGTGAGCAAATAGGCTTAAGAAATGAGGCAAGAAAATGCTACAAAAGAGGGAAATGGCAACTTACCCTTGTAGACAAGTCTTGACAGCCTTTTTGGACCAAGTTTGGATGCTCTTTGCCTCTAAAAAACCAGCTCCAAGTGTTGGAATGGAGTGTGGGGGTCTTGTGCTAAGGGTTGATGTAGAAATGGTATAAGAAAAATGACTTTGGAGCTTGGAAATGGAGAGAAATGGGAGGTGGAAGGTGTAGCTCTCTCTCAAATGTGTCAAACAAATGTCCAACCTTGAGCCAAGAAGCCAAGCCTCTCCTTTATAGAGGAGAGGCATGAAAAATATCTAAGGTAACTCTGTAATCCTCCATACACGTGTATGGAGGATGGTCCAATTGGCAACCAGCTGGCACAGCTGGAATACACTGAGGGAGAGGAAAATGGCCGGCCAGCTTAAAGGGGCAAAAAGGTCATTTCACAAAAGGGTGGCCGGCCAGCTAGATTTTCTGGCCGGCCAGCTACTTTTCAGGAGCTGTCGGGAAGAAACATGGCCGGTGGGTGCTAGGGAAGTCCAAATGTGGCCATTCAAGTGTCCAAATTGAAGCCCCAGAAGTTATCTTTCCAATGGCGCAAATCTTGCATCAAAATTCCTCCTGTGGAAAAAGTTATGCCATTTTTCGTGAAGCCGCGCAGATTTCGGTTCAACCGGAGTGATGCCTTACTTAAATCAACCATATCTCCTCCATCCGGAATTGAATTTAGGAGATTCTTGAGTGAAAAATGAAGCCTTGGGAGTAATATTTCCAACGATGGTGGCCTCATACTTTAATTCCTCTTGTGCAAAGAGTTACGCCCGTTTCGGTGAAGCCGCGCAGACTTTTCTCCTTCCCGGATTCATGCTGAACCACTTTTGACCAAACAAAAAGTTGGTTGTCAAAACAATTGCTGGCCTCCCACCCTCCTACAAGCTTCCTAACCATGAAAATAAGGCCTCCACCAAAAATGAACCCAAACCGATGCGAAATGAAGGTTCGGGGGCCGAAATGCGCAGTTCGGGACCCCGAAAACTGACTATTGGGCATCGGGAGTAGTGTTTGGCCACGAAGTGGGTATCTAAGACCCCAGTGTCCCTCGAAAGGGAGTAAATAAGATGCATGCCAAAAACCATAGGAATCGGAGATGGTTAGACGGTCCCGAACCGAGGCACACGGCCTAACGGCTCCGAAAATCGGGAACCGGGCTCCGAAATGGGCAAAATGGCCTACGAGCACGAAATGTAGCCCACGGCCACTGAGAGATAGTCTACGGGACCTCTCTCTCCCCTCAGGAAAGAAAACAGAGAAAACCGAGTCTGGTTCGTAAACTGAGGCAAGGCACAGAAGAGGGTTCGGAAGTCTGGAGGCAGGGCGCACGGCCGCGACTCTGAGACTTCTGAACGAGCACAATATGCAACATCACCAAGCACTCAATCGGTGACGTCTGAGTCTTAAGGTCGGTCGAAAATGGGGTGCCTACAGTTGCCCCTCTTTGACAGAACTCGAAAGTCATAAGAATGACGGGAGTGAATGTCAAAGCCCAGAGACGACCCATTTTTGACAAGGCCGAAGACTTAGAAAATCAGACAAGATAGACAAAGTTGTGCCCGTAGGCATGCCCGCAGGCAGGGGCAAAATGCAAAATGATATGCAGGGAGATTTTGATAATTGGACTTATACGCTACGCGAAGCCGGTTTGAAGATTGGATTTATACGCTACGCGAAGCCGGTTTGAAGATTGGACTTATACGCTACGCGAAGCCGGTTTGAAGATTGAACTTATACGCTACGCGAAGTCGGTTTGAAGATTAGACTTACATGCTAAGCGAAGCCGGTTTGAAGATTGGACTTATACGCTAAGCGAAGCCGGTTTGAAGATTGGACTTACACGCTAAGCGAAGCCGGTTTGAAGATTGGACTTATACGCTACGCGAAGCCGGTTTGAAGATTGGACTTACACGCTAAGCGAAGCCGGTTTGAAGATTGGACTTACACGCTAAGCGAAGCCGGTTTGAAGATTGGACTTACACGCTAAGCGAAGCCGGTTTGAAGATTGGACTTACACGCTACGCGAAGCCGGTTTGAAGATTGGACTTACACGCTAAGCGAAGCCGGTTTGAAGATTGGACTTACACACTAAGCGAAGCCGGTTTGAAGATTGGACTTATACGCTACGCAAAGCTCGTTTGAAGATTGGACTTATATGCTACGCGAAGCTGGTTTGAAGATTGGACTTATACGCTATGCGAAGCCGGTTTGAAGATTGGACTTACACGCTAAGTGAAGCCGGTTTGAAGATTGGACTTACACGCTAAGCGAAGTCGGTTTGAAAATTGGACTTACACGCTAAGCGAAGCCGGTTTGAAGATTGGACTTACACGCTAAGCGAAGCCGGTTTGAAAATTGGACTTACAAGCTAAGCGAAACCGGTTTGAAGATTGGACTTACACGCTAAGCGAAGCCGGTTTGAAAATTGGACTTATACGCTACGCGAAGCCGGTTTGAAGATTGGACTTACACGCTACGCGAAGCCGGTTTGAAGATTGGACTTACACGCTAAGCGAAGCCGGTTTGAAGATTGGACTTACACGCTAAGCGAAGCCGGTTTGAAGATTGGACTTATACGCTACGCGAAGCCGGTTTGAAGATTGGACTTACACGTTACGCGAAGCCGGTTTGAAGATTGGACTTACACGCTACGCGAAGCCGGTTTGAAGATTGGACTTACACGCTACGCGAAGCCGGTTTGAAGATTGGACTTACACGCTACGCGAAGCCGGTTTGAAGATTGGACTTACACGCTACGCGAAGCCGGTTTGAAGATTGGACTTATACGCCACGGTTTGAAAATTGGACTTATCGCTTCATAAGCCGGTTTGAAGATTGGACTTACACGCCAAGCCGGTTTGAAGATTGGACTTATACGCTTCATGGCCGGTTTGAAGATTGGACTTATACGCCTGTGGCCGGTTTGAAAATTGGACTTATACGCTACGCGAAGCCAGTTTGAAGATTGGACTTATACGCTACGCGAAGCCGATTTGAAGATTGGACTTAGACGCTACGTGAAGCCGGTTTGAAGATTGGACTTACACGCTACGTGAAGGCAGTTTGAAAATTGGACTTATACGCTACGCGAAGCCGGCTTGAAGATTGGACTTATACGCTGCGCGAAGCCGGTTTGAAGATTGGACTTATACGCTTCAAGCGGTTTGAAGATTGGACTTACACGCTAAGCGAAGCCGGTTTGAAGATTGGACTTATACGCTACGCGAAGCCGGTTTGAAAATTGGACTTATACGCTAAGCGAAGCCGGTTTGAAGATTGGACTTACATGCTACGCGAAGCCGGTTTGAAAATTGGACTTATACGCTAAGCGAAGCCGGTTTGAAGATTGGACTTACACGCTAAACGAAGCCGGTTATCACTCATGATCATGCAAAGAGAGCTGTAATGAAGCAAATATGCAAAATAAATGCAACATTTTAAGCGAAAGCTAGGCAAGAAGTAAACTCGAGACAAATTACATCTCGTGCAGAAAGGATGTAAGAAAAGAATATGCAATGCTCACTGCGTCTCACGCGGAGAAGGCTAAAAGCGACTACCGAGAATACCCGTAGTCTCACACAAGACATCTCTCTGCATATCACACACAAGAGAGGAAGAAGGTAAACCTCTCAGCGTATCACACGCAAGAGAGGAAAGGTAAGTTTCTCAGCGTATCACACGCAAGAGAATAAAGGGTCGTCTATCAGCGTATCACACGTAAGAGAGGAAAAGGTAGAAACCGGGCAAACAATGGTGTAACCAACAGGCGTATCTCAACGTATTTCATACGGAGAGAGGGAAGGTTTTAACCCGGGGAACAATGGTGTAACCAACAGGCGTATCTCAACGTATTTCATACGGAGAGAGGGAAGGTTTTAACCCGGGGAACAATGGTGTAACCAACAGGCGTATCTCAACGTATTTCATACGGAGAAAGGGAAGGTTTTAACTGGGGGAACAATGGTGTGAGTGTGTGTGATCGATACACAAAGTAGGCAAAGCGAGTGTGTGATAGATACACTAGTTGAGCAAAGTGTAATTGATGTACAAAGGGTGAAGTGAGCAAAGTGTGATAGATGCACTAAGTGAACAAAGTATGATTGATATACTGAATGTGAACACAAAGTGTGATAGATGCACTAAGTGAATAAGTGTGATGGATACACTAAAGGTGAACACAAAGTGTGATAGATGCACTTAAGTGAGAATGTGTGTGATAGATACACTAAAAGTGAACACAAAGTGTGATAGATGCACTTAAGTGAGAATGTGTGTGATAGATACACAAAATGAATGAAGTGTGATTGATACACTAAAGCAAATGAAGTGTGTTAGATACACTGAGTGAAGCAAATAAAGTGTGATTGATACACTAAGTGAATGAAGTGTGATTGATACACTAAGTGAATGATCTCAAACGGAACTTTTTTGAATGAACCGTACATACAATATCGTGCATGACTGAGAAAGAAACTTAACAGGTACAATGCATTACAATGCATGATGCTTAAGGAAAGCAATAAATGGACAAAGCGGCGCTTTAGAAAGCACCTCATGAGGTGAGTGGCGGTGAGTCGCTCTACTCTGATGGGGATCTTCCCTCGTGCTCTTCGAACACTTTACCTTGAACTCACAGTACAAAGGTTCTGGAATGCTAACAAGTAATAACATCTGCATGTAGGAGCCACGGCTGCCGCTTGTCTTCCTGATCATACTCACAACTTTCCCTATTCTCCAACGGGGTGACAGACTAGGTTGGTTCAGTATCCAGAATTGAGGTGCATACACGTTATCTCAACCTATGGGGCTTCTATACAGATTTCAAGCTGAGGGCACGCCTCTGGGTATTTAAACCAGACTTTAGTCTCGGAAGTCCCGAACCTTTGCGTTCTAGGCAACAGCCATTCGAACTCTAATTTCCACCATCGCAGTTGGTCTCCTAGGAACTCATCGCAAACACGGCCAAGATGCATCTGGCAGGGGCTGGTATTCAGAGAGAGCATTTCTGATCGCCATTCTGGCTTGAAGTAGACTTGATCTCGAGCTTGAGGTAGAGGCACACTCATACTTCAGAGCATTGGCAAGACCTGAAGAGGTACACACGGAATATAGTCTCGGAACTTACTGAAGTTGGAACAAACTCAGATGCCCGATATTTTCCTCTTTTGCTTTTGCTTTGCAGCCCGAAACTCATAGCTTTAGATAGGTCCTGGTTTCACTGTTCTCATATGACCTGGGTTGAACCCTGCAGTTTTCTGAAAGAACAAATTCTGTTTTGCACAAATGTGGAGAACGGCACGGCACTCATAGCACAAAACGATTTTATTTTTTTGAAAATGAGAAAAGGATTCTCAACCGGGTATTAAGCCTATAACTGACCACAGCCAAAACAACTCAACATAGAAAAACAAAAGGTAAACGACCTAAACACAACGAGACACGCTCGGGATGAAATGAGACAAATGAAAAGACACGACACTCAGACGTGCACAGGGAGCCTGTTTCACCGGGTAGTGTTTCCCACCCTCTCTTACTTGTGATTCTCACATCACTTGGCACTCAATCTCTAGTTTTTTGAAAAAGCCCTTTTCTCACTTTTTTTTCTCATCGCACATCTCTCTATTCTTCAATCTCTCATTTTTCAATCCCTCCCCTGGGTGGTTGATGGATAAGTAGAAAGTTGTGGGCTTTTGCCCCTGGTATTCTACCAGATTCTTCTTCTTCTGCATGCAGCTAGTGAATTCCTCCCACAGAGGGGTTGTGCTACAAATGAGTGTGTAGCGAATCTGCAGCTGACACCGGTTGATGATGCTCTGCCGGGGAGCTTGGACGTGATCAGATCTGTCAAGATGAGGGAGTGGAATATCTTGATCCATTCCCGTTCGTGCTTCGCACTTGGCTTGATACCTCGCTGCTTGGAGGGTGAGAGAGCCTTCAGCACTTTGTTGTTAGCTTCAATTGTGCCCTTTTTCTTGGCATGTAGAGTGCCTTTCTTGGCAAATGCATTGATAACGGGGAAAAGACAAAACACCTGACTCCACTGTGCCCCTAGTTTATCATTTTGACCATTTTTTGTTTTTGCTTTCTACTAAAACAATTTTGACCAACATGAGGGTTAGATTAACATGCTTGTTCAATTTTTGATTTGAAATCACGCAAGTCAGGCTATGAGCACTGAAAATTTTCTTTTTTTTGGGTCCAAGAAATGGTCCAGTTTTTGGAAAAGATGGAACAATTTTTGAGAAAATAGTCAACCTCAGTAGAAATTCTCAAAAACTATTTTTGCACACGGCCACTTGCTCAACGAGCATGAAACTTACTCCTGAGATGCACAACCTCGGATCCAAGGGAAAACTGACCCGTGCTTGAAGAGAGCTGCATGGCAACGGAAAGTTGCCCCTTGTTTGAACAGCACTGTAGCGCATTGAATGGCAACGGAAAGTTGCCCCTTGTTTGAAAGGCACCGCAGCGCATTGAATGGCAACGGAAAGTTGCCCCTTGTTTGGATAGCACCGCGGCGCATTGAATGGCAATGGAAAGTTGCCCCTTGTTTGGATGGCGCCGCAGCACATTGAATGGCAACGGAGAGTTGCCCCTTGTTTGAAAGGCACCGCAGCGCATTGTAGTCAGTCCTCAAAGCGATGATTGCAATCGAACTCTCAGATACAGAGGAGGCAAGGATGGTCAAAACCATTACATGGACACACTTGATTTGGAAGTGTTTATGGCTGGACTTCAGAATGAAGTTGCCTACGTATCCCAAAGATGGGAATCAAGCCTTACGTAGTTCGGGGTTAAGGTACACTCGGGTATTTAACCTCTCCTTTTTATGCTCTAACTTTTGCCAAGGTGCCTGTTACAGGTTTTTGACCTTGCGAGCTTTGTTTTTCTTTTCTTTTCAATTCTTTTCTTCTTTTTTTCTTTTCTTCTTTTTTTGTTTTTTTCTTTTTCATTCTTTGCATTTTTTCTCTTTTTTTTTTTTTTTTTCATTCTTTTCTTCGCTCTAACTTTTGCCTGGGTCGCCCTTCCGGGTTTTCGGCCCAGCGAGCCTCTCGAAGGGTAAAAGTGTAACAAGTCCATGCCAAATGGTTTTGAGATTGGAGCCCTCTGTACCCAAGAGAGTGGCTGTTGTATTGATTAGTAGAAAGATCCACCTTTGGCTGTTCGAGCACATCGGACATTTTTGCCCCTAGTTCGAGGGGTGCCTCTGTTCTAGCTTTGCAAGCTTCTTTTGACGAGGTCTGACCTTCTTGATCTGACTTTGGTGCCTCATGTTCGAGGGCTGCTTCAAATCTAGCCACACAGGCCTTACATTGTGGTTGATCGTTGAACATTCTGAATCCAAGTTCAAGGTTTGAAAGCAAAGGGGTTGAGTCTCGAGGCCGAGAGCGATCCTAAGCTGTACAATCTCAAGAGCGATTCCACACATGTCTTCGCAGGACCGCGCAAAACATTTTTTTTGAAAGTTTTTAATAAAACGACAAATCGCTCGCGCTGAAGACAGTGTAGGACCAGTTTGGATCAAAGCTAGGGTCCTTCTCAGTACTCATATTAACAAGCATGATCTCAATCATTAAGGGCTTAGCATGCCTCTCTTTCTCTCATTTGATCAAAGTTTTGCAAATCCCAAGGAATTCCTTCCTCTTCGTTTTCACCGCAGTGTTCAAAAAGTTTTGAAAAACTTAGGTCGTTACAATGACTTCAGGGCACAGGAGAGCAGGTGGAATGCACTGCCATTTCATTCAAATCCCGGCACAACTAGCAAACGGCAGAAGCAAATGCGAGAGCGTGGAAATCACTACTGTTTCATTCAAAATCATTGGCATAAGCGGCTCCTGGCGTAAGCAGACTCAAAACAAAACAAAAGACAAACGAAACAAAATGGTGACGCCGAGGTAACACCGGAATCACCCGACTCTATACAACAGGGGACTCGATACAACAAGATGACCCAAAACAAAAGAGACCGACTCAAAACAAAAAGACAGACTCAAAACAAAACAAAAATGACCCAATACCCAAGTCAAAATGCAAAATTAACAGACTTGTACATTGCTCAAAGCGATGCGTGCCATTCCCACGCGTCTGGAATTAAATCGGCGCCACCGTGGTGGTTCATCCCCTAATCACATCGCATTATCCCCAAGTTCACCGATCCGGTGCCAATGGACTTTGTAGAGCTTGGCGGAGGACAACTCGTTGTCAAAGCAGATCTGACTTCATGGCGAAGCGGAAGCAATTGTCGGTAGTATGGCGGTTTCTTGATGGTACGCAGCAGATCTTGGGTAGCATCATGTGTAGCGAAGAGGGTTCGGAGAGGCCGAGGCTCAAGGGGTTTGAGATGACCTTGACCAACAAGAATTTGGAAAGCTTTGGACAAAGGCATGTGGAGGGCATGGAAGACCCTCGACCTCGAGGTTGGTACGGGTTTGTGGATTTTACGGCGTGCAGGCAAAAGGATTGGCAGTCTTTGGTTTCTTGATCTCTTGAGTCTGAGGATTAGAGCTAACAGATCATTTCGTATAACGGCCCTTTTCCCGGCTTGCCTCTTGATTCAAACCGCCCCTGACTTGAGTAGCGAAAGTGTCATCCACAGTTTTTGCAACAAATGTGAGCACTTGCTCTTTGTTCAGTCCCTCGGCTTTCAAAGCCTCAACAGCCAACAAAAGATACTCATGGGGATTCATGTCTGCCCCTATCTTGTTCTTTCCACTCGCCTCCACTTTGCCAAGGGATTTGCCTTCTCCCAATGCAGCCCGTCCCAAGCTTGGGGAGCCTTTTGACATGAACTCCCTGGTAGGCGATGTGGTTGATGATGGCGCCAAAACTTCGAAGGTTAAATCTGCCACTGTTCTCTGAAGATCTTCAATCATGCTCCCCAGCTCAGAAGTAGTGGGTTCACGGGTTTGAGATGATTGGGGTTCAAGTGCATCTATCGTGCTTAAGGCCATGCTTTCTGGGATAAACATCTCGGGCTTGAGTATATGGGTGGGGGGGGATATACTGGGGTTGTAGGTGGGTGGCAGTGTATGGCTGAGGTTGAGATGTGGATGAGGTACTTGGTCCTTGGGGTTTTGAAATGGAGCTATTGTCCGGTTGTCAATGAGATTCTGGATCTCATGAAGGCGGTAGCAATCATTGGTGCCATGGCCCTAGCGATGATATACGATGTTCTTTGGGGTTATGTCCGCAGGAGTGGGTTTAACAAAGGTTGAGATTAAGGGGTTTGAGATGCCCTCTTTCCATCGACTTTGAATCTGTTGGTTAGGCTCATATGGAGGGTGAAAAATCTACCACGACCTCGAAATTTGGTGGCTATTTGTAGGCTGGCCTTGGCAAAAGGGTCGGCTATGGCGACTGTGTTGACTTTAGCAGGTTTGGAAAGGTCTTGCGAATCTTCAGCTGGCAAAAGTGGGTCAGAGTTCAGCTGGGGTCCCGAAGCTGGGTGCGAGGCAGATGCCCCAGATGGGCGTTACGTTTCAGCACTGGTCTCATCCTGCATTGCAGTTCCTTGATTTAACACTGCTATCATAGCCACAAATTCTTCCGAACCTTGTGCCATCACGGGTCTACTGATGACGTGACTGGTGACTGTCGGATCAGATGAGCCAATGAGCCCTGTACGGCCCTTCTTTGCCTTGCCTTAGCGAAAGAACACTGGTTGCCCTTGAATTGAATTTCTGACCTAACAAAGTCTATCAGCACTAGTCCAATATACCCGGGGGATAGTGGAGCCTTCTGAAGCTATGGTTCCAGGACTACCCCTAGCAAAAGAGAAAAGCAGACTGACATCTCATTAATTTTACGGAAGCAGAATCTGAACAAAATCGAATGAGTGTGCTCTCTACTGAATTCTGTCCCAAAATTCCGCCTGTAAGCTGATACCCTCAGGTAAAACTGATTCCACCAAATACTGATGCCCGCAGGCCTAATACCCAAAATACTGAATTGGTGCCCGCAGGCCTGATGCCCAAACTTGTAGACTGATACATGCATTCTTATAGAGACGCTCTCTAAAAGCACATAACAGATAAGTGAGAGCCAAAACACCCCTATGTTGGGGTAGGGTTTCCCTGTCCTATTTTGTCAGGAGCTAGGGTTTCACTACGCACGCAACGGCTTCAAACAACCTATAAACGGGTAAGAAACCTGTCCTAGTTTGGAATGGTCACTATGGATCCGAATATGCACTAGGTCGAATGGTCAAAATGGTGCCCCGGTAAAACCGGGGTTTGTGTTCCCATGCTGTCAGAGCCCAGAGCCGATCAGCCTTATGGAGATGCCTTGACAAGACAAGCCTCCGGCAAATTGTTCGGGAATGGCATATGGCAAACACAGTGTCCTAGGCGCACCAATGCAAATGCAATGCAAAGAAACACACAAGTGTAGTCAAAACCAGATATCAAGAGTTCGAGTCAAGTTCTCTAAGTCCCCAAGAGAAGCTGTAGGCGTCCCGAACGCATCCGGGGAAAGGAGTGCGAATCCCCGGTTACGTTCGATATTGGGTCACTACAGTTCGAAGGACTCAAATGTCACGGTTTTTAATCTTGAACCGAAGAGTCCAAATCCGGCAAATCATTTTTGAAAATAGATTTTTTGAAAGAAGTGCCAAACATGGACTGCTTCGCCAGATACAGAGTCGCCACCTAAATATTTTAAAATGGGAAATTTAGGAAACCCTGACTCGGTGCCAAAGGCCACGTGTCCGTCATCACCAAAGTTGCCTCGGCTCGGGAACTTGGATACGATTGGGGAAGGTCACTTCGTGAGCACCCCCGCTCGCCCGGTCAAAGACCGGCCTCTACTAACCGTGATATCTGATTTTGAAAACATTGTGAGTTCTTATTCTGGTTATTAGCCTAGGTTACTATGTGATGCGCACAACATACATGTATAGACTGAGCCACCTGAATTGGAACAAAACATTTCATGTTTGTTTGTTTGAAAATGGTTTGATGGTGCTACTCGCAAGTAGGCTAAGACGTGGATTTGCCACTCTCGGGTGGGCTTAGAAAAACGTGATTTTGCCACTATCTAGTGGGCTTAAAACAAACATTTGATGAATTGTCCCAATTCAAGTAACTCAACCTCCACCCACAAGCATTCAAGGCAGTTATATCACATAAGCATTTAGCCTCATGGTAAGCATGCTATTTATGGCAGCACTCACACGCATGCAAGGATGCTAAAGCAAAAAAACTCACCGAGTACTCCACGCCAAAATAGAAGCTCATTAGAAATCATGCATGACCCTAATTATACAGAAATACCTAATGCAACACATGCAAAGATGCAACTATAGCAGGCTCGGCTATTCTAAACATGGCATGTGAAATGCTACAACTAACACGTATTCAATTTGGAATCGAAATACCAATGCAGTTTGTATGATGCGCCGAGCCCGGTGCGTGCAAAACAGATGAATGATGCAAACATGCTGTCATACTGTATGCTAATTGAAACATGCCATAATCTAACCACTATAAGCTAGTAAATAAAAGGGAAGAAATACGTGGGGTTGGAAAACAAACATTACACTCACGCACACTTATTACAATTATGCCCTCGCGCAGAGGGTCCGAATAAATAATACAGTCCCAAATAAAAGAATAATACAGTTCGAATAATATACAGAAATCCTAATTAATCAACAAATTAACTAAGAAAAACTGTAAACTGGCATGCAAGCTAGGGGGCTGCCTTGACTCCGCTTCAGATAATGAAGTGATGCATGTTTTGGGCTGCTTTGCACGGAGATCCATTGGGATGCCCCAATTAGCCTCTGTTTGCAATGTTCCTCGAAATGCGTGCCAAGCCTTGGAAGACTACTGATTCTTGATTTTGCTGCAACAGAGAGCAGGAAAGGGGCATAGCAATGTATTTCACAAATATATGCATGCCTCGATCCTCGTGCCACCAATCACGCATCTCGATGCATGATGGCCGAGGAATCGGATTGCACAACTCAATATAGGATGAATGCATATGAATGCTACAACAATACCTAACTCCATCATGGATAATCTGGAGTGTCGGTGACTTGGGAATTGAGACCCGTTCCGCCACTCGGAGTACGGAACGTGCCTCGTTTCCCGTGCCCGGGCTAACTCCTATCCCGAACACGATGCAATATGCATGATATGCATGAAATGCAACTAAGATACAATCCTAACATACACAATGCAATGAAAATGAGATGTCTCGGAATGCGTGCACACGGGCACGCAAACCGAGGAAATGATCCTAAGGCATAAAATGGCATACGCAATGCAATTGGACTTACACTAACATGAGTGAGCCTCAGCCACACTCACATAAGAGGCCGTCGGATAAAAGTGAAGTGCCTCGAAATGTGTGCACACGGACACGCAAACCGAGGCAATGGCATACGGAATGCAATGATGCTAAAATGACATAAACAATACAATATGGGCTTACACTAACATGAGAGAGCCTCAGCCATACTCACATAAGAGGCCGAGAGATGAAAAATGAGATGCTTCGAAATGCGTGCACACGGGCACACAAACCGAGAAAATGGCATACGCAATGCGATAAGACTAAAATGGCATATACAATGCAATATGGACTTATACTAACATAAGCAGACCTCGGCCACACTCACATAAGAAGCCATCAGATAAAAAAGAGATGCTTCGAAATGCGTGCACGCGGGCATGCAAACCGAGGAAATGGCATACGCAATGCAATGAGACTAAAATGGCATAAACAATGAAATATGGGCTTACACTAACATGAGTGGATCTCAGCCACACTTACATAAGAGGCCGTGGGATGAAAATGAAGTGCCTCGAAATGCGTGCACACAGGTACGCAAACCGAGGCAATGATACTAAAGCATGAAATGGCACTCCAAATGCAAATTGGACTTATACTAACATGAGAGAGTCTCAGCCACACTCACATAAGAGGCCGTGAGATGAAAATGAAGTGCCTCGAAATGCGTGCACACAGGTAGCGAAACCGAGACAATGATACTAAAGCATGAAATGGCACTCCAAATGCAAATTGGACTTATACTAACATGAGAGAGCCTCAGCCACACTCACATAAGAGACCGTCGGATAAAAAAGAAGTACCTCGAAATGCGTGCACACGGGCACGCAAACCGAGGCAATGACATAAAGGCATGAAACGGCCTAAAATATGATATACAATGAGACTAAAATGAGATGTCTCGAAATGCGTGCCCACGAGCACGCAAACCGAGAAAATGACATACGGAATGCAACAGGACTAAAATGAGATATGCGATGCAATATGGGCTTACACCAACAAGAGAGAGCCTCAACCACACTCACACAGGAGGCCGATGGATGAAAATGAAGTGCCTCGAAATGCGTGTACACGGGCACGCAAACCGAGAAAATGGCATTAAGGCATGAAATGTCATAGAAAATGATATGCAAATATGCCAATGGAATTTCAGCACCGAAATATGGGGGAAAACAGTCCCGAAAGATGGCGAAATGACACCAAATGCAAGGAATGGCCCCGAAGTGCGAATTTAGGCACCCGAAATGGCCTATAGCTATGCAATGCATGCACAATATGGACATGGAATGAAAATACAGTAGCAAGACAGCCCCAAGACAAGCATTTTTCAGTCATAAAAAGGGCTAAACAGCAAGCACACATAGGATTAAGCAAGTATGCAAAAATGGCTCCGCAAGAGGGGTATTGAAGCAAGTGATACATGCGATGCCCAAATGGAAAAATACCCTTCTACAACACTGATGAGGGACTAAAAATATGAACATTTACAGTAGATGACATCCCCCAAATCAATATGCAAACATGCTAAAAATGTCATGCAAGAACTAGGATACATAAGGCTATAACATGAGGTACCCCAAAAATTCGTCAAACCAGAAAAGACCCTTAATAAAATATGTCAAGAAGATCAAAATATGACTCTTTCCAGCACTAATGATGGCCGAAAACAGAAGCTAGATAAGCTTAAAAAAGCATGCAAAAATGGGGGTCAAAGAGGGGTATAATGACAAGTATAACATGGAGACCCCCAACAAGGTTGATCCCTTCTAAAATGTTGTAGAGGGACACAAGATAAGTCTACTCACAGTTCATGACATGCTCTACGGGTCCTCTCCCTCCCCTCAGGAAAGAAAATAGAGAAAACCGAGTCTGGTTCGCAAACCGAGGCAAGGCACAGAAGAGGGTTCGGAAGTCCGGAGGCAGGGCGCACGGCCGCGACTCTGAGACTTTTGAACGAGCACAATATGCAACATCACCAAGCGCTCAATCGGTGACGTCTGAGTCTTAAGGTCGGTCGAAAATGGGGTGTCTACAGTGTCTCTGTTGGTTCCTCACCAACAAAGTCTTGGTTTTGTGCTGTCATTTGTTTTGTATGATGGCTTTTGTATCATTCCCCCTCCTCTCTCCTTTATTGTTGTGTTTATACCTTTGTTGTAAAGTTTTTCTCATCAATAAAGTTCTTTTGGTTGATCAAAAATAAATATATAAAAGATTTATCAATTTTACGTAATTTTATTTTTGGTGGGTAGAAATAATTTTTAAAAGTTTTTAAATTTTTTTTTGACATTTATTTTTGTCTAATTAGATTGTATTTTATCAAATTGACAATTTTACCTTTGAAATTTAATAATGGTATCTTCAATTGTTCTTATTTCAAACAAGATTCAAAATTTAAGATCAAATGTGTTGTAATTGAAAAGTCAGGAACCAAAGTAATAAAACCCCAAACTATAGGGGCTGTTATTGTAATTCGCCCTTATTTTTATTTTGATATATATATATATATATATATAAACTTATTTAAACTATTTTTGTCTTGTAAATTATAAGCGAAAATTTCATCAAATACTCGAATACAAATTTTTAAAATAATAATCTATAATAAATAATAATAATAATAAAAAAAAACTCTAGGCAACAGCCATACCAAAAATGATTAACAGTGACTATTGGAAAACTTGAGCAACTGTGACAAAATTTACACAATTAATGAAGTAGAAATTTGAAATTTTTTTAAAAAAAATGGCCATTTAGGAACACATAAAACACAAAAACAAAAATAAAAATGATTATCTACAAAAATTAATTCACATAAAATAAAACAAGAAAATTGATCTCACATGGGACGTCTCCTCTTCTACCTTTTATTTATTGATAGTATGAATGTACTATTTCCATAATTTGATGGTGACATATGCGTCTCAGTTTTCAATCAAAGGTTTTTTTGTCCTATTATTTTTACCCCTTGTATCAAAATTAAGGACAGAAAAAATCATGGTCCCCCTGGCTACTACTATAACCTTCATTCCCAGCTTTAAAAAAAATTAAGGGGCGGATATTTTGATCCGTTTAAATTGATTAAATCGAATTGATTCGTTGCATTTTTGATGGTTGTAAATTTATTTTTCTCAATCTATTTAATTTTGGACGGATGTCAGATTTGAGATTCTTTTGATCAGAATTTAACCGCCAAACCGTGAATACCCCTAATAATTTATAAGACTTCGTGTTTTAAATTTTTTTAGATATTCTATTTATTTTTTCAATTAAAAAATAGTTTAGATATTTTGTTATGTTTTTAATTTAGAAATCTTTTTATCAAATGACAATTGTTGATATTTGATATTTTTGTGTAAAAAATATAAGGCTTAATTTTGTCATTTTTAAAAAAAAATTAAATTAAATAGTTTTTGAATAAAAAAAAATAATGAAATAGTTTTGAAAGTGCATGATTTTCTTATATGTATTTATTATTGGTATTTCACAATTTATTTGATAATCTTTTAGTTATGTTGAGCTAGATTATATCTAAAAAAAATGTTGACAAGTTGTTATATTATGTTCAAAATTTATAAAAGTTTAAATCACCAAATTGATTCGCATCTATCCGCCAATCCGTATCCGTCAATTCGACGAATGAATACGAATTGATTTTTTTAATTTATACATCCAGTAGACGAATAACGGATTAAAAATTCTCCGGCTACAATCGAGCCACGAATACTCCTAAAAAAAGCATTTAAAAAAAATTGTACCAATCTGTACAGATCTTGGATGTTTAATTCTGGGCTGGCAATGAATGGTTGTGCTCGGAAGCGTACCTGATTAATTGACACAATAACCGCGAAAAATAATGCACGTATAGCTGTCGTTGTAGTGGCCCCCTCCATAAAAATCATGGTCCCTAGATTATTAGATAGGAATCATAGCAATATGTAAGGAAATTATTCAATAATTTCAGAATATTACGTGGCTATATTTTAAGTTAATTATTGATTATTTAATTTTTTATTCCCAACATAAATCATAAACTCATATCCCTCTCTACCAATTAAAATCTTATAAAGCACGTATTCATATTCTAAAAATACTGAATAATCATCTTAATACGTATCAGTATTCAGTCATAGCGTAATAGCATTGGTTGGGAGAAAAACATCATTTTTTTATGTTTCTGGCATCAATGAATTTTCTTATTTTTCGATTTAAAAAAAAAAAAAAAAAGGCATTTGTTGGAGTATGGAGCGATTCGTATCAGCTGTCACAGTTGTGTATTTTTTGAAACATTAGCCACAAAAAAGTGCTTTGATACCTGCCAAACCGGTCGTTTCAGTTGTGAAACATCCGTATTGATTATGAATTAGCTAACAATCGATAAGTATTGGAAACGGTTGACACCGACGTGATTTTGATTCCAATTAGCAAACTTGAAGGTTGAAAGACAAATTAATCCAACATAATGCAACTGCTCTTTTTTTTCTTTTTTTTTTCTTTTTGCCTTTTTAAATTCCTAAACTACTCTTCTTTTTTCTTCTGTATCAACGAAATTCAAATATACCCACTTGCTCTTTGTAACTATAGATTTATAACCATAGTTCTAAAAATCGGCACGCTATGTACTGGTTGGTTCGTATCGAAAAAATGGAGCACAACGACGGATACAGGTAGGTATAGCGTTGAGATCGAAAATTGCAAGAGAATCGATTGAGTCCCGATACGTAGTGGTTTGTAACCGTTATACAAGCCATTACACAAGCCACGACGAACCGACACTCACCGGTTCGGAGGACACAAAAAGCTGAAAAACCTGTGAAATGATTTTTAAAATTTCACCGTCCCGACACTCGATTCTCAATACGTACCGACCGATAATACCGATATTCCGCAATCGATACCGTTGCAATTTAGAACCATGTTTGTAACTGCAAATTTCAAATACATACACGTATCAGCTGATAGTTAAAATTGTAATCAAGATGATATATTGTGCATATAGGGTTGGACATGAAAGGGCATAAATCTTGGTTTAAATTTCGTACCATGAGATATTTGAAGGATCTCTCCACTGAAGAGTTCTTGATGGCATATAATCAAATAAACACAAAACTGAATGATCACAAGCATCAAAATTGTACACACTGTTTGGGACCACACTTATAATGATAGACAGCTTTTGAATATAGGTTAATTAAATTAGATCACTAGTGTTTGGTTATAGATTTAGATTTAGATTTAGATTTAGACAGAAAGGTGTAGCACATCACTACTGTTGTTTGGATTTTGGTTTTGCTTCTACTTTTGTTATAGTTTCAACTTTGTAATATAACTTAGACACTACTCACAAAAATAGAGGAAACACTGTTTGCGATCTCAAATTTTTTCATTGTCAAATATCCTAATTTCGTCGCAGAAAGATTGTCCGGGAGAGACAATGTTGACAAACTGAAATTTTGTCACAAAAATGACCCAATCACGGAAAAAAATATCGTTGGAAATGTGTTGCCAATACTACTTTTTGTTGAGTGAGTATACACATTTTTTTTTTTCTAGCATGGTGTTAATTTTATTTGGGTAAATTATCAATAGGTCCTACTTTTGAGACTTATTACCTATTAAGTCTTATTGATAAATTTATTAAGTGATAAAGATAAATTTATCAGTCTTTTATTTTTATGAATAAATTTATAGTGATAAATTTATCAGTCTCTTTGTTTTTATGAATAAATTTATAGTGATAAATTTATCAATCTTTTATTTTTATAGTGTTAAATTTATTAGTTAGGACCTGTAGGTAAATAAGTCTAGTTAATAAGACTGATTGGTAAGTATCCCTAATTATTTTGTCTAAATGGAGAACTGAGTGATGAAGAAGTAGACAACAAGATAACACCATATTGGGCCACGGTGGCCTCATGAGTTGCTTAAAGTTTTGATTTTCGTTAAAAGTTCTCATGGGTCCGCTCGTGGACTTTATATTGGGCTTTGTTTTCTTTCGGGCTTGGTTTTAAGTGGCAGAAAAATGAGGTTAATATGGGCTTCGTGAGGCTTGTTTATTGGGGAGATTCTATTTGTACCAACGGGAAATTCTATTTTTACACACCTAATTAGTTTAGTGCACACACTTATGTTATATTTGGTTGAAAGATTTGAGAAGAAATTTAGAAAGGATAAATGAAAAAATATGTGAAATTAAGTAAAATGTAAGCATACTTTACCTATCTTTTCCCTTTCCCTTTCCAAATTTCTTCCCAAATTTCCTAACCAAACATAGCGTTAATGAAATATTATTTTAATGGCAATTATATCCTAAACTAAAATTACCATAATGGACATCCACTAATATCCATAATCTTATATGAAAATATTCTCCGTACATATCTTTTAAAAATCAAAAATATATCTCAATATACACCTTTTGAGTAAAAAAAAAAGAGTAAACCCTAATTTTTTCATTGTTGCCATTTTGCTTGCTACACACTCTATACTCATCTATTACTTGCAAAGTAATGCTCTTATAACAACTCCTATATTATTTTAATCTCTAGATTTATACTCTATTAGTGATAAAAAAAAAAATTAATTTTTTCGTGTTTAACTTTTTTTCCTTTTCCCCTTTCATGGTTTTCAGTCGAACAACCAGTGCCGAATTATTTCATTATAATCGGACATCATTATTTCATTATATTCAGACATCAACTGTCCAAAGTTTTTATTTTTATTTTTTCAGAACAAATTTGTCAAACTAATCACCTTTATTTGGAAGTTAAGTTTCAAATTAAATGTATAATTTTGAAAAACCAGTGCAGAAATCCCCAAACTGAAAAACATTAAAAAAAAAAGTTCAAGAAAACAAGGGTTTTATGGCAATGGAGTGCACAAAGATCTGGAAATAGTAAATGCAATAATAAAATGAAAAGATGCCTCATCTTTAACAATATTTTTTAGGGTTTTCAATGGTATTTTTAATGGAGGTTCAATAGAGGCTTCAATGGAGGTCTTCAATGGAGAACATTATCTTCACTTCACTTCATACTGTGGTCCTGAATGGTCTTCACGTGGGTCTATGATGGGTCTACAAATCTGGAAGCAGGAGAGGGTTAAGGGGTGTATGTACAATGATTATGAATGAAGGATATAATTGTAACTTTTAGTGTGTGGATTGAGAAAATTAATTAAAAATCAAATTAATAAGTGTGTGTATTGAGAAAAGATGTGTACTATAATAATTAAATGTGTGAAAATAGAATTTCCCCAAAATTCATGCTCTAAAATAATTTATCCATAAGGATAAGTCTATTCAAAATGACCAAACACGTCATGTATGTATATTATTTTCCAAACCTTAATCAAATCAAATCAAAACATTTCTCTCTCTCTCTCTCGTCCCTTCATTATCGCTACCCCTCCAGCGCCGCCGCCATTGTCCTTGATCTTCCTTTTACACTGTCTCCGCCACTCCTGTTCCGATCACCTTTTGTCGTGGCTTTGTTTTCCTCTTCTTTGATCAGATCTAGAACTCGGGCACCGACTTCATTCCATTGCCTCTTCGCAGGAGATCTCATCTAGGGTGCAAAGACCATCGCTCGATTTGGCAATACACTCTCTCTCTTTTTATTCGATTGGAACGACTTGGTTTTCACTCTCGACTTTGTTTGATCCATAGTAGGCAAACAGAGATTTGTTTCGTCAAATTTGGTGCAAATATGAATGAATTAATGTGCATACTAGTACATTTATATGTTGGAAGATTGCCATTTGTGTGTTAGTAATAATGAAAAGAAACAAAAGTGCCTTCTTTTTTGTGTACATTTGATGGACATGACCCACATGGCCCAAAAAAGCCCAACCCACAACTGTCTTGGGTGGCCCAAACAGTTATTTAGTTATGGCCCAGTAGGTGAAACTCAACAGCAGGCCCACAGAAGAACCCGCACTTGGGAGTTAGCTATGTGGCAGACAAAGATCCTGCAAAGTTATTGAGCCCAGGTATCAAGCATTAAATGAGGCTGTCATGGCATTAAATGTAACAAGACCTCTCGTTCCCTAGTATGATAAAACTGCTATGACCGACGGCGAGTAGACCATAGACTTTCGGCCAATAAGACAGCTTGAATGGACAACGAAATGACTAGTAAAAGATATAAAGAAGCTTGTGAAGAACGTTTTAAACAACTAGTAATGCTCTCTCTTTCTCCTCTTTCTCAATCCTCAACTCGCTCTAATCTTTTTTCGACCACATCCTGTATAACTTAACCATCGGAGAGTCCACGGGAAGGAACCTCTCCAGTCTTGGTACTTTCTCATTGGACCTTTTACAGGTGTGCACCAAGAAAATGAAGACCAATGGACCTGTGGAGCACATGGATTAGTTTGACTCATCTCTTGCTGAGCAAACTACAACATCAGTTGGCACCATTGGTGGGAAACCCCTTGGTTGACAGTTGTGTTTATTGTCATCGGAGAAAGTTCCACTATCGCCCATCTTCTACGTCGGAGTGGATGGTTACGACGAGATCTATGGCTTCACAACACAATGCTAGTAACCTCAAGCTGAGCAAAAGTGCCTTCTGTTTTATGTATATTGATTGAGATATGATTATAATGAACTTGTATTCTTAATCAAATGGAGATCTTTGTTAAAATTTATATATATATCCATAGACCAAAGATTTTGAAGGTATATATAACTTTGTGATGTACACATACACACACACACATATATATTATATAGAGTATCTAGTGAGAGCTTTGTGATATATATATATATATATTATATGATTTTAGCTAATTAAATTTTGGTATTATGTTTTTTATTCTTAGATGTATTCTCAGCCATTCTTTCCAAATCTAATTTATATACACACAAAGATGTATATATATATATATATATATATTCTACAAGTTTGAGATTTGAAACAAATCATATCTCTCTTGTTTGTTTGTTTATTTTATTTTATTTTATTTTTAGTATTAGCTATAGATCTGAAATCTGAACTCTCTCTTCTCTTTATTTTATTTTTTTAGTTGTTAATGATACTAAGGCAGCACATAAATGTTAGTTTTAAATAAGAATAACTACTTCAACAATGCTAGTTTTACAGACGGTGGTATATCGTCATTATAATCATCTTTATCTTCATAAAGACAGAAAGTTATGGTGGTTGTCGATCTTTATTTATTTATTTTTTTGAATAAGAAACAAATAGCAACAAATTAAAAAATAAAACAAAAAATTGACAGATAACAAATCTGTCCAAATTTTGAACAGATAATAGGATTTGAACAGATAAATATGATAGATTTAAACAAATCAGAGCTTGGTATTGCAATAGACAAGGTTAGTTTGGCTCCATATTTCAACAGATAGAATTTAGTTTGGCTTGTTATTTCAACAGATAGAAAAAATAAAAATTGAACAAATAATAAGATTTCAGCAGATATTTGAACAGATAAGAGAGAAAAATTAACAAATGGTCAAAAAAATTAAACAAATAGGAAAAAAAATTTGATGAGCAGATAGTCAACAAAAGTCAACAGCTAAATTAAAAAAATCAACAAATAAATTAAGGGGTAAAATTGGAAAGAAAATGTTCTTCAAAACAAATAAAAGGATTTCTAACCAAACTATTGCACAAAGGGTGGACTGGACTTATGACCCACAAAAAATATCTACTAGACATAATGTCTTATACCCTCCTTAGCTTGGACTTTTTAACAATTTACTCAAAACTGTTTAAGTGAGCCCAATTTTTCGGATTTGGGATGGCTGCTGTATAGGGTTGCACAGCAGCCACTGTTGTGCAGTTAAATGGGCCCATTTCGGGGACCATTTAGATAATCCGAATCGTTCACATTTTATAATACATCAAGTACAACATACTTGCAAAAAAATCAAGTTAATCGGATATTGTTTACCCATTCTGTGAAACCCTATATTTTTGAGGTATTAATATTTTAGTGAAAGGTATTGGTGGTAGTTTGATAGTGAGATTCTTAGGTGAGAATCTAACTTATTTTATCTCTTTTTCTCTTCACCTCATTATTATTTATCTCCTTTGTTTTCTAATTTTTTTTATTATTCTTAGGCACCAAGTAAATTTTATTTTATTATTTTTTCATCATTTCCTTCCTTACCAAGTAATCTTTTATTTTTAATTTCTTTAATCTTCCTTTCTCTCCAAGTTACTTTGTCTCCAAGGAAGTTTCTTTTCTTGTTCTCCAAGTAAATCCCTTTCTTGCCAATCAAGTAAAGTTCATTTCTTTGGCCCCAAGTTTTTCTTTTCTTTTGCCTCAAGTATCCTTGTCTATAAATTGAACTCACATCTCAACTTTTTTCTATGGTTCTTCTCATATCTCTCTCCATTTGTTATATAGATTTAGAGTTTAGATTAAGAATATTTAAAGTAAGAGTAAGCATTTTCACAAAGGAGGAGAATTGTAGATTTTGTGAAACCTTACATACCTTATGCCTTAGACTTTGGAGATCTATGAAAAAATATCGACATTTAAGTGTTGGCGACGGAGGAGATTGATTTGAGGTAATTCCAGTGGTATACAATATGTTTCCTTTAAATCTCTTTACAAAGAGTTTTTATCTTAATTACTTCACATTTGTACTCTTCTTGATTATCATGGTCATATGTTAAATTCTGTGAAATCATTCTTGTTGATATGTTTGAGTACTCTGGTCATTTGACAAATTCTATGAAGTTGTTTTGTGTAGTTAGTGTTGATTTGTTTGGTTAAATGACGTGGAAATGCTCCGTACATGGATTGAGTAGACCTTGCCAATAGCTTGGACCAATAGCCCAGATAAGCAGTTGTGCTTGGGTGAGGTGAGTGAGGCCGGCCACTGGTCATGTACCGAGTAGGACTAGGTATTTGGTCTAGGATAAATTATCATCTGTCGAGTTGACTTGTTTGTGCAATTTGGGTAAACTGTTTGATTATCGAATCTAATCGGTTGTGTAATTGTTGGATCCCTATTGATTTATTCTCTGTCCGAGCCTTGTTATTCTTGTTGTATTGTATACTTCCCGAATTAATTTATTTTCCACGTGTGGAGCAAATCTAGTGGCGATTGGAGTTGAAACATTTAAAGAATTATTGAGTTGGAGATTTTTGGATCCACCACTATATATTATTTTTGGAGATTTGTATAAGTTATAAATTATAGACATTTGTGTAATTATTTTGGAGCCAATTTGTATTTTTGATGTTATTAATTTGTTAGAATTTTAAATTTGAGGTTGAATTGATTTATTAACAGCCCAGAAGTTGGGGTGTTACACATTCATTCACTGACATTTGTATTTACAAAAATAAATAACAATTGTGATTTAAAGTATTAAAATGAATACAAATATGAGTGGATGAAAAGGTAAACGATATCCGATTAATTTGATTTTTTACAAGTATGTTCTACTTGATGTATTCTAAAACGTAAATGGTTTAGAATATCAAAATGGGCCCCGAAATGAGCCCATTTGGCTACACAACAGTGGCTGTTATGCACCCCCGCACAGTAACCACCCTAAATCCCAATTTTTATATACAACCTATTAAATAATTTAGGATTATAATTTATGAGTACTGTTATTAGCACCCCATCAATTGTTTTAGACCTCCCATTTTTAAGGAAAATTTTATTTCCACACTCCTAATTAGTTCAAGGCACACACTTAATGAAATATTAATTTAATGAAAAATATATTCTAAATAAAAATGACCATAATAGACATTGAGCAACACCCATAATATTATATGGAAAAATTCTCTGTACACATCTTCCATCGTTACTATTGCTACTGCCCCCGCCACCATTGTTGGCACCCTCCTCTCCCTCTTTTATCCCACTACAATTTCTAGTAAGCCTCCCACGTCTGTCTTTCTACATTTTTCTCTTCTGTGTTGCTTCCCTTGATCTCCATTCTCTCTCATTCTTTTCTACTAGTTACTGAACTAATCTCTTTGCTAGTTTAGAAAAAAACTTGGTAAGGATTAAAAAAAGAAATGTCAGTAATGGGACTTCAATGTCTTCTGGAAGATTCTCAAACTCAGAGATATTCGAGATGAAGAGGACAAGAGAAAGATGAGAAATTTTTACTACCAGAGAGCAAATTCATGGAGTAACAAAGATTATGTTGCTGATCTACATCATTGAATGCAATTGTGTGTGTGTGTGTGTGTGTGTGTGTGTGTGTGTGAGAGAGAGAGAGAGAGAGAGAAAGAGAGAGAGGAGAATTAAGTGGTGTGTGTAAAATGGTTATGAGTGTAGGGTATAATTGTAACTTTAAGTGTGTTGATTGAAAAAATTAATTACTAATCAAATTAATAGGTGTGTGTATTGAGAAAAGATGTGCCTTGAGCTAATTAAGTGTGTGAAAATAAAATTTTCCCATTTTTTTTTATTACAATAATAACCTCAAATGAAATTACTAAAAAGGATATCAAAAAATTTGGTCCACCTCATCTCACAATTAAGCCAACACATCACTACATTATAAGTTAGGGTTTATGAAACTATCCACCTCCATTACTACCCATCCATCTTTCTCAAATCTCATCTTCAAAACTTACCCACCCTCAAAACCTTGAAAACATTTTGGTGGTAATATTCTGGTAGCAACGGTGGCAATCATTTGATTACATACACTTCTCTGGCATTGACAATGAGTGGAAGTTTTTCTGGCAACCACAATTCCATGAGGCAAGAGGAGTATAACAATAAAAGCTAAGAAGAGGTTCATAACTTTGATGGTGTTCTTAACTCAGAATAGATTGGCCTTCTAATAAGTTTCGTGAAAAAAATGACAGAAATAATAAAAAAAGTTTGTCATTTTTCGGGATTGAACTCTCGAACATATGGTCGAAATTCGAGAACACATGTCCAAACATTATTTATTTGTTCAGGAACAGGTAACTGAACATTTCTTATTTATTTGGGAATAGATAACTAAAGCAACAACAGAAACAGGCAAACAAAAGAGGTTGGGCCACTCTTGGGTAGTCGACTGGTTGGTTGACCAAAGGGTGAAATCTTACCAATTTTGCTTACACAAAGAGCATACAAGTACAGTGAGGTTATGAATGAATCATAGAAAACCAACCAACGAAGCATAAAAGTGAATTATGTTGTGTGTGTGAAAAGAGGTAATAGAAAAAAAAAAAAAAACCAAAACAAATTGACAAATCTCATAATGAAGTAGAGAAAAAAAAATTTAATCACCACAATTTTCTTCCACTGGTTTTGGAAGGTTCTATAGTCGTCAGTTTTGTTAGGGTTTTGAGAGAGAGCTTTTTGGGGTGTGGGGGGGTGTGGGGCTGTGCATTTGAATGGGTGAAATATTCTTACAAGGATAATTTTGATATTATTTGGGTGAAGAAAAGAAATTTTAAAGGTTTTAAAATTTATAAATAAGGGTCCAAAACAATTGATGGGGTGCTAATAGCACACTCTAATTTATTCTTAGTACACTTTTTTTTTCCCCCCCTTCTAAATTACACTTTTAAGGTACACCCAAATAAAAAAATTACAAAATTCAAATTACTTTGGAAAAACTTTTCTTTTGTTCAAGTACATACATGGAATACAATTAGGAAACTCGGCATTAGCTAAGGCAGCACCAACGAAGGAGGATGGTAAAGGAGAAGGAGAACGGTGAAGAAGGACGATGAATATTCAGCTTATTTTTCGTCATTGTTCGGACTTTTAGAATTGAACAAAGTAAATTTGTTCGAACTTTTAGAATCGAACAAATTCACTTTGTTCGGCTATACACTGAACAAAGTGAAATTGTTCTGTTCTGAAAGTATAATAACGAAAAATAGATTAAAAATTTGCTTTTATGGAAAAAAAATTGCAGAAATCAATAATTGTACTTTGATATTTATATGAATACTTACCTCTTCTTTAATGAGTTGTTTCAAAAACTGTTTTGATTATTATTCTCATCTAATGTTTGATTTTTTTCAAACTTTCTTTTATTTGTATGTAACAGTATAATTAAAAATATAATGTTGATGATAATGGTGAGTTTTGGTGGGGTGAATTAAAATTTTGGAGTGAGAAAGAAGAAGAAAAGAAAATAATTGAAACTTGTGTGAGAAGATGAAGAGATTTGAATAGAAGGAATATGTTTAATTGATTAGGATATATCATGAGAAAAAAAAAATATTTTAATATTTAATATGAGTTATCTTTATTAATAAATTTATATTAAAATATAATAAAAATTTAAATTTTAAAATTTAAATTAGACATACTGAGAAATAATTTTTAAATTCAAATAGAATGGCAGTTGTTTACCGAAACCTATGAACTAACGGGGCTATTTGGTAACTATTTCAATTTTCAGTTTATATTTACAAAAATTTTAAAAATTGTCATAAAAATTTTTTTGATAATTTTTTTTGTTTATAAATGATTGTCTCAGTTTATAAATTTGAGAAAAAAACGTAAGTTCAAAAAATGAGTTTACATTAGTTTTAAACAGAAATTTAAAATTTTGACTTACAAATTTTTTTTTTCAATTAATTTTTTGTTCAAATAATTTTTTTTTCAAATAATTTTTTTTCAAGTAATCTTTTTAGTTATAATTTGTATGATCCCATTGCCATAAATAATAAAAAATAAATATAAATATATTACATCTGAACAAAATATTTTTTAGTTTATGTTTTTAAAAATTTTCAAATATTTTGTTCAAACCAAACGCATTTGTAATTTATGTTTTTCTAAAAATAAACAAAAATCGATTTATAAAACTTTTGTAAATATAAACAAAAAACGTAAACATTATCAAACGCTATCGCTGTATTTTCATAGTAATTCCTTCAAATGACTTCGTGGGGGTTTGGGATAATACTAAAAAATCCGTTTTTTTGTTATTAAAAAAATTTAAAAGTTACTCAATTATTTATTATTAGTTAAAAAAATCAAACCTCACATCTACTTTTTTTTTTCACTTAAAAATAATATTTTTTTAATCACTTCTCAAACAAATTAATTTTTTAAATTCAAAAAAAAAAAAAAAAAAATCAATCCCAAACTCGCTCACACCTAATTGTGCCAAAGAGAATCAATGAAGTGCAAACGATTTCTGTCAATCTCAGCGTTAATACTATGACAACATTTCTTGTTTGTTTCGTTATTTTTGGATCGATTCCTTAATCCCAACTCTTCCCCAAGTAAGCTAAGCCTGTTAGTGTAGATTACTCGTCGTCTAAAATGTCAATACGTTTGTTAATTTGTCGACCAAACATGCAATAGCCAATCTTATTGCATTTAGTCACTCTAAAATTATTTAAAAAACCAAAAACATTGGAATATGTCTAATAAATTAATAATTTTAATATTAATTTCTTTTTTTTATAAACTCATGTCTAGTTAATAAATTAGCTTTTTCTGAAGAAAATCTCAATCGTACAAAGTGATTAGAATTTCTAAATACAAAAATGACTGGGGAAATTAATTAAAGATATGAGATTCAATGGTTGATTAGATTTTTTTTTTTCTTTTTTTTGAGCTGAAAAAAAGAATGTTCTGAGGTGTCCTCACTGCATTCATGTGTTCAGGTTCCGAAGTAGTCGGTTGCCGGCCTAATTTTGATGGATAATCTTCACTGTATTTTAAAAATAAAAAAAAAAATTCTGTTTGGGTGCTTAACAACAAACGGAATACATAAGAAACAAAGGAAAGGAGAGAGTTTGTTTGTGTTGGCTTTTTGGCTTTTGAAAGTTATTTTTATAATTTTAAGCATACCAGCAAGGATCAATCAGTTCTTACAGAAAATTAATTGCCAACCAATTATTAGACGATTGTGTTTTAGTTCTTTCTGCCTCAATGAAGAGGATTTTTACTTGTGACTTTGTTTAGGAAAATTAAGCAAACAACGATTAAATGAAGAACAATTGTAACATTTCATTAAGTAAAAATGAAAAACTTACAATGATCCAATTCAGTCTCATAGAGGTTTACAGCAACAAGCTACTTGAAAACTACTCCTATAAACGAAATGCAGTGCAGGAATTTGAATTTACAGAAATGTAAAGAACTAAAAATGTAAAAACTGGAAATAAAGTGGAATAAAACTGATTTTTTTAATCTGAGTCCGGGGGTACTTTATGGGGCCTTCTCTGCTATTTATACTTCTCAATGACAACCGTCGAACTGTATTTCTAATCATCGAACCACCCCTCCATGGTCGCTGATCATGTTGCCTTATAGTTAGCTCCGCTATGCCATATCTACAGTTAGGCTTCCCTAATGATGTTGAATTTAAATATGAATAACCGTTGAATGCACGTCACTTTGCATCTCTTTGCTGATCTAGTGTTATGCAGATCCACAATAACCAATACTAACTGTCACGTGTGTGATTACGATTAAAGATTTGAATTGTCTTCCCGTATTGCCCTCATTCTGCCACGTGTCGAACTGTGATTGGCTTATACAAAATATGTAGCCAACATTACCCCCCGCACTAATATACCCAATACTTGGTAATATTAGTGGATTAAGGTATTTTACCCATGTCTTAGAACGTGCATAGGCTTTGCATTTTTCAGAAATGCTACCGTCATTCATTAATGAAACATTTGCATTAAATTCTCTTCTAACCCTTGAACACTCTCACTATCTCAGTATTTGAAAAGACTAGTTTAGCTCTCATAACCAAACAGACCTTTTCTTACCTCGATCAAGCATATGAAGAGTTGTTTGATAATGTTGTTCGTCCTCAAAAGAATCTTCATGTATTGATTAGCCACCTTTACCCACCTTCCTATATTCAAGTCATGGAAGTTTGAAAAATAGGTGGTAGCTCGAAATTCGTGGGTTGAATTTGGCTCGAATTCAAAGAGGGAGAGAAGAGAGGGAGAGAAGAGAGGAGAAGGAGAAGAGAGGGAGAGAGAGAAGAGAGCAGCACCGTGAGGAGCTCGTCGCCTCCGCCGCCTCCGCCCGCCGTCCTCGTCGCAGCTCCGATCGTCGCAGCCCCGCGCGGCCGATCGTCGGCCGATCACAGCTCGTCGCAGCAGCTCAGCCTCCGTCGCGCCTCCGCCGATCCTCTGCCGCTCCTCCACTTCTTCTTCTTCTTCTTCTTCTTCTCCCCTCTTCTTCTTCATTTCTGATTAAACATAGGAAAAAAAAAAAAAAAACAGACACCAAAACGACGTCGTTTTGGTGTTGAGCCAAATTTGACCCACGAATTTTGAGCTACCAACCGGGGTTGTGGAAGTTTTTGCAAACTATCAACCTTTGGATTACGAACCTGTTATCCATAATTCTTTAACCCAAAATTTTGCAAACATGGATATTGGAAGCTCTTCTTCTAACCCAAAACCTTCTGCGTGGGATGAGGCTATAGCTTCCTCTTCTTCTGGGGCTTCTGGTTGGAGAAGCTGGCTAGAATCTAAGGAGTCTAAGTTAAGGGAACGAATCAATCATCATTTTGTTGAATTTGTTGATCCTCTAACTTTCCCTCTCTTTGCTTGGAGTTCTGTGGTTTACCTATATGTACCTATCGACCGCCGACGCCGTTTAGAAAACAACTTACTCATAGCATGGTACACATCTTCCATGCCTACGAAGATAGTACAAGCCACTCATCGTCCATAAGAAGCCCAAAGGTACAGCCCGTCATTCTTAGCTTAAAAGGAAAAACTTTGCTCTTCTGACCGGCTTGATATTGTCAACAACCCCCAATTTCCTCCTTCTTTCGAGATGGAAGCTCATGCGCCTCCTCTTCCGCAAAACCCTCACTGGATGGAGGAACTGAGACTTACTCTCTTTAAGGACCAGTTTCTCCCCTCGTATCACCCTCCATCTCCTCCTACTAAACATCAGCGACAGCAAGCCCAACTTCTGCTTGCGGCCTTTTCTCAGTTGCCCTTCAATTTTCTTGAGGACGATGTTCCTCTCAAGAACTTTCAATGGGCTTGTGATGTTATAACCCAGGGTTATGTCCTCAACCCTATTGCCCAAACAGAGCTCTAGATGTTTTTAGACTAACTCCCATTGCTTCTTCACTGGCACCAGATTTCTGTGGCCGCCACTTGATCTTTAGATCAAATCTCAGCCCGTCGAGTTTATGCCCAGTATGAAGCAGAGAACCTCATCGATGAATATAATGATTTCAAGAATAAAGACTTTGCATACTGGGATGACTTGAACATGGATGAGATAGAACAAGGGTTGAAAGAAACAGAATTCGAAATAAAGACCGAAAAACTTTTTTATCAAGTAAGAGCATATCAACTTCAGCAGCCTAGCCTGAAGAAGATAGAAGATAGAGTAAAGAAGGAACAGAAGTTTATTGACCATAGTTGAAACAAGTTTCATGACCTTGTTATTTATTCTATTCCTTATTTTTATGAATTTGAATATGTAGCCAAAGAAGGCTTCTGATGTAATCGCTTTTGTCTTAATAAAGCTCAAGATGTTTTTCTTTTTATTTGGCATGGTTTGATTTTACCCCATTTGTCAAAGTCAAACAAACTTAGGGCTTCGAAATCAACAATTTCATCATTTGAATCTTGATTCGATCATATCCAATAAAATATTAAAAACCCAATTTGAACTTTTTCAACTTATGGAGTGTAATTAACAATTTTTGCCGGTTTCTTTTTAGAATCAGAGCTTCGAATTTACCAATTTTACCTTTTGAAACTTGATTTGATCATATCCAATTCCCCAACATATGGTTAACACAATCAAGGACTTTCAAATCAATTTTGTTTCGAACAAACAGTCTATATTTTCCAAAATATGGAAACCTCTGTTAAGTACTGTACTGTTTTATTCGAAAAAAATAATTTCTTCTGTATACTATCAAACCAACTATTGGTTTGAAACTTAGAATAAACAATTTCTAACCGTTAAGGTATTTCAAGTTTTGCTTCTAAGGATTTTGCTCTCATTAAGAAACCTAAAAACAGGTTTTTAATCCTTTTGAAGTAAACAAATACCTAATCATTCTTGCACTGTTGGGCGTGGAATGTGCTTTGAAGTCGGCTTCCTACTTTTGAAGCTGTTTGTTATTTGATTTTGGCACCAAAATTTGGCTTCAAAGCCAAATATTTTATTTCGAAGCCGACATCAGTATTTGAGATGCGTTTCCCTTCATAACTATCAATATAGAAAGAAACTTTTCGCATCCGTACCTTTAGTGCTTCTTTATGAATTTCGCCTACATAAAACAATTGAGTATATTTTCCAGACACAAAGGTTTTAAAACCCTTTTTATTTCGTGCTCTGAATTCACTCGTTTGTCTAACACACAAACCTTTCATCTCTACTAACCCTCTCCTTCTTGCTGCTCGTTACCAATGGAGTCTTCTTCTTTGAAAATACCAGTCGTGGAGTGTGCGAGTCCATGTGTAGCCTTGAAAAGGATTATTGACGAAGAGTATGAGAAGTACAAGACTGGTGAGAAAAGCACCATTGATGGACGCATCTTCATTCCTCGTCATCATGAGCAGCAAGAGTATGTGCTTGGGCCTATCTTCAGGGAGATTCCTACTGAGCTTCCAGTTCTGTATCCACGTCTAGAAGGCCATTATCTCCTTTACGAAGGTGGTCTTGACTAGGGAAGCTGGATGATGAACCGTCCCTATCGCTGCTGGCCTACAGCGAGACCAGAGTGGCATGAATCGTATGATCGAGTCATCCCTGATAGGACTTTGAATCTTCAAAAGCTCTGCCTCTTCGACGCCCTCCAATTATCGAGGTTCACCATTTTAGAGGACCCTTTCTTATTACCTGCTGCTCTTTGCTTTTGGAATTCTGCTTTTAATTTCTTTCAATTCAAATGTTGGATGATGGCCCTTATTGTTCTTGACATCTGTCATCTATTAGGATTGTTCCCTACTAGAACCCCTATTGGTCCAAATGATCCTGACCTCACAACCCCCTTTTCCCTCCCTTCTTTTCCCTCCCTTCTCTTAACTTATTGTAATAACCCTGACCCGTAATTAGCTATCAATCGATATTTAAGGATGCTAATGAGTGGATTAAAATGAACTATGGGATTAATATGTAATTTGTATCATAATTGGCTTTTATTTGCTACCCATAGTAATATCTGATGAAATTCCACTTTAAAATGAAATTGAAAGCCTTATCGGCATCCAAACTCGAAATTAATTATACCATCGTGTTAATGGGAATTTTTAGAACCTTATGGCAAATTTTGTTAAAAATTGATTTAATCTGATTCGTTAAGTCGCGTTTGGCATGCCTTATGTTTTATTTAATGTGTTTTAGCCCCTTAAGCTTATATTTGAGTTATAAGCTCATTTGAGCTCATTTTTCCCTCATAACTTAGTGCAAAAATCTGATGAAAACATTTTAGAGAGAGAGGGAGAGCAATTCTAGAGAGAGAGAAGGAGGAATTCAAAGAAAAGTTGAAGATTTAGCTTGCATTTGTCAAGATTGTGCTAGAATAAGTGAGATTGAAGGCTCTAGGTAAGATAATTATTGTAGGTGATGTGTTTAATTGTTGAATTCATGAGGATTATGAGTTTAAACATGTAATTTGAGCCTTAGAAGAAGAGTTGAGATGCAAATCATGCATGCATGCATAAATTTCCATGTTTTGAGTATTGAAATCTAAGATTTCTTCCATGCATGTGTTAGTTTCACTCACATTTTGGTCATTCATCTTGTTTCCCCTCAAAATATCAGGTTTGATCATGTTTTGGAAGGTTTGAATTAGATGAAGTCTTGCATGTTGATTTCATGGGTCAAATTGGGATTTTAAGTTGGATTTTGAAGAAAAGCCAAGTTTTTGGGCCATGATTTCTTGTTTTAATTCTTAAACCATGTTGTTTTATAAGTCTTCATGTATTTCCTTCATTTTGGGCCCAGAAAAATGAGTTTTGCAGGGTTGAATGTCGAGTTTGCACTTGGGGATGCAACTGAAATTCCAGATTTTGCAGGCTCGCTCGCGCGAAGGGGTTCTCGCCGGCGACCACTCGAGATTGTGCACTTCGCCGGCGACCAAAAGTCCGCCGGCGTAAATTCGAGCTCGAAGTTTTGCAGATTTATAGATCGCTCGAGCGAAGGAATGCGCCGGCGACCACTCACATCTTTGCATGTCCGCCGAGCGAAAGTTCACGCCGAGCGAGTGTCATTTCTGCATGCTCGCCCGAGCGAGGAAAGCTTCGCTTGAGCGAGGACCTAAAATTCTGAAAATTTGCCTAAGTGTTCCAAGGCATGTTTTGACATCCTCATTGCATCCTAGGCATTCCTAAGCCTTAATTAAGCTATAGTAATGAGGTTATGGGCTAGAAACGCACATTAAGAAAAGAATGTAACAATATGTTGAATGACAAGTGTGTGTGTGAGTTGAGCATTGAAATAAGTATGAATCACACTAAGAGATTGCAAGGGTGTGTGTGTTCTAAGCCATGGGATAAGAATAAATATGAACCAACGTGATGTAAGCTAAGCCTTAATGGCCACATGAATAAGTAATGATGAGATTCGTTGGTGCTATGTATTTTGTGATTGTAGGTCAACGTCCGAGAAGTGATTGACCATCTACGGAACCACTGTGAGTAACGTTATCGTAAAGATACGTTCATATGAAATTATGTTCCAAATGTGATATATCAAGCTATGATTTCTGAAATGATATATGTTTCTGTGAACGAAGATCCATGTTTGAAATCTATTATGGCATCCATAGATAGTCCCAAGTCATAGGGGGCAGCCTGAAAATGCCGGTCCATGACAGTTACGAGATCTTGTTAGCCACTTCATTGTGGTGTTTGTTTAATCGGTGTCCGGGACCGGTTACTCTAGTCGGAAGACGTTATGTGATATGTGATTTGTTCTATGGAATATGCCATTATTATGTTCACATATGAGATGACTATGATTATGTTATGATTTGTTTTATACATATGTAAAGTTCGGATTTCGTTCACTAACCCCTTTACCTTCATGTTATTCACTGGGCTTTAGCTCACTGTTTGTATATATATATATTATAGGTGAGCATTCTGGAGTGCAAGCCAGAAGGTTTTGTGGGGGACTGTGTTTCTGTTGTCAGCCAGCCTTTGTGCCTCACGTGGAGGTTCCCGAAGTGTCTTGGGTTCAAGGGTTGATTAATTCTGTTTATGCATGGGACTTTATTTTAATCATGTTGTCTGTACGGAAAATACTGTAACGTGTGGGGTATAATATAATGTGTCGTTGACTTATGGTTATGTAAATAAAGTTTTAAATTATTCTGTTTCATATAAGTCAACACAGCTCATTAGACATTTATATTTTTGTATATTGCTTCCGCTAGCCCCTTATCATATGCTCATCTGTTCAGAGGCCGTAGGTAATCCAAGGATTACTGGCCGGTTACGGCGCTAAACCTATAGGGGCGGGTTTGGGTCGTGACACTTATCCTATAATGACTTTGTCAAGGCTAAGAATAAAAGAGAGGGCCCTGTGACTGATAGGGAATTCTTTTCTTTTATATTATATTGGCTTTGTAAGTTTCTCTTCTGTACCTCTTCTCAGAGGATCATGCCTGAATTTTTCTCTCTTGCCAAAGCCCTTATCTTGCAAAGAAAGGTGGCCTTAGTTCCATACGTTTTAGGTCATGTCTATAGGGCTTGTTCCTTCTTTTGTGAAAAACCCTTGGATGCGAATCAGAGAGGTCCATTTTGGATACTTCAACTTTGGCTTTTTGCATATTTTACCGAGTTACAATCTAAATGCCTAAAGTTCTTGGAGCCAAACCTTACTACTCATGGCATGAAGTTAGCCAATGTTTCACTCTATCCTTCCACCTTTGCTTTTTACTTTTCTTTCTTCCATCAACTCTCAGTTTCCCCTTCTTTTCACAGCTTCCGTCCCTTCGAACCTACCAACATTGGCCCATCCTGGTTGAGGACCTTTTTGAGTGATAGGTCCTGCTCTTCACCCTAACACAAAAACATGTGGGCCTCTATTCTAATCCCCAGAGAATTATTCATTAGGACTATGAACCCCAGAGCTTACAAATGCATTGTTGAGCCCAATTGTTCTGTTCAATTTGCTAGGCAATTTGGCTTCTCTCAAGGAGTCCCAATACCTCTCCGCAGTTAGACCAATTTAAGCCTTACCAGTAGAGACCTGACGGTTCAAAGATCTAGATTGGAAGAAACAACTTCCAAATTTATCTAGGATTTTATTGACTTTGAGTACTTTCCTTTCATTCCTCAAAGTAACATATTTGAAAGGTGCCAGAACTGGTGGATGGCCAATATGGAAGTACACTTGGCCATTCCCCCTCAAGATCTATTAATGGTACTGGATATATCTCAAGCCAAATCGAAAGGGGCTGGAGTTGTTACCTCTTCCATTGTTCCTGCTACTGCAGTTCTTGCGCCTGTCACCATAAAGTCTGTTCCTGCTGCCTCAACTCTTCCTAGAGTTACTCGAGTTGCCTCGAAGAAAAGTATATACCCTTGTTTCTTTTCTCTTCTTCTTCTTCATAATGCTCTTGCCCTTACTTATAGTTATTCTTTTGGTGTAGGTGGTGCGAGTGCCTCACAGGGAGATTCTCCCCAAAAAGTCCAAGCTTTAAACCTTCTTAAGAGCAAACAGCAACAACAAAAGAAAAGAAAGCTTTTACTTGACCTTGAAAAGGAAGCACCTGAGGTTCATGTAGAAGAAGAGGAAACAGAAAAGAAGAGACAGAAAAAGAACAAGAGACACCCTTGAAGAGAATGAAAAAAATGGTTGTTTCTTTGTCTGATTTTACTGGAGACCCCATTCACGAGGCATCTGCAAAAGTAGTGGAAGCAGAACATTCTAAAGAACTTACCGTATTTCAGAGAGCTGAGAAGAGGAGGCAACATCAAATGTTTAGGGATGAAGCTGCTGTTGCTGATGCACTTCAAAGAGAAATTGCAAGAAAGTAACAAGCTGCTGGACATTATACTCTTCGTAGTTCCCCAATCATAGCCACTACTTTTGAAACCAGTAATTTCTTTCATGCCTATATTCTCTCTCTTTTTTTTTTCTTCCCTCAAATTCTTGATATTGATACTTGACATCACTTTGTATTTCTTTTTTTGCAGTAACAACTACTTTGCCTTCCCCTTCAATAAGGACTCCTTCAATTTCATTTGAAGTTGAAAGACCTCGAATTGAAAAGCCAATTCAAGCAATACTTCCACCCCCTGGTCCTATATTTTCCATACCCTTCTTGAAACCAAGCATTCCTGCATCCCTTTCTTTTGGCTTAACTCCATACTTTCCTCATTTATCTTTCAATTCTACTCAATTTGCTTTCCTTTCAAGCCTTGCTGCTGCTCTTCCTCCTAAGGAAATTCCAGTTATTACTTCATCTTCAATGATAGTTGATTCCTATAGAGAAGGCACTGGTAGCTCTCCAATTCCTTGTCCATCATTTCTACCTAGCTTCAGCACCTCTTCTCTTGACCTACTGGTAACCAAAACTATGGAGACTGTTAGGGATACTTCATTTTCTTCTCCTATTCCTATGCAGCCATTTCCTCATTCTACCAGAGTTCTTATTGCACCCCCCCATGTCAACGGATGAGGTGGACATCTTCGAAGCTAGGCTAGCTAGTCTTTTCAACATGCCTTCCACCACTCCACCAGCTAGCGATGAAGCTGAGCCATTAGTCATAGCTGATTCTCTATTAGAAATTTTTGACAGCTCTTCCTCCAGTGGCAAGACTCCTTTGCCTTCAGTGGACTTGGACAGCTGTTTGGAGTTGCTGACATCTTTTTCAAGGATTCCTTTCGAAGCCTTACAAAGGCCTATAATCAAGAATGGCTTCCTCTAGTGCTGCAAGATTGTTGAGCAAACCAACATGACTGTTTCAAGTCATTTATCTTAGGCGGTAGCCACCATTGATTTTTACATCAACATCTGCCATGTTGCCAAGGCCGCAAAGAAGAAATTGCTGAGAGACCAGAGTTTTGATTCCCAAATCATGTTGAAGTGTCAGAATTGAAAGAGTAACATTCCTCTATCTCCCAATTTCGAGCTCAACTACTGGAGAAGAAAGCTCAGCTTGAGGAAGAGTTATCAACAGTTAACTAGGCTTTGGATCGAATTGCTACTATGCTGCATATCACTAACTAAGGACTGGTTGATCGAAAACAGGAGATGGCTACAGCCATTCAATTGTTCCCATCTCTTAAGAGTAGAAAGTCAACTGCAGAGGAATAGTTGAAACACTGTACTGACTTTTGGGCCAATCTATGGCTGCATGTATTCAACTCTTTATGAAATAAAATCCTTACTTTATTCTTTGAGTGTTTTCATGCTTTTCTACTTAGCATTTATTCTATTCCTCGTGTTTTCCATATGGTTGGGTAATAAGGCTTTAAATATCTGGTATTAATTTTCTTGGGATGTACATATCCATTCAAAATTTTCAAATGATATGCTCCCGAAGGCAAGACTCTATGAACTTGATATGGTCCTTCCCAGTTAAGTGACCATTTGCCAAACTTATGGCTTTTAATCCCTATTGGGAGTATTGTTTTCCATACCAAATCACCTTCATCAAAGTTAATGTGCTTGACTTTCTTATTATAAACTCTTAAGGACTTGATGTTAATTTCTACAGGTAATACTGCATCATGCCCATATACTAAGGCATAAGGAGTAACTCATGTACTTGATCTTGGAGTGGTCCTGTAAACCCATAATACATCCACCAGTAAGTTATGTCAATCCCTGGGATTGTCTTCCACAACTTTCTGTATTCCTTTCTTCAAAGATTTATTGGATGACTCTGCTTGACCATTGGCTTGTGCATAATAGGGTGTAGAATTAATAAAACTAATTCTAAATTCTGCCACGAAAGACTTTACCATCTTCCCATCAAATACAGTCCCATTATCAACAGTTATGGTCTGTGGGTTGCAAAATTTGTGGATAAGATCTTTAATGAATTCAATAACTTCAGTCTGGTCTACAGCCTTATACGGCTTAGCTTCGACCTACTTAGTGAAGTAATCTGTGGCTACTAAGATGAAACAATGATGCTTCGAAGAGAGTGGGTGTATTTTCCCTACCATGTCCATAGCCCATCTTCTAAACGACTAAGGCTTCACAACTACATGTAGATCAGTTATGGGGACATGTCTTATTGCGCCATGTTTCTGGTATGCCTGGCAACCTCTAGTATATTCTATGCAATCCTTAAGGATGATTGGCCAATAGAAAGAATGCCTTCGAAGCAGCCATATCATCTTCACACCAGGCTGATGAGCACCACAGATCCCTTTATGAACCTCAGCCATGGCTGTCAATACTTCCTTTGGACCTAAATATTCCAATAATAACCCCTCTGCCTCCCTTTTTGTAGAGAGCATTACCATACATTATGTATTGCATAGACTGCAATTTGATTTTTCTGTTGGCTTTCAAAGATGGACTAGCTAGATATTGCATTATTGGATGTCTCCAATTTTGTTCTTGTAAGTCATTATGATTGACTTCTAAGACCATATTTCTTCTATTCAAAGGTGGTATTACCTTTTGATATGTTGTTTGGTTTATGTTCTTTTGAGTGTTGTCCCTTCTCTTGAAATTCGAAACCTTCTGAGCCACATCATTAGCTTTATTATTCAAGAATTTGGGGACATAAGTTACATTTGCTATCTGAAATTAAGATAGCAAATGTAATGTAACAACATAGTATGGCAACATGCTTACACTTAAACATTTGAAAATCCCTTTCACCTGGTTAACTATCAATTGAGAATCTCCAAATATGTTAACTGTATGTGCTTGTAATCCAATAAGTATTTCCAGTCCTAATATTAAAGCTTCGTTTTCAGCTTGATTATTGAAACAAGTAATTTCATCCACTCTGAAACCATGTGTGGTTTCTACTCCTTGTGGTGACTTAATCACCACACCAATTCCAGTTAGACCATTGGCTTTTGATCCATCGAACCACATTTGCCATGGTTCAACACTAACCATACCAAGTTCCATTATCTCTTGGCTTTCTGTTTGACATGGATGGTCTGCCAAAAAATTAGCTAAAACTTGTCCTTTTACTGCCTTTTGGGGGACACATTCTAGATGAAATTTTGATAAAACTAGTATCAATTTGCCAATTCTTCTCCTCAACATAGGTCTAGATAACATATATTTAACCAAATCTATGGTTACAATTACCAAGACAGTTGTAGGCAAAAGATAGTATCTTAATTTCATTGCAGCAAAATACAATGCAAGACACAGCTTTTCTACAGCTGAATATTTACATTCACAAGAATTTAGAAACCTACTAAGGTAATAAACAACTTGCTCCTTGCCTTCTTCATTGTCTTGGGCTAGGAAAACTCTCAGTGAATCTTCTGCTGCAACTATATACAACTTCAAGGGCTTATCACCCTTTGGTGGCATCAGCACTAGAAGGTTGGCCAAGTAGGCTTTGATTCATTCGAAAGTAGTTTGATGCTCTGCTGTCCACACAAATTCATCTTCATCCTTTAACCTTAATAAGGAAGAAAATACTTTAGTTTTCCCTGCAGTATTAGAAATAAATTTTCGAAGAAAATTAACCTGCCCAAGGAATTTTTGTACTTCTTTCTTCCTTAATGAAGGTCTGGCTTTAATGATAGCTTTGACTTTGTTCTGATCAATCTGTATTTCCTTCTTGTGTACTACATAGCCCAAAAAGTTTCCAGTTGATACACCAAAAACACATTTGGAGGATTAAGTTTCAACTTAAACTTTCTCATTCTTTCAAAAATTGCTTCTAAGTGAAACAAATGTTCCTCTATGGATTGGGACTTCACTACAATGTCATCAATGTAACACTCTAAATATCCTCCAATGAGATCATGAAAGATAGTGTTCATAGCCCTTTGATATGTAGCCCCAGCATTTTTTAGGTCAAATGGCATTTTAACCCATTCAAAGGTGCCAATATTCCCAGGACATCTGAATGTTGTATTGTGGATATCTTTTTTTACAATGTAGATTTGGTTATAACTAGAGTGCCCATCCATCATTGATAAAATTTGATGCCCTGCTGAACTGTTTACCAACAAATCTACTGTGGGCATAGGATACTCATCTTTTGAGGTTGCTAAATTCAGGTTTTTGAAATCGATGCACCCTCATTTTACCATTCTTCTTAACTACAGGCACAATATTGGATAGCCATTCAACGTACCTGGCTGTCCTAATAAAGCTTACCTTGAGGAGCCTAAGAATTTCCTCCTTGAACTTCTGAATCACCTCAGGACTCAATTAGGCCTCATAGGGAGCCTATGTTCTACTAATGACCTATCCAATTCTGATTGTTCATTATAAAACCATGCAAAACAATCTTTATATCTCTTCAAGACCACCAACAACTGGTCCCTGTCAAGAGCATTCAACCAAGCACTTATATAGGTGGGCTGCTATATAAAACCTTTCCCTAAGTTCACTTCTTCCAAAGGGTCTTGCATCTGAGGACTTACTGATGCTTCTTTTTTGATTTCTTTTATCTTCGAAGCAATCTCCTTACTTTGTCCTGCTCCCAGTTTCTTTGATTCAACATCTTTGCCCTCCTCCTCATAAACAAAGTCTGTCCACAAGGCTTCTTCTTCTCGTATCTCCTGGACTTTTGTTTCAATGTCTAATGCACAGTATTTTTCCAAGGCCAAAACCCTGACCTGTTGCTGCTCCTACTTATAGCCAATTGCCATGGCTTCTTCCTCTTGCTCTTACATCTTCTGGACTATTGATTTTATGTACAATACTGAGAACTTAATTAAAGCTAAAGATCTGGCCTCCTGGGTTCCATCTTTTTGCCTACAACCAGGCATCATTGTCATTTTTGGCAACAAACTCCTCATCAGTATTTTCTTGGACTAAGTGCTTCAGGTGTGCTAATTCATCATCAGCCGTTACTTCGGCTGATCCATCAAGTTTCCTCAGTACACTGAGTGGTGCCACTTCTTCAGTATACAATTTGGCCTCTTCAAAATCTGCACAAGCTATGAAGGGTTGAGGATCTGCATTGATCTCCTCTGTCTCTCCATTGCACAAGGCTATCATGATTTTCTGATGCAGAGATGCAGAGATGAAGGCACACACTTGTTGGTGTGAATCCAATCCCTACCAAGTACAGCATTGTACTTAGCATTACTGTCGATAACGAAGAATACCGTCATACAGTCCCCGGTTCCCATACTCAGGTTGATGGGCAAAATGCCTTGAGCCATCTGTTTGTTTCTAGCGAAACCAGCATTGGTTGTACTGGTTGGGATTAGTCTGGGGTTCCTCTTTCCTAATTTCTTCAAAGAAGATTTCAGAAGCAAGTTTACTGCTGCCCCATTATCCACCAATACCCGGTTCATTTGTATCCCGTCGAAGAAAGCCTTAATATACAAGGGTTTGATATGCTGTGTCATGGATGTCGTGGGATACTCAAAAGGATATGAGAGGTTGATACTCACCTCTTTCTCACTTTCGTCTCCAGTTTCCACTGGTGTGGCCACTTCGGATTCATCTTGCACCATACTCACTTGTGAGTCTTCACTAGAAACTGGAATTGGGTCAATTTCTTGACCTTCTTGGTTCTCATCTTCAGCTTGGAATTCCTATGGTAGTATATGTACCCTATTCACTGATATTGGAGGAAATGAGCCAAATTAGATGACTAGCTGTACCTGTTTCTCTTCCTGGCCAACTTGTTCAATTACTTCAGAAGCATCTTCCATGCTGCATTCCAGCACTTCAGTACTAGTAACTTTCTTCAAATGGTTTGTCTCTGCTGGTTCTTCGACCAAAAATGTCTGTTCAGCCATGAAGGCTTCAAACATTTCCTTCTCAACCATCTCCTTTTTTTGGCCTAGGCTGACCTCTCCCTCTGTCTCACTATCACTTTCCATCAAAGCCCTTTCCAATCTTGCTAAACTGGATCTTTCTTTGGCTTTTAGTTCGGAGTTAACTTTGGCTAACTGTTCTCTGCTGCAACTCATTTTGTCTTGAGGAGTTGATTTTAGACTATGGTCTGACTTTGGATTTTTCTTTCCTTTTATCTGGCCCTTTGACTAGACCAATGAAGAGCTTTCTCCACTTTCTTTCATATCATTTTGGTACTGGGTATACCTACATTGGATCTTCCTCATTTGGGATCTAGAAATCACTGGGACCATGTTTGGTTCCTTTGTTTTTGGATGCTTTAGTAACACCCAATTATTTGGGGCTACCCAGGGAGGTTTAACCATTCTATCTTGGTCTCTAATAGCATTTCTTTGGGTAGGTACATCCCTAGGTTTGTTCTGCATGACTGGAACTCCAGGTACCCATGAACCTTCTAACTCAGTTGTTGAACTGTTTCTTTCTTCCTTCGAAGCCAGTTTCGAAGCTGGCTGTGAAGGACACCGCCTGGCCCTGACCCCCTATTTTGGGCCTAATTCAGGCCTTTCATGAAGGTGACCACTTTCCCTTTTGTGTGAGGTTGGTCTAGGGGGCCAATCTCGGGCTTTAACCCCATGACTTGACCCCACTTCTAGTCTCCTCTCAGGACGGTTGCCATCCATTTTGTGATAGTTGGGTGGTCCGAATTCCTGTAAAGGTCTCTTGCCCTTGGAGTGCACTCTAGTGACTGCTGACCCAGCCATGAATGGTTACTGCCTAGGACCAACTAGATATGGCCTTTTATTATAAGCACTGGTTGGTTTAGGACGCCTTTGCACATCCTTGTAATATTGATTCCCATCAATTGGAAGCCCTTTCAACCACTTGTAGCTCAACCTGCATCTGGGGCACATTCTTTGCATGACAGCTGCGTCTAAAGAATCATCATCTAGTGCCTCTTCATCAGAGTCTTTCCTCTGGTCTGTAAAACCTTGTCCAACAGCTAGCAAACTTCTAGCATCTTTCTTGACTGTAGTTTGGCTGTCAACATGCATTTGCACATTGACCTCTTCCAATTCTTTCAAAGATAAGTTCTGGAAGTCTAGCACACTAACATTGGTTGCCGCTTCTCCAATTTCTGGGAATGGATTAGCGTCAATCCCCATGGCCTTTTCTACTTTTGCTGGGAATTTTAAACTCCTATTTCGAATCTGCTTTTGGATCCTATCTCGAAAAACAATGCAGTTTTTAGTTGAGTGTGTCCAAGAATTATGCCATTTACAATACACTTTTCCTTTAAGTTCCTCTGGAGACAGAATTTTGACTCCTTTTGGTAACTTCAGAAAGTTGGCTGCAAGCAGATGATCAAAAATGTCATCTGCCTTTATTAAATTGAAAGAGTATTTCCTATGAAGGTCTTTCTTTTTAAATTGCTGATCAATTGTTGAGTCTTTATGAATTAATGCCTCACAGATTACAGGTTCTTTCCCTACAATTTCTGTTGCATCAATCTCATAATTAGGATCTCTATAATACGTCTTGTATGATGCATTACTTCGATCTTGTTTTTCCTCTAATAATGCTTCATACTTAGACACCTTATAGATTAGTTTCACTAAGTCTCTAAACTCAGTTGAGTCAAACTTCTTTCGAAGCCTAAACTCTGGACCATTTTGAGCCAATCTCACAAATTCAGGCTCTGGTAAGATAATCCTACATTTGTTTCGTGCTCTTTTGAATTTGGCAATAAACTAAGCAGCCTTTTCATCAAGCTTCTGACTCAACCTTGCCAAGTCTGCCATGGAAACTTCTGGCTCCGTTTGGAAGAATTGGGCATAAAATGCCTCCTCCATTTGTTGCCAAGTTTGAATGGAGCCAGGTGTAAGGTTAATATACCATACGAAGGCTGCCCGGTAAGAGAATTTGGGAACAGTCTTAACTTCATGTAATCATTATTGGTAAATTCACCACATTGAGCGGCGAACTTAACAATATGCTCTATCGTTGACTGGTTTCCATTCCCATAAAAAAGAGCAAAGTCTGGTATCCTGAACTCTTTTGGGTATTCATGTACCCTATCTACCCACTCTGGATATGGTTTCCTATACATAGGAGTTTGAACCCCCCGAGCCATCGGTCCACACATCTCTCTCATGATATCAACAATTTGGTCCCTAAGGACCATATTTTGTGCTTGTTGAACCACTACTGGAGGAACAAACACAGGATTTGGTGGACAACCTTGTCCCTGAGGTCCTCTTGGTCCATAGGGCGATATATTTGGGACTGGTTGTCCCTATGGTACTGGCTGCTATTGAGGGTATGGGTGACCCCTCAGAGCCTGTCCTGCGAAAGGTGCTGGAACAGGTGTTATGTCTCTTCCAGTTGCAGGAAACCCTTTTAACCCCCCGAGTACAAATTCAAAAAAAGGATTAGTGAACCCCCTCGTACCAGGTATGGCTTCGAACATGGGATTCAGAAACATCCTTATGCCATTTTCTTGTGTTGGGCCAGATCCACCAATTTGCATGGCTTCACTGTTAAGTAATGAGGCATTTTGATTTGCCACAAGCCCCGAAAGAGGCTCATACCAAGATTGAGGTGATGGTCTTTTGTAGTTTTGGTTATTAGTTTGATTATTAGCATGTCCATTACTCTGCATAGGCTGTTTATCTCTAGCCAATCTTTGCTGAGGGACATTTGAAATTTCCTCTATGTGCCTTGCGTTAGTTGGTTGATGAGTATTCATTCGATCCAAAAAAGATGTTGCCCATCTTTCTATTGTGTTCATTAACTGTTGTCCCATGGCATCTACTAGGCCTCCCTATGGATTCATTGGTTGAGTAGATGGAACAGTAGATGGTCCAATTCTTTGGCCTTGTTCAATATTTTGAACATGTAGTACTTGCTCCGCAGTGCTGGTCTGTTCGACTATAGGTTTTGATAAAATAGGTACTTCCACAGGATGTGTTATCACATTATCCTCTAGATTAGGTATTTCTACCTCTCATTCCACGCCTTATTCTAGGCATTCATTTTCTCTTTATCTCCTACGTCTAGCCATTTTAATTAGTCCCACTGGGTGTGCCAAAAATATATGTTGGCGTTTTGGCTTTCGAAAGTTATTTTTGTAATTTTAAGCATGCCAGTAAGGATCAATTAGTCCTTACAGGAAATTAATTGCCAACCAATTATCAGACGATTGTGTTTGAGTTTTTTTTGCCTCAATGAAGAGGACTTTTACTGGTGGCTTTATTTAGGAGAATTAAGCAAACAACGATCAAATTAAGAACAATTGTAGTATTTCATTAAGTAAAAATGATCCAATTTAGCCTTGTAGAGGTTTACAGCAACAAACTACTTGAAAACTACTCCTATAAACGAAATGCAGTGCAGGAATTTGAAGTACAAAAATGTAAAGAACTAGAAATATAAAAACTAGAAATAAAATGGAATAAAATTAGTTTTTTGGATCTGAGTCCGAGGGTATTTTCTGGGATCTTTTCTGCTATTTATACTTCTCAATGACTACTGTCGAACTGCATTTCTAACCGTCGAACCACCCTTCCATGGTCGCTGATCATGTTGCCTTATAGTTAGCTCCACTATGCCATATCTGCAGTTAGGCTTCCCTCATGATTTTGAATTTAAATATGAATAACCGTTGAAACCACGTCATTTTGCATCTCTTTGCTAATCCAGTGTTATACAGATCCACAATAACCAATACTAACTGCCACGTGTGTGATTACGATTGAAGATTTGAATTGTCTTCCCGTATTGCCCTTATCCTGCCACGTGTCAAACTGTGATTGGCTTATACAAAATATGTAGCCAACAGTTTGATTACAAAAATCAAATCAGAAAATAAAATAAATTAAGAAAATAGAATTTTATTTTGTTACAAAAACAAAATGAAAATATGAAACAGAAAAATAATAAAATAAAAAATAAATTAATTACTTACCAAATTAATTTCTTGAACAAATTTTCTGATCAAGTCCAGTGTTTAACACTGTGTCCTTAAGATAGATTCGTTCTCTCCACGGTACTTTCAAAATGTGGACGTCTATCTCTCAAGATAAAATGATAAACAGCAAACAATAGCAGCACTACAAATTGTTTGCACAACGAACACATTAAGTGTTTACACTCTTTCTCACAGAAACTTAATGCAGCAAAATGCAGAGACTTATTACAGAGGAGAAGATTGAAAATTTGTGAAAAAACCAAGTGAGGAACTGCTTATTTATATAGAAAAATGTGGCTGTTTGGTTTGAATCCAACATGTATGGTACCTGTTCAATTTGAATTAAACAGATATGAATATGTTCGGTTTACAGTTTAAACAGATATAAACCTGTTTGATTTAAATTTAACTCTGTTTGGTTTATAGTTAAACAGATATGAACCTATTTCATTTAAATTTAAATCTGTTCGGGTTACAAGAATGGACAAATTATTTTGGAATTAAATTTCAAATTTCAAATTCCAAAAGCTTGAATTCTTGACAAATTTTATTTTACTAAAAAATAAAATAAAATTCAAATATTTTTGGTCCAAAAAGATAGATATTGGGCCGGACAAGCTTAACCCAACCTCACACCACAGATCCACGCCCAGGCCCAACCTAGCCTGCCTGACTAACTGGACGGACGGCGCGCGCGCGCGTTTATTTTTGGGTTCAATGGGTCTAGCCCAATTTGTCCATAACCACTCCCTTCTACAAGCTTGGGGTGCCCCTTGGGGCCCTCTCCAAGTTACAATCCCATGCCTTATAAACCCACTCAAAACGTGTCTACCAAATCAATGTGGGACAAGCCTTAAACCAAACCTTTAAGAAATTTCACCAAAAACACCATTTCCATGGAGCTTTCTTTGGCTTCAATTTCCCATTCACCCAATAATGGTTTTGAGCAACCAAATATATCACGTGAATTATAATACGGCATAGAACGTGTTACCACTTAGACCCGCCAAATTTGGCACATAGGTCCCACCTAAAAAAATAAACCAAAGTTAAGGAAAAATTAGATTTTTCCAAAACTTCAAAACCATTTCTAACAATCCCCTACATGAATGAAATTTGATGACAACAGAAATGCAACAATATACAGAATTTGTTGAAAGAGTATAAATCAAAAGTATCTTGCATTAGGATAGGTAGCTTTCGGCCTTGAATCTTCCTTAGTGATAACCTATCGGACTTACTAGCTAACCAATGGATGCAATGCCTTAAATTGTTCAGCTGTTTGTATAAACCAAGACAATAGATTTCACACAAAATATCTTCTGATACATCGTGGCTCTTACGATTGTATTCATTTTGTCCTTAAACGCTCTTGGTTTTCATGAGTGCTTTTAGAGAATTTAGTGTCACGACCCAAACCCGTCCCTATAGGTTTAACATCAGAATCGCCAAGAATGTCCGTGATTCTGAAGGTCCGCTTAAATAAAGACGATGTCTGATACGAGGGCTAGCGAAGCCAAAAGCGATAATAGAAGATGTCCAATGAGTTGGATAAGATGCGTATCTTGAAAAGACATTTTATACATATGCACATTCAAAACCAAAACAGTATAGTACATGCATCATATACAGATATCACGTTAGGGATCGAATCCCTACCATAACAGTACAGTACAAGTCTATACAGTATTAAAAAACAGAGGCTAAAAGGGGAAATCTAAAACACCCCAAAATAGCCTTGGCTTGAACAGATCTAGAACCTCGAAGTGAGGCACAAAGGTTGGCTTTGACAAAATGGGAGCTTAGCCTAACGTTCCTAGTAATGGTCTGGTGCCTGAACACCTACATCTATATATGAGCAGTGAGCTAAAGCCCAGTGAATAACATATGCGTAAAGAGGTTAAGAATGAATGTCCTTTCAGTATTTAAACAGTCATTTGAACAGTCTAACAGTTATTCGATCATAGCAGTCATAAGTGGTACATCCAATAGCAAAGCGATGCAGAAGTCTTAACAGACCGAGCGATGGTTGATGGCCATCATATCGATGTGATAGTGGTTCCAACATGGGAATCGATAGAGATCTACTGTTGATAGTAATGCTTGATTCGATAAGATGAATTGCTATGGATGCCACGAATACAGTTCACAAATAGGACAAATATTCATTCAATAAACAGTTTCATTTCATAAAGCAGTACAGTCATTTGTTCAGAAAATAATCTCAATTGAACATATCTTTACAACATTGTTACTCACAGAGTTCTAGGCTACAGATAGACTAGTGAGCGTCTTCGGATGCCAACCCTATACAGTTACAGGATGAACACACGCTAAGTTATACACTTGGGTTTAATAACTTAACCCCTAACTTGACTCGGTGTGGTTCTACAACAATATCCTCATTAAGATGCCTTAAACTAGGCCTAGAAATGCCTAGGATGAAATGAGGATGCAAAGATGTACTTTAAAACACGTTTCAAAATTTTCAGAAAATAGAGGTCGTGCGCGAGCGTGGATTTCTATGCTTGAGCGGACATGCAGACAAAGGAGCTCCGCTCGAGCATGACTTTCCTCGCTCGAGCAGACTGCAAAAGTACTGGATGTATGAGATTCACACGCGACAGGCGCTCGACCCTCGCTCGAGCGTGAGACACAAGTCCTCGCTCGAGTGTGCATTCTCTCGCTCGAGCGGACTGTAAACACATGCAAAGTACTGGATACACGCATTTCACGCTCGAGCGTTACTTTTCCCGCTCGAGTGGACTGCATAAACCCAGAGTGTACGCTCGAACGTGAAGTCCTACGCTTAAGCGTGGGTCCAAAATCTGGAATTTTCCAGATTTGAACCTCAAGCTCAAAACTCAACTTTAAAGCATCAAATTCGATCCTTTTGGGCTAATTTTCTGGAAAACACTTGTAAACTCATAATATGACATGTTTCAAAGATCAATTTTGGAAATCAAAGCCCAAAGGTAGTTCAATTAAACACAATTTCAAAGAAGTTTTCACAAACAAGAAGAACATATGACATGCATGAATTCTAGTGAATTCTAATGCCTTAAAACATGATCCAAAGCAAGATTAAACTCAAAACCATGATGAACTCATGGACTAGAACAAGAATGTAAACTTGCATGCAAGATTTCATGAAAATCAACTTCAAAATGCAAGAATATGTATATGCATGCATGATTCAAGCTTCAATTCAACAATTTAAGCCATAACTTGGCTCTAAACTCCAACAATCCTCTAAACCATGCAAGAACCAACCCAAAATATGAACAAGAAGGTAAATTCTCTACCTTAAGTCTCAATTCAAGATGTAAGAGCTCAAATGTGCAATCCTCTCTTCAATTTTTCTAGCAAAACTTGTTGAAAACAATTCTCTCCTAAGTCTCTCTCTCTCTAGTCGGTTTTGGACTTGAGGAAATGGCTGAAAAAAGGTTAATGCTAGCATATAGAAATCAAATAAAAGGCTCATGAACTAGTCCACTAAGTGGCAAAATGGTAGTTTATTCAAACTAATGTAATTTAACATTATTTAGTCCAATTTAATCATACCAAATCATATTTAAATTAAACATACCATAAAAACACATAAATTCTAATTAACATGAAACACTAATCAATTTCAGATTCGGCCGCCGATAAGGCCTTCAATTTGCAGTTTAAAACATAAAACATAAATAGATCATTGGCAGTCAAACAGATAGACATGCACTTAAACTAATACACTCAATCAATCAATCAGAATTTCAGTCCATCAGTCACTTAACATGCTTAATCATAGATTAGCACTAATCAGTGGCATTATCAGTAAACAGTGGCGAGGGTTGTCATAGTCTCCCCTCCTTACAAAGAGTTTGGTCCTTCAAACTTGAATTACCTTCAGTTTGGAAGAATACTAGATCCAGAGGGAACAGTTCAGGATATTTCTTGATCATATCGTCTTCCCTTTCCCAAATGGCATACACGCCACCGTGGTTTTGCCAATCAACTTTCACTAATGGAATCTCTTTGTTCCTTAACTTCTTGATCCGTTTGTTTACAATCTGTATGGGCCGTTCTTCATAAGTGTAGTCATCACTTAGCACTACACGGGTAGGCTCAATCACATGGAAGGGATCCCGAAGATAATTGCTCAACATTGAAATATGGAAGACGTTATGCATATGCTCCATTTCAGGAGGAAGCGCTACTTCACCAGATTGATTTTCTTAATAATCTCATACGGTCCGACATATCCCGACGCTAGCTTGCCCTTGACTCCAAAACGAGTTTGGCCTTTCATCGGTGTCACTTTAACAAAAATGTGATCACCTACTTCATATTCTCTGTCTCGCCTTCGAACATCCGTATAACTTTTCTGTCGGCTTTGTACGGTTTTCAGTCTCTGTTGAATCAGTTTTACCTTTTCAGCAGTTTCTTGTACAATTTCGGGCCCTAGTAAAGGCCCATCTCCAACTTCTGCCCAGCAGATAGGAGATCGACATTTCCTGCCATACAAAGCCTCGAAAGGCGCCATTCCAATACTCAAGTGAAAGCTGTTATTGTAGGCAAATTCAGCCAACGGTAAGTGGCTTTCCCAATTTCCCTGAAAATCAAGGACACACATTCTCAGTAAATCCTCCAAAGTCTGGATGGTTCTTTCTGACTGGCCATCTATCTGAGGATGATATGCATTACTCAGTTTCAGTTCAGTACCCAATGCTATCTGTAGGCTTTGCCAGAATCTCGACATAAACTTCGAGTCTCTATTTGAAACAATAGATATAGGCACTCCATGCAATCTAACAATCTCAACTTCAAATTTTTCAAGGTCACATAGCAATTCTTTCTGCCCGGTGAGCAAACAGGCTAAATTTCCAATCGATTTCCGACTCAGTGCATCGGCAACGGTGTTAGCCTTCCCGGGATGGTACAAAATTTGCAAATCATAATCCTTTATCAGTTCTAACCATCTCCGTTGTCTCATATTCAGTTCTTTCTGTGTGAAGAAGTATTTCAAACTCTTGTGGTCTGTATACACCTCACATGTTGCCCATAAAGGTAGTGATGCCAGATTTTCAATGCAAACACTACTGCAGCAAGTTCCAAGTCATGGGTCAGGTAATTCTTTTCATGCGGTCTCAATTGTCGGGAAGCATACGCAATCACTTTAACATTCTGCATTAAAACAAATCCTAAACCCTTATGAAAAGTATCACTAAATATAGTAAAACCATCCGTACCTGAGGGTAGGGTAAGAATCGGTGCAGTCACAAGTCGAGTCTTTAACTCTTGAAAAGCTGATTCTTTCTGATCGGTCCAGTCAAATGATACCCCCTTTTAAGTCAACTGAGTCAATGGTAAGACAATTTTGGAGAAGTCTTTGACGAACCTTCTGTAATACCTAGCTAAGCCTAGAAAACTTCGGACTTCGGTAACATTTGTCGGTCTAGACCAAGTCACTACTGCTTCAATTTTCTGCGGATCAACTGAAATTCCATCCTTACTGATTACATGTCCCAAAAACATAACATTATCAAGCCAAAATTCACATTTTTTCAGTTTAGCATACAGTTTTTGTTCTCTTAAGGTCTGTAGGGCTGTTCTCAAATGACGTTCATGTTCTTCCGTGCTTTTAGAATAAATCAAAATGTCGTCTATGAAAACAACTACAAATTCTCTAGGAATGGTTTGAAAGTTCTATTCATAAGATCCATAAATGCAGCAGGTGCATTGGTAACCCCGAAAGGCATAACTAAGAACTCGTAATGTTCGTACCTCGTTCGAAAGGCAGTCTTTTCAATGTCTCCTGGCTTGACTTTCAACTGGTGGTATCCACATCTAAGGTCAATTTTGAAGAATACTTGGGCACCCTGTAACTGGTCAAATAAGTCATCAATACGAGGCAATGGATATTTATTTTTCACTGTTACCTTGTTCAGTTCACGGTAGTCAATGCAGAGTCTCAATGAGCCGTCTTTCTTTTTCACAAACAAAACTGGTGCGCCCCACGGTGACGTACTGGGCCTGATGAACTTCTTATCTAACAGTTCTTGCAGCTGAATTTTCAATTCTTTCAATTCAGTCGGTGCCATTCTGTAAGGAGCTTTAGATACTAGTTGTGTGCCCAGAATCACATCAATGGTGAATTTAATCTCCCTATCAATCAAATCCCCTGACAAATCATCTGGAAAAACATCTGGGAATTCTCTGACTATAGGAATACTATTCACATTAGCGTTAGCATCAGTAGGTACAGTCAATACAGAACATAGATACCCCTTACACCCCTTTCTAATCAATTTAAAAGCTTTCATGGATGAAATCAAATATGGGGGAGGTACTACTCCGACTTCATTAAACACGAATTCAGGCAATCCAGGTGGACGGAAAACAACTTGGTTTGTTACACAGTCTATGGTAGCATGATATTTTGTTAACCAGTCCATTTCCAATATTACATCAAAATGATCAATGTTCAATGGCAGTAAATCAATATACAAATACGCATCTCCAACAATAATCTCACATTCAGGGTACATATAAGCATAAGTCATGGATCCCCCAGTAGGTGAAGATACAGCTAACAGATAGTTCATAGGTTCCAGTGGTCTATTTAATTTTCGCGAAAAAGCATGCGATACATATGAATGTGTAGACCCCGAATCAATCAGAATATAAGCATTTTAAGTACAGATTAAGGGTATACCTGACACAACGGTCTCGGTATTCTGTATATCTCCCGGTATGAGTGCGAACACTTGGCCTTGCCTCATAGGCTCTTTTCCAGTGGCTTTGGGGTTGGGTTTCGATGGGGCAGTTGATGCTGCTGCGTTGGCTGCAGCTTTACTATTGCCCTGAGGAGTAGAAGGGCAATCTTTGACCATGTGGCCCACCTTGCCACACCTGTAACAAGCACCTGAAATTTTATAACAAACCCTTTTATGTTTCTTACCACATTCAGAACAGGGTGGTATGGAACTACTTCCCTGACTAGAACTGGTTGTCGACCCCGTATTTTGCTTTTTATTCAATGAACTGTTCCGACCTTTCTTAAATTTAAAACCCCGTCTCTTACCACGCCATTCAGACACTGGTGTTTCAGTCCGTTTCAATGCTTCGATGTTCGACTCAGCCATTATTGCTCGATCAAGAACATCCACGTATTTTAGCAATTTCAAAACATTAATTCTGTCAAGAATTTCTACATTAATGCCGCCTTCAAACTTTCTGGCCTTTTGTAATCAGTGTCAACCATGTGCGGTGCATATCTGGCGAGTTCAGTAACCTTTGACTCATACTCAGCCATAGACATGGTACTTTTTCTTAACTGTTCAAACTCGGTTACCTTGCGGTCTTTGACACACTGTGAGAAGTATTTCTCAAAGAAGGCTCCCTTAAACTGAGCCCAATTCATAGCAGTATTGGTGTCGCGAACCAGCATCCACCACCTTTTGGCCTCTTCTTGTAAGGTGAAGGTAGCCAGTAGCACTTTGTGTGCTTCAGAACACGAAAATACTTCAAATAATTTTTCAGTTTCTAGCACCCACGCTTCGGCCTTCAATGGTTCAAGGCCTCCCTGAAATGTTGGCGGTTTCATCTTACTAAACTTCTGTGTTAGAGCAATGATGTCATCATTCACATTCTGCTCCGGTTGTACCGGAGGAGGTGGGAGTTGTTGGTTCTGTTGTTGCTGTTGCCTTAAGGCTTTGGTCAACAGTTCCACTGTTCTTTCTAAACTTGCCATTCTGGTGTCAGATGATTCAGTTTCATCGGCAGTTCTTGCGTTATCCATTTCACTTTAGGCAATTATGACAATAATAAACATAGGTAGTTGTATACTTAAACACATTAACACGTATATTCATGTCATGGCCACACACACTTTTTATGCTCATGTAATGTCCTAATTACTTTTCTAGGACATCCTATAGCTCATTTGGATACGTGTGTGTGGTATAACTCATGGTTTAATATCGCTCTGATACCACTCTGTCACGACCCAAACCCGCCCCTATGGGTTTAGCATGTCGGCCGATGTCCGTGATTACCGAAGGCCCCTTAATAGTAAAGACGATGTCTGATCTGAGGTGGCGGAAGCCAAAACAGTAATAGAAGATGTCCAATGAGCTGTGACAGTCTGTATGCGAAAAGACTTTTTATACATATGCATATTCAGAACCAAAACAGTATAGTACATGCATCATATACAGATATCACGTTAGGGACCGAATCCCTACCATAACAGTACAGTACAAGTCTATACAGTATTAAAAAACAGAGGCAAAAAGGGAAAATCTAAAACACTCCAAAATAGCCTTGGCTTGAACAGATCTAGAACCTCGAAGTGAGGCACAAAGGTTGGCTTTGACAAAATGAATGCTTAGCCTCACGTTCCTAGCAACGGTCCGGTGCCTGAACACCTACATATATATATGAGCAGTGAGCTAAAGCCCAGTGAATAACATATGCGTAAAGAGGTTAAGAATGAATGTCATTTCAGTATTTAAACAGTCATTTGAACAGTCTAACAGTTATTTGATCATAGTAGTCATAAGTGGTACATCCAAAAGCAAACAGTACAGTTGGTCTTAACAGACCGAACAGTCAATTGATGGCCATCATATCAGTAAACAGTAGTGGTTCCAACATGGGAACCGACAAAGATCTCTGTAACGATGGCGATAGCAAGATTCGATAGTAAATTGCTATGGATGCCACGAATACAGTTCACAAATAGAACAAACATTCATTCGATGAAATGTCATTTCATAAAGCGATGAGTCATTTGTTCAGAAAATAATCTTAATTGAACATATCTTTACAACATTGTTACTCACAGAGTTTTGGGCTACAAATAGGCTAGTGAGCGTCCTCGGATGCCAACCCTACACAGTTACAGGATGAACACACACTAAGTTATACACTTGGGTTTAATAACTTAACCCCTAACTTGACTCGGTGTGATTCTACATCAATATCCTCATTAAGATGCCTTAAACTAGGCCTAGGAATGCCTAGGATGAAATGAGGATACAAAGATGTACTTTAAAACATTTTTCAAAATTTTCTGAAAACAGGGGTCTCGCTCGAGCGTGGATTTCTATGCTTGAGTGGACATGTAGACAAAGCAGCTCCGCTCAAGCGTGACTTTCCTCGCTCGAGTGGACTGCAAAAGTACTGGATGTATGAGATTTACGCTCGACGGGCGCTCGACCCCCGCTCGAGCGTGAAACACAAGTCCTCGCTCAAGCGTGTATTCCCTCGCTCGAGTGGACTGTAAACACATGCAAAGTACTGGATACACGCATTTCACGCTCGAGCGTTACTTTCCCTGCTCGAGCGGACTGCATGAACCTAGAGTGTACGCTCGAGCGTGAAGTCCTACACTCGAGCATGGGTCCAAAATCTGGAATTTCCAAATTGGAACCTCAAGCTCAAAACTCAACTTTAAAGCATCAAATTCTATCCTTTTGGGCTAATTTTCTAGAAAACACTTGTAAACTCATAATATGACATGTTTCAAAGATTAATTTGAGAAATCAAAGTCCAAAAGTAGTTCAATTAAACACAATTTCAAAGAAGTTTTCATAAACATGAAGAACATATGACATGTATGAATTCTAGTGAATTCTAATGCCTCAAAACATGATCCAAAGCAAGATTAAACTCAAAACCATGATGAACTCATGGACTAGAACAAGAATGTAAACTTGCATGCAAGATTTCATGAAAATCAACTTCAAAATGCAAGAATATGTACATGCATGCATGATTCAAGCTTCAATTCAACAATTTAAGCCATAACTTGGCTCTAAACTCCAGCAATCCTCTAAACCATGCAAGAACCAACCCAAAATATGAACAAGAAGGTAAATTCTCTACCTTAAGTCTCAATTCAAGATGTAGGAGCTCAAATGTACAATCCTCTCTTCAATTTTTCTAGAAAAACTTGTTGAAAACAATTCTCTCCTAAGTCTCTCTCTCTAGTCAGTTTTGGACTTGAGGAAATGGTTGAAGAAAGGTTAATGCTAGCATATAGAAATCAAATAAAAGGCTTATGAACTAGTCCACTAAGTGGCAAAATGGTAGTTTATTCAAACTAATGTAATTTAACATTATTTAGTCCAATTTAATCATACCAAACCATATTTAAATTAAACATACCATAAAAACACATAAATTCTAATTAATATGAAACACTAATCAATTTCAGATTCGGCCGCCGATAAGGCCTTCAATTTGCAGTTTAAAACATAAAACATGAATAGATCATTGGCAGTCAAACAGATAGACATGCATTTAAACTAATACACTCAATCAATCAATCAGAATTTCAGTCCATCAGTCACTTAACATGCTTAATCATAGATTAACACTAATCAGTGGCATTATCAGTAAACAGTGGCGAGCATTGTCACATTTAGCCTCTTCATTCTCATTGAACCGGCCCCAGTTCGACACTCATATAGGCGATTCTTATTGTGAGTATCTCTTATACTCATCTTGATTTTATGCCTAAATCAAGATATAAGTAATCATTAAAAGCAAAGTTTATCCTTAAACTCCTGCATACAACACATGTTGTAGATATCACTCTCACCATAGGAATGGGTAGGGAATTTAATCCCTTGGTGATTTCTGGCGAGCCACACATAACTTAGTTGTCCTTTTGAACTTAGTTCTTGGGATCTCCAGTCACATAAGTAGGGTTACCATTATGATGATTCTTATGTAATAGGCTTTAATCCTATCCCTTTCGATGAACTATACACTTGCTCTTTTGTCAAACATTTTGTTAACGGATCTGCAATATTCTCTTTAAATTTTATATAATTTATTGAGATTATTCCATTTGAGAGCAATTGCCTTACGATATCATGTCGACGACGAATATGTCGTGACTTACCATTATATATATGATTATATGCCCTACCTATTGCAGATTGACTATCACAATGAATGCAGATAACTGGCACAGGTTTTGGCCACAATGGAATGTCTTCTAAGAAGTGACGAAACCATTCTGATTCTTCTCCTGTTTTGTCTAAAGCAATGAACTCAGATTCCATTGTGGATCGTGTGATACATGTTTGTTTCGTGGATTTCCAAGGAACAGCAGCGCCTCCTAGGGTAAAGACATATCCACTAGTGGATTTTGAATCTTTAATATCCGATATCCAACTGGTATCACAATATCCTTCGAGTACTGCTAGATATCGAGTAAAGTTCAAACCATGATCACGGGTAAATCTTAGATATCTAAGAACCTGAATGACCGCTTCCCAATGGTTTTCTTCGGGGTTACTAGTGTACCTACTCAATTTACTGATTACATAAGCTATGTCAGGACGAGTACAATTCATTAGGTACATTAGGCTTTCAATGATTTGGGAGTATTTTAATTGGGACACCGCATCACCTTTATTTTTTGATAAATAAAGACTGATATTTATAGATGTTCTAGTTACATTCATATCATCCTTGATAAGTTTACCAAGAATTTTTTCAATATAATGTGATTGAGATAATGCATATCCGTCAGATGTTTTAGTAATTTTCGTTCTTAATATAACATCTGCTACCCCTATGTCTTTCATATCAAATCTTCTATTCAACATTTGTTTAGTCGATTTGATTACATTTTGATTGCTTCTAATGATAAGTATGTCATCCACATAAAAATAAACTATGGCATATCCTTGGTCAGTGTTTTTAATATACACGCACTTGTCACATTCGTTTATCTTAAACCCATTAGTAAGCATAGCATAATCAATTTTTCATGCCATTGCTTAGGTACTTGTTTTAATCCATAAAGAGATTTTACAAGCCGACAAACTTTCTTTTCTTGCCCCGACACTACAAACCCTTCGCGTCGCTCCATATAGATCTATTCATTTAGATCACTGTTTAAGAAAGCTGTCTTAACATCCATTTGATGTATTTCTAAATTATACAATGCTGCTATGACAATAAGCATGCGGATGGATGTTATTCTTGTCACAGGAGAATATGTATCAAAATAGTCCAGACATTCCTTCTGTTTGTAACCTTTTACCACAAGTCTTGCTTTATTCTTGTCTATTGAACCATCTGCTTTCATTTTTCTCTTGAATATCCATTTATATCCAAGAGGTTTAGAATCGGGTGGAAGATCCACCAATTCCCAAGTATGATTTTGCATAATAGATTCAATTTCATTATTAACAGCCTTTTTTCGCAAAGGTGCTTCAGGACCCGTCATTACTTCCTTAAAGCTTTGAGGTTCATTTTCTAACACGTATGTCAGAAAATCTGGACCAAACGATTTTGATGTTCTTACTCTCTTACTTCATCTTAGTTCATCATCAGTTAAATCCTGTTGGTTGAGACCATTACGAGTCTCTTGTGTTTGATTGTCATTAGTCTCTTAACTTTGTGTACAATCATAAGTTCTTTTCTATGAACTTAATTCCTGTTCTTTCTTGTAAGGAAAGTCATGTTCAAAAAACACAGCATTCCTTGACTCTATAATAGTGTTCATCAGGTATTTTTGATTTATAAGTCAGAAACCAATATACACTACTATTTAGAGTATAACCAATAAACACACAATCCACTGTTTTTGGTCCTATCTTTGTCTTTTTCAGAACAGGAATTTCAACTGTTGCCAAACACCTTCACACTTTTAAGTATTTGTAGAAAGGTGGTCGATCTTTCCATAATTCATAAGGAATGCTGTTGGTTTTCTTGTGGGATATTCTATTAAGAACATAATTAGCAGACAATATTGTTTCCCCCCACAAGTTCTACAGTAAGCCAGAACTTAGTAACATGGCATTCATCATTTCTTTAAAGGTTCTATTCTTTCTTTTAGCAATTCCATTTTGCTGTGGAGAAAAGGGTACTGTAGTTTGATGAATAATGCCATGTTGTGCACAAAATTCATTTAATGGTGCATCATATTCACGACCCCTATCACTTCTAACCATTTTAATGATTTTTCCAAGTTGATTTTCAACTTCAGTTTTGTAGAGTTTAAACATTTTTAAAGCTTCATCTTTGCTTCTAAGTAAGTATATACATAATAATATCTTGTGCAATCATTGATAAATGTTATGAAATATTTTTTGCCTCCTTTAGTTTGAACAAATTTAAGATCACATACATCTGTATGAATTAATTCTAGAGATTCGGTTTTTCTTTCAACCAATTTAAATGGAGCCTTAGTTAGTTTCACTTCTACACAAATCTCACATTTGTGACTAGGATCAATTTCAAACTTTGGTATATAATCCAAACCAATTAATCTATGCAAAGTATCAAAATTCACATGTCCTAATCTACCATGCCATAAATTCGACTCAAGAATATAAGCAAAAGATGTATTATTCTTATTAATAGCAAGTTTTGGTACAACCGTCATTACATTCAACTTGAAGAGACCATCACTCATGTATCCCTTATCAACATACATACCACTATTTGTGAATACAAATTTATCATACTCAAATACAAGCCTAAAACCATTTTTACTTAACATAGAACTAGAAACTAAATTCTTCTGGATGTCTGGTACATGCAGTACGTTGTTGAGGGTAAGTTTCTTCCCATGAAAAGTTGTTCACTATTTGTAGCCTCATTGTAAGTTGTGAACATCTTTTTTCCCACATAAATGTGACGAGTTGCCCTAGTGTCAATCCACCATTCCTTAGGATTTCCAACCAAATTAGCCTCAGACACCACAGTAGAGAGGTTGATGTCATTTACCCCGTCAAAGATGTAATCTAATTCTGTCACATTAGCTTGATTGGTGGTCTTCTTGCTTGTACTTCCGCGATCCTTCTTAGGGCGGCGGCAATCAAAAGCTCGATATCCAATCTTGCCACAATTATAACATTTACCTTTGAACTTTTTATTGCCATTGTTATCACCTTATTTAAGACCATCTCTAGTAAATTTCCTCTTTTTGTTATGTAGTTTGTGCACTTATTCAACTACATTAGCCTTGGACTCAATGAGATTTTTACCATTCCTCTTTTTAGCCTTTCGGTTATCTTCCTCAATTCTCAATATTACAATCAATTCATCCATGGTCATCTCATTGCGTTTATGTTTTAAATAATTTTTGAAATCTTTCCAAGCCGGTGGTAACTTTTCCACTAAAGCAGTGACTTAGAAAGGCTCGCTAAGAGACATACCTTCAGAATGAATATCATGCAAAATTATTTGAAAATTTTGAACATGAGAAATTACTGTTTAGGAGTCTACCATAACGAAGTCCAGAAATTTACCGACAACAAATCTCTTTGTGTTGGCATCTTCTGTCTTGTATTTTTTCTTCAAAGAATCCCACAATTCTTTTGCTGTTTTAGAGGGCTGTAAACATTATACTGCATGTTGTTAAGGCCATTAAGAATGTAGTTTCTGCATAGGAAATCAGAATGCTTCCAAGCGTCTAAAGCGGCAACAACTTGCCGATCACTTTCATCCTCTCTAAGTACTAGAGCCTCTTCACGGAGAAACCGGGCCAAATTTAGAGTTATAAGATAGAACAGCATTTTCTGCTTTCATCTCTTAAACTCAGTGCCATTAAATTTTTTCACTTTTTCTCCATGATTTATCAGAACTTGAACATGGTTTTGTATAGGGACTGGAGTCGTTGTAATGATCGGATTTGGAGTACTACTTTCAGCAGCCATAATATCTGATTACAAAAATCAGAAAAAAACCAAAACACAAATTAATTTTCTAGTTACTAAAGCTAGAAAATAAATTATAATACAAAATAATTTTACTTTCCTTATTACTAAAACTAGAAAAATAAAATACCACAATAATTTTCTATAACACAAATTAATATTTTGCAATTGTTAATGACACCAGTATATTACTACTAGTTGTTAAAGAAAATAAACAGTATATTACTGCTATTTGTCAAACAGTATATTATTACTATTTGTATTTTCCAACAAGAATATCACTTTGTGAAATCACAGAAAATTAAATACAATGAAGATACCAAAAAATAATCTGTCTTAAGATTGATGGACAATTTTCACTGTATTTAAAAAAAAAAAATTATGTTTGGGTACTTAAGAACAAACGGAATACAGAAGAAATAAAGAAAAAGAGAGAGTTTGTTTGATTACAAAAATCAAACCAGAAAATAAAATAAATTAAATTAAACAATTTTTTATTTTATTACAAAAATAAAATGAAAATCTGAAACAAAAAAATAATAAAACGGAAAATAAATAAATTATTTACCGAATTAATTTCTTGAAAAAATTTTCTGATCAAGTCTAGTGTTTAACACTGTGTCCTTAAGATAGATTCGTCCTCTTCATGGTGCTTTCAGAATGTGGACATCTGTCTCCCAGGATAAAATGATCAACAGTAAACAATAGCAGCACTACAAATTGTTTGCACAACGATCATATTAAGTGTTTACATTCTTTCTCACAGAAACTTAATACAGAAAAATGCAGAGATTTATTGCAGAGGAGAAGAACGAAAATTGGTGAAAAAACCAAGTGAGGGACTGCCTATTTATATAGAAAAATGGTGGCTATTTGGTTTGAATCCAACTGGTATGGTACCTATTCAATTTGAATTAAACAGATGTGAATCTGTTTGGTTTACAGTTTAAACATATATGAACTTGTTTGATTTAAATTTAAATCTGTTCGAGTTACAAGAATGGACAGATTATTTTGGAATTAAATTTCAAATTTCAAATTCCAAAAGTTTGAATTCTGGACAGATTTTATTTTACCAAAAAATAAAATAAAATTCAAATATTGGGCCGGACAAGCCCAACCCAACCTTAAACCCGCGCAACCAACCGGACGGCGGCGGCGCGTGCGTGTGTTTATTTTTGGGTCTAATGGGTCTAACCCAATTTGCCTATAACCTCTTCCTCCTACAAACTTGGGGTGTCCCTTGGGGCCCTCCCAAGTTATAATCTCATGCCTTATAAACCCACACAAAACTTGTCCACCAAATCAATATGGGACAAACCTTAAACCAAACCTTTAGGAAATTTCACCAAAAACACCATTTTAATGGAGCTTTCTTTGGCTTCAATTTCCTATTCACCCGATAATGGTTTTGAGTAACCAAATATACCACGTGAATTACAACGCGGCATAGAACGCGTTACCACTTAGACCCGCCAAATTTGGTGCATGGGTCCCACCTAAAAAATAGACCAAAGTTAAGGAAAATCAAATTTTTCCAAAACTTCAAAACTATTTTTAACAAATTTAACCTAACCCAAAGAAAAAGACCCGCCACCAAAACACTAATGAAACTCAATGACACGCCATTTAACCCAATCCAAAAGAAATGACCCACCACCGAGGCACTAATAGAGTTCAACCATATGCCACAGACCAGCTTACGTTTCGAGATAAGCACAGGTGAAATCTTCGAAGAGAGCCAACTGTGACGCAGCGGAATTTGTTCCTCTAAAAATTAAACCTAAGTCACACCTATGGAGAAAAATACCTTCTCCATTAAGCCACCACTCCCATAGTGCTAATTATATATGTTGGTAAGTGTATTTGGTGTCATCAATCCAACAATATTTTGCAATTGGGTATTGATTACTTCCTTTATCTTTGGAAGGACTGAATTGGACATGCATCCCACTTCTTCTTCCATTATGGAAAAACAAATGTAATGTGGCCCAATGTTAGTGGAAAAAGATTCCTTGTTCAAATTTTTCTTCTTTTCCGCCCTCTCTATTAGTTTGTTTGTCTCTCTCAGCAAGTTGAAGAGAAAAGTTGGAGAGAGAACATAAATAGTCATACCACAAATGAATAAAGTATTTTTTTCCAATTGAAAAATATTAAATTATCAGAATTTTTATGCAGAATTTATGACAACAATGATGTAACAGTAGCATTTTTGTAAATTATGATCAAAGTGATGATAAATATTATATTTTTAAATTAAAAGACCACGATCTGCCACGTCATTTTATATAATATTTCTGTGAAACATATATGACAAGTTGAAAGTTGTTTGGTTCCTTCTACAATAAAAAATTATCCTTCCTTCTTTGTTTATGATGAAATAAATGAGATAAAGAAAATTAAATTTAAATTGTATGAGAAATTTTTAGTTCGAAATGCCATTTCTTTTCTTTCTTTTTTTTCATGATTTATTATCATTTTATTTTTTTAAATAATAAATTAGTAAGTTTTATTTGGAGGGAAAATATGATGAAAAACAATTCCCTTTTCCTTATCCTTATCCTTTTTCTACAACCAAATCAAGTTCTAAACAAAGTAATATCCATCGTAGAATGCCGAATCTCAATGTTTATGAAAGATGTTACATATACCTTGTGTTTATTAATATGGATCACATCGCCTTATATTTAGTGGATAAATTTTTTTGTTGATAAAAAAAAAAAAAAAAATACTTATACATTGCATTACTCTTAAACTATTCAAGAGCATGTATTTGTCTCATTTTATTCATTCATTTCTTGTTTATGTCCTACAATTTGTAAGGAGTATTGTTATTCATAAATGGATTAATTTCTTGTACATAAATTGTTGCAATTTAGTTCAAAATCATGGGAATTTTCTATCAATCAGAATAACACAAAATTTTTCAGAGGCCTATAAATTGCACCAAAGAATACTTTTGCTAGTTATAAACTTTTGTCTATGTCTACCCATGGACATTATTGGAGTGACTTCAATGAGGCCATGAATCATTAGGTTGGTTGAATTTAAAAAAAAATGATAGGATACATGAAAGGTACAAGAGCTAAAATGTCCAAACTAATTTTGGAGCATCCATTAAAATCAGTTTGAAGCTCAAGTTTTGGGTGGTACAAGTTGATGAATTGATAGAAACTTTAACATGGAGACAATATGGAATTTTGATCTATGTGTTAGATATGATAAATTTAATTTACTTATAGCACTACAATAATAGATTAATCTTTGAACTATTGAACATGATGTGCACGTGGAATGCATAAAAACATATTTTAAGTAAATAGTACAATGATTATGTCGTCTCACTAGCTAATGTGTCGCTTCATTATTGCTAGAGTTAATAGATAAAAAATTAATGTAATATTATTGTATAGACAAATTATATATAAATGAGATAGTTGTTGAACTACTAATTATACTTGAAAAGTAAGGTCACTATTTAAAGAGATTTTATGATTGGCACGTTATACTACGGAGTTATTTGGAATGAACTAAATAAGTGTATTTTTTATTTTTTTATAAAAAAATATACAAAAAAATAGAGAGCTGATATGATGAAAAAAAAATAAAAAGATAAATTATTTTAGAGTTACCAAACTTGGCCCACGTTTCAACAATGATATGTTAAACTTTTGTCAGTGAGTTAGGGATAGAATCAAAGAGTAAAAAATAATCAAAATTGGAATCTGATCATGAATCATGACTTTTGACTTTTATTTACGTTTTTATCTTGTTCTACAGTGTTCTATGAAGACGACTATTATACATATTCAAGTCGAGCAAATTGTTGGAATGCTGTTGTAGATAAGTATGGTGGATTTTTAAATTAAAGTTTCAAAACTTTGTTGTTGATGATGAAAAGCAAGAGTCAAGTTTATTTTAAAAATCATGATTAAATAGAAATTCTATTATGAATACAAAAATCTGACAGAAAATTAAATTCATAATGTATGTAGATGTTTAATATTTTAAGAAAGTATAGAAATGGTTGTCATTGTAAAATTTTATGTGTAATCTATTTTCTAATAGTAATTAAATATTTGTAACAAGTGGCATGTTGGGGAATATCAAGACAATTAACTTATAAAGAGTTGTTTAAGTGTCACTTATATTTTATTGGCATGTAACCATATATTGCATATGTATATGCTGTCATGCAGTATCTTTTTCCTTTATGTTAGAATGGTAGATCATCCACATCATCCTTAATAAGTTTTTAGTCAAATTATAATTTAAAAGTTACTTTTCTATTTTAATTTCAATCTTTTTTTTATGTACACATAATATTATACTTTCTATTTTAAATTTAAATTTTATAAAATATTCGTTTCGTATTGTTAAAAAGCAGACACTTGGTCGATCAGGTGGATGATCGGGTGGCCGATACCTGGTGAAAATTTGCAATTTTTCCTTTGGGTGATTGACCACTTTGTGAAAAATTAATAAAATAATGTATAACTTATGAATAGTACATCGCTGCATAAAGTGATGTATTATAGCAATCACAAATTTTTTAAATATGTAGCAAGGTTGATGCAGGCTCCTAAAAGTTGATTTTGCTGATTTTGTTCTATATTTTGCTCTAGAAATGAGTTTGACGAGGTTGGTGTGAATGCTCTTAATAGAACTAAAGTGAAAGTTTGAAGATATGCTAAGCATGTGTTTAAATCAATAATTTAGAGAATAATTTGTGAAGTCAAATGAAAAAAGTTGAAAAAAATGCATAAAATAGAAGTTAATTTTTTTTTTGTTCCCTTCCCAAATCATTATGGTTCATTTGAGAACTTTTTTAGTCTAACTTTTTTACTAATTTAGCCCGGTTAAATTAGCTCCGTTTAGAAATAATTTTTTGATTTTTTTTTTTTGAAAGAAAAAATAAAATGATTATGATTTAAATGTAACATTTTATCATATTAACTTATTTAACATATTTTATCTTTCGCATTTCTTTAATCCCAACCCACTTGTCAAACAGCATTTTACTCATCCCATGATAAACTAAACTAAAGGTCCATTTGTTTAGAAAATGTTTTTCATATTTTTTAACATTTGACATAATATAAAACGAAAATCATTGAAAAATAAATTTATTTAGATATAAAATATTTTTTATTTTTAAATAGAAAGAAAAATTACTCATAAATCCTATATTGGGAAATGTTACTCCATCTAGTCCCGAGTGTTTTTTTATAAACCATTTAGTCCTTTTTTTACATCACAACATCATCATCAAAACATCAAACATTAAAACGTCAACAAACATAAAAAAACATCAAACATCAACAAAAACATCATCAAACACATCAACAATATCAAACATTAATAAAACATCATCAAACATAACAAACATCGTAAAACATCATCCGCATCATAAAAATATCATCAACATCAACAAACATCAACGTCATCATCAGAACATTAAACAAACACCGTGAAAAATTATACTCACCTAAATCATGAAACAATTCATCAAAGACTCACAATTTACTCAAACAATTGAAAATAATTTCCACTTGAACAACCAAACACACAAGACAATGCAATAAATCACCTAAATCACGAACTGGGTAGTGCCACAATTCATCAAAGACTCAAAATTTACTCAAGACATTGAAAACCCACAAAATTAATACAAAAGAGAACCAAATTAAGCCAAAAGCAAAAGCAAGAGAATCAAAGCAATACCATGATCAAAGTAGATTTGGTGAAGCGCCACGAAACATCACATAATAAGAACGAACCCTTGATGTTATATATTTTTATAAAAAATTATTATAATTATAATGTTAAATTATTTTTATATTATGATGTTAGATTAATGAATATAATGTTGGATGAATAATGTTTGATATTCTAATGAATTTGATGATGGATTTCGAGCAATAGTTTTAATTTTTTTTAAAAATAAATCTGATGTTTAATGTTTGACGAATAATGTTTGATGTTTGATAAATAATTCTAATGTTTAATGGTTGTGTTTGATATTTGATGAATAATGTTTGTTGTTTGATGAATAATCCTAATGTTTAATGGTTGATGTTTGATGAATAATCCTGACGTCAGAATTATTAATCAAACATTAGATTATTCATCAAATATTAAACATTTTGATGTTCGATGTTTGATGAATAATTCTAATGTTTAATGGTTGTATTTGATGTTTGATGAATAATATTTGTTGTTTGATGAATAATCCAGACGTTGCTAATGTTTGATGTTTGATAAATAATTCTGACGTTGCTATGTTTGATGAATAATATTTGACATAAAAATGCCTATAATAAGCTTTTAGAGAAATAGGACCTATTAGTCTAACAAAAAATATTCGGGACTAAATGAACTAACATTTCTAAATTTAAGATTTATTGGTGCTTTCCCCAAAATAGAATAAACATTTTTTAAACTAAAATTTGACTAATATTACCGTACTATCATCACTAGTATTATCACATCTACCACCACATCACACCCACCACAGCCATCATCGCCACTGTCATCACTCCACCTCCACCTCCACCTCCACCTCCACCAACATATATGGTAAATATTTCCTTCAAAAATATTTTTTTAAAATTTATTTCACAAAAATGCGTTAGAAAAAATATTTTCTAACTAAATAAATCAAATGTAAAGTATGAAGGAAACAAATCATGTGGTGGTCTTGGTAACATTGTCATATGGTGCCTCAAGTAAATTTTGTTAAATGGTTGAGAAATAATTTGATAAGTATTTAATGGTGTGAAACATTACTCATAAACTACAAAATAATCTCTTTTAAGAGTCGTTTGGGAACTCTCAATTATAACATAAAAGTCATATATATATATTATAATAAAAAACTCAAAAAATTAGCAAATGTTAAAAAAATAAATATTTCTTTCCATTTACTCTACATTTTGTACATCTCTTTATAAAAAAATTAAAAAAAATCTTTCTAAATTTACTAATTTATTAATTTTATATTTTAACTAAAAAAATATGTTCATACCAACCACCCATTACTCAAGAGAAAATACGATATCTTGTGTGATGTAGACAGAGAGATTAAGGTAAGAATCTTTGAACATGATACGTCAGATTTAAAAAAAAAAAACTTGTGATTCGCACACGTGGGAATTGGAGTGGAACGATATTATAATAAAAAATTGGAGAGCGAATTACATTAACAACTTTTATCGTTTTAAATTTTATGTCATCATAATCCTTAACTTTTTAATTATAATATTTTAGATCTTAAATTTTAAATTTTATTTTAAATAAAAATAATTAAAGGTATCATTACTTAATTTTAAAGATTAAAATCGTTAATTTGATAAAATATAAATTAATTTGACAAAAAATAAATATTAAAAAATATTTTTGAATTTTTAAAAATTATTTATACTCACCAAGGATAAAATTATATAAAATTGATAAATCTTTTACATATTTATTTATTTATTTATTTTACCTAATTAATTTTTATTATGTGTTTAAATGATGATCATATAATGTGTGATTGTTAAGCTTTTAATGTGTAATCAATATATTTAATATATGAAATATTTTTAGTATTAAATTTTTTGCTTTAATAATAATATCAAAGCTGTCGCCATATTTGAGTTTTGAAAAAATAGAAACTAATTTAATGAAAATAAAAACAACCATCCATTACATAACCATCATCCAAACACATAATAAAAATTAATTTGATAAAATAAATAAATAAATGTGTAAAAGATTTATCAATTTTACATAATTTTACTTTAGTGAGTAGAAATAATTTTTTAAAATTCAAAAATATTTTTTTGACATTTATTTTTGTCAAATTAATTTATATTTTATCAAATTAACAATTTTGCTCTTGAAATTAAGTAATGGTATTTTCAATTGTTCTTATTTAGAACAAGTTTCGGAATTCAGGATTAAATGTGTCATAATTGAAAAGTCATAGAGTAAAGTGACACAAATTCCTAACTATAAGAATTGCTAGTGTAATTTGTTCAAAATTATATTGTGATTCATTGCCTTTGCCCTAAACCAATTATAATTTATCATATTTTTTTATGTTCTCTAATCATTTAAAATAAAATTATAGATTTTATTTTCTACACTAATCACAACTTACCTAGGACACGATGTTCGTGCCCCAAGGCTACCCAATAACTTCTCATGTGTTATTGTATGTAATGGAATTGTTTGTAGGGCATATTGTAGAGGATAATTCTACTGATACATAATTTGTGGGAGTTTTTGAAAAGATTGTTAAAAATTAATTTTTTTGACTATTTTAATTTTTTTTACTTTTTTTTATGTGAGAAGTGACATCATCTAAAATGGGTTAAAAAGTTTGACTTTAGATTTTTTTTTTTTTTGTTTTTAGATGTTCCAAGATGCCCTAAATTTGATGGGCTATCTAGATCATGATCTATGACGCGGGGATAACCTCTCATTTGTTTTTGTATGTAATATATTATGGCCATGTTTGTTTATCAGTGTAGAGGGGGATTGGAGTGTTATGACTATGGGTTTCATTGACAACTTGTTTGGTGGTGTTTTGGCAAGGGGGTAATACTCTGACAAACTTAGTAATCCTCCTCAGTAAGGAATTAGCTTGGTTAGATTTTGGATGTGATTAAAAAATAACTCTGTTACGTAGCTCGAATTGCTAATGGTTTGAATCGCCTGAAATCCCAAAACGACGTTTGAAGAAGAAGAAGAAGAGGAGGAGATAAGAAGAAGAAAATCCATCAGATCTGGATCTACTAGAAAAAAAAAAAAAAAATCAACAACAACATCACCATCATCAACATAGAACCAGAAAAAAAAAATGAAAAGAAAAAGAGAAATATTAAGATCTGGGCGGTGCTCCATCAGATCTAGTCGGTCACCGTCGCACCCATTCTCCATCACCGTCCACTGTCGCACTCTTCATCACCGTCGCCCCGTCCCGTCATCGCCGTCGCCTCTCTCTCTCTGTTTTTGTCTCTCTTCTCTCCTCCTCTCTCTTTCTCCCTCTCTCTTCCTCCTCTCTGAACTCAGATATAAACGAGAAAATATATATATATATATATTGCCAAAACGACGTCGTTTTGGCATTCGGGGGATTCGAGTTCATTCAATTTCGAGCTCTTACGCATTTTCCATTAAAAAAATAGTGAATAAATTGAGTCGATTTTATATAAAAAAATTTATTTTTTTTATCAAGTACACATGTTTGTTTTAATATTTGTTTTAATTTTTTTAATATAGAAATATTTTTTTATTTATTTTATATAAAAATAATTTAATTATCCCATCACTAATCATCTCTCATACTATTATTATAACAAACACACTTTTACTTAATCCTTTCACTAATAATCCCCACATTAATAATCTCTCCACTAACCATCATTTCATTAATAATTCCATCCAATTTAATCCACTACACAAACGTAGCCTATTAGACCATCTCCGACGTTGCATCAGATTGTGCATTAGATTTGAAATTTGATGAAAAAGCCACTGTTTCTCCCTCCAATGGTTTTACCAAACTGATATCAAATTGAGAATTAAGCAAAAATTTCACCAAATTAAGAACATCGTGAGATTTCACCATTTCACTGTATTTTTACGTTGGAGGTGAGTCCTACTGGTCTACCGGCCGGACGTCTGGCTGGTTGACCCACTAGTCGTCCGATTTACTTACAAAAATGCACAGTTGCTTCCGTTGAGCAGCTGTTATCTCTTCTCATCCTGTGCGTTACAGATACAACAATTCAAACAGCTTCAAGTAGAACAAGAAGATGATTTTAGCAACACAAATGACAAATTAGACCCAAGGATCTCTGCTTCTGCCATCCAACCCCTTTCTTCAACCACTGCTTCCAAGGTATATCAACAACAATTCACCTTTTATATGTACATCTCTCTCTCTCTCTCTCTCTCTCTCTCTATGTGTGTGTGTATATGTGTTTAGAAAAACCAAACCAACTAATTCTTGAGCAACAAAAAGATGAAGAAAACTGAACATCATGTGCATTAGAATTTTTGATGACAGAAGAGCAGAGAATATGGATGATGATTGTTGTCTTTATTAGTTGATGGATGGATGGTCAACCAACCCATATCATCAAGTGCTCTTCTTCAACCCTTATTGTTAGAAGCAAATCAGCCAATAGTAGAATGAAGGACCAACACGAATTGGGAAACAAAAATGAAAGGAAAAAAAAAATTCAGTTGCCTTATGTGGACTCGTCTTTTTCCGTACCTTGCCTTTCGGAAAGGGTTTGAAAAGAAGGCCTTATAGTTCGGACTCTCATGGTTCTGAATCTAGCCTTACAAGTGCAATGTGAAACTGATAATCACCAAAGAGTCCAAATCCGGCAAATCATTTTGGAAAATCGATTTTAAATCAAATAATGCCAAAATTAGATTGCTTTGCCAGATACAGAGTCAGCACCTAAATATTTTATTTTGGAAAAATTTAAGAAACCCTGACTCGTGCCAAAAGCCACGTGTCCGTCATTACCAAAGTTGTCTCGGCTCGGGAACTTAAGTACGAGAGAGGAAGGTCCTGAAATGAGCACCCCCGCTCGCTTGGTCAAAGATCGGCCTCTACTAATCATGGTATGTTCTTTTATAAACATTATGTGTTCTTATTCCGGTTACTAGCTAACACTGCTATGTAACGCACACAAGTAAGTATAGACTAGGTCGCAAGAATTGGAACATTTCAAGTCATGTTTGTTTTGCGAAAATGGTTTGAATTTGCCACCCTCAAGTGGGCTTAAAGGTGCGGATTTGCCACCAAACATAGTGGGCTTAAAACATGATTTGCCACAACAAAGTGGGCTTAAAACTTACATTCATTGAATCCTTCCAATTCAAACAACAAAGCCTTTATCCACAAGCATTCATGCAGTTTAGCATTTAAGCACATAGTCTCATGGAAAGCATGCGAAGCATGGCAATATGACAATCACACTCATGCAAGTATGCTAAAGCATAAAATTCCCCGAGTACTCCAAGCCAAAACAAAAACTAGTTAGAAAGATGCATGATCATAATTATACAAGATATCTAATGCAACACATGCAATGATATAACTAAAGAGGCTCGGTTACTTAATCATGATATTTGCAACACTTTGATAGCATGCTTTGAAACACGTATTCAAAGAAGCATTGAAATTGCTATGCAGTTTGAATGATGCGCCGAGCCCCAGTGCGTGCAAGACAAATGAATGAATGCAAATATGTAAGCATAAGGTATGCTAATTGAACATGTCCCTAATCTAACCATCGAAAGTGATTAAATAAAAGGGAGAAAGACGTGAGATTGGAAGACATGCACATACGCACGCACGCACACTTATTACAATATTATGCCCTCGCGAAGGAGGGTCTGAATGAATAATTAGCTAACTAAGCTAAGCTAATTAATACAAAACAAAATAAAGAAATAGTTAAGCTAAGCTACTTAATTATTACAACAATCAATTAACTAATCTAAGCTAATGAAATACGTATTCCGCTAATTAATTAAGTGCAAAACCAGCTCAAAAATAACAATAGGCATGCTGTTCTAGCTAGTTAAACTTGAGACGCATCAAATGCACATACGCGCGCTTGTTTTCCACCCGGAATGCCACTGCTTTGCTGTTGACTGCCTTTGTTTGCACAGTTGAATTCTGGTATGCTGAAAGGGCACTATTCTGAGAGTACATCAGTGGCTGGCCAGCCACTAATGGAGGCTGCCGGCCATGTGCCTACTACAAAAGGGCACTACCGGCTACCAGTGAAAGGCTGCCGGCCAGCAGTGTGTGGCCTGCCGGCCACTGATGAACAACTTCATTCTGCTACAATCAAAGCACAACACAGAGCAAGAAAGAAGTAATTTCACAGGTTGTATGTACTGTGTACCACTTCTTATCATCAAAACATCTCCAATGAGTGGTATTCTTAGCTCTAAAACCACTAACCCAGCATTTTTAATGCATGATGGCCAAAGAACCAAGCAATACAATTTCATTGTATGCAAAAACAAGACTCAAGACCATCACCCTATCATGTGTGGTCAAGGGCAATGGAGACCAAGGAGATTGACTCATTTAATCACTTTGAGTATGAAATGCTCTAATCTTTATTGTGTTCAATATAACGTCCGATTGAACACATGCAATGCAACACAATATGCTTATCTTGCTCAAGTTTTACTTATCACTTTTGTTTACTCATTTTAGATTACCAATCCATTCTTTAATTGGTTTAGTCTATTGGTGAGAGTCCTCTAAAGAGAAAGAAGTGTCAACCAAGAGATGATGTAAGGCAAGAGAGAGTTCATGCCGTTGATAATGAACCCTCAAAGAGGACTAAACCATTAAGCATAAACTTTATCTCAAGCTTAAAGAATCCCAAACTTGAAACAACTCTCAAAAGAAATTGAAAGAGTGAAAAAAATGAGAATGTGACAGAGCTATATATGCTGAAATTACATGCAAAATGACACTACAACATGCAACCAACTCAAGCTGTGACACCCCGAACGTTTAATCAAGTCCATATAAATATTTATATTTATATATAATTATGGTTGTACGTGATGATAGATTATTAAATGAATAAATAAATCTAAAATGGCGTTGGGTTATTAATTAGGGATTATTATTTGAGGCTAAATTAATACAAATATAAAATTTATAATACAAATTAAAGTTAAAAAAAAAAAAGAGGGAATAAATAATAATGTTATCAATAATAATAATAATAATGAGTGTGGTAGTAAAATAAATATTTAATTTTCTATTGATATATGATAGAATGTAATTTAATTAAGAATTAATTTATTTATATAGTTATATTAAGAATCTGGGCTAAAATGTAAATATCTTATATATATATTTAATGGATAAGTGACAATCTAAGTTTTAATGAAGGAGATCGAAGTGAATTATGAAAATGGATTAGATCGTCACGCGTCGGCCTTGGGGCATTTCTACTTCTCTATAAATTGGGAAGAGCTGAACAGAAGCATGAGAGTGATTGAAATCAGTGAGGAAAGAAAGGAAAAAGAAAAGAAAGAAAAGAAAAGAAAAGAGAGAGAGAGAGAGGTACGTAAATAGGAAGGTTGTGTTAGTAAATGAACGGCTAAGGATTAATATTAAGGTGAGTTATATTATACCTTAAGTCACCAAAATGTATTTTACTTATGTTTTGACTTATCAAAATTTATTTTATATAAGTTATGTTTTATTAGTATATTAATAAAAGTTATGTTTTATAAAGATTTCAGTTACGTGGTTTTATTTCTGAACTCTATTTCCTTAAAAGGAAACCCATGGATATGTTTGTTTTTATTTTAAAGAATATTTGGCTATGACCTTATGTGAAAATATGTTTTGTGAATACCACTACGGGAGTCCCATGCCTTGGAGGACTTAAATAACCATTGGCTTAGTGATTGACCACTCTGTGGTCCAGTGTTGTCGTGGATCCATTGACCAGTGTAGTGCTAGTCACTTAGTGATGTACCGTGGTTATAGTGATTATTTCAGTTTCTGGCACTTAATTAATTTGTGTATTCAACTCAACTCAATTTATAATGTTTTAGCTTAAATAAATATCCATGGCCATATTGTACCCTCATAGTATAATATTTCTCACTCTGCTACGTGCTTATAGCTGTTACCCTTTTAAGGTGATGAGGTTTAGCGGGATCAAGATGGAAAAAAAAATTGCTATGTTATTTTGTTTTTTTTTTTTTTTTTAGATTTCTATCTTTTATTATTAAACTCTTGTAGTACCGTGAAGCTCAAATGACTATGTTTTATTACCTTTTAAATAAACAGTTAGTACCCAGTTATTTATTTTAATTTATTTAATTTATCCGCTCGCGCTGTGACTACAGAATTATTCGAATTAGAATAATTTTTATTTTATCTTGTTACGACGCTGAACCTTTGGGTACCAGGTTTGGGTCGTGACACAAGCAACTCATGTTTAAAGGCCTAAACAATAAGCTAGTGAAGGAATTAACCATATAACTATGTAATACAAGCCCCAACTGAATTAACCAGCCCAAAACAGGTCAAAACAAAGGTAAAAACATGCTGAGATTAAGTTACAAAATGCTAGAAAAATAGGCTAACATATAGAGCTACCTAGACTAGTAAGTAAGATACAAGGAGGGGAGGCTAACCCCTCCAATTTTGGATTTCAAAACAAGGTTTTTGCCATTGAAAAACCTCTGAAATTCAATGGTTAAAAGCTCTGAAAAAAAGGATGCAAGGATGGGAAACACAACGACAAAGGCCTTCAAAACAAGGTACAAAGAAGGACTATCAACCCCTCAACCTTTAATGGCCTTACGACCCAAGCTTCAGCCAAAAGACACAGAGTTTTTATAGCCCAAAATTAGTTGGAGAACATGCTAAAAGAAGCTAAGACAATAAGCTAAAACATAGAGCTTTTGAACTAGTAAACAAGCATGAAGAGGGGTGGCCAACCCCTCTATTTTTGAGGCCTCGAAACAATATTTTTAGCCTCTGAAAACCTCTGAAAATCAATGGTAAAAGGCCCAAAAAAAGTTGGTTTGAAAAATGATAAGAAATGGCACAAAAGCTTAAAAAACAAAGAGACAAGAAGAGTAGACCACCCCTTAACTGAAAATGGTCTCAAACCAGCACTTTTAGGCTACAAAAACAGATGTTTTTGTAGTTGAAAACCAAGCCAAAAACAGTACAAAAAGATGGTAAAACAAGTTATGCAAAACAAGTTTTAAAGTTGAGTTTTATACCTCTTGAAGCACAACACAATTTTAGGCAACAAAACCAAGCAAAATCACTTTCAAGAGCTCTAAGAAGACTTCCCAGAACCTTAGCTCAAAGATAACCAACTTTGGTCAAGGATGTATAGGCAAAGGAGAAGTGTATCTCTACTTGTATGCACAAAAGTTCAAGAGAGAGAGAAATCTAGAGAGAGAGGCTCCCAAGATTTTTCCAACCTTAAAAACAATAGAGAAGGTCCTTTATATATAGAAAAATGAGAGCTCAGGTCAAAAATATCTCAAAATGGACAATTGGAACAGTTGGAGGACAAATATCTACAGAAAATTGCCTTTTTGCACCAATGGCCAGCAAACCGTCATTGATAGCCGGCAAAGGTCCATTTCTGGCCGGTACATGGCCAGCAAGCCTCATTCAGTGGCTGGACAGAAAATTTACTTTTTGGGCCCACCTTCAAATGGGCATATCTCCTTCATTTGGACTCCTTTGCAGGTCATTCTTGAGTCTAAACTAAAGCCTTGAAAGTCTTCTTTTCAATGGTGGCAGCCTCACATCAAAATTCCAAGTGTGCAAGAAGATATCCTCATTTGAGTGAAGACTGCTTGTAACGCCCTCAAAATAAACCCATAATATCATACAATCATGATAAAGAAAAGAGATCTCATAATATAATCATCAGAGTATTCTTACAAAAAGTATTACATGTTGACGACAAAAGTAAATGCCCTATAAGCTTACAACTTTCTAAGTCAACACTTGGTTACAAAAGAAGAGAGTACTAACTTTACACAAAGAAGCCCTTGGCTTGATATACATGTAATACAAAAAAAATTAACAAAAAGAGTCTTTAAGTCCCACAACAATCCATGCTAAGATCTCGGGGGTGGCATAGTACCTGAACCTGAAAATGATGTCCCATATAGGGTGAGCCACAGCCCAGTAGAAATATACTAAACCAACTATAAACAATGACTAAAATAATAGCATTCGATAGATGGTCCACACTTATATTCCAACTTATATCATATTACAGTTTCATGACAATCATGTCCATGTTACAATTCATTTTCCATCTCTTATTCAACTCTAAGTTTGAAAACATGGCTTAGAACTTGGCCAAACAATTTAATGAGATTATAACTCATCACTAAAATACTTTCGAAATTCAAGATGGATACACATTTTGGTGTTATATCAATAACACATAAAATCACTTCCATACTTCACAAATGATACACATTTTGGTGTTGTATCAATATATCATAGAAACACTTCTATACTTCACAAATGATACACATTGTAGTGCTATATCAATGTCAAACAATTTCCAGTTTAGAGGTCCATCCCCCATCTTCCCCTAAACCGTGGAGTACATCCCACATCTCCTCCCACACAAGACAATGTATATAAGCAATTATCATATACAAGTTCAACCAATCAATACAAAAATTGATGTATTATACCAACCACTATATTCGATAGCATACTCAATTGATTAGTTCTAGTTTGCCTAATCATCATGCATTGTCTACAACAATTATGACTATCCTCCACCGATAGCCCAAATCAGTTATTTCTAAACAGAAAATAAATGCACCAAATGGATAAAATATCAACATTTTGTCTAGGTGAACGATAAATTAATCCAACTACACCCTTTAACCCCATACCTTTCCAATTTGAATATTTCCTATTCAATTTCTCATTTCCCTAAATTAATTATACAAATTAATTTATCATAACAATTAGGGTTTTGCCCCATATTCTCAACATCAGCCCTAAGGCTCCATTTCCATCAATGACCCAACATATAATTCCATTTTCCAACACATTACATACATATGAGTTTTAAACTTGAAAACCCCTCTTTTGAAAATTACTCAAGGACCCCAAACTTTCTGAAAATTACCTGACAACCCGCAATATATCAAAATGCCAAAATTTAAAGACAAAGCTCATAAGATGGAGTAGGATATCCCTACCTCGAAGTTAGTGCTCAAACGGAGAAGAAGACCAAACTCAAAGTGCTCCAAACTCCAAACTTTTCGGATCCAAATGTAGCCCTCAACGATCAACACACTTTTTACAAAGACACCAAGGGAGTGAATCACTCTAGCTAGATCAAATCCTAGAGAGAATGGAGATTCTAGAGAGATGGGCTCTCAAAATCGGTTTTGGGAAAGTAAGAGAGAGAATGGAAGTTGAAAAGTGATTCAAAAATGCCCAGCTGCCAACTAATATACGCATGATTCGCTCGAGCGGAGAATAGGACGCTCGAGCGTCAAGCACAAAAAACTGGACCCGCTCGAGCGTGAAGATACCCGTTCGAGTGCCAAGACACAACTACAAAACACACCCGCTCGAGCGCAAAGGGAAAGCCGCTCGAGCGTAGATTTCGCTCTTCCAGTACTTTTACAGAAAAAGAACTACCCGCTCGAGCGCCAAGATACCCGCTCGAGCGCGACCCGCTCGAGCGTAAGAAAATCCGCTCGAGCGTAAAAAACACATCTGCAGAAGTTTTGCAGGTGCATGAAATGTTGAGTGTGTGAAAAGTACGCTTGAGCGCAAAAATACTCGCTCGAGTGTACAACCAAAAATCAAACTCCGCTTGAGCGCAAATGGACCCGCTCGAGCGTACCACCAAAATTCTGGGCAACAAGGAATGAGACTAAAGCTTAACCAACTTGTTCAAAACACACCCAACACATCCTAAAACTCAAACACACGGAATTAAAGGATAACAACAAGATGTACAACCACTAACTCCATAGAACCTAAGTCCGGGATGCAATAAACAATGAAAGGGAAAACTGGGATTGCTATACTGCTCAGTTTCGATCTCACTTGGATTCATGCCTAACTTCTTCTCAGCTAGTTTTCTTCTCTCCTCTCCTCTTTTCTTCAACTCCAAACCTCTAAACAAGATGTTTTAAAGATTTTTTCAAAGATTTCGCCTCTCTTTCATTCATTTCCACTTTGTCCTTACTCGGTTTACAGAAAAGTACAACATTTAACGAAATGCGAACCTCGGAACATCGTAGGAACTTTTTTCCAAAATATTTTGAAAGAGATGGTTTTAAGGTCTAAAAATCATTTTGGTCAAAAGGCTTTGGTCCAAAAAAGGGGTGCGAGGTTAGGATTCGGAACTCCTCTTGCCGAAGAAATCAAACCTTTGCACTGCACAACTTTCACCATCAAGTAAGCAATCAGTGGTACCCAAGTCTTAAGGGCAGTAAAAAATAGGGTGTCTACACCTTATCCGATCGACCGGCCAGTCGTCCCGCCGGACGTCCCTTGCCTTTTGATGAAAGCTACAGTAGAACCATTGGAGCGACTCATATCAGATTGAAAAAATTGGCTTTTTTTTACTCAAATTTGGTGAAAAATTTGCTCAATTGTCGGAGATGCTCTTAGAGTTGGTACGGGGAATTGATTATTTTGGCTAATTTTTTAATTCTTTTATTTAAAAATGTGGGGAAAAAAAATTAGAGACGAAAGTTACTTTTTGATAAAGTTTTTTTTGCTTTTTGGCTATTTTCTCAATTGTGCACCCATACTCAGTGGTCTTTTATTATAATTTATTAGGAGTGTTAATTCTGATTTGATTATAATATTATTTTAATTATAATTAAAACAAATTTTTAGATGTACCTTATATGATTTTTAGTTATAACTTATGTATATATATAATCATGATTTTTATAAGATTGAATTATAATATTTGTAGTAATTAACTCTACAAATATCATAACTTACATATGAGGGTGCGTGGCCAATGGGACTTTTTTCTGCATCTTATTCTGACGATTTGAACCGTTCACTTTTTAAAAATATCGAATAGAATATGTCTGTAAACATTTAAGTTAATCGGATATCAGTATGTCTTTCATCAAATCATGTTTGTATTCAAATTTATATTTAAAATTAAATTTACCATTCAATTTTTTAAATACAAATATATTTTGATGAAAGAAATACTAATGTCCAATTAACTTAAATTTTTATTAATATATTTTACTCGATATCTTTTAAAAAATAAATAATTTAAATCATTGAAAAAAACTCTATTAGCAACCCCCACTACAAGAAAAAGCACAATTGGCGACCAAAAAATGAGATTTCGTCACTGAAAGTTCAAGAAATGGCGACTAAATTGGACTTTGTCGCCGAAAAGCAGGTTTTTAGCGACTAAAATAGTTTAGTTGCGAGCAATGGTTTTAGCGACTAAAAGGAAGTTTTGTCGCCTAATATAGGGTTTTCACTAAAGTTTGTTTAGTAGCCAAAAGTCACGGTTTTTAGCGACTAAAATTATTTAGTAGCAAAAGGTATGGTTTGGCTAAAAACAGGTTTAGTCGTGATTATAGTTTGCCGAAAAGCTTAGTCGCTGAAATCGGGTTTTGGCGACGAAAATCCATTTTAGTCGTTTTGGCGACGAAATTTCTGCTTAGTCGCCAAAAGTGCTGATTTTTAATTGAGAACTTGTTTTTTTAGCGACAAATAAATATTTAGTAGCCCAAAATAATACAATTAGCGACTAAAATTTGGTTTTAGTCGCCAAAAGTTGCGTAATTTTTTTTTAGTAAATAATTTATTTTTTACATAAAATTAATTCAATTAAAAAATTATATTTATAAATATTATTTTGTATTAATTATGTTAACATACTATATAAATAATATATATTGTATATATGTGCATATGATGATGTGCTGGCATGGTGGATGGAGTGTTGTGCGCAGGGTTTGGTGTATGGGAGTGGCAGGTCACAAGTTCGAAACCTGCTGGAGAGCTGCGGAGGCAAAAAAATTTTTTTTTTTGAAAATACTTTCAGCGACTAAAGGGAATGGTCGCCAAAGGTAAAAATAATAAAATAAAAATAAACTATTGGCGACTAAAAGTTTAGTCGGCAATGGTATAACTTCCAAAAAGAAATTGACTATTGGCGACGACATATTTAGTCGCTGAAGACGGTTATATGGGCGACTAAAAGTGTTTTAGTCGCCAAAGCTATTCCGCGACCAAGTATTGGCGACAACATGGGCGACCAAACTTTTTAGTCGGGAAAAGTGAATTTCTGACATTTGGCGACTAAAGTAGGACCTTTGGCGACTAAAAATTTAGTCGCCAAAGGTGTTTTTTCTTGTAGTGCCCTATATTATAGCATTGTTCTGATAGAGAGCCAGCCATCCTACCCTGATATATTATAATAATAATAATAATAAATAAATAACAATAAATAATGTTATTGGCTTTGTCCATAAATTAAAATGATAGCTGCCTAACAAAATAAGTGATTGAGACAGCAACACCATCTGCACTCAGAGAGCAAGACACACATCGATTTTGAATTTTTAAAAATAAATTTTTATGTTTTATTATTTTTGGTGATTTTTTAATATTGTAATTATTTTTAAAAAAATTAGATACACTTAATAATTTTTATATTTTTTATATTTAGTAAACTTTAAAAGAAATTATAAATTTTATACTTTTTAAGTGTGCCTAGATTAAGTGAATTTAAAAAATTCACAATGATTAAAATGTTAAAAAAAATTTATTAAAATAAAAAAATACAAATTAAAAACTCAAAAACTATTTTTGAGAAATTCAAAACCAAACAATTGAATACTTTACCCGATTTTTTATTTTTGGGTGCATTATGAATCCAACTTGAATCCAAATAATCCATGTGAAAGATCAAGCTAATCGGATAGTTAGATAGCCGCAGTCTTTGGGTATATCAAAGGCTATCCATCCAAGATTGTACTCAAATTTGAAACTTTTTCAATAAAAAAAATTATTTACAACTTCAAAAATTAGAGATCACAATTGATAAATTTCATCTACTTGACAATTAAATATAACTATGCTTTTTTATTAAAGTGATGGGTTTGGCTCAGCGAACTAATCCGATTGATACATGTAACTTTAATTTTTATAGTCAAATCCCAATAATACAACACAAAAATTCAATAGAGAGCTTTCCAACAACTATAACTATGATCAAATCCAAATTTGATATACTTAATTTGTTTATTCAAATCTGAATAATACAAAAAGAAGAATTAATTATAAATAAAAATTTGTCTTCTCCCAATCAAAGTAGCTTTAAAATATACCCTATCAAAACTAGGGTAACATGCCTCTATGTCTCAAAGATATGTGCACACAGCACGCATCCACCTCTGCTATTGCTCTGCTTTACGGTTTGAATCTTGGTGATTGATGAAGTGTTGATAATTTGGGGATTATGCTCTATGTTCTTTTTTGTTTTCTATTATGTTTTGTTTCTATGTTGTTGGTTGGTTTCTAACTAATTTGGTGATGTGCTAGTATATAATTTGATTTTTTTTTTTTTGCGTTGCCAATCTAGTTAGGATCGTTAAATCTAGTTCTTGTTTTCATTTTTTAGAATACATTTTTCAGAAAATTCTATTTTCTTTTTTTTTTCGTGTTTTTTTGTTTTTACTGAATTTTTTAAATATTTTAAGCAATTTTTTTACTTTTTAGATACACCTAACATAAATACACCTAAAAAGTAAAAGAATTGTAAAATTTTTTTTTAAAAAATTCACTAAATAAATACCAAAAATACAAAAAAAAATACAAGAATTTAGTAATTCAGTACATTTTTTATATTTTTATGTATTTATTAATTTTTTAAAATATTTTTTCACAATTTTTTTGCTTTTTAAATACATCTAACTAAGGTGCATCTAAAAAGTTTAAAAAAAATGTTTAAAATTTAAAAAATATTCACTAAAAATAAAAGAATACGAAAACCAAAAAACTCAATTTTCAAAAAACTTAATCCAGAAAACTCAAACTAAACACACTGAATACTTTTTACACTCACCTCCTTTATTGATATTTTTCTCTTAACTTGTAATTTGAAATTTATCAAAAAAATTCTTTTTTTACTGATAAAAAAAAATAAAAAAATAAAAAAACACGCATCCACCACTGAAAAATGGATATATAATGAAAATAATTGTTTTTGCAAGGCCAACATTATCAAAAGCTAAAGCCAAATTGCACCCATTATTTATTTTTTATTTTGTATCATTTTGAAGGAATTTCACTTATGTAAGCATGACAAATGAGGGTTCAAAATCATTGTTGCCAATCATAATAAAAAGATAAAGAATTGATAAGGAGTTGTCTAAGTGAATATTAGTTGGTTTGAGTTTTTTGGATTGAACTTTTTAAAAATTGAGTTTTTTTGTTTTCGTATTTTTTTTAATTTTTAGTGAATATTTTTAAATTTTTAAAATTTTAAACATTTTTTTTTTACTTTTTTAAATGCACCTTACTTAAATGTATTTAAAAAGTAAAAAATTTGTGAAAAAATATTTTAAAAATTTAATAAATACATAAAAATATAAAAAAATGTACTGAATTTTCGTATTTTTTTGTATTTTTGATATTTAGTGAATTTTTAAAAGGTTTTTTCACAATTTTTTTACTTTTTAAAGTAAAAACATTGTTTAAAATATTAAAAAAATCAGTAAAAACAAAAAAAACGGAAAATAAGGAAGTAGAATTTTTTAAAATGTGTTTTTGAAAAAATGGAACCAAGCAAAGTAAATTTTCTCTCACACTTTGCTCAGTTTATTTTATTTTATTATACTTTCTTGTGTGTTGATTGTTGTTGGATTATGATAATTCAATTAGAAATATAATTTTCCAATCATATTTATAAATAGTCTCCTGCTGATTGAAAGAAATTCTTACTGCATATGATTGTTAAGATCAATAATACTTGTGTCGATACTTATGTAGTTCAGTGACATTGACTTACTTTAGAAAGTAAGGAAAAAGTTACTCTGGTCTCATTTGGAAAGATGGTTTTGATTATGTTAATCACAAAAGATAAACGACAATACTATGTAGCTTAAATTTTGTGGCTCAAAAGTGACTCAAATGGCCAAAACGACGTCGTTTTAAGTACAGAACAACATAAAAATGGCCAAAACGACGTCGTTTTAGCCATTTGAGCCACTTTTGAGCCACAAAATTTGAGCTACGAGACATTTTTCAAAGACAAAATAGGCTATTTTAATTACAAAAGACAAAATATCACATCTAATCCATAATCATTACACTCTTCTCTCACAAAAAAAGTCAAAAAAATCAAAAATCTTTCCCGAACCAAGCTTTTTAACTAAGGCTAAAATAGTCAAAAAAGCCAATCCACTTCCCAAACGACACCTTTATTGGTTTTTTTTTTGTTTTTTGTTTTTTGTTTTTTTTTATAAAAAAGTATACAAAAAAGTATAGAAGTGATGTGACTCACATAAGACCATCTCCAACGGTTCACTAAACCTAATATCAAATTCAAAATTTGGTGAAAAAAGTCACTTTTTTGAGCTCCAACGGTTTCACCAAATCGATATCAAATCGAGAATTCACCAAATATTTTACCAAAATGAGAACAGGCGAAGCATTTCACCAAATCATTGTTCCTGACCGTTGGGGGAAACCAACCAGTCAACCAGCCGGTTGACCAACCAGTTGTCCCGGAAAGAGTTCAAACAGTTCAACATTTCTAGTTCAAATCGTTCAAAAAAAAAAAAAAAAATTCGCCTAACCAGTCGACCAACCGGTCGTCTCGGAAAAAGTTCAGAAAGTTCAACAAAAAAGATTCAATTCGTTCAAAAAAAATTCCCCTCACCGGTCGACCAACCGGTTGTCCTGGGCAGATTTGATATTTGGTGAATCATTGGAGCCTCTGGTATCAAATTGGGAAAAGAATGATTTTTTTACTCAGATTTGGTGAAAAGTTTGATGAACCGTTGGAGATGCTCTAAGTTAATAAACCAATAAAGTTGGTTTGGGAAGTGGGTTGACTTTTTGGCTTTTTGACTTTTTTGGCTATTTTAACCTGGGCTAAAAAGCTTGGTTTGGGAAGGGCTTTTCGGCTTTTTGGCTTTTTAGACTTTTTTTGTGAGAGAAGAGTAATGATTATGGGTTGAATGAGATATTTTGTTTTTTGTGGCTAAAATAACCTATTTTGTCTTTTGTGGCTAAAATAGCCAAAAAAACCTACTTCAGCTCTTCTCAAACGGTAAGTTGGTTTTTTTCCTAATTGTCAAAATAAGCCATTATATTAATCCTATTACATTTGTTGTGATATAATTTTGAGTTGTTTACGTGACCTAAGTTGTTAGTCAACGTGCCACATTGGTAATCCTGATTTGTCGAGGTGTGGTCAAATCGCACTTGCATCCGAAATAATCAGATGAGAACTGAGAATCCTAAATGATGATAGACTCGCTATTTGGATATGTGAGGACTCTTGAGAGAGTTAATCCTATTTCAAATTAGATGAGTTCAAGATAAGTGATATCCTTAAAATGGGAAGTTGGACATTGTTGACTATATAAAGAGGGCACCCTCATGAGTTTGGGGGTGTTTGGTAGGGCTTTTTTGAGTCAACTTATGGCTTCTAGCTTTTAAAAAGTTATTTTGGACTGTTTGGTTAAACTTATTTCAAACAGCTTCTGATTTTAATAACTTATTTTAAGTCAAAAAAGTTGATTCTGATAAGCTGCTCATCACTTGCTTCTGATTATCAACTTCTGCTGTAGACATGTTAATTCACAGTTATATTCTTAGATTTTTTATTTTTTATTTTTTTAAAAATAGAAAAAGATACAAATGGACTATAAAATATTATTATTTTTTTTTAATGAGAAATATAGACAAATAGTGAATAATAAAAAATAAAAGTTAATTGAAAAAGTTACTTCACAGCTTATTTAACAAACACTATTAAGCAATTTAAATCTATAATCTAACAGTTATACCAAACAGATTAACAATTTCTGATTAAAATCATAATCTATAATCTGTTAAGCTATAATCTATAATCTGTTTTAACTGCTATACCAAACAGGACCTTTATTGTGCACTTTTACTTGAGAGTTATTTACTTATGCCGATATCTTTGAGAGGCTTGATTGTCGGAGTGTCCCTGAGTGGACAAGCCACTGATCTTGTTGTTTTTCTGTGTGCAAGTGTTGGATTTCTTTATTTTTGCACGTGCTCTACGACTTAGTTCTCAGAATGTCAGGTAATAGATATGATCTAATTGTGAGGTCATATTTTAACTCCCACCACATTCATTGTCCAATTTAATATAATCATTTTATATTTGTAATTAGTTAGAGAAATAACTATTTTATCCTCACTTTATAAAAACAATAAAGTCATTTTTATATCCAACTTAATTCAATAAACACACATAATCCCACAGTCGAAGGGGAACGGGATTGCTATTGTGCCCAAAGACACAATAGCCCCACTTTGAGGGATTGTAGAGTTTATCTCAGATCTATTTTGATGATTCAAACGGTTCATATTGTAAGATTTGTCGAATATATCATTCTTATAAAAAATTAAGTTAATCAGACATTCGTAACCCCATGATCAAGTCTTAATTTTTTTTTAACAAAAATTATTAAAACCATATTAACCATTTATTTTTTAAAAACCAAATGTGTTTTTGTTGTAAGGCTATGCATATCTAATTAATTTCATTTTTTTAATAAATAATCTATTTAATAAATATTATAATATAAATAATTTAAATCATCAAAATAAATGCGAAATAAACTCCCACAAACTCTCACAACTATCCATCTGTCCCAGTCGGAGAGAATTATTTCATTTTAATTAACACCTCTCGCGGGTAAAAAGTTGAGATCTAATGAGAATCCCAATAGCTATACGTTTGTCTCAATCAAAAATAGCTACAGTATAAGTTTGTGAATGAGTGGTAGGCCATGGCCATGTAGGACTGAAAAAGACCAAATTGTTTATAGTTTGCAAGTTGCAATAGTAAAATCTCAAACTTGGGCTATTACTACACGACCCATCCAATCACACTTTCACTCCATGCAATACCCACCATTATTAAATTTATTTAGACCAATTTATTTGATATTCTCAACTTAAATAACTTATTGCTTGCACCTTATTAAAGGTGCAGCGACTTATTTACTATTCATTTGGGAAGAAAGTTAACTTTTTAATTTTTTTTAATTTTTTAGTTATTTGAGTTTGTGGCTAAAAAGTCTCATTTGAATTTTTTTTTTTGACTTTTTATGAAAGAAAGATTGTAATGATTATGGATTGGAAGTGATATTTTGTCTTATTGAACTAAAAAACTTATTTTATCTTTTTGTAACTAAAATAACCCCAAATCCACCCAACCCATTCTTCCCAAACAAAGCCTTAAAATCTATATTTTTACAATGTATTTTTATTTCGTATATATATATATATATTTTTACTTTTTAAAATACAAAATTAGTAATTGAATTTTCATGCCTTGTTTTGGTGCGCAACCAGCAAGGTCATGATAGTATTTAAAAAGGAAAAAAAAATTGAGTCATGACATTATAAAAATTGTAATTAAATTATAACATTGTCAAGATAATATATCAAATTTAATATGAAATTTGACAATTTATTAAAATAACATTTGGCCATGGTCAAAAAACACTCTCTATTTCTCATGATGGAATACATAAATAATATTTTTGTTTAATATTTTGCATGAAACATAAAAATAAATACTTATCTACTAAATAAAAGGATAAATTACATTGGTAGCCCCCAGATTTTAACTATTGTATCATTTTGGTCCTTATAATTTTAATTTGCTCAATTTTGACCATAAATTTATAATTTTGTCTCAATTTGGTCCAATTGTTATAATTGCTAGTTCTTTTTTTATTATTAAAAATATGCACATTAGTAGCATCTGTTATATTTTTATAGACAAAATTATAAACTTGTTTAACTCAGTAAGTTAATCCTAATCAACTCAATAACTGTTTTTCTTTCAAAAATCTTAATCGGCATTATTAATTGGACCAAATTGATACAAAATCTAAAATTAAGAGACAAAATCAAACTAATTGAAATTATAGAGACCAAATTAATATAAGAGACAAATGCAGGGACTATCCATATAATTTACTCTAAAAAATTATAAAACTATAATAGTTTAACACAATACCCTAATCATTTGGCTTGGTTATAAGTCAATTAATACAATAAAAAATTTTAGAACAAATTACATTAATAGTTTTTGTAATTTGATACTTATGTCATTTTGATCCATGATTTTTTAATTGTAATATATTTGATTATGAATTTTGAATCGTGTTCAAAATAAGCACAATCAAATATTTTCTTTGCAAATTGTCCATTTCAAAAGCAAGTTGTCATACAATTTATTTTGTGTTGGTTTAACTTGTATGTTATTTGAAATGTAATGTTATTTTTTTTAATGAATAATGTTAGAACTTTTAATTATAAAGTTTTGCTTGCTTTGGTTTTCAAAAAAAATTTCTAAGAAATTAAAAATTAAATTACTGAAAAAAATTAAAAATACATTTATTTTTATATAATTTCATTTTTTGAGAGGGTATAAATAATTTTTTAAAAAATATATTTTTTTTATATTTATTTTTGTTAAATTAGTTTCTATTTTTTTTTAAAAAATCAAACATGACGATAATTTTGATATCATTATTAAATTAATTCATTAGATCAAAAAATCTAAAACTAAACACATTTCATATAATAAACATATCGATTATACATTAAAAGACTAATAACCATCTATTGTATGATAACCATCCAAAAATATCTGTTAATAACAAATATAACTATTTATTACAGAATAATCATCCAAAAACATCAATAAAAACAACCATCCATTACATAATTGTCATCTAAACACATATTAAAAATTAATTTAGTAGAAAAATAAAAAAATAAAAATGTTAAAGATTTATCATTTTTATATAATTTTATCTTTGGAGGGTAAAAATAATTTTTTAATTATTATTTTTATCAAACTAGTTTATCAAATTGACGATTTTATTCTTGAAATAGAGCAACAATATTTTTAATTGTCCTTATTTAAAATGAGATTTAAAAATTAGAATAAAATATATCACAATTGAAAGATCATGAACTAAAGTGATATAAATCTCAAATTAAAAAGACGATTACTGTAATTTTCTCAAAAATTTATTTTATTCAAAATTATTTTAAAATAAATAAATAAATGACAACACCTACATTATTATCGGGGCTACACACTGTAGGGTAGCTGTTATGCAAGTATGTGTGATTGAGGGGTAAACTTTCGTCCATATTTCATCCCTTCATATTTGTTTATGCTCTCCTCCTTAAATTGGCCTTGCAATAAATATTATTCATACAAGAAAATAATTCTATCAGATAACTATAAATAAAAAAATAAATCATATTTTATTTTATAAATAGATGCTTTGAGTTTATAATCATATTTATCATTTATTTTATTAAACAATTCCAGCATATTTGTCATTTATTTTATTAAACAATTCCAACATGTTTGGGGTGTATCAATTAGGAGGGAGCAACGGATATTCCGATCCGGCCATACCGACCGAACCGAATTGCTCCGCCACATTTTGGATGGATGTGTGATGATGAACGGGCGGTTGCAGATTAATTTTTTCTAATTTGTCTAGTTTTGGATGGATGTCAGATTTGAGATTTCTTTGACCACAACCGAACTGCCAAACTGCGAGCACTCCTAGTAATTTGTAAGATTTTCTGTTTTCAATTTGTTTAGATATTCTATTTGTATCTTCAATTGCAAAAATATTTAGATATTCTGTTGTGTTTTCAATTTATTTTCAATGTGGAAATCCTTTTATCAAATGACAAATGTTGATATTTGCTATTTTTGTATGGAAAATATAAAGTTTAACTTTGTCATTTTAAAAAAAAATCAAATTAAATAATTTTTAAATAAAAAAAGTAATGAAATAGTTTTGATAATATATACTTTTTTATACATATTTATTATTGATATTTGACAATTTACTTAATAATATTTTGGTTATATCGAGTTGGATTGTTATAAATAAATAAAAAATGTTGACAAGTTGTTATATTATGTTCAAAATTTATAAAAGTTTAAACCGCCAAACTAATTCGTAACCATCCTCTAATTTGTCAATTTGCATTTGTCAATCCGTTGGACGGATGTGAATTGATTTTTTCGAATTCACCAATTCGGCGGACAAATGGCAGATTAAAAACTTTTCAACTGTAGGCGAACTGCAAACACTCCAACGTCAATGTGTCTTCATAATCATTTATATGGATAACATTTTACAAGACCTATAAGATAGATGATTAATCGATTTGGGTTTAAATTGGAATTCACAAAAGAAATAAGAATAGATATAGATAGATGAAAATATAAAGAGGAACACATCTGTTAATTTATGTGTTAGTAGAATTTTACTATATATTATTTGTTAAAGTTTATTTCTGGTCAAGAAGTCTAAATTAGTCAGATAAACTCATGTTAAAAAATTATTAAGAAAATAAAAAAATAAAAAAATGTATCAAATAAAATATTTTTTAAAATATTAAATTGTTTTAGAAATAACTAAAAATTAATTGGAAAAATTATACCAATGATACTTCTTAAAAATAATTACTGATTGATGAAATTTTTTTATATTTTAATTATTACAATTCATAAATTTGACCACTGATCTGAAAAACAAAATATTAAAATTAATTTTTGGCATTAGCATTTCAACGGCTGCGAAATAGAAGAAAAAAATTATGGGTAAACTACCAATAGCTCCTAATAGTTTGACTTAATTTTCATCAAATTCTATTGAAAATAAGTCTGGGTAAAATTGTTACTAAAAATAATTTTTTTTGACAATTTTTTATATATGTCACTAAAAATTGACAATTAGTGACTTTTTTTTGTCATGATTTTTATAAATTGTCACTAAAACTTACAATTAGTGACTTTTTTTATGACAAATTTTTCTCATAGGACCTATTAGATAATAAGTTTACTTATTAGGACCTACACGTAAACACTCCAAAAGTTATTACATAGATTCGTTGTATATTATACGTGATATATTTTTATAATTTTATTAGTTGTATAAGTAATTCTTAAATGTGTGTAAAAATTTATAAAATTATAATTTATGTATATTTGTAAAAATTTATGTGATTTTACGAAGTAAATTATGTATATTTATAATAACTCATACGAATATATATGATATGTACACGCCCAAACACTTCCCGGTTCGGTATGTTCTTCCGTAATCGTCAACCGAACCTTCTGATAAAAATTAGAGAACGAAATTTCAAGTGAGAAGAGCTTCACATTTCTTGACAGAGTTTCTGTATATATAAAGCAGCAAAAGCTGTGAACCAAGCTAGACAAAAAAAAACCTCTCTCTCTCTCTCTCTCTCTCTCTCTCTCTGCCAAGAGTTGGTTGGTTGGTTCAACTTCTAGAGAGAGAAAACCATCAATACTCTGAATGTGTGTGTGTGTGTGAGTGAGTGAAAGGTCTAGACCTTTTGGGACCTTTTGCGGCTCCAAATCAGGAAATTCAATCCAATTTCAAACTTTGCGCTAATTTTTCTTTTGAGGTTGGTCACTGTTCATGGTTTAAATTTAAGCTTTTCTTTGAAATAATATTCATATCAATATGTGTATACTCACTCAACTCTCTATTTGTTATGATGCCGAGATTTCCTCGATTTTTGTCTTTTATGAATTAGTTAAAATTTTCTGATTACGATTCGTATTTCCTTTCTATAATTTGGTGAATTCCACTACTAATTCATTGCTTAGTTGATAACAGTGCATTTCACTGCTTAGTTGATAATTTGATTCAATCATCTACCTAATTCCATGCATGTGATACAAATTTGTGTTTTCATATGGTTATTGATGTATGTAAATTTGCTTTCTCTCTCTGTTTGTTTCTTTGATGGTTTACTTACATGATTATGACACAGCTTATTCCTTTCAAAAAAATGCTTCTAAAAGTAAGGCAGTAGCAAACAGACTTAACCAACTATAAACAGGGTATATATATATATGCTTCCCTTAATTTTGTCCTTAATTGTTGATTGAGAAAGATTTAAATCTTTGATCTGATATGTAGAAAGAATTTTTTGAATTAATTTGTTTTTAGTAGTACTATTTATTTGTTTTTGATTTAAGGTTTGGAATACCCAGAAGGAGAGAAGGTTTTTGAGGAAAGAGATTTTGGGAAAATGAGTTCGGCTTCAGAACAGAGTTTTTACATTGAGAGCGAAGAGGAAGATGAGGAGAAGGAATTTAACAAGGCGGAAGATGATGGAAACAAATCAGATTCTTCGAATCATTCGAATGAAAATCGGCAGCAGAGCAAACCCAATTCCCTCAACACCACATGGCCTCAAAGTTACAGGTCTCTCTCTCTCCCTCTATGTTCTGTTCTTCTCTGTTTTGCTCTGCTCTGTTTATGTATAACTTATTTGGTGATGAAGATCTTTGTTGTCTATTCTGTGTATTTTTAGAAAAATATTAAAGTGTGATCTGAAAGCTTTGTTTCTTCTGAAAAACATGAATGGTGAAATGTTTTAATTTATAATTTGTCCGAGACTCATCAGTTGTAGTTGTTGTAGTAGTAGTAGTAGTAGTAGTAGTAAAGCAAGAAGAGGCTAGATTCTTTCTTCTTCATGGTAGATAAGAGCTGATTCGTAACCATAGAGAGCCAAATTATAAATTAATTCATTGTGAATACCAGAAAATAAATTGTCTTCAACAGCACATTCTTCCTCTTGATGTTTTTTCTCTTCATTTTGTCTGCTAAACCTTCATATTCATATTTTCTTCATTCACCAAAATACTTTCATTCCATAATATTCATATTTTCTTCAACCACCAAAATACCTTCATCCCATGCTTGTAGTATCACTAACATGGTTGCATCTAAAAATATTCAAATGGGATATATTGCATCTGTGGTAGAGTTTTAGGAGTGAAAACACCAATTCAGCAAATACTCTCCGGATGGCCATCAGCTCGAGAAAGTTCTACAACATTAGTGCTAAATTCTAATTGTTCTCATTCTAATAATTGTAGATCAATCATTTTCACGGGATATTTCTTAATTTGCAAATTATGTGCCCACAAACAAAAATTATAGTAGTTGAATATAGTTCCAAAATGTTTTAATTCTTCCACATGTGCATTATGTGTTCCACTTGATGAAATCCTCAAATATTAGTTGTTTTTTTTCTCCATATGATGCATTGCTTCTATATCTAGTTCCAAACACTTATATTTTTCTCAAAACTAAAATTTCAGGCAATCAATTGATCTGTATAGTAGTGTACCATCCCCGAGTCTTACATTTCTTGGCACTCCCACGTTATCAAGAATAAGCAGTTCACTTCTTTCCTCGTCATTGACGAGGAGACACACTCCTGAGATATTACCTTCTGTGGCTAAACCTCTTTTGCCAACAGTAGATGATGAGCAACAACCGCAACAAAGACGTAGTTCCCATTCTCTGCTTCCTCCTATTCCGTCAAGGAAGGCTTCCACGAAGAAATTCGCCAAGGTATCACATGAAGTTCCAGTTCCTCGCCAGAGTTCATTTGGCCAAGCTGTGCTAAACGGTATGTTACATGAGCTCACTTTCATTACCTATATCTACTGGATTATATGTTGTTAGGATCATATAAGAAAGGTTCTACATAAGTCATCTGATAGACAGTCCTGCAATATTAATGTCTAGATACTGTGCATGGATATTAATCATTTGACTGCAAATAGTTGAAGCTAGTTAGATTTGAGCATTCTCGTAATTATTAAAGTATGAGGTTTGCATATCTGTTAGCCTTTTTTTTTTGGTAATGAAAAGTAACAGATTTTTAACAAAGAAAAGAAAAACAACAAATGGAGAGGCTATATAATCTCATACACTGTGCCCACCATGTCCGCTACAAGTAGTGGCCTGATTGCATCGGGTGGGTCTTCCATCACAAACAAGTCGTCATCCTGCTCCACTCCTATCTTAGCTAGGGTGTCTATAGATCTGTTAGCCACATGCTCATCAGATGAGCATTCTTGTAAAAAAAAAAAAATTTAATGACTTTTTTTTAATGAAAGATTGGTTTCTGGCTTCAAAAGTCTCATCAACATAATGAAGGAATTTAATTTACAGCACCCAAGTTTGCTCCTTAATTGTATCTTCCTAAAGATTAGAGAGCAATACTATCATAATATAGAAAATAGCTAAGTGCATTGTGTCAACATTTTTAGATTATTAGATTATTTGTCTTCCCAGTGTGGATTCCTGTTGCCAATTCCTTAACGGATGATAGCAAGCTACCAAAGCTATTGCAAGCTCTTTGATCAAATTGAACCAATGCTTGTGATTTAATGGGTAGCATTTTGTCCTGGAAGTTACTTTAAGCGGCTTTAGGTGGTTTATTATATTTCAATTTTCATTTGACTTGTCACAATTACAAAATTTTGGTAATTTCAATACATCAACCCTCAGACTTTGATTCATAAGTTAAAAATGTATCCAAGTTCCAGTAAGATAAATTGTTATCCTATTTTGGTTTCTTGCAGGCATGAATGTTCTATGTGGAGTGGGAATCCTTTCTACTCCTTATGCTGTCAAAGAAGGTGGATGGGTTGGCCTCTCGATATTGTTTATTTTTGCAGTCCTTTCTTTCTACACTGGGATTCTCTTGCGAGAGTGCTTGGACAGCCAACCTGGTCTTGAGACTTACCCAGACATTGGCCAGGCTGCGTTCGGTAATATGGGACGTTTTGCCATATCAGTAAGTCTTGTTGGTTTCTAAAAATGTTCTTCTCTAACTTTTTTGCTTTTTACTGAGATATTAATAAAATTGTTAAGGAAAATGCCTTTTAGACCAAAATATCAGTTTCATTAGTTGGGTTTCTATAATTAACACACACACAAAACTGATATTTAAAACCACCTTGTGAATTTTTAAAAAAAATATTGAATTAAATAAAGCACAAGTTTATAATATGTATGTCTGGTTGTTGACCCTGTAATTTCTTTTTTTTTTTGTGGATGCAGATAATTTTATATGCAGAATTGTATGTAAGTACAGCTAGTTCTTCTGTGTTTTTATAGTTTCTTTTATTCATATCATTGGACTTATACTACTACTAGAGCAACTTGACATTGATCAGCTAAGGTTGTATGACATAAAGGAAAAAATTCCGAATGTGGGTTGATAGGGGACCATCCATGTCTTGGTAGGTCTTACAATTTGGAAGGTAATGCCTATTGGTAATTGTGTCTTTGACCAGTGACTCATCTGTCCGATAGTAAAGTGAATAAATGTCCAGGTTTCGGTGGTTGTTGTCACGGGGCCTATATTTTCCACTATAGTTCTCATTTGTTTGAGATATCTATGTAATGGGAAATGCCTCATGAAACAAGAATTCCACCATATCAGCCATAAAAGTGGGGCAGGGCACCGTTGAGGTAAAATCCCTACTCTTGTCAATGTGGCAAGAATCTGTTGGACCCACCAATTACAGAATCCACTTGATCAATCAATTGCTACTAACAGTATCTGTTGGACCCAACCACCAATAATTAGTAAAAAAATCACATTGATCGGATATCGATAATCACTTGATCAAATTATATTTTTTTATCAATGGTAAATATGATTTTAAAAATAAATTATTGACAAAAATGTATTCTAAGTAAGGCACTATCAATATCCAATCAATGTGATTTTTTGCAGAGATGAAACTACACATTGAACGGTTCGATTTATCAAAATTGGACCTGTGGTGGGGAATACTGTCGTGGACTGGAGACAATCTGCATGCTTCTATATAACAGGTCCACCAAGTTTTAGGATAAAAATTTCCATACAGGGATATACCAAATCTGGTCTGTCTTTCCAAAATAAAGTCCTATATAAGTATACACCTTGCCAAATGCTGACAGTTCCTACTTGTTGAGGTATCATATATGTTTCTGTAGTGTACTGATTTGACATCGAAGGTCTCCTCTGCAGGCTTGTGCCGTGGAACATATTATTTTGGAAAGTGATAACTTGTCGGCACTATTTCCAAATGCACATTTAAATTTGGGAGGATATGAATTGAATTCTCACCATTTGTTTGCATTGTTGACCACCCTCGCTGTTCTTCCTACGGTTTGGCTGCGAGACCTCAGTGTCCTTAGTTACATCTCTGGTAATTACAGTGATTTAGCTTGTAGATTTTGTAACTCCTTTTAAATTCTGGGATTTTTTAGTTACACCCTCAATCTTGGGGGTCATATCTCTATGCATCATGAGGAATTTTTTGTTTGTGCCTCGTTTGTTTCCAGCTGGTGGAGTTGTTGCCTCAATATTGGTAGTCATTTGCTTGTTCTGGGCTGGCTTGGTGGATAAAGTTGACTTTCAGAGCAAAGGGACAACGCTGAACCTCACAACCCTTCCTGTTGCTATCGGTCTCTATGGTTTCTCCTACTCAGGACATGCTGTCTTTCCAAATATCTATACATCAATGGCGAAACCAAGCCAATATCCTGCAGTCCTCTTGACTAGGTAAACCAATAATGCCAAGTCATCTATGTGAGAATTAAAATAATTTTAATTCAGAAAGAAGAATACCTCCTGCCATGATGTTCAAACCTTTGAATCTGTATCCTTGAATGATCAAATCTTGAATGTATAAACAAAACCTACTCACTGAACACTTTTACAGAACCATATGAGAACAGTAAAAGGAACAACCGAATTTCAAGTTTATTCTATTCACAAAATAATGTCTGTGTTTAATGGCTATCACAGGCATATATATAGATAGGTTTGGATTCATATCCAAATGTAACTCCTTATAACTTCCCACTATTAGGGAAGTTGTAAAGTCCCATGAAACTACCATATGGGATAGTGAACAGACATGAGTTACCCATTAGTCATTAAACCAATTAAATATATATAATATACATAAATAAATAAAACAAACATGTGGCATATGGGTCATTTTATGAATATTCTTACATTCTCCCACTTGGCACATATAACACATGTTGTTGACTGTCGGGTAACTAACAAATTGATGATGATCATAAAAATATCCAAACCTTAGAGGTATAATACACGAATCATGGCGGTTATACTCTATCAATTAAGTATTTCCTTCCATGTATTACATTGTATCACACTCTCAACTTTATGTGGTGTCATTCTTTATGAATAACTTTTAATAAGTTATTCTAGGTCCAATGATTCCTATAGATCAATAGTCCCAATGGACTGCATAGCATCACAAATACTTTTGGTGCACAAAATGATGTTTTTCACTAATAATAACCAAAATGTCATGACAAAACAAAATAAAACAACAACTAGAAAAATTATTGAGCTAACCAATTAGTCTCATGCCCTCAACGTGTTTTGAAAACACTTTTATAGAAAGACCTTTGGTCATGGGATCTGCAATCATCATATCGGTACTAATATGCTCAATGCTGACTTCTTGCTTCTTAACACGGTCTTGAATAGCAAAATACTTTATGTCAATATGTTTACTTCGGCTACCACTTTTGTTGTTGTTAGAGAAGAAAACCGTAGCCGAATTATCACAGTAAACCTTTAATGGCCTAGAAATTGAATCCAAACACTACAAGAAAAATCACCTTTGGCGACAAAATTTTTAGTCACCAAAGGTCCATTTTTAGTCGCCAAAAGTCGCCTTTTTACCTTCCTCGACTAAATTTTTTAGTCGCCGGTTTTGTCGCGAATAAACAGTCGCAGAAGGTTTTGGCGACTAAAAAAGTTTTAGTCGGCAAAAAGACAGGTCTTTAGCGACCAAAGTTTTGGTCGCCAATACTCAATTCCACTGTTTAAAATTATACATTTGGCGACTAATCTTTTTGTCGCCAATAGTTGATGGAACGCCGACCAAATTGTTTAGTCGCCAAAACAAATACTTTTGGTGACCAATAGTTTAGTCGCCAAAGGTTGTTCGATGGAAAAAAAAAAAAAAAAAAATAGCTAACTTTTTTGCTTTTTCTGAGATTCGAACCACCAACCTTCTACCTTCTAAACCTTTAGCAACATACTCCTTCTACTATGCCACTACAACATCACCTAAATATATATGCAATATATATTATTTATATACTATATTGACCCGTATTAATATAAAACTATATATATAAATATAATTATTTTTATGCAATATAATTTATGTAAAAAATAAATTATTTACTAAAAAAAAATTGAAGCTACTTTTGGCGACTAAATATATTATTTAGTCGCCAATAATATAATTTTGGGCTACTAAAATATTTTTTAGTCACTAAAAAAATAAGTTCTGGCTGAAAGTAGCATTTTTGGCGACTAAACCTATTTTTAGTCGCCAAAAAATGTCCCCTTTTGGCTACTAAACTGAATTTTAGTCGCCAATTGCCTATTTTTAGCTACTAAATTTTTTTTAGTAGCCAAAAAGCTTCACTTTCAGCGACCAAACTGTTTTTAGTCGCCAAAACACATAGAATCGGCGACCAAACTGTTTTTTAGTCGCCAAAACCTAAACTTTTGGCTCCTAAATTATTTTAGTTGCCAAAAACCATCACTTTTGGCTACTAAAAAACCTTTCGTCGCTAAAACCCATACATTCGGCGACTAAATCTGTTTTTAGTCACCAATAACTATACATTTGGCTACTAAACTCTTTTAGTCGCCAAAAGTCTTCACTTTTGGATACTAATTCAATTTTAGTCGCCAATTGTGCTACTTTCAGCGACGAAAATTTGATTTTTAGTCGCCAAAACTGCTTTTCCATGTAGTGACAATTCGAAGCCCTTTGATAAAATTCCTTAACCAAATAGCCTATGAGGTTGCTTCAAAGCAGGTTATAAACTCTGCTTTCATTGTTGACGATGCAATTATCATCTCTTTGGCGCTCTTCCATGAAACAGCACCGCCTGTTAGCAGATAGACATATCCTAAAGTGGATTTTCTGAAATCTTGACAACCCGCAAAATCCAAGTCTGAATATCTAACCACCTCAAGACAGTCAACATGCTTGTAAGTAAGCATGTAGTCCTTGGTTCCCTTTAAGTACCTCATGATTTTCTTTGCAGCCTTCCAATGTTCCATTCCTGGATTACTTTGGTATCTTCCAAGCATCCCAACTGCAAATGCAATGTCAGGTTGTGTACAAAGCAAAGCATGCATTAAATTGCCTACGGCAAATGCATAGGGAATGCTAACCATTTTCCTTTTTCAAATCATTCTTCGAATATTGACTTAAACTAAATTTGTCACCCTTTAAAAGGGGCGCTGCATTAGGAGTGCAATCACTCATCTTGAATTTCTCTAAAACTCTTTAAATGTAGACTTTATGAGATAGTCCTAATGTCGTTTTGGACCTATCTCTGTGAATCTCTATGCCAATGACATAAGAAGCTTCACCCATATCCTTCATTTCAAAATTTTGGGAAAGAAATTGTTTAGTATCATGCAACAATCCCAAATCATTAGATGTAAGTAAAATGTCATCCATATATAGAATTAGAAAAATATATTTGCTCCCACTAACCTTAAGGTATATACAGTTGTCCACAACATTCTCCGTAAAACCATATGAAGTACTAACATTGTGGAACTTCAAATACCACTGTCGGGAAGTTTGTTTTAGTCCATATATGGATTTCTTGAGCTTGCAAACTAAGTGACTATCTTTATCAGAACAAAAACCTTCAACTTGGTTCATGTATACTTCTTCCTCAAGATCCCCATTTAAAAATGTCGTTTTCACATCCATTTGATGTAGCTCTAAATCAAAATGAGCTACTAATGCCATGATAATTCGAAATGAATCCTTTTTAGAAACTGAAAAAAATGTATTATGATAAGTGATGCCTTCTCTTTGAGTGAAACCTTTAGCTATGAGTCTGGCTTTATATCGTTCGACATTGCCATTTGAGTCTTTCTTGGTCTTATAGACCCATTTACAGCCAACCACTTTAACTACTTTAGGCAACTCGACAATTTCCCAAACTTAATTCTTAGCCATAGATTCCACCTCTTCCTTCATGGCATCATACCATAATTTAGAATCATCCCTATTCATGGCATTGGAAAATGAAATAGGATCATCTTTAGGTCCGATGTCAAAATCAGACTCCATTAAGTATACAAAATAATCACCAGAAATTGCTGACTTTCTAGCTCGTGAGGATCTCCTTAGTCTCAATTGAGACTTGAGTTACAGGCTCTATGTTGACTTGTTCCTCTTGTGGTGAGAGTTCTTGAATTTGTTAATTTTCAAGAATCTCAGGTTGATTATCTTGAAAGACAACCAATTCACCTATATTCATGGGAGTTGTATCCGGATCCCGTGATTCATTTCACTCTATCTTTCGAGGGTAACTCTCACTAGGGTCAACTTCCTCAATAAACTTAGCATTTTTGGCTTCAACAATTCTAAGTGAATTTGAAGGACAATAAAATCTATAACCCTTGGAGTTTTCCGCATAGCCTATGAAAAAACCACTAATGTTTTGGGGTCCAATTTCTTTAAATGTGGGTTATACACCCTCACTTCAACTGGACAACCCCAAACGTGTAAGTGTCTTAAACTTGGCTTCCATCCTTTCCATAACTCAAACGGTGTTTTGGGAACAACCTTGGATGGAACCCTGTTTAAGATATACACAACGGTTTTCAAAGCTTCACTCCCTAAATTTATAGACACATTAGAATAACTAAGCATGCTCCTTACCATGTCCATAAGTGTTCGGTTCCTTCTTTCAGCAACACCATTTTGTTGTGGTGTGCCAGGCATTGAATATTGTGCAATAATGCCTTCTTCCTTAAGAAACTTAGCAAATGGACCTGGTAATTGTCCCAATTCTATTTACCTCCCATAATATTCTCCACCCCTGTCTGACCTCACAATTTTAATTTTCTTTTCTGTTTGTTTCTCTACCTCTGCTTTATAAACTTTAAAGGCATCAAGTGCCTCGGCCTTATCAAACAAGAGGTAGAGATACATGTATCGTGTGAAGTCATCAATAAATGAGATAAAATATCTCTGACCATTCAGACAAGATGGAGTAAATGGTCCACAAATATCAGTGTGTATGATTCCAAGAATTTCTTCACTTCTTTTGGCACCTTTACTGGTCTTGTTGGTCTGCTTTCCCTTTGTACAGTCCACACAAGTACCAAAGTTGGTAAAATCAAGAGTCGGAAGGACTTCATCATTAACCAACCTCTTTATTCTCTCAATAGAGATATGTGTCAATCTCCTATGCCAAAGAATAGAGGACTCATCAACAATATTACACTTAATGCCAATATCACCATGCAAGGTTAAAAGATTTTGTTCAAAAATAGGATCCAGATTTAATTTGTACAAACCATTAATTAAAGTACCAAATCCTACAGAAACAGAGTCTTTAAACAAACTAAAATTTGCACCAATAAACTGAAATTCAAACAGTACTAGTCTAGAAACAGAAATTAAGTTTTTTTGAAAAAGATGGAATGTAGAATGCATTTTCAAGATCCAAAACAAAGCCATTTTTTAAAACAAGTCGGAAAGTTCCAATAGTTTCAACGTGCGAACGCATCCCATTGTCCGAATAAATGCCTTGTTCACTTCTCGTCGGTTTCCCTAGGGTGAGGAAGCCCTGCATGGTATTAGCAATGTGAATTGTAGAACCCGAATCAATCCACCAATCATATTGATGAGTATTAACAAAATTAGATTCATAACACACAAGAGATATGAGATTACCTTTCTTCTCAAGCCATTTCTTATACTTGGGGCAGTCTTTCTTCATGTGACCCTTTTTCTTGCAGAAGAAGCACGCACTCTTATTGCCATGATTTTTAAATGGCACTTTACCAAGCTTCTTTCATTTCTGATCACCTTTGCCCTTTTTCCATTGCCCTCCTTTATGTGTTGCTAAATGAGCACTTCCACTTTTTCATGCTTCAATCTCTCCTCCTCTTGAACAAATATGGTCAAAAGTTCATTGATAGACCATTTTTCCTTCTGTGTGTTGTAAGAAATTCGGAATGCTCCATATTCTACAGGAAGAGAATTGAGTATGAAATTGACAAGGAATGACTCAAAAATCTCAATCTCTAAGGACTTAAGACGAGCTGCAATATCCCTCATTTCCATAATGTGCTCACGCACACTCCTAGAATTGTTATGCTTCATTCCTGATAGTTTGTTCATTAGGGTGCTTGCCAATGCTTTGTCAGAACTAACAAATTGCTCTTCAATAGCCCTCACGTAGTTCTTAACCTTATTAGATGGTGGGATTGAGCCCCTAATGCTCTGGCTAATATATGACTTTATGAGCATTAGGCTTAAGTGATTGGATTGCTCCCACTTATCATAAGCACTCTTTTCTGCAGTGGAACTCTCGTCCGTGAGTTCAGGAGGTTCATCCACACGGAGTGCCAGATCAAGGTCCATGCACCCTAATGTTAGAAGGATTTTGTCCTTCCAGTCTAAAAAATTATCACCGTTCAAGAATGGAATACGAGAAGACTCATTAGATAGTACAGAGGTAGAAATCGCTGCAATTACCAAGAATATTATTAATGCTTTGAAACAATAGCTGTAGTCTGAATCAACCAATGTCAAATTCAGTAACAAATCTAAACCTTCCTGTTGGTAGAAGTCACTGAACTGTATTAGATTTGCTATTACTTTATAATAAGACTAATGAGTTCCAAAATATGTGAGGAAAAAAAAACTCATACCTGTGGGTTTAGAGTGTTCAATCCCTTTAATACCCAATCCATTATCTTATTCCAATTAAATTTCATAAATAATTACTTTCCTGTGGGGCCAAGAAATTATTTATAAAATATAATTGCAATGTAAAAATGCCAAATTAATTTTTTAACTTTATGTGATTAAAATACTGAGGATCACATCTTTATGTCTTAAGATGCTGTGACTACTCTTAAAATAGAATAAAATTTTTAAATATGGTATAATTTATTAATGTGAGCAAATCCTTATAGTCACAACAAATACATAATCTTTCAATGCACCTAATGTATAATACATATAATCAAAGTAATATCACATGAAAAATCCCAAAACCAAACATATGTAATTCAAGCTTATACTAGATTTTACTTAAAAATTAGACCAAAATAAATTCCATAAGCCCAATACATAGGGTATTCATACTCTTATTTCACATGAATTTTCAATGTATAAATAATTACCTTAATGCATGTAATATAATATTACATTATTTTAGATAACATGCCAATGAATCTCAAAAATTATAAAAACTAAAAGAATATGTTATAATTCACTGTATGAGATTCAATTGAATTTGCTTACTATTTAAACATGCAACGATAATAAACAAAACATCCTTAACAGCATGTTAAAATTTCTTTATAAAAATTCTAGAAATAAATTCAAGTCTTTCATGCTTTTTTTTTATAAATAAACCAAATATAAATCCAAATAAAAGTATGAGAATTTCTAGATTTTATACAGAATCAGATTAAATATTTTGCTCTTTAATGTGTGTGTCAAAAATAATAGTTAATGACATACAACAAGTCTCCTAAATAAAATAGATTGAGAGTAGAAGAAAATTCTAAATAAATGTAAATACCACTAGCACAAATCACGATGGACTCTACTATTGCGACAGTGCTTCGTTTTTCTTTAATAGTGATATTCAAAAGTTATGCAATATAAATTACTCATTCTGATTCTACAATGATTTTGAATTGTTAAATTTTATGGTTTGAATTAATATACAAATATCACATGTATAGAATAGGCTTGATTCAATTCACGAAATTGATAATAATTTGATGTAAGAATTTGAAATAAAACTAAACAACATAACAGAAGGTTGGCTCTGATATCAATTGTGAGAATTAAAATAATTTTAATTCAGAAAGAAGAATACCTCCTGCCATGATGTTCAAGCCTTTGAATCTTTATCCTTGAATGTATAAAGAAAACCTACTCACTGAACACTTTTACAGAACCATATGGGAAAAGTGAAAGGAACAGAGTTTCAAACTTATTCTATTCACAAAACAACGTCTGTGTTTGATGGCTATCACAGACATATATATAGATAGGCTTGGACCTATATCCAAATATAACTCCTTATAACTTCCCATCATCAGAGAAGTTGTAAAGTCCCATGAAACCACCATATGGGACAGTGAACAGACATGAATTACCCATTAGTCATTAAATCAATTAATTAGTCATTAAACCAATTAAATATATATAATATACATAAACAAATAAAACAAACATGTGGCATATGGCCACTTTATGAATATTCTTACAATCTAAACTCACAGTCAAAACTAGAACCCAAAACTGCATTTCATTGGTCAGTGGGCCTTGCCTTGGTATTACACATGGTTTAGACTTTTGTTAACCAATGCCCTTAGGCCACTGGTTAATTAAGAAGCATTTGTAGCTTTGAAATGCTACCAACCACAGGGAAAACAATGACTGTTGAATATAGTATCCAATCACTGTAATATTCCAAACCAGAGTGTCTCCGTTGTTATAATTCCTTTATATCTTTCTTCTTTTAATTGATTTTATGAAATCTTTCTGAATGCAGTTTTGGTATCTGTACTTTGATGTATGCTGGAGTTGGTGTGATGGGATACATGATGTTTGGAGAATTAACAGAGTCTCAATTCACTCTTAACATGCCCCAAGATTTGCTTGCCTCCAAAATTGCTGTCTGGACTACGGTAGGCTGGTCTAAGTTTTGGTGTTTTGTTTTCGGGTGATTCTATTTGCACCCAAAAAATTGTTTATACGCCCCATTTCTTAGTATTCTTTATTTAATTATTTAATTTTATAATTTGTTCTTCATACACTCTATATTCTTTCCTAAATTACACTTCAATATAAAATAATAACTTATGGTACACCCAAATAATAAATAAATCAATTAAAAAAAAAAAAAAGACTTCCTCTTTTTCCTCTTTCCTCAATGCTGGGTATCTCTCTCCCCAATCTCCTCTTTCTTTATATGTATATGTCATATATGGATCTTGGTTAGGTCTCATGAACTTTGTTGAGTAAGGTTTGTTTTTCATCAAGAACTGTGCACTCTCTCTCAATAGTTGGAAATTTTTTCTCTCTATGTTTTTTTTTTTTTAAATGATGATTCTAATGGTTTCATGGGTTCTAGAATGATGTTTTGTGAAGTGGATTTTATATTGAGAGATTGACACAATTTATTCTTTTCCAAAAATCTCATCACAAAGATTCAAAGAATGATTGACAAAGTTGTTTTACTCCAAAACTTCACTACCTCCTCCTCTTAGACTTTCGTGCAAGATCTAGGGTTCCTTTTTTGTTTGATGATAGTGGTAAATTTTAGTGGAATAGATTAGAGTTTTGATAAAAGGAAGAAGATAAAGTGAAAATAATTAAATTTTGGAGAAGAAGATGAAGAGATTTAATATGAAAAAGATGTATAAATTATTAGGGTTTATCATTAAAAAAAAAAAAATTAATGTGAATTGTACTTATTAGTAGATTTATATTAGAGTATAATATTAATTAAAATTTTAAAATTTTTATTGGGCGTACTAAATTATTATTTGGGTGTAGATAGAATTCCCCTTTGTTTTCTCAAGTTTGTATATTTACAACTAGAAGACCTATTGAAACTGCTCTTGGAGATCATGGGTGAGTGGAGAGAGGGTAGTGAGCAACTGATTTTGCATTGGTTGATTTACTTTTTAGTCCTCACAGTAACTGGTAGGCAAACATTGTATTAGAGAAAATCTAGTATTGCTGTGGTTATTTTGGAAATCAAAATTGCATGACAAAACTTCAAACTTAGAGAGTTGTGTGCTAATCCAATAGATGGTCTTCAGTCCGTTATTACTTTATTCCCACAAGCAAAGCCTGCCAAATGGGCGTTGCACCCTCTTTAACATCATAAACATCTTCAAAGATCTGGGCAGTGACGTGTACTATGCCGCTATTATATTGTAGTTGTACTGATAAATGTTGTTGTATTCATACCGATAGGGCTACATGCATATGGGTACTCGAAATACATACCGGATACTTTTTATATATTCTTTGGCAGTTAGTACTCCATGGGTACATCTGGAGTACACTAAGCTATGAGATATTAGTGGGGATACATTTAATTTATTAGGGAGTTCTTATTTACTTGAAATTGCAAATCCTTTACTTGATGTGACAGAAATAAAAGATATATTATTCAATGATGAAATTGATGGAAGTTTCAAAATTTTAAATTTTGCTTCGCTTGCTTTTGGAATGAAATTTTATTTTGTAATTTCTCCTATTTGATGGCATTAAAATAGCTTACAGACTTTGCTTTGGTATTGGTATTATTGAATTATGATTTCTCTTTTAGTTTTGTAATTTTTCCTTTTAGTTTTGGTATTGAACTTTGATTTGTAGATTAGATCTTAAACTATAAATTATAAAAAATAAAAATTTATTGATGTATCCCAACCCTATTTGTATCCGTATCCTATTTTTTTTAGGTTTTGTTGTATTGGCATACCCATATCGTACTTGTAACAGTATCCGTACCCGCACCCGCACCCGTGCTTCATAGCTCAGAGCTATTCCTTTACCTACAAATTAAACATATCTGCATATATAAACATATTTAATTAAGATATAAATTAACCAATTTATATATAATATTTCGTTCATGTTCAATTGCCATTTGCAGTCCAGGTCTAAGCTAAATTTAAAATTTGTTGTTTCAAGTTCAAGAAAGTATCTAGGGAAGAAAGTCCCATTTAACCTGTAGATCTAGGCAGCCTAGTTGGGCTCTAAATCTTTTTCTCTTGTTCACTTCAAAGTATCATTCGGCTAGGTTTTCTCCAGGTTTATGAATGCAGTGTTTTTGGACATTAATATGCAAATTGTGATGGTAACTTCTATCTTCTGTTTGTTCTTTTGCAGGTAGTTAATCCATTTACCAAATATCCTTTTCTAATTGAAATCCCAAATTGTTTTTGAGGAGGAAGTTTAATTTGCTTTTAGTATAGTGATCTTCAGAACTTAAAATTAAAATTATTTTCCATGATTTAGGTTGATATATGTAGGATAGAAAGGAATAACAAGGAAATGGGGGAAACTGCTATGAAAAAAATATTAATAAGAGATGGTAAATTTTGAAGGACATGTAATCATAGCAGCTATATTCCTTCTGGTCCTAATATTATGCCCCTGATTATGAAGCCAAGGCCCTACGTATGCCCTCTCATAAGCAAGGAAAGCCATATATTTTCTTTTCTTTGTTTCTTTTGTGGGTTTCATAAGCTGCAGGAACGAAGTTATGGAGTTAATTTTCATAGTCTTCTATATGCTTCAATATTCACGAATGTTCCCTTGTTTTCTTTAATTACAAGCACGTATGCATTAACCATGACTCCAGTAGCATTGTGTCTGGAGGAATTGATACCATCGAGCCATCTCAAATCTTACATGTATTCTATCCTCATCAGAACAGCACTGGTGATTTCTACCTTGGTTGTGGCTCTCTGTGTCCCATTCTTCGGTGAGTTCTAGTATTGAGTTGTAAAAAGACAGATATATCTGGTCCCGTACAATTTATTCATCTTTTAGTATGTTTAAATGATTGCATTAGCATCTCTTTCTTGTTTGACAGGTCTGGTTATGGCATTGATTGGATCTTTACTTACAATGCTAGTGGTAAGTTTTTGTGCGCTTTCTTTCCTGATTAGTTTCTCCTATTGCTTTACCTCTTTCCAACTAATCAAATTCAGAAATTTTTGAGTTGGTGCAGTCGCATTTTACTGACTAAATTTTCTATTACAGACCATGATACTTCCTTGTGCCTGTTTTCTACGCATCCTGAGGGGGAAAGTAACTCTACTTCAGGTACACCCATGAAATACCCTTCATTTCATCTATGTATAATGAACATTGTGTTCTAACAATATCAGATATTAGAACCAATGGTGTGTTAAACATAATAGATATGCATGCAGTCTCCTTGTGATAGCTTTGCACAGTGCTATTAGGGAAAGACAACTTCATTATTTATAAACTCAATAGAACCCCTCCCATGCTAAGTAGACTAAACGAGTATTGAGTATTGGAATTATCTGACAGACTATAAGATTCAAACATAGGATCTATTGTATGTTCTTATTATGACCATTAACTCATTTAGAAGTCCAATAGGTTTGCCACCTTAACCATGATTAATAGAAAATAATTTGCTTGTATTTTTTCTTTGCTGCTTTTCTTGCACATTTTCTCATGATGTGTTTTTTTCATGTAATCTTGGCAGGGATTGCTTTGTATATTGATTATTGTTGTTGGTGCTGTATCGGCAGTCGTTGGAACCTATTCAGCTCTCTCTCAAATTATTGAGAATTTGAGCTGATTTTTTTTTATTTTTATAGTTTAATATTTCAACAGTCAAGAGACTTTTTCTAGCCAATCCCATTTTATGGGACTTGAGTCTTGGTTTGGTTTGGTTTAAGAGACTTTTTCTTTTCATGTTTTTTCCCTCGATGAATGGTTATGTTGACTAGATGTTGAATTTTTTATTTATGTTTCTTAATGTTCCCCTCCCCCGGCTGATGATCTATATCTATCTACGACGAATGGTTTGTTGTTTCTCTGGTTTAAATCCAACCTCAGAAGTTCCTATTCATAGGTCTACAATTTAAGGATTATTTGATGGAGTTTATTATAGTTGTTTATTTTTTATTTTTTTTAGGAATCTGTATTAAAATATTTTTTGCAACTTTTAGCTAATAATTTCTTATTATCAATGTCAACTTAGGGTGGACTGGACTAGGCTTGTCGAGATCAACCCAGAAAATCTAGGTGCAGCTTTTGCTCATTCTAAAATCAAATTGCCAGCAATGCTGATAAAAAAAAATTTAAATCACTCTGTTTATTTTTAGTTTTCAAAATTTATTTGTTAAATTTTTTTTGGTCATTTTCTGCATTTTTTTTTTTCGTTTTCATACCAAAAATATATTTAAAAAATGTAAAAATTCAGTATATTTTTCATATTTTTGTGTATTTATTAATTTTTTAAAATATTTTTTATAAATAATTTATTATTTAGATACATTTATGGAAGGTACATCTAAAAAAGTACAAATTTCTTAAAATTTAAAAAATATTCAGGCCTCGTTTGGGAACAGGCTAATTTAGTAACTTTTTGGCTAATTGGCTAAAAAGGTTAGTAAAAAAAACTTGTATGTTTGGGATGACTTTTTGGCTAATTACGAAAAGATGTGCAAAAAGTAGAGAGGAAAGGGAATCTTTGACTTTTTGGTATGAGTTGTTGGCTTTTTGGCTAAAAAGGTAACTTTTTGGCTAATTGGCTAATTTAGCCACTCCCCACTAAAAATAAAAAACACAAAAGATAAAAAAAATTCAAATTTTAAAAAACTGAATTCAAAAAACTAAAACCAAACACACTAATACTTTTCATTTTTTATTTTTAAAATTTTTATTTTACCAAACATCTCTTTACTATTGAGTTGGACTTCTCTTTAATCTTGATCTGAGCTCAAGAGGTGTGTTGTTTGGGCTTAGGAGTCACGGGTATTGTTTTTATGATTTAAATAGTTTATTTTGTAAGTTTTTTTTTATGCATATTATTTATTAAAAAAAAATTAAATTGATTCCATAATAGCAACTTCTTCATTTCATCTTGACTTTAAAAAAAAAAAAAAAAAAAAAAAAAATCTATTTTGAAAACATATTTACCATTTATTTTTAAAATTAAAAAGTTATGGTTATAAAATTGATTTAATTTTTTTATTATAAATAATATGTGCAAAAGACTTTAAAAATAAATGCAAATACTTTTCAATAGTGAAGCGTATTGGGTTTTGATTTGTGGCACTAAAAAGTTAGGCACTAATGTCCCTAATTTCCATATAAGGCAAAAAAAAAAAAAAAAAACAAAACAAAACAAAACAGTTATCCAAAATGGAAATTAGGGGCATTAGTGCCCAACTTTTTAGTGCCACAAATCATTTTTGGAAGCGTATTATTTACTATTAATTTTCTTTTATGAGTTTTGCTAACAAATGTCCTTAAGGTAAAAAATTAAAAAACATAAGGTATTTTTTTGACTAAATTTAATATATTTTAACCAAAAGTAATACATTTTTTAATATTTTTATATATTTTCATTATATTTTTTTTATGTACTTTTTAATATTAAATAATAACTATTTTAGAATACGTAGCATTTACCTCGTTGCGTTTTCTTTTGTAGTAGGTCAATCAAACTTTTTAAAGAAAAGGCTAGTCAATTAGCTTTCATTTGACTAACTTGTGCTTGTTTGGCATGTATTAAAAAAGTACATTTTTTTTGTATACATATTGTAGAGGGGTTTGAGGTTAGGAAGGTAATTAGAGAGGCAAAACTATGTTAATAATCCAAGAATGATGGAATGACTGGAGAATGAGCAGCAGCAACTGTCTGGGAAGTTGAAGAGTGAGTAGCTGGGTGAGGGTGAAGCAAGTAGCTCAAGAAGAAGTCAATGACAGTGCACAAATGGGCAGCATCTCCCCCAAATACCAAAATTCCTCTCCTTGGATCTTGGGAAATCGGTCCAATTTATAAGTTTTTCTTTGGTACCAAGAGGACACCAAATGGCTAAATAAAGAGAAGACAAGTGTCCCTAAAGATCACATAGAATATTTTGCCTTGAGCCACCAGGCTGAAGGGGTCACGTGTTCCTATGCATATACTGTGTACTATCTGTTTGCCTTCGCAACTACCTTTTTTGAGTCTCAGCAAGTGTAGTTGCGACGGAAGTGTTTGGTGCTACAACTCCCTTTTGAGCCTCAGCAAGTGCAGTTGCGGCGAAAGTGTTTGCCGCTGCACTTGCCTTCTTAGCGCGAACCTCAGCAAGTGCACTTGTAGCGGTAAACCTTGCTGCTGCACTTGCCTTCTTAGTTCTATTTAGCCAGTACATGCATTCTCAGGACTCTATTAGCCTGCTATTGGCTATACTTGTGTTCACCTCAGCGAACTCTCTACCCTTAGCTGCCTAACCACAAACTCTCCAAATTCCTAGGGTGAAAGCCACAACCAAGCCTGTTATCAACCATGTTGTGTCTTAGTACCAAGCCCAAAGGGGCTTTCTTAGTCCTGCCTGTACGACTAAGGTAGGTATATGACCTGGGTAATGGAAAGGGAGTCCCTTACACTCTGGCTACCCTATTCCCATTTTCGCAGGATCGCCGCGGTAAACTAATATCTCTAGGCCTACTATTAACTCCAACCAGTAAGTCTTAGAGCCTGCTATCAGTGCCAACTTAATGAACTTTGGGGCCTGCTATCAGTCTTAGACTAGTAATGCCTTGGGACCTGCTATCGACGCCAAGTATTAGCCAACTAACTTGCAGAGAGGGAGCTTCTCCCATAGGCTACTATCACCTTAGCATAAGGTTTCCCTTCGCATATTAGTTGTAGCGGCTGTAGTTGCTGTGACAATCATTTCCTGCGGCAAGTTCAAATGGCAGAACCGATAATATTAGAAATAGTGGCACCAACAAAATACCTCCGCAACTTGGGTGCTGCAAGTATTGCATCTGTAACTTAGTTGCTTTGGTTTTCTCCTTCCCTCAGCAACTCCAGATAGGTGTGATATCGACAATACTGGGAATGGCGGCGGTACCGACAATACTTGGAATGGCAGCGCTGAATCAAAGTGTCTCCGCAACTTGGCCGTTGCAAGTGTTGCCTCAGCAACTTAACCGTTGCATGTGTCGCCTTTGCAACTTGACCATTGCATGTGTTGCCTCGGCAACTTGACCGTTGCATGTGTTCCCTCTGCAACTTCACTTTAGCATTTTCCTTCATGGAGTTTGTTCGAACCCTAGGCGAGTCGAACCTGCTTCGACTCACTGTTGGCCCATTTCTCTTGGGCTTTAGCCCATACTCTCTTAGTTATTCCTGGTCGCCTTAATGGGGCAACCTCAGCGCTTGGGTCCATACTTAATTTGGGATTCAATTTCTGACCCTCTACATTTGCCCCCTACGCGCGTGGGGGACACGCTCCTTATTTTCCACGAGTGCATGACGTCAGCAAGTAACCCAGTGGTTGCGTCGGTTGGGTCAGAAGTTGCATCGATTTTCTGCAGAGTCATAATGACTCTGAAAAGGTGTCTTTTGACTGATGGTCATAATGGGCCTAGGGAAACATGTTGGCACCCTTTTGCTGCTTTCTTTATAAATAGCGCCCCATGGTCCATTGGTCCCCCACTTCTACCAAAACTCACTTTCTTGCTTCCTTATCTTCTTCTCTCTCTAACCTTACCTCCCAAATTTTTTGGTCACCACCAGGTTTTTACCCGATAAGGCTGTCCCACCGAGCATTGAGTGGAAAAGGGCACCATACTTTAGGGGGCTCACCAACCTGTTTTGGAAGGCAGCTGACTCTTTTATTCCTGATGCCCCCTTCTCTAGAAGAGCCCTTACTTTTTTTCGGTAAGGCATCTTTGGATGACGTTGACATGGTGAACTTAGTCTCTGTGTTGTGGTTTCGTGTGAAGCGCGGTGATTTTCCCCATTTATACATCTATTACCGCACTCACTCGGGCCCTTTAGCAGATTGGTCCTTTTGGGTTGATGACATCATTGCAAATGACGGTTTCGAGCAGCGCTTGAGGGATGTCTATATCTTCAACGCCATTTTGATTTCGAGGGAGTTGTCCATGTGCAAGGTATAGACCAATACTAATACAATTGTTTCCCGCTGGAGCTGCGATACTCACACCTTCGTTCTGGCTTGGGAGGAGATAACCCCAACTCTTGAAAGTGTTGTTGTTCTCCTTTGCCTGAGCACCCATGGGACTACCCTTTTGAACCCGTATCCTTGATTGTTGCGAAACAGATTACCGTTACTACTCTCCAAGGTGCCTTTCGGGAGGCACGGAAGTATGACTCTTGGTACAATCTCAAGACTGGGGAATTACTTCAGGAGAGGCCCAAAATAGACAAAACCACCTACCTTTCCTAGCTGAAACACTTTTTCAAGGACATATAACCAGTTGTGAGTGCAATTATCGAGAACAGTCGCAACTCCATAGTTGGCCCAGGTTATTGTGGCAACTTGTATATGGCTGCCTTCGTCAGTTACTTCATTGCTTTTTTTGTTCTCCCTAGCAATCCTACCGAGAGCATCAATCCCCTGGTGTTCTCTCTTGCCGTCAAACTTTGCAACCGCAGTCAAATCCTTTTGGCTCCCCTCTTCTTAGGGAATATATACTTCTGTCTGGACCTCATTCACTTGGACATGGAGATATCCATGGGTCGTTATAATGTATCGAGCTTCGTACATACTCAGTTCCTGACCGTCTTTTTCTACGAGCGGTTCCCTGCTATGGGCCTAGTCCCCAAAGAGCATGAACCCTTTTTCACCGACAAAGTCCTTGATGCAAAGGGTTGTCCTGTTCTAGACGCAAAGGGACAACCTGTCACAAGACAAGTACGTCATTCCCTCCCTCGTATCTCTAAGTGGTCTGGTGTCGGTACCAACAGACCTTTCATGGAGTACATTGACCGCATAGAGAAGTGTGTGTTCCGCCTCTTTATCCAGCTTCTTCCAGGCATTTCTGTTGTTCCGTTCTATTTTTCTAAGGTTCATCATGTTGATTTTTCTCTTGATAGTGTCCAGGCCAACTCCTTTCTTGTTGCTACTATGATATGCCCTAGGTTTCTACTTATATGGAATAAAGAGGGCATGTCCAGCGTCGTCTATCGACTGGACAGGGTCCTCAGACAGTTTGGCATGGATCAGGGTATCCCACATGCCCCTCCGTCTCAGACAGATTTCCATAAGAGCTTCCAGCAATTTGCTCATGATTACACCACTTTACTTGTGGAGGGTTGAGGCTTCATGAAGCTGCCTTCGCTTGGAAGGGAAAGCACCTTCACCCCTAGTAACAGACTATTTTGGCACCGCAACCTCAACTCTTTGTTCAACTTTTGTAACAGTGATCCCATTGTCCCTACAATGGAACCCATTCCGCAACCTAACTTATCCCTTCGTCCCCCCCTCTGGTCGCAAGAAATAGACCAGTGTATTTTGCTGTTTCAAGCTTTTGTCCTTGTCTACAGTAGAGGAGCCTCATCCGTCTGGGGCAATGTTCGTCCAACCTTTGCAAGTTGCCCTCCCCTATCGATACAACAGTACATATGACCCGCTCCTAACTGAGGACAGCCCAAGAGGCAGCGGCATCAGTTGCTGAGGCTCATGCCTCACCAAGTAGGAAGAGACTTAAGAAGGTATCCATACTTAGAAATTATTCTGCATTCTTCTGTGATGACCGGTACATAGTTGTCTTGTTCTCTCGAGTTATGTTGGATTTACTTTCGTTAAAATGTCAAGTTTTAAAGTGTGGTTCTATCAACAATTGGGCTCATTACTTTTGAAAACTTCTTCTCAAAATTTTTGTTCCTGTTTGTTTTAATTCCGAGTTTTCTCTTGTTTCAGAGGGTGCGAGGCCAAGTCTGGAGTATCAGGAGTTGAGTTAAAAATCTTTCGAGCTGGAGGGCCAGGGTCGTACGTGCAGGAGGTGAGGTTGCACGTGCGAGTTTGAGAGCCGCACGTGCAGGAGGCCGCTTCGCACATACGGGAGAGGGCGTCGCACATGCGGCCAGACGCGTGTTCAGCCTCGTTTTTCATGCATTTCACCTATGTATTGCACATGTTGCCTCATTTTCACTCATTTCTGATTATATCTCTCTCTCTCTATAATATTTCTCTCTTTTTCTCTCATCTCTCTCTATCCAAACCATCAAAACTTTGCATTTTCTTTTGATCTTAAGAATCCATTGGGATTTTGGTACTAGTTCCTTATACCAAAATGACGAGCATACCGAGAGCTTCATTTTAATCGGTGGAGATCGATTTCCGACGAAGTTGATTTTTTTTTTTAGACTTTTCTCCTCTTCTCTCTTTGAGGTAAGGATTTCTTTGATCTTTTTCAATACCTCGTCTATAGATAGACATGTGGTAAGTTTTTTGCATAAAAACCATGTGTTATGGATTTTTCAAAATCATGATGGAGGATCTAGATTTGGTAATTGAGATTGAAATTTCGTGAAATTGGTTGTTGTTTTGGTTAAATTGAGGAGTGGCTAACATGTTTATGTTAAGAAAGAGGTGAAGCCCTAAATTTTCATTTTATATAATGCCTAATAGATAAAAAGGGTTGAAATTGTAAAATAATCATGTTATGAATTAAGGAATTTGATTAATGATTTGGTAATTGATTTGAGATTAAATTAGGTCTTATGATTTTAGCATTAACTTGTGTTAGGTTGATTATAGTTAAATATAACGAATTGATAGTTTGTTAATTGTTAAAAAGGGGATTTAACCATGAGATTAGAATTATTGGGTTACACTTTCGTTAAGTAGAAATTGAGTTTTTGTTGAAGGTATGGTTAGTGTATTGTAAATTGGGAATTGTGGAAAATTAACCTTGGAAAGGTAGGGGTAATTATAACTCTTTTGCAAATTAAGTAAGAACCTTGGTGAAAGTTGAAAACCTTAGAACATTATTGTGTTGTTGAACTTAATGCCTCATGGAAATTGGATGATTGTATTACATGTAGTGAATACATTTTGTTTAAAGGTTTGTCCTTGGTCATCGGTGGAGGATGACATAGTGATGATTGAAATGTTTATGTGAATGTAGTGCACTCAAGTTAATTATACTTGTTGTATAAAGTGATGGTTGGAAAATGTGTATTGCGCTGAGAATGAGAGGTACCATTACCTTCCAGCTAGCACTTGGAGAATTGGCAGAAGTACCATTACCTTCCAGCTGGTGTCTGGTAAATTGGTATTTCATTGCGGGTTGTGATGGTTATGTTTCGAGAAGGTCAAGTTGCCTTATTTGTTGAGTAAATAGTTGGTGGTTGCTTGTTTGTTTCCTTTTATACGAATGGTATACATGTATGGATACAAATGTATTGTTAACGGACGTAAGTACTATATTGAGATAGTAAGAAATGTGAAGGATATTGGATACTTGTCAACATGTTTTAAAAAGTCAAATTAGGTGTAAGTCGGGCAAATGGGAGAAAACGTAAAAAGATTTTGGTGAAATTCTTTCCTTCAGAAATTTGTTATTGTCATATAAATTTTGGTGAAAAGGTAATAAGAAGAAAGAAAGGTGAATTGCTTACGTTATGGAATGAAATTAATGATTTTGAGAAAAGCACTTATATGTGTATATTTTAGTATAAACCATCACATTATTTATATAGTATGAGACTAAGCATTCATGATTATAGTTATCTGTAAGTTGTTATTGTTTAGGATCATGTTGAAATCCCTACTAGACATTATGTTCATTCCACGTTGCTAATCCTTTTTCAGGTGAATATCGAGAAGTGTTTCAAGGTCTTGGATCTTCTTTACCTGTTAGCCATGGGGCCTTTATTTGTGGGCGGAATGCCATTGATGTAAAAGGGTTAAACCCTCTTTCTACTTTTTGAGATGTAAGCCTTTGGGAAATTTATTTAGATGTACTCCTGATGCATTCATTTTATATTCGAATGAGAGAATTTGATTTATTCTTCCTTGTGATGTAAGGATGTTCCGCATGTTATCTCTGAAATTGATTTAATTTAATGAATTTGGTAATGGATTCCGAGTAATAAAAAGTGGGGCGTGACATCTTCCATACCTCCTTGGGCTTTTTATCTTTACTTTAGTAGTCACCTGATCTTTTTCCTTTTCAGGGCCTATTAGTCTCTGGACGCGACACTACTTCGGCTATACCACCTTTAGGCCCTGGAGGTCCTTCGACTGCTATCAAAATTTCCTCAGATTCAGATAACGACGACCACCTTCTCATCACTTCAAGGGTCACCAGACTCAGAACTCACAGAGTGATACTCCCAGATATTAAAGAAGAACCAAGTGCCGAGGCTGAACCAGTTACTGAAGCTGAGCCAGTTGTTGAGGATGAGCTAATTGCTAAGACTGAGCAAGTCGCTGAGGTTACAGATATGGAAGAAGGTCATGATACCCCCCTTGTTGAAAACGAACGAGTTCCCCTTGCTATGGAAGTTGCTGAAGGTGGTGTAGTTGCTGAGGGTTCTGAGCCACCAAACCCTACTGATTTTGCTCATTCAGACCGTTCCTCCGATGGAAACTGGATTTGGGGGTTCTTCCCAATCCACAAAGTCTCCGCTAGTTCAACAAACCACACTTCCAAGTATCCAAGTTGCTGAGGGAGGTGCAAATGTAGCGGTTGTTCCTGTTGTAGGTCCCCCAAACTTGGCCTGACTTGTAAAGGTAGTTGTCAACTTAGCTATTCATGCCGCTACTACTGCTGCTGGTACTTTTGACCCAGTTGCCTTAGTAACTTTGGATTAACTCGCTGATCTGTACCCCACTCATTTTCCTGAAGTGCCAGCTAATCTTGGGGTATCACAAGATTTTTATACTGGGATGGATACTACCATTGTACCTAATTTGAATGTTGGAAATTACCAAATGGATGACCTTTTCTCAGAGCGACGGAGTGATAGAGGCAATTTTGGTTTGCCTCGCGAGATTAGCTCGCCCGGCCACCTTCCAATATCTACTCATTTCAATGCTGCTGGTCAGTCATCTTTGGGATAAGTTCGTCGCCCCTAAAATTTTGGTCGCTTTGCAAGTCTCACTCTTATAGTCCAAGCTAGCAATGTTGCAAGAGAGTCGTCACAGCCTTTAGGGAGAGTTTCTTTTCTAAGCTATTTGGTCTCCTCCGAAGCTGCTCCCATTCTTACTTGCACCCTGGCACCTTCACTGCTTTTAACGTTCCTGGCATGATGGTGCAAATAGTGTTGTTGGAGTCACTTGCCAGTTTCATTTGTGACCTTGCTACAAAGAAGATTCTGACAACTCCCAGCAAATTCGTGGAGAGTGCTGAGGCTAATCTGAGCAGCTTTGAGAGGAATGGTTTGGACCTATCGTGGATGAGGGCTAGGCTTCAGGCAGTCGATGGCTTCCTTGAGCATGCAAATAATGTGGTGATGATTGCATCCTTGGAGGAGACTATTAAGGGGTGTGAGGGTACTTTAGAGCAACAACGACAAAAACCTGGCTCAGTTCAGGGAGAAGGACTCCGCGCTTGTTGCTCAGCTGCCTCGGGATGTGACTCTGATGGACTCCTTCATGAAGGGTTTGATTTTACGCATTGTGACTTTGTTATGGCTCTTTTTCTTTATATTTTCGCTATCTTTTTTTTTTTTTTTTTTCTTTTCTTCTTTTCCCTTTGAACATTGTAATCATGCTATGGAAAACTTTGATGTTTAAGAGGAGCAAAGATATTGAGTAGTTGAATCTTACTTCATTGCCTTCCTTTCATTGTCTTTACATATCTTCTAAGAATGAGCAAAACTCTTGCTATGAACAGAACTTCACCATGACTAAGTCTTTACAAGGATAACATTTCACTAAGTATGGAAAACTTTCTTCACACTAAGTATTTACAAGAGTAACAGGTTTACTAAGTGCATGACTAGTTCTGAGCCCATCATCTACTCTTGTCAACTTGTAATACTCGTTACTACTTGCCTCAGCAACTTTGTAGGGGCCTTCTCATTTGGGTGAGAACTTGGAGAATGGTTGCCCCCGCATGATTGCATCCACCGCCTTCCATACCAAGTCCCTCTCATTGAACTCCCTGTTGTAGACACCCCATTTTTGATCGCCCTTAAGACTTAGGTGCCACTGATTGATCACTCAATGATGAGAGTTATACTGTACAAACAGTCAATTTCTCAACAAGAAGAGCTTCTAAATCCCAACCTTACACCTCATTTTGGACCAAAACTATTTTGACCAAAACTATTTTAGACCTTACAACCCTCTCTTTCAAAATATTTTTGAAAATGTTTCTACGATGTTCCGAGACTCGCATTTCGTTTAAAAAATTACACTTTTCGGTAAACCGAGTAAAGACAAAATGGAAATAAATGAAAGAGAGGTGAACTCTTTGAAAAATCTTTTAAACATCTTATCCAGAGGTTTGGAGTTGAATAAAATAGAAGGAGAGGGAAGAAAACTAGTTGGGGAAGAAGTTGGGCTTGAAATCGTTGAGAGATAATTGAGTAGCCTTCACTAAATTAGGCCTATCCTTTTGTACACATGGACTTTAGCTGTGAGGCCACCACCATTGGAAAGTGGACTTCCAGGGCTTCAAATTACACTCAAGAATCTCCTAAAGTCGGGTCCGGATGAGGAAGATATGACTGTTTGAAGTTAGACATCCATCCATTTAAGCTAGAAATGAGCAACTTTCACTCAAATAGAAATATCTCTTTGCACACATAGAATTTAGATGTGAGGCTACACCATTGGAAACTAGACTTCCGGGGCTTCAATTTAGACTCAAGAATGACCTAAAACTGAATCCGGATGAAGGAGATATGCCCGTTTGAAGTCGGACTTGGAAGCAAATTTTTTGTGGCCGACAAGCCATCACTGGTGGACGGCAAGCCACCATTGGTGGACCGCAGGCCACACTTATGGCCTGCCAACCATTGGTGAAAAACCTAGGTATTTTGTGCCAGTTGTCCCCCAAAAGATCCAGCTATTCCAGGCTTGGTATTTTCAACCTGAGGGGCTGTTTTTTTATATATACCAGGCCATCCCTTGTGGTTTAAGGTTACAAAAATTTCCAAAAGTTCCAAAACTTGGAATTCTCTCTCTATCTCTATCTTGCAACCTGTACACCCTCTCTCTACACTTCCTAAACCAATATTGGAGCTCTCCTTTTTGAAATTCTTGAGTCCAAATTTCAGCCTTCGAGAGTGAAAAACTTGTGGTTTGTGAACAAAAGTGTTATTACTCTTCAAGAGGTAAAATTTTGAGCATCTTTGCACTACTTATTTTCTATCTTTTCTTACTAATTTTGAAGTATTTTTCAACTGTTTTTATGGCTGAAGCTTGTGGTTTAAGGCTATTAAAGGTAGAGAGGTTAATCACCCTTCTTTAAACCTTGTTCTCTAAGCCTTTCCACTTGTGTTTTCCATTCTTTTCTCAACTTTTTTTGAGCTTTTTACCATTGATTTTCAGAGTTTTCCAGAGGCTAAAAATCTTGTTTTGGATTCCCAAAAATGAAGGGTTTTAGCCTCCCCTCTTTGTGCTTGTTTCCTAGCTTAATTGCTAAATGTTTTAGCTTGTTATTTTAGCTACTTTTGTGTTCATTCCAGCACATTTTTGTACTTTTTTTGGGCTGTTTTTGGACTGTCTAAATTCTATTTTTTTGGGTTAAAATTGGTGGTTTTAGGCCATTTAAGGTTAGGGCATGGTTCACCCATCTTTATTCCTTGTTTGTAAGGCCTTTCCACCTTTGTTTCCCACTTTCAAACTATCTCTTTTTGGGATTTTGAACACTAAATTTCAGAGTATTTTCAGTGGTAAAAATTATGTTTTGAGGTCTAAATTTAAAGGGGTTAGCCTTCCCTCCTTGTGTCTTGTTTACTAGCCTAGTTTATGCTATGTGTTAACTTAATTTTCTAGCTATTTAGGGTGTGTTTGATTAGACGAATTGGATAAGGGGGGATTAGAATCCATCGGACTTAAGTCTTGGGACTGTGAATCCTCCAGACTATTTGGTTGGATTAGATATGTATCCTGTGTTTGTTTTTTCATGGGATTAGATGTCTGGAAATGACTATTTTTAGTGAATCCAACGTTTGGTTGGACGGACTAGATAGGATAAATGAACAAAAGACTATTTTACCCTTTTTCAATTGTTTACTACGTAATAACAATATTAAACATATCTTTAATATTTTAATTATTTTTAGCTAGATTAAATAAAAATTTATTTTATTTTATTTTTTACACAATTAAATAAATTTATTTTTTAAAAAATAAATAAATAAATAAATAAAATATCAATAAAAATATATATTATTTTTTTAATTAAAATTTTAAATAAATTTGTTTTTAAAAATAATAATAATCAAACAATGAAATTAAATAAAACATCTATTAAATTTAAATAATGAAATAAAATAAAATATAAACAAAATTTTAAAATAAAACATCAATAAAATATCTATAAAAAATTATTTTAAAAAATTAAATAAATAAAACATCAATAAAAAGTTAAATAAAATTATGTTATTTTTAAATTGAGACATTTAAATTTTATTAAATATAATACATAATTAAATAGTAGAGGGTCAAAATGGTCATTTTGACCACCTAATCCCAACAGTGAATAGTCTTCCAAAAACTATCCCATACCCTCCCTAGGACACAATAGTCCCCCATATGGGGAATAAGGAGTCCGGCCGGACATGGAGTCCGGCGGACTAAAAAAAAAATCAAACGGCGGATAAGGAGCACTATTTGGATATCCAAATAGTGGATAGTCCCCCCCCTAATCCGATGAATCAAACACGCCCTTATAGCTTAATTCCAGCATGTTTTAACCTCTGATTTGGACTGTTTTAACTCTTTTTGGGTTGATTAAGTCATTTGAGTCTTGTATTGCATGCTTGTAGTGTAAGGGTCCTCATAAGCTTGGTGTTTTAGGCCTTTAGACACCACTTGTTTGAGTTGATTGCATGTTTTAATGCTTTTCTCACTTATTTTCAGCAAGCATAATCTTTACAACCTCCTTCCTTTCTTCACTCTTTGTTTGTTTTGAGGGTTGTGTCAACCTTAAGATATTTAAGCTTGGGATTGAGGTCCATGCTTAATGGTTTAATCTTCTTTTGAGGGTTCGTTATCAATGGCATGAGATCTCTCTCTTACCTTACATTACTCCTTGTTTGACACTTTCTTCTTTTTAGAGGACTTTTCACCAATGGACTTAATTGGTTAAAGAATGGAAGGGTAATTAAAATAAGTAACTAAAAGTTAAAACTAAAATTGTGCAAAAATAAGAATTTGGTTGTATTTTGGAGTGTTCAATCAGACGTTAATTAAACACAAGGAAAATTAGGGCATTTCATATTCAAAGTGATGAAATGTGCCAATTTTTCTAAAGTCTTCATTGCCCTTGATCATGCATGATAGGATGATGGTCTTTGGTCTCGTTTGTGCATTTATTAAACTTGTACATCTTGGTTCCTTAGCCATTATGCAATGAAATTGCTTGAATTGATGGTTTGATGACCAAGTGTATCACTAATTTGAGATGTTTTGATGATAAGGAGGGATACACAGTACAGACAACCTGTGAGAATACCTTCTCTTTGCTTTGTTTGCTCTCTGTTACAGCAAGAAATGGTGCATCATCAATGGCCGGCCGTCCACTGTTTCTGGCTGGCAGGCCATCATTGTTTGACGGCAACCCCCTGCTGGTGGCCGGCCGGGCACCACCTCTGGCTCGCCAGCCACCAATGAATTTTGAGCAAAATGTTTGTGAAGCAGAGCAACTTTGACCTGGAAGTGGAAAATCAGTGTAAGTGTTGTGCAACAGAGGCTTTCAAAGGCAGACAATGGACGTTCTTCGAGTGGAAATCGAGTATGCATGGACCTTCCTTGCTTCCCGGAACTAGTTAATTAATTTAATTAGCAATTGGTCATTTATTTGTTGTACTTAATTAGTTGTAGCTATTAGTTTGTTTTGTACTTATTTAATTAGTTTAGATTGATTAATTAAATTAGCTTATGTTGTAATTATGTAATTAGTTAGCCAACTAGTTAGTTAATTCAAGTGTTGTAATAATTAGTTAAGTAATTTAGTTAGTTATTCATTTAGTTTTGTAATAGTGAGCTTAATTAACTTTAGCTTAATTAGTTGTTTAGCTTAGCTAGTTTATTCATTCGAACTCTCCTTTGTGAGAGCGTAATGTAATAATGTATATGTCTTCCAACCCCACGTGTTTCTCCTTTTTATTTATCCATTTTTGATGGTTAGATTAGGGGCATCACATTTCAATTAGCATATCGCATGTTTGCATCCATTCATTTGTCTTGCATACACCGAGGCTCAGTTCATCATTCAAACTGGCATTGTCGTTTATTACCTCGTTAAATACATGTTTAAACGCATGCTATGAAATTGTTTCATATAACATGTTAAGTAGCCGAGCCTATTTTAGTCGCATTATTGTATGTGTTGCATTAGTCATATTGCATAGTTAGGAGTCATGCATATTTTTCTAACTCTTTTATTTTATCTTAGCTTGGGGTACTAGGTAAGCTTTTAGTGCTTTAGCATAGTTGCATGAGTGTGAGTGATTACCATGACTAGTATGCTTGCTATGAGGCTAAGTGCTTACTTGTTAAACTGTTTAAGTGCTTGTGGATGAAGGCTTGTTGTTTGAATTTGAATGATTCAATGAATGTACATTTAAGCCCACTTTGTCAAGTGGCAAATTCAAAGCTTTAAGCCTACTTTGTTAAGTGACAAAAATCAAACCTTTTTCAAAAAACAAACACGAAAATTGAATTGTTCCAATTTGAGCAAACTAGTCTATACCTTGTGTGTGTGCGCATCACATAGTAAATACTAGTCTAATAACCGGAACAATAACATATAATGTTGATAAAAATTATATCATAATTAGTAGAGGCTGATCTTTGATCGAACGAACGGGGGTACTCAATTCATGACCTTCCCCTCTCGTACCTAAGTTTCCGAGCCGAGACAATCTTGGTGATGACGGACACATGGCCTTTAGCACAAGTCATGGGTTTTCTAAATTTTTCAAAATAAAATATTTAGGTAGCAATTCTGTATCTGGCAAAGCAGTCCATTTTTGGTAATTTGATTCAAAATCGATTTTTCCAAAAATTTGCCAAATTTGGAATATTTGATGTTTATCAATTTCACATTGCACTTGTGAGATTAGGTTCAGAACCGCAGGAGTCCAAACTGTAGGGCTTCTTTCGAGTTTTCCGAAAGGGGGCGTAAAAAAACTGAGCAACACCTGTGTTGAATAGATTGATTGTAGGTGCAAGCTATGGACTAATGATACTTTTCCATTGACCGTGAGGCCCGATCTCTTCTCTCTTCGACTGCCTCTATGTCGTTCTTTTTGTTGTCTAGAACTAAGTGTGCTGACGTAGCCATTCTTGCTGAGGGTACTGCCAACTCAACTGGTAACACAGCCTAGGATCCATATACTAGAGAAAATGGGGTTGCTTGAGTCGGCTTCCGCTTTGATGTTCTGTATGCCCAGAGTGCTGCAAGGATTTGTTCAGATCATGTGTCGCTTACTTCATCCATCATTTTCCTTAGTATTCAGAGGAGAGTCTTGTTAGTTTCCTCAGCATGTCCGTTCCCTTAAGGATAGTATGGAGTCGACTTATGGTGCTTGATCTGGTAGGTGTCTAGCAATCTTCCCACATGGTGGTTCACAAGGGGGTCCCATTATCAGAAAAACATCACCTTGGGTATGCCAAACCTGTAGATTATGTTTTCCTTGATGAAGTTAGCCACTCTTGCTCCATCTGCTTTCTTCATCAGTATAGCCTCTATCCATTTGGTACTAACTTCAGTCACTGCAAGTATCCATTTGTGGCCTTTGGATTACTGCACTATAGAACATACTAGGTCAAATGCCCAAGTATGAAATGAGTAAGGAGTCTTGATGTTGTGCAGTTCAACCGCCGGTGCCTGTATCAAGTTTACAAACTTCTGGTAAGATTGACATCTCCTTACAAAGGTTTTAGCATCTTCTTCCATTGTCGGCCAGTAATAGCCAAGGTAGATAAAGTGTCCATATAGTCACTGCCCTCCATGATGCTCTACCTTGTGGGCTTCCCTCAACACTTTGTTTGCCTCATCCTTTGATAAACACGCCAAAGGTGCCCCTTCAAAGCTTCTTCAGTACAGCTTGCCTTGGTTAAGGAGGGCTCGCCTCTTAACTCCGATTGCCTCGGCTTTGTTCTCAGGCAGCGTGTTATTTCCAAGGTAGTCAATATATTGCTGTCTCCATTCTTCACTGCTTAAGAAATGGGCTTTATCTTCTTTAGGATGTGTAGACACCCCATTTTTGACCGACCTTAAGACTCAGACGTCACCAACTGAGCGCTCGGTGATGTTGCATATCGTGCTCATTCCGAAGTTTCAGAGTCTCGGCCATGAGCCTTGCCTCCGAACTTCCGGGCTTTTTTGTGCTTTGTCTCGGTTTGCGAACCAGGCTCCGTTTTCTCCGTTTTCTCTTCCCGAAGGGAGGGAGAGGTCTCGCAGATTATCTCTCAGTGGCCGTAGGCTACGTTTCGTGGTCGTAGGCCATTTTTCCCATTTCGGAGCAAGGTTTCCAGTTTTCGGAGTCGTCGGCCGTGTGCCTTGGTTCGGGACCGCTTAACCACCTCCGTTTGCTCCAGTTTCTGGCATACATCTTATTTCCTCCCTTTTGAGGGACATTGTGGACTGAGAGACCAACTTCGTGGTCGAACACCACCTCTGGTGCTTAACAGTCAGTTTTCAGGGCCCCAGGCTGCGCGTTTTGGCCCTCGAACCTTCGATTTGCATCGGTTTGAGTTCATTTTTGGAAAGGACCTTATTTTCATTGTTGTGAAGCTTGTAGAAGGGTGGGAGGCCAGGAATTGTTCTGAGGACCAGTTTTATTCCTTCATCGCCCTCTGTTGCCCGTTTTCCTCGCTAGAAAGCTAGTGTTGACCATTCCCGGGCCACTTTCTTTGGCCCTCAACCACATATTTGTGTTGAACACACCTGGGAGGCCACCAATATGGCATGGCCGGCCATTAACTCTCCCTGACCCTTTTGATCCCCTCTGAAAAGTTGGGTTTTCTCTCTCATGTTTCACTTTTTCAGGGTTTCAACCACATGGCTATGTTGTGCACACATAGGAGGCTACCAATATGGGGTGGCTGGCCACTAATTCTCTTTGACCCTTTTGACCTTGGCCGGTCGGCCAAGGGAGGTGGCCAGCCGGCCACCTAAGCTCCTTAAGCCGGCGGCCGATTCATACAGTGTTCCTTCTTGCAGATATGCCCTCCTTTCCCCCCCTAGATTCTGTATCCGAGGGGGGAACTTTTGGGAGGAAAATTTGAATTTCATATTTCCCCCCTTTTCTCCACTCCTTTGCCTATATAACCAGCACCCCCAGTTGTGTTTTAGAGGTTACAAAAATTGGTTCTAAGCCTCTTGCATTCAATCCCTCTCCCTCTCTATTCCAAGCATCAAAACCCTTTTGTTCTTGGACCATTTCTATACCACCACATAGCACCACCTCTCCATCCTCCTTTCCAACACTTTGAGGCTGTTTTCTAGAGGCTAGGAGCTCCTCTTATTGGTTCAAAAGCTGCTGGTTCATTGGTCTACAAGGGTAAGTCTTCTTCTCCTCTATTCTTGCCTTCCTTTGCTCTATATCTTAGCCTTTGTTTCTTACATTTTTGGGCTCCGACCCAAACTATAAATAGTCATATTTTGAGCTCCTTTTCATATTTGATCAAGTACCTCTTGCTGTTTGAGGTCTCCTATTATCACTTGCCTCTTTAACTCTCTTTTAGGCCTTTTTTTGTATAGTATTTTAGGCCTATTTTTGAGCTGTTTTGGACTTGGTCATAAACTGAAAAATACCTTGTTTTGAGCCTCTCTTCAACATTGTTGAAGTCTGTTTGAGGCCAGAAGCTACCACTTGCCTCTTTGTCCCTCTTTTGGCCTTTTTCTTGCATGATAGTTTAGCCTCACTTGTGTTTATTTTTGTGGCTTGATATAAACTGTAAAGTGCCTTTTTTTGAGCCCCTCTTCAATGTTGTTGAAGGGTTCCTTGCCATTTGGGGCCAGCTTCTGTCCCTTATCTCTTTTCCCCCTTTTAGGGCCTTTTTTTGCATGATAGATAAGCCATATTTGTGATCACTTTTGAGAATTGTTATAAACTGAGAAAAGGCTTTTTTGAAATCATCTTCATGTTTTATTAAGGTTCCATTTTTTTTTGAGGTCATATGCTATCTTGTATGCTTGGTTGCCTCCCATTTTGAGCCTTACATCCTAGCCCTTGTTGCATGCCTTATTTGACCTTCTAGCCACTGGAATCCAATGGATTTCCAATGGCTTTGATGCTATTTTGAGCCTCCAAATTAGAGGGGGGGTGACCCCCTCTCACCTTGGCTTGTTTGATGGCCATCTTGGCCTTTCAAAGCGACCCCATCTTGCATGCTTCCTAGTCACATTCTAGGGTCAATTTGTTGAGTTTTGGGACTACCATATTTGATTTTCAAAGTTGTTTTGAGGCTTCCACGTGTCTATTTTGTATGTGCTTAAGAATCCCTTTGTATGCCCTCTAAAGGAACTCCTCATTTGTGCACGTGTTGGCTGCATTTCCATGGTTATTTGGGCATATTTTGGCATGTTTTATTCATTAATTTTTTCTGGTTTGATGAGTTCTTACTTTCTTCATACACTTGCCATGTAAACTATGTTTGCCCGCCAAAATTGCATGCTAATTTAAGCTGTCTTGCTAGCACCTTTTGGCCTTACTCTAAACTGGAAAAATGCATTTTTTGGGACTGTCTTGACTCTGTCTTTACACTTCATGTTCAAATAATGCATGCTTTGTATAGCTATAAGTCATTCCATGTCCCTAATTTTGTGTTTCGGGGTCCATCTCATGCATCGGGTGCCATGTTTTCATGTTTCGGGGCTGTTTAGCATCATGTTTTAGTGTTGAAGTTTTCATGTTTGCATACCATGTTCCATGCCTTACCATGCTTTGGTAGAGTGGCATTCGTGCCTTAGGTTCGGTCCTCGGTTTGCGTGCATGTGTGCACGCATTTCGAGTGTCCCATTTCCATCTAATGGCCTCTTATGTAAGTGTGGCTGAGGTCCACTTGTGTTGGTGTAAGTCCATTATGCATTGTGTATGCCATTTCGTTTCATAGCATCGTGTATGCTAGGTTGTATGTTAGCACATTGTATATGCCATGTTACCTCGCGCATCGTGTATGCCATTTCATAGCATTGTGCATGTTAGGTTGTATCTTAGTTGCATTCATGCATGTCATGCATATTGCATTGTGTTTGGGATAGGAGTTAGCCCGAGCACGGGAAACGAGGGATGTTTCAGACCGGTGACTAACGTGTCTCAATTCCCAGTCACTGACACTCCGGATTATCCATGATGGAGTCTTGGTCTTGTTGTGTTTATATGTGCATTCATTTCATATTGAGTTGTGCAATTCGACTCCTCGACCATCGTGCATCGAGATGCGTGATTGGTGGCACGAGGATCGAGGCATGCATACATATGTGAAAATACATTGCTATGCTCATTTCCTGCTCTCTGTTGCAGCGAATCAGAAACCGGCAATCCCTTTTGGAGCTTTGCGCAACATTTCGAGCTTAATTGCAAACAAAGGCTAATTGGGGCATCACAGTGGATTTCCACGCAAAGGCAACCCGAACATGCATCATTCGTTATCCGGAGTAGAGTCGAGGCAGTCCCTGGCTTGCATGCCAATTTATTGCTTTCCTAGTTAAGTTTGTTAATTAATTAGGACTTTGTATTTATTCGGACTGTACTATTTATTCGGGACTGTATTATTTATTTGGACCCTCTGCGCGAGGGCAATGTTGTAATAAGTGTGTGTGTGTGTGTGTGATGTATGCCTTCCAACCCCACGTCTTTCTCCCTTTTATTTACCAGCTTATGATGGTTAGATTAGGGCATGTTTCAATTAGCATACAGTATGATAGCATGTTTGCATTTATTCATCTGTTTTGCATGCACCGAGCTCGGCGCATCATACTAACTGCATCTGTATTTCAATTTCAAGTTGAGTACTTGTTAGCTGTTGCATCTCATATGCCATGTTTAGAATAGCCGAGCTTGCTATAGTTGCATTTTTGCATGTGTTGCATTAGGAATTTCTATATAATTAGAATCATGCATGGATTTCTAATTAGCTTCTGTTTTGGCTTGGAGTACTCGGTAAGTTTTTATGCTTTAGTATCCTTGCATGTGTGTGAGTGACTGCCATAATAGCATGCTTACCATGAGGCTATATGCTTATGTGATATAACTGCCTGAATGCTTGTGGGTGAAGGTTGGGTTATTTGGATTGGAATAATGCATTGATTGTGAGTTTTAAGCCCACTAGATAGTGGCAAAACCATGTTTTCTAAGCCCACTTGAGGGTGGCAAAATCTGCATTTTAAGCCTACTTGCGAGTAGCAAACCATCTTTCGAAAAACAAACATGAAATGTTTTGTTCCAATTCAGGCGACCCGGTCTATACTTGTATGCTGTGCGCATCACATAGTAAATCTAGGCTAATAACCAGAATAAGAACGCATAATGTTATCAAAACTAGATATCATGGTTAGTAGAGACCGATCTTTGATCGGGCGAGCGGGGTGCTCACGAAGTGACCTTCTTCAATCGTATCCAAGTTCCCGAGCCGAGGCAACTTTGGTGATGACGGACACGTGGCCTTAGGCACGAGTCAGGGTTTCCTAAATTTCCCAAAAATAAAATATTTAGGTGGCGACTCTGTATCTGGCAAAGCAGTCCATGTTTGGCACTTTTTTCAAAAAATTTGTTTTCTCAAAATGATTTGCCGGATTTGGACTCTTTGGTTTAGATTAAGAACCGTGACAATTTGAATCCGATCTGTAGTGAGCCCAAAATGAACAGAACGGGACTTATCCCTCCCAGGGCATTCGGGGACGTCTACAGTTTCTGGTGACTCTGTTGGGGATTTAGAGAACTTGACTCGAACTCATGATATTTGGTTTTGACTACACTTATGTGTTTCTTTGCATTGCATTTGCATTGGTGCGCTTAGGATATCGTGTTTGCCATTTGTTATTCTTGAACGGTTTGCCGGAGGCTTGTCTTGTCAAGGCATGACCATAAGGCTGACTGGTTGTGGGCTTTGCCAGTATGGAAACACAAGCCCCGGTTTTACCGGGGCACCCTTTTTGACCATTCGACCTACTGCATATTCGAATCCGTAGTGACCATTCTAAACTAGGACAGGTTGCTTACTCGATAGGTTGTTTGAAGCCGCTGCATGCGTAGTGAAACCCTAGCTCCTGACAAAATAGGACAGGGAAACTCTACCCCAACATAGGGGTGTTTTGGCTCTCACTTATCTGTTATGTGCTGTTGGAGTGCGTCTCTACAGGGAATGCATGTATCAGCTTATGAGTTTGGGCATCAGGCCTACGGGCAACAGTCAGTGTTTGAGAATCAGTTATCTGCGGGTATCAAATTCAGTTTTTAGGGACAGTGATTCAGGGATAACGATCAGTGTTTGAGGACAGTGTGTATTCAACTTGTCGACCGTGTGTTGTTATGCCCAACTGTGTGTTGTGTATTTATTTTAAGCTGTTATGCTGTTCGTTTATCTGGTTATTTATTTCTTTTTTGCTTTATTTATCTTTTGCTAGGACAGTTTTAGCACAATTGCTTCCGACCCAGTAGATATTCCCCAAGCACTTTGGACTAGAGGTCGTCGGCTCAATCGATCTGAGGATCTGGTTAACGGACAGCCAGTGTTCCATTCTCTACCCCCAGTTATCAGAAGAAGGCCGAGAAGACGCAGTGTGTCTGAGCAGAGGTTACCGAGCAAAGGGCCTACCCTAGCAAAGGAACAAATCGCTGAGGTCTTAGTTTCTGCTATAGAGATACACATACCAGTCAGTCAATAGGATCAGCAGAATTTGGCCGGGATGGAAGAAATGATGCGATAGCTCCAAGAGAGCATGAAGCAAATGCAAGAGGACGCTGTCCACCAACCGGAGTTCGCTAAACAGCAGGCCACAATCATGGCCCAGCAGGCGGAGCTAATTACCCAGCTTCAGCAGCAAGCCGGAGCATCAGCCTCACACCCAAACCCTCCCCCACCAAGAGTCCCCCTACCCGAGCAAACACCAACTGTCCAAAATGTCCTGCCAAACATCCAAAACACCTTGCCAAATGTCCAGAACATCCAGGAGGACACAGACATTCCAACGGGGCCAGCTCCACCCCTACTTCCACCTCAACTGCCCAAAACCCATACACTCGCCAACCACCCGGATTCTCCCTTCGAGTTCGAAATAGATCATACAGCACTGAAACTGAGCAAGCTCGAGAAGCTATTCAAAAAATCCCAGGGGGTGAAGGCTATTCTGGATATCAAGGACGGATATACCGATGTGGCTGTGACCTTACCGGATAGATTCAAAATGCCGCAGATTGATCGCTTCGATGGATCTAGTGATCCCATGGTCCACCTTCGACTATTCTCAGATATACTATGACCAATGGGCCTAACCAGACCCCAGAAGCTTTCGCTATTTGGCCAAACATTGTCAGGAGTAGCCGCCATTTGGTATGCGAAGTTGGAGGATGATGTCAAGCAGAGTTGGGACGAAATAGCCGAGGCCTTTGTTGCGTAATACTCTTACAACACCCAAATTGAGATTACCACTCGTGATCTCGAAACAACAAGGCAGGAACCCAAGGAGAGCTTCTCGGATTTTGTGACCCGATGGAGGGCGAAGGCCTCAATGATGACTTTAAGACCCACTGATAAGGACTAGATCAGGATGATTGTGCGCAATCTCTAACCAAAACTGATGCAAAAGATGATTGTGCTTCCCTTCCCTACCTTTTCGGATCTGCATGAGATGGGGGTACAAATCGAGGATGCAATGAAACAGGGTCTGATTGACCAAGACAGGGAACAACCCCGGAGAACTTTTAACCGCAACAACAACGCAGGCCCGAGTGGCGCTACAGCTACAAGAACTTCGGAGGTTAGCATGGTCGCCACCATTTCCCCTCTCCTTCCAAGGCCCATGGCAGCCACACCCTTCTCCGGTGCATCCGGAAGCAGTACCCAAACCATTAAATACCAACCCAGAGACCAAAGAAACTTTACCCCATTGTACATGCCTTTGTCCAAAGCTCTAGGGGTCTTAATCAGAAAAGGGCATCTAAAACCCCTGGAGCCGAGGCCGTTACCAAATCCACTCCCCCCCACTCATAACCCAGCCAAATATTGCGCATATCACCAACAACACGGTCATGACACCGACTAATGCTTCAGATTACGTCATGAGATTTAGGATCTCATTGACAAACAGGTGATTTTGCCGCCAGAAAGACCCAACGTTACAACCAACCCACTCCATACACACAACCCAGCTCCACCTTCCAAAAGAGTTAACTTTATCCAGACTGGGGTCATATCTTACGATCCTAGCATCTATATCACCCCTTCCCATCTACCTAAGTCGGAGGTGCTCCTTCCCAACTGCACTGACTTTTTGTGCATGTTGGACATCTCTACAACCCAACCTGGGCCAATGGTGGTGGTCGTGGAAAACAATGCAAGAGAGATTGCAAAGGAGGATGGAGCTGTTGAGGTAGGGTTTGAGCAGTCTGGGAATTTCGCTAGGGGAGCCTACGATCCGAGTGAGTACATCCTGTCAGTGGGCCAGTCTGAGCCAAGTATAGAATTGCTAGAGAGAGCAGAATTGTGTGTGATCCGGGGGGACAGATGTGAGCAGGGGACGGATGATCTGACGGCCGTAGAAGAGGACTTTGCCAACCTACAGTTTTTCAATGACCAGGAATCATGAAGCGCATCAGTCAACTGGTTTGATTATGAGGAATCGGCAGAGGCCACTGGATGGCTGGATGATCAACTAGATGTGGTGAAAGAGTTCCAACCAGGACAGGGCCCAGCAGGGGCGAATGTATCAGTGATGGCCGGAAGGGTCGAGAGTCAGAGCACATTGCCGGACGGAAGGCACCGGTACAAAGAATTTCGCTCAGAACAGGGGCATTGTGGATGCACGAAAAACTAAACAACAAACTGCACTAACGCAGGTAGAACAAGAAAAGATTTGGGATTCTGAGAGAATTCGGAAAGCTAAAACCCATGAAGGAATTGAAAGTGCTGTGGGCACGAAGACAGAAGATGCTGTGAACACAAGGGCTGAAAGTGCTGCAAGTACAATCATGCCGGAGCCAGACAGGTGTCTTTCGAATGCCAACGGAATGTGGTGGGAAGACACAGACGATGATTGGGAAAGCAATCAACCAGATGACACCTGGTACCTCGATGAGGTTGGCCACATGACAAGAAGCGGGCGGTACTTCAAGGCCCCGTACCTAGACCAACCCGAGGCATCTGGGAAGGACAAGGAAGCTAAGAAGTAGAGAGAGAAGCAGATTGAAGAGGAAGCTGTGCTGAGGCAGTTAAAGAAGATACAAGCAGACATCTCCATCTAGGGACTGCTTATGGCGTCACGAGTGCACAGGCAGGCTATCCTATCTGCTATGGACAAGGCTAAACTCTCTATTGATACCACACCAGAGCAGCTAGTTGGACTGGTCTTTCCGAGAGGAGGTTCCCCGACGTTAACCTTTTCAGATAAAGAACTGCCGCCTGAGGGCACAAATCATAACAAACCCCTCTACATCTCCGTGGAATGTAGAGACAAGTGGGTGCCAGTGGTTTTTGTCGACACAGGATCCGCCATTAATGTGTGCCCGCTGGCGACAAAGATATGTAATCGGGTTAAAGCCCGGACTTCGTCCGACTACTTAGGTGATCGAGCCTATGATAACACCAAAGAGAGGTGATGGAGATCACAAAATTCGACCTGTAGGTCCAGGACAACACAACGTTGAATTTCATGTCTTGGACATTCCTGCAACCTTTAATTTACTCTTGGGGCGGCCGTGGTTGCACCAGGTAAAGGCAGTCTCTTCCACTCTATATCAGATGGTGAAGTACCCCTATGGAAAGGGAGTAGCCATTGTTTTTGGGAATTCATCGATTCATCCACCTCCGGAGGTATCTACACCAGTCCTAGAAATTGAGCACGGCATAGAGGACGTGTTTCTATCATGTTTTACTTTGGCTGAGGCTCGAGTTGTGCAGAATATCATGGCTGTTAATGAGGGAGTGTACGTCAGTGCTCAATCCGTATACCTCATGAACAAGCTACAACACATCCCTGGGATGGGATTGGGAAGGAGTGGTCGGAAGGGCGTCGCAGCATTGGCCGAAGTGCCACACAACCCTCATACCTTTGGCTTGGGTTACCTGCCCACCAAAAAGGATTGGATACGAAAGGGGAAGGAAATGGCTGAGAGAGCCAAAGCAAAGAAGGCAGGAAAGCCTTTTGACTTAATGCACAGGTCCATTCAGGGTACCCTGAACGGACGTTTCGTCCGGGAGGGGGAGGACTTTTCGTTTTGTGGCTTTCCCGAGCCGTGGCTGAACGCGGAGAAGAAGCGCGTGTCGGGCTTTGAAATTTTCTTTGATCTACAATTACCTGGGGATGACGTTGCCGAAGAGCAGACAGACCCATCAGCTGAGGTTGAGCAGTGTAACGCAGAGGACGCCGAAGGCGCTGAAATTGAAATGGGGGTAACACTGGCAAGTCTACTCTCAGATCCTCCGATTGACCATGAGTGCTTGGGGGATAACTTCTCGGTCTCCATGATTGGGGATGAAACGGCTATGGGCCTACCAGCAACTATTTTGGATGCATTTATCACACCCTCTCTCACTTGGCAATACGAGGAGGGATTTTTGTCCAGTAGCACCGGGTCAGGTAGTGAGCCGGAATCTGATTCCACCGAATCTTGTGAGTCGGAATCAGGTTCCAGCTCGACTGAGTCTGAGTCTGGTAATCTTGGGAATGATAACCCGGATGCCACAGTTTTGTCCAGGTCGTCTTTTTCTTTCGCATTTGAGTTTGTTGTAACCGAGAATTCGGACGATTTGGATGTGCTTAATGAGAATCAAGTAACTATGGTATCTGAGTACTTTTCTGTACCCTTGATTTATTGCATAAATTCAGACTTTCAAAATTTTGATGAAAACGACGAGGAAGAAATTCCTCAAGTTTTGCAACACTTAATTAAGCAAGAGCAGAAGAGATTTGTTAAACCCCTAATGGATGAAATCACTACTGTGAATATTGGTACTGAGGAGGACCTGCGGCTGGTCCAAATCGGGTCCACGTTGTCTTCGGAGGAACGCGAGCGCTTAGTCGCTTTCTTAAAAGATTTCAAAGATGTTTTCGCGTGGTTCTATGAAGACATGCCTGGGATCGATCCTGAGATTATACAGCACCGGATCCCTCTTGACTCTGAGGCCTGACCTGTCAAGCAAAAGCTCAGGAGGATCCGCCCGGACTGGGCTCTCAAGATTAAGGAAGAGGTCACCAAGCAAATTGATGCAGCCTTCCTGCTGGTATCCGAATACCCGACTTGGTTGGCCAACATCGTTCCAGTGCCGAAAAAGGATGGCAGAATCCGAGTATGCGTGGATTTCAAGGATTTGAACAGAGCTAGTCTGAAGGACAACTTTCCCTTGCCGCATATCGACGAGCTAGTGTACTTCACAGCAGGGCATGCTTTGCTCTCATTCATGGATGGCTTCTCAGGATACAATCAGATAGTGATGGCACCAGAAGATATGGAAAAGACTGCATTCACCACCCCGTGGGGAACATACTCCTACAGAGTAATGCCGTTTGGGTTGAAGAATGCTGGAGCTACTTATCAACGGGCCGCGACCACAATATTGCATGACATGATCCACAAAGAGGTTGAGGTGTATGTGGACGACATGATTGTCAAGTCCAAAGAAAGAGAGGGCCACTACACCGCCTTGCAAAAGTTCTTCCAAAGGATCAGAGAATTTCGGTTGCGGTTGAATCCTCAGAAATGTACGTTCGGTGTTACAGCGGGAAAAATGATGGGGTTTCTGATTACACAGAGAGGTATCGAAATCGACCCTTCCAAAATCAAGGCCATTCTAGAAATGCCCCCACCAAGGACTGAAAAGGAGGTGCGAGGCTTTCTGGGTAAAGTGCAATTCATAAGACGGTTTATCTCAAAATTAACCTTAACTTGTGAACCACTTTTTGGTCTACTGAAGAAAGGCAAGAAATTCCAATGGAACGGTTGATGCCAAGCTGCTTTTGAACAAATCAAGGAATACTTACAGAACTTACCTGTAGACGTCCCCGAACGCCCCGGGAGGGTTAAGTCCCGTTCCCTTCATATTGGGGTCACTACAGTTCAAGGACTCAAATGTCACGGTTCTTAATCTTGAACCAAAGAGTCCAAATCCGGCAAATCGATTTTGAAAACAGATTTTTTTGAAAAGAGGTGCCAAACATGGACTGCTTTGCCAGATACAGAGTCGCCACCTAAATATTTTTAAATGGAAAATTTAGGAAACCCTAACTCGGTGTCAAAGGCCACGTGTCCGTCATCACCAAAGTTGTCTCGGCTTGGAAACTTGTGTACGATTGGAGAAGGTCACCTCGTGAGCACCCCCGCTCGCCCGGTCAAAGACCGACCTCTACTAACCACGATATCTGATTTTGAAAACATTGTGCGTTCTTATTCCGGTTATTAGCCTAGGTTACTATGTGATGCGCACAGCATACAAGTATAAACTGGATCGCCTGAATTGGAACAAAACATTTCATGCTTGTTTGTTTGAAAATGGTTTGATGGTGCTACTCGCAAGTAGGCTAAGACGTGGATTTGCCACCCTCAGGTGGGCTTAAGAAAACATGATTTTGCCACTATCTAGTGGGCTTTAAAACAAACATTTAATGAATTGTTCCAATCCAAATAACCCAACCACCACCCACAGGCATTCAAGCAGTTATATCACATAAGCAAATAGCCTCATGGTAAGCATGCTATCATGGCAGTCACTAACACACATGCAAGGATGCTAAAGCATAAAACTCACCGAGTACTCCAAGCCAAAACAGAAACTCATTAGAAATCATGCATGATCCTAAATACAGGATTGCCTAATGCAACACATGCAAAAATGCAACTATAGCAGGCTCGGCTATCTTAAACATGGCATATGGAATGCTACAGCTATCATGTATTCAACTTGGAATTGAAATACAAATGCGGTTAGTATGATGCGCCGAGCCCGGTGCATGTAAAACAGATGAATGAATGCAAACATGCTATCATACTGTATGCTAATTGAAATATGCCCTAATTTAACCATCATAAGCAGGTAAATAAAATGGAAGAAAGACGTAGGATTGGAAGACATACATCACACTCACCCACACTTATTACAATTTTGTTCGCTACAGAGGGTCCGAATAAAATAATATACAGTCCCAAATGAAAGAATAGTACAGTCCAAATAATACAGTCCAAATAATGTACAAATTCCTAATTAATTAACAAATTAACTAAGAAAGCTGTAAAACTGGCATACAAGCTAGGGACTGCCTTGATTCTGATGAATGATGTATGTTTAGGCTGCCTTGCGCGGAAATCCACTGGGATGCCCCAATTAGCCTCTGTTTTGCAATTGTTCTTGGAAAGCGCCAAGCCCTAAGATCGCCGATTCTTGATTCTTGATTTTGCTGCAACAGAGAGCAGGAAAGGGGCATAGCAATGTATTTTCACAAATGTATGCATGCCTTGATCCCCGTGCCACCAATCACGCATCTCGATGCATGATGGCCGAGGAGTCGATCTACACAATTCAATATGGAATGAATGCACATGAAAACTCAACTAAACCTAACTCCATCATGGATAATCCGGAGTGTCGGTGACTTAGGAATTGAGACACGTTCCGTCACTCGGAGTACGAAACGTACCTCGTTTTCTGTGCCCGGGCTAACTCTTATCCCGAATACGATGCAATATGCATGATATGCATGAAATGCAACTAAGATACAACCTAACATGCGAAAGGCTATGAAATGGCATACACGATGCACGAGGAAACATGGCATACACAATGCGCTAATATACGGCCTAGCATACGCAATACCAACACAAGTGGACCTCGGCCACACTCACATAGGAGGCCATAATGATGAAAATGAGGCAACTCGAGATGCGTGCATGCGTGCACGCAAACCGAGAACCGAACCTACGGCACGGAATGCCACTCTAACAAGACATGGCAAAACACAAAAAATGGCATACTATCATGCAAAAATCAGAGGTAAAATGAGATGCAAAACAGCCCCGAAACCCGGTAAAAAGAAACCCGATGCATGAAACGAGTCCCGAAACACGGGTTTTGGCGCATGAAATGGCTTGTAACTATACAATGCATACATAATTTGAATATGAAATGAAAAGACAGAAGCAAGGCAGCCCCGAGAAAAGCATTTTTATAGTTTAGAGTGAGGCCAAACAGTGGCCCAAGTAGGGCTAAATTAGCATACAAAAATGGCTCCGCAAGGGAGGTGATGAAGCAAGTCACAAATTGTGACCCCAAATAGAGAAGGGGCCTTCTACAATATTGAACAGGGGAAAAAAATATGAGGTTTTACAGTTTATGACAGGTCCCAAAAACAGATACAAGTATGCCAAAGATCTCATGTAAGAAATGAGCCAACAAAGGGGCAAAGAAGCAAGTGGTGCATGGAGGTCTCAAAAAAGTGAGGGCCCTTCAAAAATGTTGAATAGGGGCCAAAAATAAGGCTTTTTACAGTTTATCACCAGCCCCAAAACAGTATACAAATAGGCTCAAAATATCATGCAAAATGAGGCCACCAAAAGGGCTATAACATGAAGTATACAAAGGGTGTCTCAAACAACCATAGACCCTTAATGAGACATGAATAGGGGGTTAAAATAAGGCTATTTTCAGTTCGGACCAAAGTCCAAAAACAGAAGGTCAATAAGCTAATAAATCATGCAAAAAAGGGGACCAAAGAGGGGTACAATGGCAAGTGATACATGGAGGTCCCAAACAGTGGTGAGCCCTTCTTCAATATTGAATAAGGGATCAAAATAATCTCAGTTATAGTTTATATCATGCCTCAAAACAGATTACACATAGGTCAAAAATACTATGCAAGATAATAGCATACAAAGGGATATTGAAGCAAGTGTAAAATGGGGGTCCCAAACAGGGTAAGACCCTTAATGAAATAGAAAAATAAGCTCAAAAAAATGACATTTCCAGTTATGGCCGGAGCTCAAAACAGTAAGCAAAGAGGGCTAAGAAATGGTACAAAAATGAGCTAGAAAATGGGGAAATGGTGCTTACCCTTGAAGACCAAGCCTTGGCTGCCTCTTGGACTGAGAAATGGTGCCTCCTAGCCTCTGAGAAGACCTCCAAGCTTCTGGAAATGGAAGTGGTAGTGTAGTGCTAGGTGGTGGTGTGAAAAAGGGGTAGAACTTGGTTGTTTTTTGAGGGTTAAAGAGAGAGATGGAGGGAGGTATGTATATGCAAGCTCAAGGAAAATTTTTCAACCCTTGGACCAATGCTGGAGGCTGGTTATATGGACCAAAGAGGGGGAGAAAAGAAGGGAAAAAATGGGGGGAAAACAAGCCAAGTTTCCCCCCAAAAGTTGTCCCCCCCGGATACAGATTTTTGGGGGGAAAAGAGTATACAGCTGTAATGTACTCACCTTGAGGAGCAAGGCCGGTGTTTTGAGCTCTGGTGGCCCGGGCCGCCAGGTCAAAAAGGCCAAGGTGAATTAATGGCCGGCCACCACAAATTGGTGTCCTCCCAGATGCCCTCAACATAGCCCTGCGGTTCAAAATTGGAGGAAGTGAAACAGGAGAGAGAACAAGCCATTTTTCAAAGGGGTTCAAAAGGTTCAAATGGAATTACTGGCCGGCCATGTGATATTTGTGTCCTCCCAGGTGTGTACAACACAAATATGTGGTTTGGAGCTGAAGAAAGTGGCCTTAGGGTGGTCAACATTGGCTTTGGAGTGAGAAAAATGGGCATCGGAGGGCGATGAAGGAATATAACTGGTCGTTGAAACAATTACTGGCCTCCCACTCTTCTATAACCTTCCTGGTGATGAAACAGAGGTCCCTGCCAAAAATGAACGAAAACCGATGCAAAAAGAAGGTCCGGGGGCCGAAACGCGCAGTCCGAGGCCCCGAAAACTGACTGTTAGGCAGTGGGAGTGGTGTTCGACCACGAAGTGGGTCTCTCAGACCACAGTGTCCCTCAAAAGGGAGTAAATAGGATGCATGCCAAAAACCAGAGCAAACGGAGGTGGTTAGACGGTCCCGAACCGAGGCACATGGCCTGACGGCTCCGAAAACCGGGAACCGGGCTTCGAAATGGAAAGACTGGCCTACGATCACGAAATGTAGCCCACGGCCACTGAGAGATGGTCTACAAGACCTCTCCCTCCCTTTGGGAAGAGAAACAGAAAAAACCGAGTTTGGTTCGCAAACCGAGGCAAGGCACAGAAAAGCCCGGAAGTTCGAAGGCAGGGCTCACGGCCGAGACTCTAAAACCTCTGGACGAGCACGATATGCAACATCACCAAGCACTCAATCGATGATGTCTGAGTCTTAAGGTCGGTCAAAAATGGGGTGTCTACAGTTGCCCCTCTTTGACAAAACTCAGAAGTCACAAGTGACGGGAGTGAATGTCAAAGCCCAAAGACGACCCATTTTTGACAAGGCCGAAGACTTAGACAATCATACAAGATGAACAGAGATATGCCCGCAGGCGTGCCCGCAGGCAAGGGGGCAAAATGCAAAGCGATATGCACAGAGCCATATGTAACTTAATGATCATGCAAATGCAGCAAGCTGTAATGAAGCAAGTATTCGCAAATAGATGCAACAGTTTTAAGCAAGAATGCAAAGCAACAACTACATTTCATGCAGTTAAGAATGTGGAGAATTGTTCAACTCTCGTTACATCTCACACGGAGAAGATACGATACCTGCGCGATTCGTCTGGTCGCACCAGTTTCGAATTAACCATACATACAATATCGTGCCTGCGAAAGAGAGAAACTCAACAAGCACAACATGTTTAGCAAGATATATCCAATGTGATATCGAAAGTTTGACAGAAGCGGTGTTGGTGGGTGAATGCATCGCAGTGCGAGAAAGGAGCGTACGTGACAACGCAAGCTTAAACACAGAGGCATGGTAATATCAAGAAAACATGCATGACAATGCAAGTATGTTCATGAGAATGCAAGTTATGTGCATGATAATGCAAAACGAGCATAAACTAGGGTGCACGTTTGTTACGAAACAACGAGCAAGGAAACGCGCGTTTCGGCGAAGGCAACTCGATCGTGGCCTCTGGTTCACCCTCGGAGGGGTTACAACATGTTTTGAAAAGGATACACTTTGATTTTGATGAATAATGATGAGACACATGTCAGAAATTGAAGCTGAAGTTTTGGCGGAGCGATTTCGTGACAGAAAGTGCACTTTTCTTGAACTTTTTCAAGTCCCGGGAACTCCAATCTTCCTCAAAATTTGCAGAGAGCTAGGTGAGCATGTGGGGAACACCACCGGCCAGTTTCTTTCCCCTGGGGAGGCCACCGGCCAGGTTTCAAAAAGAGAATGGCCGGCCAGCCAGAAAAGGTGGCCGGCCAGCCACCTGCCCAAATCCGTGGGTAATTTGGTCTTTTCACCTTCTTTTCTTTAAATCTACTTACCCAAACACTTTGAGCTCATAACTTCAGGTCCGAAATCATCTTCTCCTCCCTCCCAAACCATTTTCCTCTCCAGATCTGAGCTCTATACGCGTTTTTCAACCCCCCCACGCAAGTTGTTTTCGCAAAAACTTTCAGTTTTAAACACTTTGAACCGATTAAATTTTGATTTCGGGGCTTCTTTTCTCATTTTCGCCACTTGAGATAAGTTTGTCTCAACATTTGGAAGATTTTCTCGGGGGTTGACTTTTGTTGACTTTTTCATTTCCCGAGAGTTGACTTTTGTTGACTTTTTCCAATTTTGGCTCATTTTTGCTCCTTTTTGCAGATTTTCTAAAATGGCCGGTCATTTTCCTCACGGCGGAGGTCCTCCGGGTGCCGGGGATGATTTTGATGTCATGACTCTGCCTCCGAGCGTTAGACCCTTCATTAAAGAGCAGACGCCTCACCGACACGTTCTTCCAGCGCCGTTTTTACTTCACTGACTTTAATGAGCGAGCACCCGGAGATCTGCTTTTGCGGGAGCCAGAGTATCACCTCTCCCACGAGGCACGAGAGGTATTTACTTCGTTTTTTACCTTTTCTGCAACATATTTTGTGTTTTTCATGCACTTCGTGTCTTTGCCATGTTTGTTTGCTCATTTTGAGTAAGCAGCTTATTTAGAATGTTTAGTTGACACAGCATCCTGTTTTCATTTTGAACACGCAATTCAATCACTTGAATTTCTGAACACTGGGCCCATAAATTGATTGTGGACGCACGGCACACACCGGTAGGGAATTGAACACACGGCCCAATACTTGAATTCTGAGATAAACACACACAGTCCATTCTTTGATGTCGAACACACAGTTCATTGTTGAGGTGAACACATGGCACACACTGATTGAGAGTTGAACACGTAGCCCAAACATTTGTAATGAACACGCAGCCCATATTTTGATGTCGAACACACAGCTCGTCGTTGAGGTGAACACACGGCACACACTGATTGAGAATAGAACACGCAGCCCTAACTCGGATTTTCTGAACATACAGCCCAAATTAAAGGTGAACACGCAGCACACACTGATGTAGAGTAGAACACACAACCCTAACTCGAATCTCCTGAACACACAGCCCAAATTGAAGGTGAACACGCAGCACACACTGATTGAGAGTAGAACACGCAGCCCTAACTCGGATCTTCTGAACACACAGCCCAAATTGAAGGTGAACACGCAGCACACACTGATGTAGAGTAGAACACACAGCCCTAACTCGGATCTTCTGAACACACAGCCCAAATTAAAGGTGAACACACAGCACACACTGATGTAGAGTAGAACACACAGTCCTAACTCGGATCTTCTGAACACACAGCCCAAATTGAAGGTGAACACGCAGCACACACTGATTGAGAGTAGAACACGCAGCCCTAACTCGGATCTTCTGAACACATAGCCCAAATTGAAGGTGAACACGCAGCACACACTGATTGAGAGTAGAACACGCAGCCCTAACTCGGATCTTCTGAACACACAGCCCAAATTGAAGGTGAACACACAGCACACACTGATTGAGAGTAGAACACGCAGCCCTAACTCGGATCTTCTGAACACACAGCCCAAATTGAAGGTGAACACGCAGCATACACTGATTGAAAGTAGAACACGCAGCCCTAACTCGGATTTTCTGAACACACAGCCCAAATTGAAGGTGAACACGCAGCACACACTGATGTAGAGTAGAACACACAGTTAAACATTTTACTTCAAGACGTAGCCTATTTACTTGCACACAGCTTATTCATTTCATTTGCACACAGCTCATTCATTTTATACTGACACATGTATTCATTCTGAATGCAGGTTGGTTCTCGCACTGTGCGGGGATACGGCTCCACCGCTGCTAGAGATTGGTATGCTGAGCTCCCGGAGGCCGTCCGAGATTTAGTAGATTTGGCAGGGTTCGGGTCCTTCTGTGTTGGGTTATCGCGTTATCCTGCCAGAAAGACACTGATGGCAGCTTTGGTGGAGAGATGGTGGGACACCACCAACTCCTTTCATTTTTCCGCCACTGGGGATTTGACTATGACCCCACTGGATTTTGCTGTATTGACTGGCCTGGACATAGGTGGTTGGCCCATTCCTTACGATGAGGACATGGGCGAATGGGAGGCCGCTTGGATACATTTGCTGGGGGCCCACCCGCCTGTTAACAGAGCTTCCGGGAGAGTCCGATACACCTGGTTCTCTTCCCATTTTCGGAGGGAGATGATGGAGCCCGGGACTCCTGAGGAGGCAGAGCAATATGCTCATGGTTTTCTTATGTTCCTCTTCGGGACTACTCTGTTCGCCGATAGAGGGAACACGGTTGGGCTGTATCTGTTGAGCGCTCTGGTTGACCTATCACAGGTCGGTCGGTACGACTGGGGTGGCGCCGGCCTGGCTACCCTTTACTGCTACATGAGCGCGACCTCCCGCGGGCAGGGAGACTTACTTGGCGGTTATTGGAGAGCCTGGGAGGTACTTTCTGTCCTCTTGATTTACATTTCTGCTCCTCATTACTTGTACATTGCACACAACGCACTTTACACTCTATATTCTCGCCTCAAGATCGTGTATTTACATTCTCAGACCGCTTTCCTCAGTTATGGGTCTACGTATATTTCTCGACGTTAGCCCGAGAGTTGGTGGTGGCAGGGGCCCTCATGAACCCGTACTCGGGTACCGAGGGCGACGAGACCCCGAGAGACTCTCTTTTATCTACGGCAGTATTTTGACACTGTGCGGACGACGGAGGTATTTCAAAACTCTCAGTCCCTTCCGTTTTCATCTTTGATCTGCCCCGTATATTACCAATTTCTGATTGGTTTATGCACTTGTTATCCGCAGATTACATGGCAGCCCTGGGCACCCTTGGGTGATGGTCTCCGATTCGATTATCTTGGGAGGATCGGGCACCTCGATCTGACAGATCTGCTCGAAGGACCGGTTGGTAGAGCATGGTTTCTGGGGGAACGCTTTTTGCGTCAGGTATGGGTTTACACTTCTCAGGACCCTCGCGGACCCCGGTCGATGTATGCGGATTTTGATAGGCTCTCTTCGGGATGTTGTTAGTGCTATCTTTGGGCGATGCTTTGCTACATCTTGAGGAGGGGGACTATGCCACTTATCGCCACGTAAATCTGATGCCTCCCTTGACGGGAGTGCGTACTCCATCACTGAGGCCTGCTGGTGTGCCATTTTTGAGTCAGGCTCGTGCTACAGATATCCCTTCCTCCAGCAAGGCTGGTACGTCTAGAGGTAGGGGGGTCGGTTCCCCCAATCCCTCCGACTCTTTATCATCCTGGGTGGCCAGACATGCCGACCGAGTTGACGAGTTGGCGATTTGGGGTTCCTTACCAGGTCTCGCTAGAGCCTCTCCTTCCTGACCATAGATATGTCAGAGATCCTGATTCACCACCGGTATGCTTTACAGCTTTGATTTATCAGTCAGATACTTGGACATTCATTCCTTTACTAATAGTTTTGCATCTATATCTGCAGCCTCCTGTTGAGTACGTGGATGAGATGCTTGGAGTGATGGCTACATTTGAGGGCATGATCCTGCGGAGGGAGGCACAGCTGGCCATTATGGGTGTGCAGGTACTGTTCATTTTTCTTGCATTTATCATATTTCTGATGACACGCTGAATTTGAACATTCTACTGCATTGATAGGCTGTTTGTGTAGAACACATCTGACACAGACCCCACTCATATACTGTACTTGCACCTGTTTTTCACATTTGAACTGATGTATTGAACTCTTCACTTTCAGATGCCTCCTGTATATGCTCCGCCGTGGGCCGAGCCACCCGGGCATTCTCAGGGAGGTCGATCATCTGGACCTTTTCGATGCGCTGGGCCATCTGGGCCCTTTCGAGGAGCTGGGCCATCCAGGCCTTTTCGAGTAGCTCGAGGAGGGTCCTCTCGCAGATGCAGGGCACATATTATAGAGGCGGAGCCCGATAAGAATGAGGAGGAGGAGGTCGCAGATCGTCAGTCGGAGACATCCGCTGAGGAGGGGGATTCCGGTCTTGGTTCCGGGAGCAGAGGCGAGGTTGAGGGGGATCCTGAGGATGACAGCTTTGACCCTGATGATGATGGTGGTGCAGAGATTCTCGCTCCCGAGGGTATTGATGCTGCTATTTCCTGCTTTATTTTCCTTTTTGCTAGTAGTTTGTAGCACTTTGCATATTGTTAGGCAGTTTTATTTTCTGTAAAACTTGTACCTTTATTTGTAAAAGGAAATATGATGGGGTGAAACAGCTTTTGAAAAAGTGTTGTATTTTTTATGCTCTCAGCATCACATCGCATCATTTTGCACAAAAATGGGATTGAATGGAAATGTGCACTGTGTATTTACCGGGTCAGGTAATGAACTGACGCAACAAATCAAACAACTCGACTTACTAAGAAATAACAGAATCTTAGCAAGTTTACAACTCGATAAGCAAAATACAACAATGTTAACGACTCGATAAACAAGACTTAACAAAATTGCGTAAACAAAGAGTAACAACTCAAAACACAAAATACAACAGCTCGACAAAACTTACAACTCGATAAACAAAACGACAACTCGATAAGCAAAAATTACAACTTTGATAAACAAAACAAAGCGTACTTCGGACGGTCTGGGCAACGGAATGCATCCAAAATAGAGGGAAATGGAGGCCTTCGATACATCCAATGCTTGGAAATGCCTAGAACTTTCCTTTGGAGGGCAAAACAAGACCAAAGGCATACATTGGAGCATGGCTGGCCACTTTTTGGAGCTGGCCGGCCAGTTTTTTGTATCTGAGGGGAGAAATGTGGCCGGCCAGCTAGAAAAGGTGGCCGGCCGGCCACTTATTTCAGCAGCCGTCAAATTTTTGACATGTGTCCCCTGAATAGTGTCCCATCCTCTATAAAAGCTCCAACCTCAAGACTCATTCATTTCATCACTGCTTTGTACAAAAAATGGAGGCATTTCTCATAGAAAATCTCACATCTTGGATCTCTTCTCTAGATGGCTCAGAAAAGTTGAATTTCCGAGGTTTCGGCTTGAATGCACTATTCCCACTGAGCCGCACTCCGCTGCACTTTCCCTTCCTCCATGCCGCGACGAGGTTTTGGAACCCAGTGACGCATGTTTTCAGGTTCGGCGGGCAAGAGGTATGTCCAACTTTTGAAGATTTTCAGGTTTTGATGGAATCTGAACGCTGTGAAGAAATTCTGCCTCAATTTCGCTTTGGCCACGCCCAAGTGTAGACGTCCCCGAACGCCCCGGGAGGGTTAAGTCCCGTTCCGTTCATATTGGGGTCACTACAGTTCAAGGACTCAAATGTCACGGTTCTAAATCTTGAATCAAAGAGTCCAAATCCGGCAAATTGATTTTGAAAACAAATTTTTTGAAAAGAAGTGCCAAACATGGACTGCTTTGCCAGATATAGAGTCGCCACCTAAATGTTTTTTAATGGGAAATTTAGGAAACCCTGACTCGGTGCCAAAGGCCACGTGTCCGTCATCACCAAAGTTGCCTCGGCTCGAGAACTTGAATACGATTGGGGAAGGTCACTTCGTGAGCACTCCCGCCCGCCCGGTTAAAGACCGGCCTCTACTAACTATGATATCTGATTTTGAAAACATTGTGCATTCTTATTCCGGTTATTAGCCTAGGTTACTATGTGATGCGCACAGCATACAAGTATAGACCGGGTTGCCTGAATTGGGACAAAACATTTCATGTTTATTTTTGAAAGATGGTTTGCTACCCGCAGGTAGGCTTAAAATGCAGATTTTGCCACCCTCAGGTGGGCTTAAAACACTTGATGAATTGTTCCAATCCAAATAACCCAACCTTCACCCACAGGCATTCAAGCAGTTATATCACATAAGCACATAGCCTCATAGTAAGCATGCTATTCATGGCAGTCACTCACACGCATGCAAGGATGCTAAAGCATAAAACTCACCGAGTACTCCAAGCTAAAACAGAAGCTCATTAGAAATCATACATGATCCTAGATATACAGAATTGCCTAATGCAACACATGCAAAAATGCAAACTATAGCAGGCTCGGCTATTCTAAACATGGCATATGGAATGCTACAGCTAACATGTATTCAACTTGGAATTGAAATACAAATGCAGTTAGTATGATGCGCCGAGCCCGGTGCATGCAAAACAGATGAATGAATACAAACATGCTATCATACTGTATACTAATTGAAATATGTCCTAATCTAACCATCATAAGCAGATAAATAAAAGGGAAGAAAGACGTGGGATTGGAAGACATACATCACACTCACCCACACTTATTACAATTTTGCCCTCGCACAGAGGGTCCGAATAAATATACAGTCCCGAATAAAAAAATAGTACAGTCCAAATAATGTACAAATTCCTAATTAATTAACAAATTAACTAAGAAAGCTGTAAAACTGGCATGCAAGCCAGGGATTGACGCATGTTCGGGTTGCCTTTGTGCGGAAATCCATGACGATGCCCCAATTAGCCTCTGTTTGCACCTGTTCTTGAAATGCGTGCCAAGCTCCAAGAAGTTGTTGATTCTTCATTTTGCTGCAACAGAGAGCAGGAAAAGGGCATGGCAATGTATTTTCACAAATATATGCATGTCTCGATCTTCGTGCTACCAATCACGCATATCGATGCATGATGGCCGAGGAGTCGAATTGCACAACTCAATATCAAATGAATGCATATGAGAATACAACAAAACCTAACTCCATCATGGATAATCCGAAGTGTCAGTGACTAGGGAATTGAGACACGTTCCGTCACTCGGAGTACGGAACGTATCTCGTTTCCCGTGCCCGGGCTAACTCCTATCCCGAACACGATGCAATATGCATTATATGCATGAAATGCAACTAAGATACAACTTGACATGCGAAAGACTATGAAATGGCATACACAATGCACGAGGAAACATGGCATACACAATGCGCTAATATACAACCTAGCATACACAATGCTATGGAATGAAATGGCATACACAATGTAATATGGACTTACACTAACATGAGTAGACCTCAGCCATACTCACATAAGAAGCCATAAGATGAAAATGAGACAACTCGAAGTGCGTGCATGCGTGCACGCAAACCGAGGACCGAACCTACGGCACGGAATGCCACTCTAACAAGACATGGCAAGACACAAAAAAAAATGGCATACTATCATGCAAAAATCAGAGGTAAAATGAGATGCAAAACAGCCCCAAAACCCGGTAAAATGAAACCCGATGCATGAAACGAGTCCCGAAACACGGGTTTTGGTGCATGAAATGGCCTATAACTATACAATGCATACATAATTTGAATATGAAATGAAAAGACAGAAGCAAGGAAACCCCGAGACAAGAATTTTTACAGTTTAGAGTGAGGCCAAACAGTGGGCCCAAGTAGGGTTAAATTAGCATACAAAATTGGCTCCGCAAGGGGGGTAATGAAGCAAGTCACAAATTATGGCCCCAAACAGAGAAGGAGCCTTCTACAATATTGAATAGAGACCAAAAATATGATGTATTACAGTTTATGACAGGTCCCAAAAACAGATACAAATATGCCAAAGATCTAATGCAAGAAATGAGCCAACCAAGGGGCAAAGAAGCAAGTGGTGCATGGAGGTCTCAAAAAAGTGAGGTCCCTTCAACAATGTTGAAGATGGACCCAAAATAAGGCTTTTTACAGTTGATGGATGAGCTCAAAACAGTGTGTAAATAGGCTCAAAATACTATGCAAAATGAGGCCACCAAGAGGGCTATAACATGAAGTATACCAAGGATGTCTCAAACAGCCATAGACCCTTAATGAAACATGAATAGAGGGTCAAAATAATCCTCATTTCAGTTTAGACCAAGGTCCAAAAACAGAAGCTCAATAAGCTAATGAATCATGCAAAAATGGGGACCAAAGAGGGGTTCAATGGCAAGTGGTACATGGAGGTCCCAAACAGTGGTTATCCCTTCTTCAATGTTGAATAAGGGATCAAAATAATCTCAGTTACAGTTTATATCATGCCTCAAATCAGATTACACATAGGCCAAAAATACAATGCAAGATAATGGCATACAAAGGGATATTGAAGCAAGTGCAAGATGGGGCTCCCAAACAGGGTAAGACCCTTAATGAAATAGAAAAATGAGCTCAAAAAAATGACATTTCCAGTTATGGTCGGAGCTCAAAACAGCAAGCCAAAAGGCCTAAGAAATGTTGCAAAAAAGAGCTAGAAAAAAGGGAAATGGCACTCACCCTTGTAGACCAATCTTTGGTTGCTTCTTGGACTGAGAAATGGTGCCTCTTTGCCTCTAAAAAACTCCCCAAGCTGCTGGAAATGTAGTTGGTGGTGTGGTGCTAGGTGATGGTGAAGAAAGGGTGTAGGAACTTGGATGTTTGGAGCTTGGAAATGGGAGATGAATGGAGGTATGTATGCAAGGCTTCAAGACCAATTTTTTTCAACCCCAAACCAGACCTGAGATGCTGGTTTTTATAGGCAAAAGGAGGTGAAAAAAGAGGGGGAAAAAAGGAGAGGAAAACAAGCCAAGTTTCCCCCCAAAAGTTGGCAAACCCGGATACACAATATAGGAGGGAAAGAAGGGCATTTTTGGAAGGAACTAGGTGTGAGGAACATGGCCAGCCAGTTTTCTTGGGCTTAGGTGGCCGGCCGGCTACTTTTTCTGGGTTTTCTGGCCGGCCAGCTACTTTTCCTGGCTTTTCTGGCTGGCCAGCTATTTTCAGGACAAAAAACATGGGCTGCCAGAAAGAAAAGTGGCCGGTGGGTGTTTGGGAAGTCCAAATGTGGCCGTTAAAGTTTCCAAATTGAAGCCCCGGAAGTTATCTTTCCAATGGCGCAAACCTTGCATCAAAATTCCTCCTGTGGAAAAAGTTATGCCCATTTCCATGAAGCCGCGCAGATTCGGTTCCAACCGGAGTGATACCCTACTTCAATCAACGATATCTCCCCTATCCGGAATTGGATTTAGGAGATTCTTGAGTGAAAAATGAAGCCCCGGGAGTAATATTTCCAACGGTGGTGGCCTCATAGCTTGATTCCAAGTATCCAAATGAATAGGCCCGATTCGGCGAGGGCTACTCGACTCTCTCTTAACGGTTCATGCCCATTTTCTCCCCCGACTGGATTTCTTCCCTCTTCTCTTCTTTTCTTCGACTCCGAACCCCTAAGTGAGGTGTTTTGAAAGATTTTTTGAAGATTTCATCTCTCTTTCATTCATTTCCACTTTGTCCTTGCACGGTTTACCGAAAAGCGCAACATTTGACAAAATACGAGCCTCGGAACATCGTAAAAACTTTATTTTCAAAATGTTTCGAAAGAGAGGGTTTTAAGATCTAAAATCTTTTGATCAAGATTGTTTTGGTCCAAAAAGGGTATGAAGTTGAGGTTTGACTCTATCTTTGTCGAAGAAATTGCACTTTTCCCCTGCACATCTTTCTTCACCATGTAAACCATCAGTCGCGTCCAAGTCTTATGGACGGTCAAAAATGGGGTGTCTACACCAAGCTTTAGGGGAAATGTGTGGGCTCACCATGCATGATGCTCGATCTCTGATCTGCAATGGGGAACTTGACGTTCTCGGCTTGATCCATCGCTTTTCTGATGCTGGCGACCGCGGCAACCATTATTGGCAAGGCTTTCGGCAACACGCCCTTTGCTTGTGTATGCTATCCCATTTTCTGCTCACTTCAGGATTTGGTGGATCTAGCATCCGTCTGGTTGAAGTTGCTCACGGCTTGAGAGAAGGAAAAAGCTGTATCGCTATGACACTGGCCGAGACGCTGATGGGTTTGGATGCTTTCTATCGCCGGGAGACGACCAGATTTGCAAGGAGTCCACTATTGCTACAGGTAATGTTTCCCACCCAATCTCGCACATATATTTGCTCACATCACTCGGCCTTCAGGCTCGGTTTTTCTCACAAAACCCTTTTCTTACTTTTCTCTCATCGCACATCTCTCTATTCTTTATTCTCTCATTTTTCATCCCTCCCCAGGTATGGTTGATGGATAAATTGCAGGTTGTGGACTCTTGTTCAGCCTACTCAGCCCGCGGCTACTTCTTTCCCCAATGTTTAGTTGATGCCCCTGATGAAGGGTGGTGGTTCGACCGGATGTGCAACTTGTCTGCAGATCGCATTGCTTGGCGCTGCCCTTAGCTCAATCTCCTAGCAATGGGTTATAGCATGTCCCGGCTGATTGGGATTCAGTTGATTGGTCTGACCCACTGTGTATTCTATTTTTCGTTCCGGTTCCTACATCAGTTTGGTCATGATCAGACTTGCCCACCAGAGGGGATTGAGTATCCGGCTGTTTTCCCGGTCCGAGGCGCACAACTTGCCCGATATGCCACGGTATGGAGGACTAGAGAACTCCTGGCCCCCGCCCCTACTTTCAACTGCACTTTGTTTGACGAGTGCTGGGATTGGCTTAATGAGGAGGCACAGACCGGGCCCAGCTTGGCATCAGAGGCTTCGACTAGCTCTGGGAGGGGGCGCAGGGGCACCTGACTTGACTATGCCCCAGATTTATTGCTTTATTAGTACTTTCAAGTTTTCATTATGAGTGTAATAAAAAGCAACTTCAATTGTATGCAAGAGCAAGAGAACTCTGTTTTGAAATCAATGAAATTGAAGGTTGTGGTACTGAAAATTTTTTGCTTTGGTCCAAAAATGGTCTTAGTTGTGAAAAGATTAATTTGAACAAAGTCAACTTTTATTAAAACTTTTCAAAACTATTTTCGATATGGATCAGAACTGGACACTCCTCAGATCTGTCATTGAGATGCACAACCCTGGATCCTAGCAACTGGAAAGTTGCCCCTAGTCTGAATGATACGGCAGCACTGTTATGGCAACGGAAAGTTGCCCCTAGTCTGAATAGCACTGTACCGGAGATCACGATGAATGCTGATGAACAAAGATGACTGAGATGATCAATATGGACAAAGTTGATCGGGGAAAAGATTGTGGCTGAACTTCAGCATGAAGCTGCCTACGTATCCCAAGGATGGGAATCAAGCCTTACGTAGTTCAGGCTTAGGTTCGCTCGGGTATTTTCACTCTCCTTTTGCGCTCTAACTTTTGCCAAGGCTGCCCTTTGCGGCTTTGCAACCTTGTGAGCTCAGTTTTTATAATTTCAAATTTTTTTGTGCTCTGAGTTTTGCCTAGGTCGCCCTTTCGGGTTTTCGGCCTAGCGAGCCTCTCATGGGTAATATTTCTTCAACTTGTCCATGTTGATCGGTTGGGAAAACTCTAAGCCATCTAGATCCATCAGAACCACAACTCCACCTGACCAGATTGACTTGATGATGTAGGGACCAGTCCAATTGGGTCTGAACTTGCCCCTTGGGTCGTGGATGGGAGCTCGGTTGTCTTTGAGTACCAAATCTCCTTCCTTTAAATTCCTGGACTTAACCTTCTTGTTGAAAGCCCAGGCGATTCTGCATTGATAACCTTGGACATGGTACAGCGCTTTCAGTCTTCTTTCATCGAAAAGCATAAGTTCCTCAAATCGACTTCTTTGCCAATCACGGGCTATTTGACACTCGGCCAATACTGTAATGACGGAACCTCAATCTCAATAGGTAGAACGGCCTCCATCCCATAAACCAATGAGTCTGAGTCGCCCCATGAAGTTCGATTGAAGTCCGGTAGCCCCAGAGCAAGCGGCAATTATCTCGCCGATCCGTGAGTTTCCACCATCTTCTGCAATATGCGCTTGATATTCTTGTTGACGGCCTCAACCGCTCCATTGGTTTGCGGCCGATAGGTAGATGACTTATGAAAAACCACGTTGTATTTTTCTAACAAGGTTATCACTTCCTTCTTGAAGTGGGAACCATTGTCTGAAATTATTTCGTTTGGGACCCCGTAGCGACAGATGATGTTGTTTCTGATAAATTTTGCAAAGTGCGAAGCCTTCAACACCGCATAAGATTGGGCCTCAACCCACTTTGTGAAATAATCTATCGCTACCAAGATAAACTCATGCCCATTCGACCCCTTCAGCGTAACAGCTCCGATTACATCAATTCTCCAGACTGAAAATGGCCATGGCGAAGTCATGTTGTACAGCTTTGACGGTGGAATGTTCATGCGATTTGCATGAATCTGACATTTGTGGCATCGCCGGACGAAACCAATACAATCCTCTTCCATGGTGGACTAGTAATAACCCTGTCTGAGGATCTTCCGTGCCAACATTACCCCATTCATGTGCGCACCACATTCTCCCCCGTGGATGGCTTCCATCAGACGCTTTGACTCTTCGGCATCAACGCACAGTTTATGCATTCCCAGATGACCCCTTTTATACAGTTTACCCCCGCAGATGATGAACTGAACTGCCATTCTCCTAATTGCCCTTTTTGTCTTTGGCATTTACCCCTGGCAGGTATGCTTCTTTCTCCAAGAAGTTCCAGATGTCGAAATACCAGGGGTTTTCATCCTGAGCTTCATCTATAGCAGCAATCGACTCGTAGGCAGGTGCAAATTTTTGGTCGATGATGACTGGATGCATCCGGACTCCACACGGGATGTCTATCATAGAAGATAGAGTTGCTAAAGAATCTGCGAACCTGTTGTTCTCTCTTAGTAGATGAGTAAAACTTAGCTTCTCAAACCGAGGAATCAGCAAATCCAAGGTCTGGTGATACATCATCATCTTTTCCTCTTTTACTTTCCAGTCTCCTTTAGCTTGAGACACAACAAGGTTCGAGTCCCCAATGACGTCCAACCGTCTTGCCCCTAGTTCCAGGGCGGCTTCTAGACCAGCAATACACGCCTCATATTCTGCTTCATTGTTCGAGACTTTGAATCGGAGTTTGAAGGCTAGAGGGATACGGGAATTGTCGGGTGCTATCAGCAACACTCCTATCCCATACCCGTGTTGATTTGACGCTCCGTCAAAGTACATCGTCCAAGTTTCGTCGTCGATGTGTAAAATGGCTTCATCTAGGAATAAATACTTGATTGCTTCACCCCCTTCCACTGGATGGTCGGCTAAAAATTCTGCCACTGCTCTGTCTTTGACCGACTTGCGTGTTACATACTTTAGATCAAATTCGGAGAGCAACAGCAACCAACGAGCTAGCCTACCTGTAAGTGCTGGTTTCTCGAAAAGATATTTGATGGGATCAAGTCGTGAAACCAACATTACAGAGTGAGCTAACAGGTAGTGCCGCAGCTTCCTGGTAGCCCATACCAAAGCTAAGCAAGCCTTTTCCAGCGGAGTGTAACGGGTTTCGTACTCTAGCATCTTCTTGCTTAGGTAGTAGATGGCTCTCTCCACCTTGTCTTCTGATTCTTGTGCAAGCATGCAGCCCATTGTAGTTTCAGTTACTGACAGATACAAAATCAACGGTTTCCCTGGTTCTGGTGGTGACAACACGGGCGGGTTCTGTAAATATTCTTTAATCTGTTCAAATGCAGCTTGACATCGGCCGTCCCATTGGAACTTCTTTCCTTTCTTGAGGAGGCCAAAAAGTGGTTCACAAGTCAAGGTTAATTTTGAGATAAACCGTCTTATGAATTGCACTTTACCCAGAAAGCCTCGCACCTCCTTTTCAGTCCTTGGTGGTGGCATTTCTAAGATGGCCTTGATTTTGGAAGGGTCGACCTCGATACCCCTTTGTGTAATCAGAAACCCTAGCATTTTTCCCGCTGTAACACTGAATGTACATTTCTGAGGGTTTAGCCGCAACCGGAACTCCCTGATCCTTTGAAAAAACTTGTGCAAGGCGGTGTAGTGGCCCTCTCTTTCCTTGGATTTGACAATCATGTCGTCCACATACACCTCAACCTCTTTGTGGATCATATCATGTAATATTGTGGTCACGGCTCGTTGATAAGTAGCTCCAGCATTCTTCAACCCAAACGGCATGACTCTATAGCAGTATGGCCCCCACGGGGTAGTGAATGCAGTCTTTTCCCGGTCTTCTGGTACCATTACTATCTGGTTATAGCCTGAGAAGCCATCCATATATGAAAGCAATGCGTGCCCTGTTGTGAAATCCACCAACTCATCAATATGCGGTAAGGGAAAGTCGTCCTTCGGACTAGCTCTATTCAAATCCCTGAAGTCGCATACTCGAATCCTGTCATCCTTCTTTGGCACCGGAACAATGTTGGCCAACCAAGTCAGATATTCTGATACCAGCAGAAAGCCTGCGTCGATTTGCTTGGTGACCTCTTCCTTAATTTTGAAAGCCCAGTCCGGGCGGATCCTTCTGAGTTTCTATTTGACAGGTCGGGCCTCGGGGTCAAGGGGGATCCGATGCTGTACAATCTCAGGATCGATTCTAGGCATGTCTTCGTAGGACCACGCGAAAACATCTTTGAAATCTTTTAATAAAGCGACTAAGCGCTCGCGTTCCTCTGAAGACAACGTGGACCCGATCTGGACCAGCCGCGGGTCCTCCTCAGTACCAATGTTCACGGTAGTGATTTCATCCACTAGGGGTTTAACAAATCTTTCCTGCTCTTGCTCAATTAATCGTTGCAAAGCCGGAGGAACTTCGTCCTCGTCATTTTCAAAATTTTGAAAGTCTGAATTAATGCAATAAATTAAGGGCACAGAAAAGTACTCAGAAACCACAGTTACTTGATTCTCATTAGGCTCATCCAAATCGTTCAATTCGTTTACAACAGACTCAAATGAAAAGAAAAAAGACGACCTAGATAGGACTGTGGCATCCGGGTTAACATCCCCAGGAGTACCAGACTCAGACTCAGTCGAGCTGGAATCTGATTCCGACTCATAAGACTCGGTGGAATCAGATTCCGACTCACTACCTGATCTGGTGCTGTTGGACAAAAATCCCTCCTCGTATTGCCAAGTGAGAGAGGGTGCGATAGATGCATCCAAGATAGTTGCTGGTTGGCTCGCAGCCGTTTCATCCCCAATCATGGAAACCGCGGTCGATCAGAGGATCAGAAAGTAGACATGCCAGTGCTACCCCCATTTCAAATTCTGTGCCCTCAGGATCCACTGCCTTACACTGCTCAACCTCAGCTGATGGGTCCGTCTGCTCTGTGGCAACGTCATCCCCTGATAGTTGCAGGTCGAAGAAGATCTCGAAGCCTGGCACGCGCTTCTTCTCCGCGTTTATCCACGGCTCTGGGAAGCCGCAAAATGGAAAGTCCTCCCCCTCCCGGACAAAGCGTCCGTTCAGGGTACCCTGAATGGGCCTATGCATTAACTCAAAAGGCTTCCCAGCCTGCTTTGCTCTGGCTCTTCCGGCCATTTCTTTTCCCTTCCTCACCCAGTCCTCTTTGGTGGGCAGATAACCCAAGCCAAAGGTATGAGGGTTGTGTGGCACTTCGGCCAATGCTGCAACGCCTTTCCGGCCGCTTCTTCCTAATCCCATCCCGGGGATGTGTTGTAGCTTGTTCATGAGGTAGACGGATTGAGCACTGACGTACACACCTTCATTCACAGCCATAATATTCTGCACCACCCGGGCCTCAGCCAAAGTGAACCCTGATAAGAACACATCCTCCGTGCCATGCTCGATTTCTAGAACTGGTGTAGACACTTCCGGCGGTGGATGGATGGATGAATTTCCGAAGACGATAGCCACCCCCTTCCCGTGAGGGTACTTCAACATTTGATGTAAAGTGGAAGAGACTGCCTTCACTTGGTGCAACCACGGCCGCCCCAAGAGTAGATTAAAGGTTGCGGGAACGTCCAAGACATGAAATTCAATGTTGTGTTATCCCGGACCAACCTGAGTCTGAATTTTGACAGTCCCCATCACTTCCCTACTAGTATTATCATATGCCCTAATCACTTGAGTAGTCGGCACGAAGTCCGCGGGCTTCAACCCGATTGCATCTGTTATTTGGGCGGAACATTGATGGCAGACCCGGTATCAACAAGTACCACCAGTATCCACTTGTCTCTACACTCCACGGAAACATAGAGAGGTTTGTTATGATTTGTGCCCTCAGGTGGTAGTTCTTTGTCTGAAAAGGTTAATCCCGGGAAACCTCCTCCCGGAAAGACCAGCCCAACCAGCTGCTCTGGTGTAGTATCTATAGAGAGTTTGGTCTTGTCCATAGCAGATAGGACAGCCTGTCTGTGTACTCGCGACGCCATAAGCGGGATGGAGAGATGTCTGCTTGTATCTTCTTCAATTTCTTGAGCACAGCTTCTTCTTCAATCTGTTTCTCCTTCTGTTTCTCAGCTTCTTTGTCTTTCCCAGACGGCTCAAGTTGGTCTAAGTGCTAGGGTTTGAAATATCGCCCACTTCTTGTCATATGAGCGATCTCGTCAATATACCAGGTATCATCTGGTTGGTTGCTTCCCCAATCCTCATCTGTGTGGGCAAGACATAAGTCATCGTCTTCCCACCACATCCCGTCGACAGCCGACAAACACCTGTCCGGCTTCGGTATGCTCGTACCCGCAGCACCTTCAATTCTCATACCCGCAGCATTTCTTGTTCCCATGCACACAACACTCTCGACCCCCACATGGGCCTTAGCTTTTCTGATTCTCTCGGAATCCTCAAACCTTTGTTGTTCCAACTGCGTCAGTACAGCTGGTTGGTCAATATTTCCTGCATTTATAATCCCCAAATTTTGAGCGAAATTCTTAGTGCCGGCGCTCTCCGGCGGTGGATTCTGACTCTTGGCCTTTCCGGCCACCACTGATACTCTCGCCCCTGCCGGGCCTCGTTCTGGTTGATATTCTATGACGTCTGGTTGATCATCTAACCATCCGGTAACTTCTGCCGACTCCTCATATTCAAACCAGTTGATTGCGGCATCTCCTGATTCTTGGTCACTGAAGAACTGGAGGTTGGCAAAGTCCTCTCCCACAGTTGTTAGATCATCTGTTCCCCTTTCAAATCTGTCCCCCTGAATCACACATAATTCTGCTCTTTCTGGCAGCCCTGCACTCAGCTCAGACCGGCTCACTGATTGGATGTATTCACTCGGATCATAAGCTCTTTCAGCAAGATTCCCGGACTATTCAATCTCAGACTCAGCAACTCCCTTTTCCTCTGAAATCTGCCCTGTCCCATCTTCAGTGGTCACCACCACTGGCTTAGATTGGGTTGTGGAGATGTCCATCATGCACAAGTCAGTGCAGACAAGAAGGATCACCTCCGGCTTAGGTAGGTGGGATGGGGTGATATAGATACTAGGATCGTAAAACACGACCCCAGTTTGGATGAAGTTGATTCTGTTGGGAGGAGGGGCTTGGTTATGTGGTGGGAGAGGATTTGTTGTGACGTTGGGTTTTTCGGGAGGCGCGATCACCTGCTTGTCAATAAGATCCTGGATCTCATGATGCAATCTGAAACAACGGTCGGTGTCATGACCGTCTTTGTTGGTGATCTGCGATATTTTCTTTGGGTCATAAGAGGGAGGGAGTGGATTTGGCAGTGGCCTCGGCTCTAGAGGCGTCAAATGCTTCTTTTTGATTAATACCCCCAGATCTTTGGACAGGGGCATATATAGGGGGGTGAAGGTTCTTTGGCCTCTGGGTTGATATTTGGTGTTTTGGGTATTATTCCCGGATCGCGAGAAAGCGTGGTATCGTGGGTCTTGGGGGGAGTGGTGGTGACCATGCTCACCTCTAAAGCTCGTCGATTCTGGCGCCACTTCGAACTGCGTTATTGTTACGGTTGAAAGTCCTTCTGGGTTGCTCCTTATCCTGGTCGATCAGACCTTGTTTTATGGCATCCTCAATCTGTACCCCCATCTCGTGTAAATCTGAGAAGGTGGGAAAGGGAAGTACGATCATCTTCTACATCAATTTCGGTTGGAGATTGCGCACAATCATCCTGATTTGATCTTTGTCTGTAGGCCTCAAGGTCATCATCGATGCCTTTGCCCTCCAACGAGTTACAAAGTCTGAGAAAGTCTCCTTGGTTTCCTGCCTCGTTGTTTCGAGATCACGAGTTGTAATCTCGATCTGTGTATTGTACGAGTACTGTGCAACAAAGGCCTCAGCCATTTCATCCCAGCTTCTTTTTACCTCGTCTTCTAACTTCGCGTACCAGATGGCCGCCACACCTGACAAAGTTCGGCCAAACAGGGAAAGCTTTTGTGGTCAGGTTAGGCCCATTGGCCGCAGAATGTTTAAGAATAGTCGAAGATGAACCATGGGGTCCCCGGACCCATCGAAGCGGTCAATTTGTGGCATCTTGAATCTGTCTAGCAATGTTACGGCTACATCGGTGTACCCATCTTCGATGTCCGGAATGGCTTTTACCCCTTGTGATTTCTTGAAAAGCTTCTCAAGCTTGCTCGGTTTAAATTTGTATGGTCGATTTCGAACTCAAAGGGAGAGTCTGGGTGGTTGGGTGTATGAGTCTTGGACAGTTGAGGTGGAAGCGGGGGCGGAGCTAGCCCCGTTGGAAGGTTTGTGTCCTCTTGGATATTCTGGACATTTGGCACGGTGTTCTGGGTGTTTGGCAGAGCATTCTGAACAGTAGGAGCCTACTCGGGTAATGGGGGTCCTGGTGGAGGAGGAACACGATAAGCGATGCCGCATTCTCATCTGATCTAGTGATGAGCTCGGCTTCTTTGGGCCATGACTGCGTAACTTTGCTTAGAAAATTCCACTTGGCGGATGGCATCCTCCTGCATCTGTCTCATGCTCTCTTGCATTTGACGCATCATTTCCTCTATCCCGGCCATATTCTGTTGGTCTAGCTGACTGACCGGTAAGTGTATCTCTATGGCGGAAACAGGAATCCCAACCTGACTGTTTGTTGCTAAAGTAGCCTGCTGTCTCGGTAATCCCTACTCTGACACACTGCGCCTCCTTGGCCTTCTTCTAACAACTGGGGGTAGGGAGTGGAACACTGGATGTCCGTCAACCAGATCCTCAGATCGATTGAGTCGGCGACCTCGTATCCAAAGTGCTTAGGGAATATCTACTGGTTCGGAAGCAATTGTGCTAAAAACCCTGCCCCTAGCAAAAAGATAAATAAAGCGAAAAGGAAATAAATAACCAGATAAACGGACAGTATAAAAGCTTAAATTAAATACACAACACACGGCTGGTAAACTAAATACACATTGTCCTTAAACACTGATCAATATCCCTGAATCACTGTCCCCAAAACTGAATCAGATACCTGCAGATAACTGATTCTCAAATACTGACTGATGCCTGCAGGCCTGATGCCCAAACTCATAAACTGATGCATACATTCCTGTAGAGACGCACTCTAAAAGCACATAACAGATAAGTGAGAGCCAAAACACCCCTATGTTGGGGTAGGGTTTCCCTGTCCTATTTTGTCAGGAACTAGGGTCTCACTACGCACGCAACGGTTTCAAACAACCTATATCGGGTAAGTAACCTGTCCTAGCTTGGAATGGTCACTATGGATCCGAATATGCACTAGGTCGAATGGTCGAAAAGGGTGCCCCGGTAAAACCGGGGTTTGTGTTCCCATACAGGCAGAGCCCACAACCGGTCAGCCTTATGGTCATGCCTTGACAAGACAAGCCTCCGGCAAATCGTTCAGGAATAGCAAATGGCAAACACGGTGTCCTAGGCGCACCAATGCAAATGCAATGCAAAGAAACACACAAGTGTAGTCAAAACAAGACATCATGAGTTCGAGTCAAGTTCTCTAAATCCCCAGCAGAGTCGCCAGAAACTGTAGACGTCCCCGAACGCCCCGGAAGGGTTAAGTCCCGTTCCGTTCATATTGGGGTCACTACATTTGAAGGACTCAAATGTCATGGTTCTTAATCTTGAACCAAAGAGTCCAAATCCGGCAAATTGATTTTGAAAACAGATTTTTTTGAAAAGAAGTGCCAAACATGGACTGCTTTGCCAGATACAGAGTCGCCACCTAAATGTTTTTTAATGGAAAATTTAGGAAACCCTAACTCGGTGCCAAAGGCCACGTGTCCGTCATCACCAAAGTTGCCTCGGCTCGGGAACTTGGGTACGATTGGGGAAGGTCACCTCGTGAGCACCCCGGCTCGCCCGGTCAAAGACCGGCCTCTACTAACTATGATATCTGATTTTGAAAACATTGTGCATTCTTATTCCGGTTATTAGCCTAGGTTACTATGTGATGCGCACAGCATACAAGTATAGACTGGATCGCCTGAATTGGAACAAAACATTTCATGCTTGTTTGTTTGAAAATGGTTTGATGGTGCTACTCGCAAGTAGGCTAAGACGTGGATTTGCCACCCTCGGGTGGGCTTAAGAAAACATGATTTTGCCACTATCTAGTGGGCTTTAAAACAAACATTTAATGAATTGTTTCAATCCAAATAACCCAACCTCCACCCACAGGCATTTAAACAGTTATATCACATAAGCAAATAGCCTCATGGTAAGCATGCTATCATGGCAGTCACTCACACACATGCAAGGATGCTAAAGCATAAAACTCACCGAGTACTCCAAGCCAAAACAGAAACTCATTAGAAATCATGCATGATCCTAAATACAAGATTGCCTAATGCAACACATGCAAAAATGCAACTATAGCAGGCTCGGCTATCTTAAACATGGCATATGGAATGCTACAGCTATCATGTATTCAACTTGGAATTGAAATACAAATGCAGTTAGTATGATGCGCCGAGCCCGGTGCATGTAAAATAGATGAATGAATGCAAACATGCTATCATACTGTATGCTAATTGAAATATGCCCTAATTTAACCATCATAAGCAGGTAAATAAAATGGAAGAAAGACGTAGGATTGGAAGACATACATCACACTCACCCACACTTATTACAATTTTGCCCTCGCGCAGAGGGTCCGAATAAAATAATATACAGTCCCAAATGAAAGAATAGTACAGTCCAAATAATACAGTCCAAATAATGTACAAATTCCTAATTAATTAACAAATTAACTAAGAAAGCTGTAAAACTGGCATACAAGCCAGGGACTGCCTTGATTCTGATGAATGATGTATGTTTAAGGGCCTTTGCGCGAAATCCTTTGGGATGCCCCAATTAGCCTCTGTTTGCAATTGTTCTTGAAAGCGCGCCAAGCCTCTAAGGCTGGCGATTCTTGATTTTTTCTTTGCAAGAGAGCGAAGGGGCATAGCAATGTATTTTCACAAATGTATGCATGCCTCGATCCTCGTGCCACCAATCACGTATCTCGATGCATGATGGCCGAGGAGTCGATCTGCACAATTCAATATGGAATGAATGCACATGAAAACTCAACTAAACCTAACTCCATCATGGATAATTCGGAGTGTCGGTGACTTGGGAATTGAGACACGTTCCGTTACTCGGAGTACGAAACGTACCTCGTTTCCCGTGCTTAGGCTAACTCCTATCCCGAACATGATGCAATATGCATGATATGCATGAAATGCAACTAAGATACAACCTAACATGCGAAAGGCTATGAAATGGCATACACGATCCACGAGGAAACATGGCATACACAATGCGCTAATATACGGCCTAGCATACGCAATGATATGGAACGAAATGGCATACACAATGCAATATGGGCTTACACCAACACAAGTGGACCTTGGCCACACTCACATAGGAGGCCATAATGATGAAAATGAGGCAACTCGAGATGTGTGCATGCGTGCACGCAAAGCGAGAACCGAACCTACGGCACGGAATGCCACTCTAACAAGACATGGCAAAACACAAAAAATGGCATACTATCATGAAAAAATCAGAGGTAAAATGAGATGCAAAACAGCCCCAAAACCCGGTAAAAAGAAACCCGATGCATGAAACGAGTCCCGAAACACGGGTTTTGGCGCATGAAATGGCCTGTAACTATACAATGCATAGATAATTTGAATATGAAATGAAAAGACAGAAGCAAGGCAGCCCTGAGACAAGAATTTTTACAGTTTAAAGTGAGGCCAAACAATGGGCCCAAGTAGGGCTAAATTAGCATACAAAAATGGCTCCGCAAGGGAGGTGATGAAGCAAGTCACAAATGCTGGCCCCAAACAGAGAAGGGGCCTTCTACAATATTGAAGAGGGGCCAAAAATATGAGGTTTTACATTTTATGACAGGTCCCAAAAACAGATACAAGTATGCCAAAGATCTCATGTAAGAAATGAGCCAACAAAGGGGCAAAGAAGCAAGTGGTGCATGGAGGTCTCAAAAAAATGAGGGCCCTTCAACAATGTTGAATAGGGGCCCAAAATAAGGATTTTTACTGTTTAGAACCAGCCCCAAAACAGTATAAAAATAGGCTCAAAATATCATGCAAAATGAGGCCACCAAAAAGGCTATAACATGAAGTATACAAAGGGTGTCTCAAATAGTCATAGAACCTTAATGAGACATGAAGAGGGGGTCAAAATAAGGCCATTTTCAGTTTGTACCAAAGTCCAAAAACAGAAACTCAATAAGCTAATAAATCATGCAAAAAAGGGGACCAGAGAGGGGTACAATGGCAAGTGATACATGGAGGTCCCAAACAGTGGTGAGCCCTTCTTCAATGTTGAATAAGGGCTCAAAATAAGCTCAGTTATAGTTTATATCATGCCTCAAAACAGATTACACATAGGCTAAAAATACTATGCAAGATAATAGCATACAAAGGGATATTGAAGCAAGTGTAAAATGGGGGTCCCAAACAGGGTAAGACCCTTAATGAAATAGAAAAATGAGCTCAAAAAAATGACATTTCCAGTTATGGCTGGAGCTCAAAACAGTAAGAAAAGAGGGCTAAGAAATGGTACAAAAATGAGCTAGAAAATGGGGAAATGGTGCTTACCCTTGAAGACCAAGCCTTGGCTGCCTCTTGGACTGAGAAATGGTGCCTCCTAGCCTCTGAGGAGACCTCCAAGCTGCTGGAAATGGAAGTGGTAGTGTAGTGCTAGGTGGTGGTGTGAAAAAGGGGTAGAACTGGGTTGTTTTTTTAGGGTTAAAGAGAGAGATGGAGGGAGGTATGTATATGTAAGCTCAAGGAAAATTTTTCAACCCTTGGACCAATGCTGGAGGCTGGTTATATGGACCAAAGAGGGGGAGAAAAGGAGGGAAAAAATGGGGGGAAAACAAGCCAAGTTTCCTCCCAAAAGTTGTCCCCCCCGGATACAGATTTTTGGGGGGAAAAGAGTATACAGCTGTAATGTACTCACCTTGAGGAGCAAGGCCGACCAGGTTTTGGAGCTGCAAGTAGCCGGCCGGCCACCCTCCATGGCCGGCCGGCCAGGGGTCAAAAAGGCCAAGGTGAATTAATGGTCGGCCACCACAAATTGGTGTCCTCCCAGATGCCCTCAACACAGCCCTGTGGTCCAAAATTGGAAGAAGTGAAACAGGAGAGAGAACAAGACATTTTTCAAAGGGGTTCAAAAGGTTCAAATGGAATTACTGGCCGGCTATGTGATATTTGTGTCCTCCCAGGTGTGTACAACACAAATATGTGGTTTGAAGCTGAAGAAAATGGCCTTAGGGTGGTCAACATTGGCTTTGGAGTGAGAAAAATGGGCATCGGAGGGCAATGAAGGAATATAACTGGTCGCTGAAACAATTACTAGCCTCCCACTCTTCTATGACCTTCCTGGTGATGAAACAGAGGTCCCTGCCAAAAATGAACGAAAACCGATGCAAAATGAAGGTTCGGGGGCCGAAACGCGCAGTCTGAGGCCCCGAAAACTAACTGTTAGGCATCAGGAGTGGTGTTCGACCACGAAGTGGGTCTCTCAGACCACAGTGTCCCTCAAAAGGGAGTAAATAGGATGCATGCCAAAAATCGGAGCAAACGGAGGTGGTTAGGCAGTCCCGAACCGAGACACACACCGACGGGCTCCGGCAAAAGACTCCGAAATGGAAAGAATGGCCTACGACCACGAAATGTAGCCCACGGCCACTGAGAGATGGTCTACGAGACCTCTCCCTTCCTTTGGGAAGAGAAACAGAGAAAATCGAGCTTGGTTCGCAAACCGAGACAAGGCACAGAAAAGCCCGGAAGTTCAGAGGCAGGGCTCACGGCCGAGACTCTGAAATCTCTGGACGAGCACGATATGCAACATCACCAAGCGCTCAATCGGTGACGTCTGAGTCTTACGGTCGGTCAAAAATGGGGTGTCTACACCACCCGTGTTGTCACCACCAGAGCCGGGAAAACTGTTGATATTGTACCTATCAGTGACTGAGACTACAATGGGCTGTATGCTCGCGCAAGAATCGGAGAATAAGGTGGAGAAGGCCATCTACTATCTGAGCAAGAAGATGCTGGATTACGAGACCCGCTACACTCCGCTGGAGAAGGCTTGCTTAGCTTTGGTATAGGCTACCAGGAAACTGCGGCACTACCTGTTAGCTCACTCCGTAATGTTGGTTTTACGACTCGATCTCATCAAATATCTTTTCGAGAAACTAGCGTTTACGGGTAGGCTAGCTCGTTGGTTGCTGTTGCTCTCCGAATTTGATCTAAAATATATGACACGCAAGTCAGTCAAGGGAAGAGCAATGGCAGAGTTCTTAGCCGACCATCCAGTGGAAGGGGGTGAAGTAGTCGAGTACTTATTCCCGGATGAGGCCATTCTGCACATCGATGATGAAAATTGGACGATGTACTTTGACGGAGCGTCAAATCAGTATGGGTATGGGATAGGAGTGTTGCTGATAGCACCTGACAAGTCCCATATCCCTCTAGCCTTCAAACTCCGATTCAAAGTCTCGAACAACGAAGCAGAATATGAGGCATGTATTGCCAGTCTAGAAGCAGCCTTAGAACTAGGGGCAAGATGGTTAGACGTCATCGGGGACTCGAACCTGGTTGTGTCTCAAGCAAAAGGAGATTGAAAATTCAAAGAAGAGAAGATGATGATGTATCACCAGACCTTGGATCTGTTAATTCCTCGGTTTGAGAAGTTAAACTTTGCTCATCTACTACGAGAGAACAACAGGTTCGTAGATTCTTTAGCAACTCTATCTTCCATGATAGACATCCCATTCGGAGTCCAGATGCATCCAGTTATCATTGACCAGAAATTTGCGCCAGCCTATGAGTCGATTGCTGCTATAGATGAAGTTCAAGATGAAAACCCCTGGTATTATGACATTTGAAATTTCCTGGAAAAAGAAACATACCCGCCAGGGGTGAATGCCAAGGATAAAAGGGCAATCAGAAGAATGGCCGTTCAGTTCATCATCTGTGGGGGTAAGCTGTATAAGAGAGGTCATCTAGGAATGCATAAGTTGTGTGTCGATGCCGAAGAATCAAAACATCTAATGGAAGCCATCCATGGAGGAGAATGCGGTGCGCATATGAGCGGAGTAATGCTAGCACGGAAGATCCTCAGACAAGGTTACTACTGGTCCACCATGGAGGAAGACTACATTAATTTTGTCCGGCGATGCCACAAATGTCAAATTCATGCAAATCGCATGAACATTCCGCCGTCAAAGCTGTACAGTATGACTTCGCCATGGCCATTTTCAGTTTGGGGAATTGATGTGATCGAGGCTGTCACTCCGAAGGGGTCGAATGGGCATGAGTTCATCCTGGTCGCGATAGATTATTTCACAAAATGGGTCGAGGCCCAATCTTATGCGGTGTTGAAGGCTTCACATGTTGCGAAGTTTATCAAAAACAACATCATCTGTCGTTATGGAGTCTCAAACGAGGTAATTTCAAATAACGGTTCCCACTTTAAGAAGGAGGTGATTGATTTGTTGGAGAAATACAATGTGGCTTTTCATAAGTCGTCTACCTATCGGCCACAAACCAATGGAGCAATTGAGGCTGCCAACAAGAACATCAGGCATATATTGCAAAAGATAGTGGAAACCTACCGGGACTGGCCAGATAAGCTTCCGTTTACTCTCTGGGGCTACCGAACTTCAATCAGAACTTCTACTGGAGCGACTCCATATTCATTAGTTTATGGGATGGAGGCCATTCTACCTATTGAGATTGAGGTTCCGTCATTACGAGTATTGGCTGAGTGTCAAATAGCCGAAGCAGATTGGCAGCAGAGCAGGTTTGAAGAACTCATGCTCTTTGATGAGAGAAGACTGAAAGCACTGTACCACGTTCAAGGTTATCAACGCAGAATTGCCCGGGCTTTCAACAAGAAAGTTAAGTCTAGGAATCTAAAAGAAGGAGATTTGGTACTCAAGGACAACCGAGCTCCCATCTACGACCCAAGGGGCAAGTTCAGGCCCAATTGGACTGGTCCCAACATCATTAAGTCTATCTGGTCAGGTGGAGCTATGATTCTGATGGATCTAGATGGCTTGGAGTTTTCACAACCGATCAATATGAACAAGTTGAAGAAATATTACCCTTGAGAGGCTCGCTAGGCCGAAAACCCGAAAGGGCGACTTAGGCAAAACTCAGAGCACAAAAAATTTGAAATTATAAAAACTGAGCTTGCAAGGTTGAAAACCCGCAAAGGGCGGCCTTGGCAAAAGTTAGAGCATAAAAGGAGAGTGAAAATACTCGAGTGAACCTAAGCCTGAACTACGTAAGGCTTGATTCCCATCTTTGGGATATGTAGGCAACTTCATCCTGAAGTTCAGCCACAAACTTTTCCCCGATCAACTTTGTTCATTTGATCATCTCAGCCATCTTTGTCCATCAGCATTCATCGTAATCTCTGGTGCAGTGCTTCTCAGACTAGGGGCAACTTTCCAGTTGCTAGGATCTGGGATTATGCATCTCAATGACAGATCTCAGGCGTGTCTAGTTCTGATCCATATCGAAAATGGTTTCGAAAAGTTTTAATAAAAGTTAACTTAGTTCAAAATTAATCTTTTTACAACTAAGACCATTTTTGGACCAAAGCGGAAAATTTTCAGTACCACAACCTTCAATTTCATTGATTTCGAAACAGAGTTCTCCTGCTCTTGTATACAAATTGAAGTTGCTTTTTTATTACAATCATAAAGAAAACTTGAAAGCACTAGTAAAGCAATAAATCCGGGGCATAGTCAAGTCAGGTGTCCCTGCGCCCCCTCCTAGAGCTAGTCGAAGCCTCTGATGCCAAGCTGGGCCCAATCTGTGCCTCTTCATTGAGCCAATCCAAGCACTCATCAGACAAAGTGCAACTGAAAGTGGGAGCGGGGACCAGGAGCTCTCTAGTTCTCCATCTTTGTGGCATCTGCAAGACAGGCTGTGCCTCGGACCGAAAGCGGTAGGGTACTCAATCCCCTCAGGCGAGCAAGTCTGATCATGACCGAACTGGCGTAGACACCGGAACGGAAAGTAGAATACACAGTGAGTCAGACCAATCAACTGGATCCCGATCAGTTGGGACATGCTATAACTCATTATCGGGAGATTGAGCCAAGGGCAACACCAAGCAATGCGATCTGCCGACAAATTGCATATCCAGTCAAACCACCATCCCTCATCAGGGGCATCGACTAGGCGTTGTCGAAAGAAGTAGCCGCGAGTTGAGTAGGCTAGGCAAGAGTCCACAACCTGCAATTTATCCATCAACCATACCTGGAGAGGGATGAAAAATGAGAGAATAAAGAATAGAGAGACGTACGATGAGAGAAAAGTGAGAAAAAGGGTTTTGTGAGAAAAATCGAGCCTGAGGGCCGAGTGATGCGAGCAATATATACATGAGACTGGGTGGGAAACATTACCTGCAGCAGCAGTAGACTCCCCGCAAATCTGGCCGTCTCCCGACGATAGAAAGCATCTAAGCCCATCAGTGTCTTGGCCAAGGTCATGACGATGCAGCTCTTCCCCTCTTTCAAACCTTGAGCAACTTCAATCAGACGAATGCTAGATCCACCGAAGCCCGGGGCAAGCAGAAAGTGAGACAGCATGCACAAGCAGAGTGTCTGTTGCCAAACCAATGATGGTTGCTGCGGTCACCGGCGTCGGAAAAGCGATGAATCAGACCGAGGACGTCCAGTTCCCCGTTGCAGATCAGAGACCGAATGTCACGCAGGGTGAGCCCACACATCCGCTCTAAAGCTTGGGCGTGGCCAAAGCGAAACTGGGGCAAGATCTCTTCATGACGTTCAGATTCCATCAAAACTTGAAAATCTTCAAAAGTTGGACATACCTCTTACCTGCCGAAACTAAACACATGCGTTACCGGGTTCCAAAACCTCGCTGCGGCATGAAGGAAGGGAAGGTGCAGCGGAGTGCGGCTCAGCGTGAATAGTGAATTCAAGCCGAAACCCTAGAAGTTCAGTTTTTCCGAGCCATCTAGAGAAGTGATCCAAGTTGTGAGATTTTCGTTGAGAAACGCCTCCATTTTGATGCAAAACTAAGATTGAATGAATGAGCCACAGAGCTAGGACTTTTAAAGAGGATAAGGCACTGGTCAGGGGGACACGTGTCGAAAATTTGATGGTTGCTGGGCTGAGTGGCCGGCCGGCCACCTTTCCCAGCAGGCCGGCCACCTTTCTCCCTCCAAATGCAAAAAGCTGGCCGGCCAACTCCCAAAGGTGGCCGACCATGCTCCAATGTGTTCCTTTGGTCTTGTTTTACCCTCTAGAAGGAAGTTCCAAGCATTTCCAAGCATCGGGAGTATCGAAGGCCTCCATTTTCCTCTGTTTCGGATGCGTTCCTCACCCAAATCGTTCGAAATACGTTTTGTTTAAAGAGTTGCTGTTAAGTCTTGCTTATCAAGTTGTTGTCTTGCTTATCGAGTTGTCGTTTTGCTTATCGAGTTGTAAGTTTGTCGAGCTGTCGAGTGTCGTGCTTTGAGTCGTTACTTTTTGTTTAAACAATTTCATTGCGTCTTGCTTATTTTGTTGTCAACATTGTTGTGTTCTGCTTATTAAGTTGTAAACTTGCTAAGGTTTTGTTATTTCTTAGTAAGTTAGGCTGTTTAGTTTGTTGCGTCGGTTCACTACCTGACTCGGTAAATACACAGCGCACATTTCCATTCAATCTCATTTTTGTGCAAAATGATGCGATATGATGCTAAGAACATAAGATACCACACTTTCTGAACAAAAGTTATTTCATTCCATCATGTTTTACAACAAGGGTACAAGTTTTACAAAATAGTAAAACTGCCTAATAATGTGCAGTGTGCTACAAACTACTAGCAAAAAGGTAAGTAAAATAGGGAACAGCTGCTTCAGTGCTCTCAAGAGCAGGAATAAGAGGCCCTCTTCATCCTTTTCTGTGAAGCAGCCTCTGCACCACCGGCATCATCGTCTGAGTCGAAGCTGTCGCCCTCAGGATCCTCCTCGGCCTCGCCTCCACTACCAGAGCCGGGATCAGAGCCACCCTCTCTGTCAGCAGATGTCACTGACTGGCGATCTGCAGCCTCCTCCTCCTCCTCGGGCTCCTCCACTATGATGTGTGCCCTGCGTCTGCCTCGTCTGTGAGACGACTCCCCTCTCCTTGCTCCTCGAGAAGGCCTAGATGGCCCAGCTCCCTGGGAAGGCCTAGATGGCCCGGCCTGTGACTGAGCATACACTGGAGGCATCTAAAAATGAAAAAAAAACCGCAATACATCAGCCGGAACATGTATATCAGATATAGAGAGTAGGTGTATGCAGATACAGTATGAAATGTGGTGTGTGTCAGATGTGCTCTACACAGACAACCTATCAATGCAGTAAAATGTCCAAGATCAGCATGTCATTAGAAGTATGATAAATGCCAGAAAACTAAAGGGTACCTGGAAGCCCATAATGGACAACTGCGCCTCTCTTCGCAAGACCATGCCCTCAAGCGAGGCTACCATCTCAAGCACCTCATCTATGTACTCCCGAGGTGGCTGTAGAAACAGGTTCAAGACATCAATGATTAAACAAATGCCAAAGTATCTGTGTGATAAATGGAAAACAGCAGAACATACCGGTGGTGAGTCAGGGTCACTGACATATCGATGGCCAGGCATCGGAGGCTCTATCGGAATCGGAATCGGAATCAGGGAGGTGGTCCCATATTGCCATCCCATCAACTCAGTCGGCATATCCGGCCATCCAGGATGATGATAAGTCGGAGGAATCGGGGGAACCAATCCACCCCCACCTCTGGATGTGCCAGCCCTGCTAGTGAAAAGGGCACCTGCAGCCCGAGCCCGCCTCGATGAAGGCATGCCAGCAGATCTCCTCGTCGGAGTGCGGACTTTTGTCAGCAGAGGCATCAAGTAGGTGTGGCGGTAGGTCGCATACTCCCCCTGCTCCAAATGCAGGAAGGCATCGGTACCTAGTACAGCATCAATGACCTCTTGGGGAGAGAGCCTATCGGCGGTCTGCATGTCGTTTGGAGGCACTGAAGGAACGTCCTGCTCAGGGTTGCCCCATATCTAACGCAAGAAACGATCTCCCAAAAACTAGGCCCTCCTGACTGGCCCCTCAAACAAAATCCTATACCAACAGGCCCCCCATGCTCCGGCAAAATGGAATCGGAGGTCTCCGCCCAAAAGAGCCCAAGGCTGCCATGTAATCTGCGGATAACCAATGTATAAGTTGATCAGAAATTGTGAATGTGCAAGAAAAATCAAGGCGATAAGGACATGGAGAACTGAGAGTTCTGAAATACCTCCGATGACCGCACTATGTCAAAGAACTGCCGAAAGTGGAGAAGGGACACCCGAGGTCTTGGCCGGTACTGGCCCTCGAATACGAGTGAATACGGGGTCGTGAGGGGCACCTCCACTATAAGCTCCGGAGCTAGTATCGGGAAGTATGCGTAGACCCATAACTACAAGGAACAGAGCAACAGTCATCAGAATGCAGAATGCCGAGTGCAGAATATAAATACAACATGATAAGAGCAAAATGCAGAATGTAAAGTGCGCCGTGTGTGCCATGTGCAAGTAGTTAGAAGCAGAAATGAAAAGCAAGAGAGCAGAAAGTACCTCCCAGGCCCTCCAATAGCCGCCAACCATGTTCTCGGGAGGTCGCGCTCATATAGCAGTAAAGGGTAGCCAAGCTGGCGCCGCCCCAATCATACCGGCTAACCTGTGAAAGGTCCACTAAAGTGCTCAAAAGATATAGCCCGACGGTGTTCCCCCTATCGGCAAACAGAGTAGTGCCAAAGAGGAACATCAGGAATCCGCGGGTGTACTGTGCCACCTCCCTAGGAGTCGCGGGCTCCATCTCCGGTCTCCTGAAATGGGAAGAGAACCAGGTGTATCGAACTCTCCCCGAAGATCTGTCGACAGGCGGGCGAGCGCCCAATAAGTATAACCAAGCGGCCTCCCACTCGCCCATATCCTCATCGTATGGGATGGCCCAACCTCCCACATCAAGGCCCGTCAGTACGGCAAAGTCAAAAGGGGTCATGGTCATATCCCCAGTGGTAGAGAAATGAAAGGAGTTAGTGGTGTCCCACCATCTCTCCACCAAAGCGCCCATCAGAGTCCTGCTAGCGGGACAGTGAGAGATCCCAGTACAAAAGGGCCCGAACCCTGCCACATCAACCAAATCCCGAACAGCCTCCGGGAGCTCGGCGTACCACTCTCTCGCCATGATAGAGCCGTATCCTCGCACGGTCCGAGCAGTCACCTGCGTTCAAGATGAACATATGTATTCAATTTCAGAAAGAAATGAATAAGCTGTGTGCAAGTAAAATGAATAAGCCGCGTGCAAGTAAAATGTATGAACTGTGTGCTGCGTGTTCACCTTCAATTCGGGCTGTGTGTTCAGAAAATTAGAGTATGGGCTGCGTGTTCTACTCTCAATCAATGTGTGCTGCGTGTTCACCTTCAATGGGCTGTGTGTTTAGAAAATTAGAGTTTGGGCTGCGTGTTCTACTCTCAATCAATGTGTGCTGCGTGTTCACCTTCAATGGGCTGTGTGTTCAGAAAATCAGAGTTTGGGCTGCGTGTTCTACTCTCAATCAGTGTATGCTGCGTGTTCACCTTCAATTCGAGCTGTGTGTTCAGAAAATTAGAGTTCGGGCTGCGTGTTCTACTCTCAATCAGTGTGTGCTGTTCACCTTCAATTCGGGCTATGTGTTCAAAAAGTTAGAGTTCGGGCTGCGTGATCTACTCTCCATCAGTGTGTGCCGCGTGTTCACCTCAACAATGGGCTGTGTGTTTAGAAAATTAGAGTTTGGGCTGCGTGTTTTACTCTCAATCAGTGTGTGCTGTGTGTTCACCTCAACAATGGGCTGTGTGTTCAGAAAATCAGAGTTTGGGTTGCGTGCTCTACTCTCAATCAGTGCGTACCGTGTGTCCACAATTAATTTATGGGTTGCATATTCATAAATTCAGAGTGATTGAACTATGTGCTCAAGATGCAAATAGAATATGGTGTCATAGACTAAGCATTCTAAAACAGCTGTGTGCCTCAAATGAACCGATAAACATAGCGAAAGCACAAAATGCGCGGGAAATGCAGAATACATTGCGGAAAAGACAAAAGTGAAGTAAATACCTCTCGTGCCTCGTGAGAGAGGTGAGACTCTGGCTCCCGCAAAATCAAGTCCCTAGGCGCTCAGTCATCAAAGTCAGTGAAATGGTAGAAAATCGCCTGCGGGAGGATGTGCTCCCGAGGATGATACCTCTCGAGATCAAACGGCCGAATACTCGGGGGCAAGGACATGATGTCCGGCTCACCCCCAGCACCTGAAAAACCACCATCATGAGGAAAATGACCAGCCATCTCAGAAAATCTGCAAAAAGGAGCAAAAATGAGCAAAATGAGCCAAAATTAGAAAAAGTCAACAAAAGTCAACTCTCGGGAAATGGAAAAGTCAACAAAAGTCAACTCCCGAGAAAATCTTTCAAATATTGAGACAAACTCACCTCAAGTGGCGAAAATGAGAAAAGAAGCCCCGAAATCAAAATTTAATCGATTCAAAGTGCTTAAAACTGAAAGATTTCGTGAAAATAACTTGCGTGGGACGTTGGAAAACGCGTATAAAGCACAGATCTGAGAGAGAAAATGGTTTGGAGAGGTGGAGAAGATGTTTTCAGAGCTACACTTGCGAGCACAAAGTGTTTAGATGAGTATATTTAAAGAAAAGAGGATGAAATGACAAAATTGCCCACGGATTTGGCTAGGTGGCCGGCCGACCACCTTTCCTAGCAGGCCGACCACCTCCTTGCTTTTCCCCTAGCCGGTGGCCTCCCCTTGGGAAGGGAGCTAGCTGGTGGTGTTCCCCACATGCCCACCAAGCTCTCTGCAAATTTTGGGGAGGATTGGAGTCCCCGGGACCTGAAAAAGTACAAGGGAAATGCACTTTCTGTCGCGAAATCGCTCTGCCGAAACTTCAACTTCAACTTTCGATGCATGGCTCATCATTTCTCATCAAAAGCAACGTGTATCCTTCTTGAATATGTTGTGACCCTCCCGGGAGGTAAACCGCAAGTCGCGATTGAGTCGCCCTCGTCGAAAACGCGTATTTCTTTGCTCATCGTTTTGCAACGAATTCGCATTCAAGTTCACATTTATTTTGCATTGTTTTTGCACGTCACTTGCATTCTCTTGCACACCACTCATATTATTGTGCATATTTCATGGGTATTGTCATACCCTCGTGCCTAACTGCGTTGTCACGCGCGTTTCTTTCCGCATTGCGATGCACTTTTCCATCGACACCGCGATTGTCTGCATTCGATGTCGCCTTGAAAATATGTTGTTAACAACGTTGTGCTTGTTGAGTTTCTCTCTTTTCAGGGCACGATATTGTATGTACGGTTCATTTGAGGCTGGTGCGACCAGACAAACCGCGCAGGTATTGTATCTTCTCCATGTGAGACGTGGCGAGAATTGAATAATACTCCGCATCCTTAACTGCATGAAATGTAGTTGTTACTTTGCATCCTTGCTTAAAACTGTTGCATCTATTTGTGAATACTTGCTTCATTATAGCTTGCTGCATTTGCATGATCATTGAGTTACATCCGGCTTTGTGCATATCGCTTTGCATTTTGCCCCCTGCCTGCGGGCACATTTTGGTTTATCTTGCCTGTTTGTCTAAGTCTTCAGCCTTGTCAAAAATGGGTCGTCTCTGGGTTTTGACATTCACTCCCGTCATTGTTATGACTTTCGAGTTCTGTCAAAGAGAGGCAACTGTAGACACCCCATTTTTGACCGACCTTAAGACTCAGACGTCACCAACAGAGCGCTCGGTGATGTTGCATATCGTGCTCATTCCAAAGTTTCAGAGTTTCGGCCGTGAGCCTTGCCTCCGAACTTCCGGGCTTTTCTATGCTTTGCCTCGGTTTACGAACCAAGCTCCATTTTCTTTGTTTTCTCTTTCCGAAGGGAGGGAGAGGTCTCGTAGATTATCTCTCAGTGGCCGTAGGCCACGTTTCGTGGTCGTAGGCCATTTTTCCTATTTCGGAGCCTGGTTCTCGGTTTTCAGAGCCGTCGGCCGTGTGCCTCAGTTCGGGACCACTTAACCACCTCCGTTTGCTCCAGTTTCTGGCATACATCTTATTTCCTCCCTTTTGAGGGACACTGTGAACTGAGAGACCAACTTCGTGGTCGAACACCACCTCCGGTGCTTAACAGTCAGTTTTCGGGGCCTTGGGCTGCGCGTTTTGGCCCCCGAACCTTCGATTTGCATCAGTTTGAGTTCATTTTTGGCAAGGACCTTATTTTCATTGTTGTGAAGCTTGTAGAAGGGTGGGAGGCCAGCAATTGTTCTGAGGACCAGTTTTATTCCTTCATCGCCCCTCCGTCGCCCGTTTTCCTCGCTAGAAAGCTAGTGTTGACCATTCCTGGGCCACTTTCTTTGGCCCTCAACCACATATTTGTGTTATACACACCTGGGAGGCCACCAATATGGCATGACTGGCCATTAACTCTCCCTGACCCTTTTGAACCCCTCTGAAAAGTTGGGTTTTCTCTCTCCTGTTTCACTTTTTCAGGGTTTCAACCACATGGTTGTGTTGTGCACACATGGGAGGCCACCAATATGGGGTGGCCAGCCACTAATTCTCTTTGACCCTTTTGACCTTGGCCGACTAGCCAAGGGAGGTGGCCGGCCGGCCACCTAAGCTCCCAGAAACTGGCCGGCCAGATTCCTCACAGCTGGTTCCTTGCAGATATGCCCTCTTTTCCCCCCCAGATTCTGTATCCGAGGGGGGAACTTTTAGGGGGAAAATTTGAATTTCATATTTCCCCCCTTTTCTCCACTTCTTTGCCTATATAACCAGCACCCCCATCTATGTTTTAGAGGTTACAAAAGTTGGTTCTAAGCCTCTTGCATTCAATCCCTCTCCCTCTCTATTCCAAGCATCAAAACCCTTTTGTTCTTGGACCATTTCTACACCACTACATAGCACCACCTCTCCATCCTCCTTTCTAACACTTTGAGGCTGTTTTCCAAAGGCTAAGAGCTCCTCTTCTTGGTTCAAAAGCTGCTGGTTCATTTTCTACAAGGGTAAGTCTTCTTCTCCTCTTTTCTTGCCTTCCTTTGCTCTATATCTTAGCCTTTGTTGCTTACATTTTTGGGCTCTGACCCAAACTATAAATAGTCATATTTTGAGCTCATTTTCATGTTTGATCAAGGACCTCTTGCTGTTTGAGGTCCCCTATTATCACTTGCCTCTTTAACTCTCTTTTAGGCCTTTTTTTGCATAGTATTTTAGGCCTATTTTTGAGCTGTTTTGGACTTGGTCATAAACTGAAAAATACCTTTTTTTGAGCCCCTCTTCAACATTGTTGAAGGGATCTCCTCTTTTTGAGGCCAGCAGCTACCACTTGCCTCTTTGTTCCTCTTTTGGTCTTTTTCTTGCATGATAGTTTAGCCTCACTTGTGTTTATTTTCGTGGCTTGATGTAAACTGTAAAGTGTCTTTTTTTGAGCTCCTCTTCAATGTTGTTGAAGGGTTCCTTGCCATTTGGGGCCAGCTGTTGTCCCTTATCTCTTTTCCCCCTTTTAGGGCCTTTTTTTGCATGATAGATAAGCCATATTTGTGATCACTTTTGAAAATTGTTATAAACTGAGAAAAGGCTTTTTTTGACATCATCTTCATGTTTTATTAAGGTTCCAATTTTGTTTGAGGTCATATGCTGTCTTGTATGCTTGGTTGCCTCCCATTTTGAGCCTTACATCCTAGCCCTTGTTGCATGCCTTATTTGACCTTCTAGCCACTGGAATTCAGTGGATTTCCAGTAGCTTTGATGCTATTTTGAGCCTCCAAATTAGAGGGGGGGTGACCCCCTTTCACCTTGGCTTGTTTGATGGCCATCTTGGCCTTTCAAAGCGACCCCATCTTGCATTCTTCCTAGTCACATTCTAGGGTCAATTTTTTTAGTTTTGGGACTACCATATTTGATTTTCAAAGTTGTTTTGAGGCTGCCACATGTCTATTTTGTATGTGCTTAAGAATCCCTTTGTATGCCCTCTAAAGGAACTCCTCATTTGTGCATGTGTTGGCTGCATTTCCATGGTTATTTGGGCATATTTTGGCATGTTTTATTCATTAATTTTTTCTGTTTTGATGAGTTCTTACTTTCTTCATACACTTGCCATGTAAACCATGTTTATCCACCAAAATTGCATGCTAATTTAAGCCGTCTTGCTAGCACCTTTTGGCCTTGCTCTAAACTGAAAAAATGCATGTTTTGAGACTGTCTTGACTCTGTCTTTACACTTCATGTTCAAATAATGCATGCTTTGTATAGCAATAAGTCATTCCATGTGCCTAATTTTGTGTTTTGGGGTCCATCTCATGCATCGGGTGCCATGTTTCCATGTTTCGGGGCTTTTTAGCATCATGTTTTAGTGCTGAAGTTTTCATGTTTGCATACCATGTTCCATGCCTTACCATGCTTTGGTAGAGTGGCATCCGTGCCTTAGGTTCGGTCCTCGGTTTGCGTGCATGTGTGCACGCATTTCGAGTGTCCCATTTCCATCTAATGGCCTCTTATGTAAGTGTGGCTGAGGTCCACTTGTGTTGGTGTAAGTCCATTATGCATTGTGTATGCCATTTCATTTCATAGCATCGCGTATGCTAGGTTGTATGTTAGCACATTGTGTATGCCATGTTACCTTGCTCATCGTGTATGCCATTTCATAGCATTGTGCATGTTAGGTTGTATCATAGTTGCATTCATGTATGTCATGCATATTGCATTGTGTTTGGGATAGGAGTTAGCCCGAGCACGGGAAACGAGGGACATTTTGTACTCCAAGTGAGAGAACGTGTCTCAATTCCCAGTCACCGACACTCCGGATTATCTATGATGGAGTCTTGGTCTTGTTGTGTTTATATGTGCATTCATTTCATATTGAGTTGTGCAATTCGACTCCTCGACCATCGTGCATCGAGATGCGTAATTGGTGGCACGAGGATCAAGGCATGCATACATATGTGAAAATACATTGCTATGCCCCTTTCCTGCTCTCTGTTGCAGCGAATCAGAAACCGACAATCCCTTTTGGAGCTTCGCGCGACATTCTGAGCTTAATTGCAAACAGAGGCTAATTGGAGCATCACAGTGGATTTCCGCGCAAAGACAACCCGAACATGCATCATTCGTTATCCGGAGTAGAGTCGAGGCAGTCCCTAGCTTGCATGCCAATTTATTGCTTTCCTAGTTAAGTTTGTTAATTAATTAGGACTTTGTATTTATTCGGACTGTACTATTTATTCAGGACTGTATTATTTATTTGGACCCTCTGCGCGAGGGCAATGTTGTAATAAGTGTGTGTGTGTGTGTGTGTGTGTGTGTGTGTGATGTATGTCTTCCAACCCCACGTCTTTCTCCCTTTTATTTACCAGCTTATGATGGTTAGATTAGGGCATGTTTCAATTAGCATACAGTATGATAGCATGTTTGCATTCATTCATCTGTTTTGCATGCACCGGGCTCGGCGCATCATACTAACTGCATCTGTATTTCAATTTCAAGTTGAGTACTTGTTAGCTGTTGCATCTCATATGCCATGTTTAGAATAGCCGAGCCTGCTATAGCTGCATTTTTGCATGTGTTGCATTAGGCATTTCTGTATAATTAGGATCATGTATGGATTTCTAATTAGCTTCTGTTTTGGCTTGGAGTACTCGGTAAGTTTTTATGCTTTAGCATCTTTGCATGTGTGTGAGTGACTGCCATAATAGCATGCTTACCATGAGGCTATATGCTTATGTGATATAACTGCCTGAATACCTGTGGGTGAAGGTTTGGTTATTTGGATTGGAACAATGCATTGACTGTGAGTTTTAAGCCCACTAGATAGTGGCAAAACCATGTTTTCTAAGCCCACCTGAGGGTGGCAAAATCTGCATTTTAAGCTTACTTGCGAGTAGCAAACCATCTTTCGAAAAACAAACATGAAATGTTTTGTTCCAATTCAGGCGACCCGGTCTATACTTGTATGCTGTGCGCATCACATAGTAAATCTAGGCTAATAACCGGAATAAGAACGTATAATGTTTTCAAAACTATATATCATGGTTAGTAGAGGCCGATCTTTGATCGGGCGAGCGGGGGTGCTCACGAAGTGACCTTCCCCAATCGTACCCAAGTTCCCGAGCCGAGGCAACTTTGGTGATGACGGACACGTGGCCTTAGGCACGAGTCAAGGTTTCCTAAATTTTCCAAAAATAAAATATTTAGGTGGCGACTCTGTATCTGGCAAAGCAGTCCATGTTTGGCACTTCTTTCAAAAAATCTGTTTTCTCAAAACGATTTGCTGGATTTGGACTCTTTGGTTTAGATTAAGAACCATGACAATTTGAGTCCGACCTGTAGTAAGCCCAAAATGAACAAAACGGGACTTATCCCTCCCGGGGCGTTCAGGGACGTCTACGGGATGGGACTGACATTTTGCACATTGCCTCTACAACTCAGTACTTTCCTTTTCCATTTCTGGCCAGTAATACCCTGGTATCTACATTCGTCAATATAGACTGATATCTTTATCTCTGCAAGACTTAGCATGGATCTACTTAAGTCTGTAAGTTACTTCTTGTCTACCGATGCACCTTGCTAGCAAGTTGTTGGGACCCTAAAAATACAACTCTCCTTTAAAGAGCAGGAATGATGCAAGTTCTATTGGTTAGATAGTTCCCTGGCCTATTTTTAGCTGTTGGATTATATCTGTTTTCCATCCCTTAGCATTTTGCTCTATATGTTTTTTGACTAACACTGTTGGTGTTGTTCTTTTCTCGATGACGATGGCTATACTATCATCTGGTATATCCACATTTGCCCCCAATGTAGCCAAGGCATCGGGAAAACGGTTGCATGTTCAAGGGGTGTGCAAGATTTGGACATCATCAAACTGAATGAGCAACTTTTGAACTATGGTGCAGTATGGGGCTAGCAAAGGCTCCCTTAAGGTGAAATCACCCGTTGTTTGTTTAACAACTAACTTGAAGTTGCCCCAAATTTTCAACTTACGGAGGCCTTTCTTTTGAGTAGCAATCAAACCCAGTATCAACGCCTCATATTCAGCCTCGTTGTTTGAACATTCAAAGTTAAGCTTATATGATAAATGGAACTTCTCTCCTTTTTGATTGGTTAGTGTGATGCTAGCTCCACCTTTCCCAGCTCTAGAAGCTCCATCAAATTTTAAGTCCCAATAAGTCTCAACTGCGACCGCTGAAACGTGGACCTCACCTAGTAGAGGTACCTCTGCAGGTTCATGTTCACCAGACGGGAATTGGGCTAATAAGTCTGTAAGTGCTTGGCTCTTAATAGCCTTGGGAATAACGCATGTTATGTCATATTCTGCTAGAGCCAAAAGCCATCTTGTCGTTCTTTCAGTCAGAGCGGAGTTGTTTAGTAAGTAGTGGACTAGATCACTCCTGGTCACAACCTGGATCGAGTATGCCAAAAAATAATGGCGCAACTCATATGTGGTAAAGATTAAGGCTAAGCAATGCCTCTCAATTGGGGCATACCGTGATTCGGCACCATTGACTTTGCAACTGATATAATAGACTAGCTTCTCAATGTCGTCTATGTCTTGGACAAGTAGAGCTCTAATAGACCGAGGTATAGAGGTAAGGTACAGTAACAGAGGCTTTTCAGGCTGTGGGGTGATCATTATAAGTGACGAGGTAAGTGCTTTCTTGACCATATCAAATGCATGTTGGTGTTCTGGTAGCCATTCAAACTTGTGATTCCCTTTCAGCAATGTCCCAAAGGAAAAGGTTATCTCAGCAAGGGTTAGAATGAGCATCCTGAGGTATGACATTTTGCCTAGAAATTTCTTCAAGGCTTTTTAAGAGTGGTGGTGGCATTTCCATGATGGACTTGATCTTATCCCCGTCTACCTCAATACCACATTGGTGTACCAAGAAACCAAGGAACTTTCTTGTGGTAACTTCGAACGTACACTTGAGAGGATTCATATTTAAGCAGAATTTGCGATAACACTGAAAAACGTTTTCCAAGTCGCGGAGGTGTCGGTTTGCCTAGGTAGACTTTACTACCAGATCATCCGCATACACTTCTACTTCGTAATGTAACATATCATGGAATACTGTAGTCATAGCCCATTGATAGGTTGCCTTCGCGTTTTTCAAACCGAAAGACATCGCTGTATAGAAAAAATTTCTCAAGGGCGCTCTGAAAGCTGTCTTTTTTATATCTTTTGGTGCCATTTTGATCTGGTTATAACCATTGAACCCGTCCATAAAGGAGAACATCTGATGGCCCGCAGTAGAATCGATAAGTGTGTCAATATGGGACAATGGAAACTCATCTTTTCAGGTAGGCCTTGTTCAGGTTGTGAAAGTCTACGCAAACCCTAATCTGGCCATTCTTCTTCATAGGCACAATAGTTGCTAGCCAAGTTGGGTACTGTATAGGCTCAATGAACTTGGCCCTCTGCAACTTTTCTACTTCTTCTTTAATCTTCGCCTCAAGGTCAGGGTGATACTTTCGAGGATGTTGCTTTATTGGCTTAGAGTTGGGAAAAGTGTCAAGGTGATGGGTGACAAGGGATAGATCAAGACCACGCATCCTGTCTTATGTCTAAACAAAGACATCACTGTACCGCTTTAATAGTGTTATCAATTCTGCCTTAGCTCCTGAAGCCATTGTGTCGTTGATAAACACAGGTTTTCTCTGCCCTGGTAAGTCGCTGAGGTTTACCTTTCAGGTACTTCTTGTTGCGGTTTGAGCCTATCTTGTATGCACTCAAGAGCGGGCTCAGGGGTCACCACCAACCCTTCTTGGAATTCATCACCATCACACTTGTTGGTCTCAGGGCTATCCTCCCAGGGTATGAAGTCTGGCCCCCAAGACCGTCATAGGTAGTAAACTGTCTTGTCGCTCTCATGCACCTTAACAATCTTGGGTGAAGGACTTGTAGACTTGTAGACTTGCTGCTCCTCTTTTGCCTATTACTTTCTGGAGCTACTTCTGTATCTCGAATGTCTTCCTACTTTGGCAGATTTACTAGTCCTTGGAATTTCATCCATTGATAGTTCGGTAAAGAAAATTGTATCAAAATAGTGTGCCTCCTCCACTCCAAATGGCTTTTCAGACGCATTTATGGTCACTGTTTGCTTCCCCAACTTTGCCTTCACACATTGGTAATAACTTGATGGGATAGCCCCATATCGGTGCACCTAAGCTCTGCCAAGTATCATGTGGTAATTTGTGTCAGTTTCAATCACGTAGAACTTAGTTGCAGAGCGGATCTCGCCAACTGCTAAGTCCACTATAACATGGCCCTTAGTAACTTTTTTCTCACCACTAAAACCCGTTATAGTAATGGATTGGCGGACTATCCTGGACTCTGGGATACCGACCTTCACAAATGTGTCGGTAGTGATGATGTTTATGGATGCCTCACCATCAAGGAAAGCACGCTTAAACTCCACATCATTGATGTAAGTTGTAACAAAAAGAGGACGATTATAGGGAAATGGGTATGCTCTGTCTGCTTCTTGAAAAGTAATGGCCCTATAGTCCTTCTGGATACGCCGAGGCACATACTCCTTAGCCTCAGCAACTTCAATATGATGCACTTCAGAAATATTGATGAGGGCCTTTGTTGCTTCCAACCTGGTAGCTTAGCTCAGCCCCAGCTGGTCAAAGAAGGTACGAAAATTAACAGAGTTTTGCAAGGCCTGAACATGAGTATCTTTTACGAGTTTTACCTCCGTAGGTACTGTTTCAAGGAGCTGGATAGTTGTGATTTCTTTTAACTCATCATAATAGGACGCCATGTGCACTTGATCGCGCACAGGCCTAAGATACCCAATCATGTGTATGTTTTTCTCCTTCTCCTTATGGTTAGGATAAGGATAAGGTTTCTAGCCGTTTCAATCAAGGCTGAAAAGGTAGGTAGATTGTGGTTCACCAAGAAAAGTTTGCACTCGCGTATGGCACCCTCCACACATATGCTAACTAAATGAGCCTTATCCACTGGTTCGTAGCAGTCAATGGCTTTGTCCTGAAACCGTTTGACATAAGCTAGTCTATCTTCACCTTCTTTCTAGACATCTCACCCAAGTGTAAGGGTAGTGACTTTTTCCTGGACTTGGAAGAACTTTGTATGAAACTTGTTCACCATCTCCTCCCAACTCTTGATTGAGTTGGGGGCCAAGTTCACATACCAGCTGTAAGCCCTTTCAGTGTATAATTTGGAAAACTCTTGAAGGCGTAGAGGGTGGTCACTACCATAGACACCAAGGGTTTTAATAAACTTCACCACATGTTCTCTGGCGTTGCCTTGTTTCCTATCAAACTTCACAAACTTGGGTACTGTATACCTAGTTGGGTATGGCATGGCCAGTATTTCTTGGGAGTATGGGGGCTTCATATCTGGATTAGGGAGAGATGGCAGCTACTTCTTGCTGCGCTCGTGCTTGAGCATAGCTTGTATGTTGGCTAGAGTAACGAAGCAAGTAGGCTGAAATGGGCCAGTTTACCCCTGGGTTACTGAACCAGTAGCCGTACCATTCGCATGAGGTACCGCTGAAGGCACTTAGATTGGAGCCCGATTCTCAAGAAATGGGTGAGGCACTGGGTTGGGCCTGTTACAGGCAAAGGTGCCTGTGTTAGAGTTGGTCTGGACGCCATGGCCATAATAGCCTCAGTGAAAGTTTGCAAAGCTGTCAGGATCTCCCTTTGCGTATCCTAAAGTGACTGGATTGCCTCAACCACAACACTGTGGTCATGGTCCTCAACATATGTTGCTCTGCCATTAAAAGAACCTTGCTGCCGTGGTTGTTGCTGAACTTCATCTTTTGCCATTTTTTTGGGTGAAGTGTAAAAGCCTCTGGGAGTATGAACCATCAATAAAGTAGCATCTCCAACAGAGTCGCCAGAAGTGTTGGGGGGGTTCGAGGTTAGAAAGGTGATTAGAGAGGCAAAACTATGTTAATGGTCTAAGAATGGTGGAATGACTAGAGAATGAGCAACAACAACTGTCTGGGAGGTTAGAGAGTGAGCAGTTGGGTGAAGGTGAAGCAAGTAGCTTAAGAAAAAGACAATGGCAGTGCACAAATGGGTAGCATCTTCCCCAAATCCAAAAAATTCCTCTCCTTGGACCGTGGGAAATGGGTCCTATTTATAGGCTTTTCCTTGGTATCAAGAGGACACCAAGTGGCCAAATAGAAAGAAGACAGATGTCCCTAAGGATCACATAAAATATTCAACCTTGAGCCACCAAGCTGAAGGTGCCATGTGTCCCTCTACATGTACTGTGTACTATCTGTTTGCCTCCGCAACTACCTTTTTTGAGTCTTAGCAAGTGTAGTTGCGACAAGAGTGTTTGGTGCTGCAACTCCTTTTTTAGCCTCAGCAAGTGCAGTTATAGCGGGATTGCAGCGGTAAACCTTGCTGCTGCACTTACCTTCTTACTTTTATTTAGCCAATACATGCTTTCTCAAGACTCTATTAGCCTACTATCGGCTATGCTCGTGTTCACCTCAACGAAACCTCCACCCTTAGCCACCTAACCACAAACTCCCCAGCTTCCTAGGGGTGAAGGCCACAACCATGCCTATAGCGATCCAGATTGTACCCCAACCTTTGTTGTGTTCTGGACTCAGGTTCCATGGTTATATGTTATTGTCTTTGTCTTGTTTCCTCTCTTTAATTCTTTAAATTTGAGTTTTGGAACTTGTTGGACGAGTTTGGAACAGGTTGGTTGTCTATTAGTGCAAATGGTTGTTACCCAGGTTTTGGCTTCTTCGCTCGAGCGAGGGTTCTTACGCTCAAGCAACAATTGAGAGTCCTCAAGTCTTCTCCCAAACGCAACTTTTCTGAGAAGGTGGAAGTGCGTCGCTCGAGCGAGGCTTCTTGCACTCGAGCGAGCCTTGTGAAATTGTTTCTTTGCTCGAGCGAGAACTCTTGCGCTCGAGCGTGCGTCTACGTTGGTGGCAAACTTGAAGCTTGGTATCCTACGCTCGAGCGACGTTTCTTGCGCTCGAGCAAGGGCATTGTTGTGTCTGGTCACTCGAGCGACAACTCCTTCGCTCGAGTGTGCCTCACATATATCAGTTCGCAGCAGCGTGATTTTATATCACTTTTTGGTCTCTTCTTCACTCAAAACCCTAGATCAGCTGCCTCTCTCTCTAAAACACTCACTCTCTCTACAAATACTACTTGATCTAGAGTCCTTCTACCCTACTTCCTTTGTAAAAAAGGTAGAGTACCGCGTGGGCTTCCTTTTGATCCGAAAAAGTTTAAGTTTAGAGCATCTTCATGTTTCTCTTTCTTCCTCTTTGAGCTTCTCCATTTGAGGTAGGGATAATCTACTCTTTAATATGAGTTTTGACCTAGACATTTGTCATTTTTGCATAAATGGTGGAGTTGGGGAGTTATGTGAGGTTAGGGTTGGATTTTGGTTTGTGAGAGAGGGGTTTTCTATTTTGGACTCGATATGTGTATTTGAGGTCTTGAAAATGGGGTTATTGTGTATAATGGGTAAAATCTAGCCTTGGGTGTAATATTTGGGAAAGGAGAAAAAATGCGCTAGTTTTGATTAAATAAACTATTTTGTATAAATAGTGAAATCAATGTAGAGATATGAAATTGGTTTGGAAATTATGAAATTAGGGGAAAATGTGATTAAATGGTGTAGTGGATTGGTAAATCACTCACCTATGGAAAATTTGATAAATTATCTGTTGATAAATTTATTTATCTGTGTAGAAATATCTGTTTTGGGCTATCGGTGGAGGATAACTATGATTGTTGTAGAAAATGCATGAGGATTAAGAAAATTAAAACTAATCAATTGTATTATGTCATTGAATATGACGGTTTGAGTAAATCATTGAATATATGAATTGATGAGTCATTGTATATGACAACGTGTTTAAATACATTGTATATGTATCTTTGAATGGGATGGGATAGAGGATGTACTCCATTATTTGGGAGGAGATAGGGGATGGACTCCATTGAGAATTAAGTTGGCCAGAGTGTCCAGGGTGAAAGTCCCGAAATCTTATTTATTTATGGGTGCCGATTCCCTTGGACATCGTTCCGTAAAATGGCAAGAAATAGAAATGTTGGATTGATGAATGCATTGAATTGTGAACCATTGAGTTGAAATCTCATTTTGGTTGTTTTGATGATTATGAATTTGGTAAATAGATTTACCCAAAATGGATGATTGGAAATGAATTGAGATATGGTTATGTAAATTAAATGGTCATGGAAATGATATGATCGGTTGAGAAATATCCTGTATTTATCTGATGCTTATGCTTTAGTTAATTCTCATATATTGTGTAGCATATCTCTACTGAGCTTTGGCTCACCCTACTTGGGACACCATTTTCAGGTACTGGTGACATGCTCCCTCCAAGGACATAGCTTGAGAGGTTTAAGGGATGAAGGCTCCATTTTTGCTATTTTATTTTGTATTGGATGTTTTCTTTTTAAGCCGAGAGCTTTACTTGTATAGAGACTAGACTCTTCTTTTGTTGTAATCAAGTGATAACTTAGAAAGATGTAAGCCCATAGGACATTTATTTTGTTGTTATCAATTAGAGTTATATGCTATAATTTCAGGAAGAATATTTGTGAAAGTGTAACGCATGTACTATCTTTTGTAATACAAACTCTAATGAATGAAAATGTAACATTTCTATTATGTTTATGATTCTTATGAATGGATGATTTATATAATATTTTGAGGGCGCTACAAAGCCTGTTATCAGCTATGTTGTGCCTTAGTACCAAGCCCAATGAGACTTTCTTAGTCCTACCTATGCTACTAAGGCAGGTCCATGACCTGAGTAATGGAAAGGGAATCCCTTACACTTAGGCTACTCAGCTCATCTTCATGGGATCGCCGAGGTAAACTGGTATCTCTAAACCTACTATCAGCTCCAATCAGTAAGTCTTGGGGCTTGCTATCAGTGCCAAGTCAATGAACTTTGGGACCTACTATTAGCCCTAGGCTAGTAATGTCTTGGGGCTTGCTATCAGCGCCAAGTATTAGCCAACTAACTTGTAGAGAGCTTCTTCCAGAGGCTACTATCACCTTGGCAGGAGGTTTCCATCTGCATGTTAGTTGTGGCGTCTGTAATTATTGTGGCAGTCATTTCTCACGACAATTCAAATGGCAAAATCGGCAATATTAGAAATGGCGACGCAGACAAAATACCTCCGCAACTTGGGCACTACAAATACTGCCTCTGCAACTTAGTTGCTTCGGTTTTCTCCTTCCCTCAGCAACTCCAGATGGCTGCAGTATCGACAATACTAGGAATGGCGGCGGTACCGACAATACTTGGAATAGCAGCGCTGAATCAAAGTGCCTCCGCAACTTGACCGTCACAAGTGTTGCCTCAGCAACTTAACCGTTGCATGTGTTGCTTTTGCAACTTGGCCATTGCATGTGTTGCCTCAACAACTTGACCGTTGCATGTGTTCTCTTTGCAACTTCACTTAAGCATTTTCTTTCATGGAGTCTGTTCGGACCCTAGGCGGGTCGGACCTGCTTCAGTCCATTGTTAGTCCATACTCTCTTAGTCATTCCTAGTCACCTTGATGGGGTGACCTCAGCACTTGGGTCCACACTTAATTTGGGATTCAATTTCTGACCCTCTACACATATATTTATTTAGGTCACATTAATCAAATCTATTAACATTTTCTCTTTATTTTTTTACCCACTTTCTCTATTTTTCTACACATTTTTTTTTATAAAAATTCAAAAAGCACACTTATTTAGAACATCCCAAACCATCTCTTAATTGAATTAAAAAAAACACAAAAAATAAAATAGACTAAATAAGTTAACAAGATAAAATGTCACATCCAAATCATAATCATTTTATTTTTCTCTCATAAAAGTAAAAAAAAACTAAACCAAACAAACTTTTTAATTCCAAATTAAAAAAAATCTCAATTCACAAAAATTTATTAAAAAAGTCAATGTCATACTTAGTACCCTCTGATCACAATTAAAAGTCAAACAATCAAACGGCCGACAACATTCCATTCCGTTGGTTGTCTGAATTCTGCCTATCTATCCATTATGCGGGACCCAAACACGCCCTAAAACCCTTCCAATTTTGCACCCCTCCTTCTCTCTTCCAAATCCCTCCGTCGCGCTTTTCAGAGCTCTCAGTTATGCACACATACAATTCTTGTAAAACCACTCACTAGCAATTCACTATTGTTCTTCAAAAATCAAAGAGTATATATATATACACACATACAACAATATACATGAACAAATGTCTAGTGCTATAAGATTCTCTCTGCCCTTCAAATCACTCTGTTTTTCATGTGATGAACACTACCCAAAATCAGCCTTTAGGAGAGCTTCTTTGGCGACTAAGCATGATGTTTGTTCGAGAAAGATAGATTTGAATGGTGGGTATGGTCGTATTAAGGCTTTGACTAGCCACAGCGAAGAAGGGTCTGTTCAGGGGCTCGAGTCTTCGCTTGTTTCGGTCAAGTTAGAACCCATTTCAAGCGAGAGCCAGTTCGATCGAGTGGTTGCCGAGGCTCAACAGCTCGAAGAATCGGTTGTAATTGTGTGGTATGTATCTGGGTTTTGTTGGGTTCTCTTTGATTTTGTTCAATTTAGTGAGGTTTTGGTTTAATTTTTCTTAATTTGTTTTAGTTTTTGTTACTGGGTTTGTTTTATATTTTGCTCATGGAAGTTTGGGCATATGGGTTTTTGTTAGTTCCTTTTGTGGAATGTTTGAAATTGTTTAGAATATGCCATTCATTTGATCTCTGGATTCTTTGTTTTGTTATTGGCTTGTTGCTAATATATTAATGAAGCATGAAAGTTGGATCATAAACTGTGCATAATAGGCTTAATTTAATTCAGAATTATTTTTTACTAGAGTTTTTTAGGAGAATACAGAAGATTGGTAGAGCATTTGGGAGAAGTTGTGTTATTTATCTTCTTATTGGGTATCTCCTTTAAATGGATTCCACTTTTTAAAAGTTATAGAGATTGGATTGTTATTCATAGAGCTTGAAGATCCTTGGTTTTCTTTTCTTTTTCTTCCCTTTTTGATTTTGGTGGACTTTTCCTTTGTATTTTCGCTTTTTAGTGTTTAATGAATTTTCTTTGTTGCAGATTGAAAAGAAAAAAAAAATTATGCATTTGTGCATGTGTCTGCAACTTTGTATGTGTGGTTTCGTATGTATGTTTCTTGAAATGAAGTTTATTTTTAGAATTGAAGTCTATTTTGTCAAGGAATATTGAATTGAGTTGGGTTGTCATGTGAATTTACTTGGATTTGTAGGATGGCAAGCTGGTGCAGGAAATGTGTATATTTAAAACCAAAATTGGAAAAATTAGCAGCAGATTACTATCCAAGGTTAGATTGAATTTTTGTTTATAATCATCTGAGATCTAATTTTCTTGTGCTGGTTATCAAAAGCTTGTTGTGTGAGCTTTATGCAAGAAAGCGTGTTGGTACTTGCCTTTTGAGTCTTTCCATTTAAGTAGTCGTAATGTATCAGTACTTTACTTGTAGGGGTGATGAAAAGGTAGTTTATCTCTAGAACTGCCACGTGCATTCTTTCTCTTGGCGTATTTAATTCTTCCATTAAGATTTTGATGTATAGCATTAGCAATTGTACCTTCCACGTCATGCTAAAATTTCTAGGCATTTAGTTTACAGTGCTGAGAACACTCAATGCCAAATTAACCATGTGCTTGTAGAATATTTGACTTTTATTTGGATAATTTAGAGGCCTTGATTGCACAAATTTGTTAATCTGGAGGTTTAGTGTAGGCGTAATAGTTGGAAGGGAGGTGTGCCATCAAGGTTTCATCTCTTAAAGTGGTTTCAGTAGGTGGGAAGTGTTCTGTAGTTTTCTTCTACTGTTTATTTATTTATTTTTGTTGTGTGTGTGTGTGATGCCTCAAGGTTTCAACATTTCTTGCTTGTGATTGCTTTGTTCTTATGGGGGAAATTCCCCCTTCCATTTTCATGTAATTTTCTGCTTAATGTTCAACATCTCCATTTCTAACAAAAAAGTAATCAAAGAATTTAGTTGAACTATGTGAAATGCATTGTACATCATGTATCTGCCTACGGCTCTCTAGGGGTGTGTACAACTAATCGCACATCATGTACCCCTATATGTTTACATGTGTACCTTAACTATTTCTAGAGTATAAAAAATTTCAAATCTCACTTGGTGACCCCATAATTATTAACCATTATATAGTATTGTTGATGCAGGATACGATTCTATTGTCTAGATGTGAATAATGTTCCACACAAGCTTGTGGTTCGTGCAGGAGTCACTGTAAGTCACTCAACTTTACAAATAATTTACATGCTATTGGTTTTTGTTTTGCCTCATTGTTTCATGTTATTACCTGTGCTCGTTTGTATTAGGAAATAGAAATAGATAAGCTATTGTTCTCTTCTGAGGTGCATGTTGAGTATTAATTACAAATTGTAACAATAATGAACAGTCCATGAACTGAAGCTATGGGTTGGATTGCAGATATATGGTCATTCAAATGTCTCATAATACATAATATTTACTTTTTCAACTGAAAGTTCTATGTTACATAGATTTGGGTACAAGTATCAGGTGTAGGTGCATGTCCAAATATCATACCTTCATAAACTTAGATAAATTTTAAAATACCGGGATATGTATCCAAAAATTGGATATGGGTAAGCACAATGGTCATTGCATATTGTATAATAATGTTAGATAATTTATTGTAAATGAACTAGAAATGTACTTGAAATTATATTATATTTAGGAAAAATATGGAATTTCAATCTCTCATCTATGTTAGAGGCTAAAAATGTTTATTTCCTCGGAAATGTGAGTTTATTCTTACTGTAAAAAATTAGTGGATCTAAGTGTCTAATTGGGTATGGGTGTTAGAAAAAGCACATATGCCACACCTTTACCTTTGTCATATTCAGTAGACATGAGTACTTTGGAGAAGTAGAAAAGTCAATGTAACATAAATTGATGCATAGTGCACCCCCCCGCCGGGGGGGGGGGGGGGGGGGGTTGAGAATGTACCTCTTTGCACCCACTTGGGGTGAGTTTTGTGTGGTTTATTCTTATAGATTGTAAATTGGTTCTGTTCTTTAGGTTTAGTGGACTCAAACTTAGTGTAGCCTTAGCAGAGAGCATTAATGGTGAGGTCTTGAGGGAAGATTTGAAAGGTAAGATGTTTGTAGCGACAAGTTAGTGGTTGTTTTGTGATACTTCTTGAAAACTTTTTAAAATTCTCATCTTTGGCTTTTTGTGTCTAAGAGCACTTTCTATTCCTTAAGTGAGTCTATTGATATTCCCATGATTTCAAATCTAGCAACATGTGGCTCATAGGTGGATGTATATAGAGTTCATTGCTTTCAGGTATATTGTAGTTTTAATATGTTAGACCCCTGTGAAAATTCTACTCTTAAGACTGTAACTATGAACTTGAAATATAACTTATTAGCTTGCGATGACAAACTATGAACTTATGGGAAAGATCAATCCGGCAGGGAAACAATTTGACTCTTAAGAGGCAAAGAAAGCATGGACACCATACTCTAAAGCAACTATAAGATCCATCCTCAATCTATAGAAAATATTAATACATGGACTAAACCTTAAATGATCTGTTGACTAGGAGTTATGTGCAACTTGTGTAGGATATCTTAAATGTCTGTTTTGATGGGATCTCTTAGCCTGTGATGAAGGATATATTGCATACTCTCAGAGTACATGTGACATATAGGCAATGCTACGTGGTTCTCCGGGACTACTAAATAAGGATATCCTTATTCCAGTCTTCTAGATTTGTGAGGGAATCTGTTTTACAGAGCTCGTAGTTTCATGTTGTTGGAGGTGGGAACATTTCTAGTTAGTATGCTGAAAAAACAACATTTCCTTTCTAATTAATTATGCTCAGATGAAATTAGTTGTAAACATGCTGGACCTTTCCTTCTTTGACCATACTGCCATGGGAATAATTTGTTGTTTTCATTACTCCCATGGCTTCACCCATATAAATTTGCAGGAATGGTGATTGACACTTTGTTATACCTTTTCATGCATGTGGGGGACTCCGAAACTTGTGCAGAAAATGCCTACCATACAGGTAAATCTATGGATTTGGTTTTAACTTGGATGATTTTCATGATTTCCCCCCCTCCTAATAATGATAAAGGACCGTGTAACAGCTGTGGAAGGATGGCAAGAAACAGGCAGAGGTGATAGGAGGCCACAAAGCGTACTTGGTGGTTAATGAGGTTCAGGAAATGATTGAAAATGAGTCTACCGTGTAAACTTTCTACTCGACGTTCAATATTCTGCACCCTTATTTTTGTGCTTTTACAGATTCTTAACATGAAATTCTGTTTGTATTTCTTTTAAGAAATCAAACTAGCCAAATTTTTACAGATAGACATAAATTATAATATTGGCATTTTTGTTTTGCCTCACTTTACAGAAATATCATTGTTTTTACTGGAACAAGTGATATTTGAGAAATTGCTGCCCTAATTTTTTTGTGGAAACTGATGCGTCCTACCAGACCGAAAGCTGGTGGTTCTCCATGAAGACAATATCGGTTACTGTTGAATACATTGGCATAAAATTTTGTTTGTTCTTCTTGAATGGCTATGAGATGTATTGGTAAGTTGTATAGGGAAGAGGATTAAATCAAACTAAACTAAGCTCGGTGCCGCAACCAGAATTTACTTGGTACTATATTTATGTATGTTCTCCTGAAACAAATACATTTGATTTTTTTTTCTTTTTTGTATTTGTGTTTGTAGTTGAAGGCCTGTTTTCCTTTTGCTATTGTACTTGCCATAGTGTTTTTTAGGGGTTATGCATCATTGGTCTTATTTGGGAATATGTTATTTTAGTAATTTTTTGACTTTTTATGAAAAAATATGTAGAAAAATAGAAAGGGTAATGCGATAACTTATAGTGACTTTTTGACTTTTTAGTTAAAATATATAGTTGACAAACGAGAACTAAGTATTGGTATACCAAGAATTATAGTGTTCATTTTATAATTAAAAAAAAATAAAAAATGAACGGTTTATTTTTAAAATCACAGTCATGTTCATTTTTTTTAAAAGACAAGTATGATATGATGATATAGTTCAATGTTCGATATCAATTTGTCTTTTGTTACATTAATGATCTTTTTTGTTTGGATCATGAAGGTGAAGGTGAATCTGAAATGGGATTGCACAACAAAACCCCTTATCCCACTTGCCAAGTTATTTACTCTAATGGTTAGTGTCAAAAGTATATCATGTTATTGAGCAAACTTCTCACCCAACTTCCACCATCAGCTAAGGTGTGAGGCCTAACTAATTTGGCACCAATTAGTTAAATGCTCAAGCCAACCTATTAAACTTTAGAACTGTGTTGTTTGTGAATTTTGATAGGGATTTGAAAAGGAAAAAAAAAAATATGTGTGAATTATGGGTATATTTTATTTACATTTTATCCACTATTCTTTTGATTTTTTTTTTTTCAAATTCTTATCTAAATTTATGAACTAAACATAACTAAAACTTTTCAATCTAAGGATGTTACAAAAAATTATTATTATCGACCATTCAATTATTTAACCTTCAATTGTGCCTTTGGATTCCCAAAATTATAAATTTGAGGGGTTATGGGATCTACTACTGGTTTTGTTTAATTCATTTGAATTGTTTATTTTGTAAAAAAATTTAGATATATCATTTACTTAAGTTAATTTGATAATCATAACTTTTTTATTTTTTAGTATTTATTAATTTGTAACAATTTTTTATTTATTCAACGTAAACAAAATCAAATAATACTCCAATAGTATTTAATAATATTTATGGCAGTGGTACCAATTTTGAGTAGCCTGAGCTCTTTATTATGGCAATGTTGGTGGCGGCCGGAACGGCTGCGGTCCAAGCTAGATGTAAATTTTAAAAGAAAAAAAAAAAAAAAAAAGGAGAATAAAAATGGTGTGTAATGTCTGTTAATTTGGTTGCTATTATAAGGGCAAATTACAAACACCCCCTCGAGGTTTGATAAAAATACAAATTCCCCCCTGAGGTTTGAGAAATTACAAATTGCCCCTTAAGGGTCAAATTTTCATAACAAATTAAGGAAAATTAGGGGGGAATCTGTATGAAAATAAAAACCTCAGGGGGCAATTTGTTATGGAAATATAAACCTCAGGGGGTGGGATGTAATTTCTCAAACCTCAGGGGGAATCTGTATTTTCACCAAACCTCGAGGGGGTGTTTGTAATTTACCCCTATTATAAACTATTGATTCTATATTTATTCTGTTTATAAAATACAAGGTCGTTTTTTTTCAATAGAAAATAGCAGAAGTGAAAAAACTACAAAAGTTTTAGGTATCATTTGACAATTGGGGTTGGGTTGATTTTTTTAGCTAAATTAATCACAAAATACAATAAAACAATATTACATTCAAATTATAATTTTTTTTTTAAAAAAAAAAAAAAATCAATTCAACTAAACTTTTTAACTTGAACTAAAATAACTAGAAAACCTGACTTACCAAATGAAGCCTAAGAGATGGCTTCCACACGTAAAGGTTGTGTAAAATGAATTTTACACTACAAAAATTTATAAAATAAAAAATATACTACAAAATTTCGAAAAGACAAACACAATTTTTTCATTTGAGATGAGTCTCACACTATTGTGTTAGTTTTTATGAAAATCATAAATTTCATACATGCAAATGTTAATTCATTTAGTCTCAAGAGTTTTTTTATAAATCAATTAGTTTATTTTGTTTTAAAAAATTGTATTTATTTGATTTTGTACTATTTGAGTTTAAGTGAATCCCTTTTGTGATTTATATTTTTACTTTTGTGATTCATTTTTGGGATGGGAATGAAAATGTAAGGCATGGAAAAAAAAATTTTGATGGGTTGGTGGCTAAAGTATTAGTTGTCGAGCGTGAAAATCTACATTTCTATTAGTGTGGTTTTCTAATATTACATTAGAGTGTTACGTTTGAAAAAAATAAACTAAAGAAATTTTTGTATATTACATTGATTGGAGTGTTATGTTTGGAAAAAAAAAAACACACACACTAAGAAGTTTTTTCTGAAATATTACATTGTTACGTTTGTGAAAAGCACACTAAGGAGTTTTTTAGTGTGTTATATTGGAGTGCTAAGTTTTTTGAATGTTATGTTTGGGATAGTACATTAAAGAGTTTTTGTGTGTTACATTAATTGAAATTTTACGTTTGAAAAAAAAATACACTAAGGAGTATTTTTGGAATGCTACATTGTTATGCTTGTAAAAAATACATTAAGGAGTTTTTTAGTGTATTACATTAGAGTATTACATTTTTACAATGTCACGTTTGAAAAAATATGTTAAAGAGTTTTTGTGTGATACATTAATTGAAACGTTACGTTTGGCAAAAACACACTAAAGCGTTTTTTTTAAAGTGTTATATTTAGTAATTTCAATATTATCAGAAAATTTACATTTGTCCTTCAACACATAACAGATGTGCTTTTACGTGGACCATTTATGTAATTCACATTAGAATGAGACTTTTAAATCTATATAAAAAAAAAAAATTAGGACAAAATAATTTATAACATCATTATTTAAAACTTACCGGTGCTTTACCTTAGTTTTTATGATTTGTATTTGTTCTCTACAAGCAAAAGAATTGCAAAAAAATTTCCATAATGAAAAGTAATTTTATTTTAGTAATTACCTTTTTAAATAAATAAATAAAATAAAAAAAAGCCAAACAAGAAATTACTTCAATTACTGTAGTTTCCTTATTCTCATTCTGTGTCCATATCCATAATAAATGCATGCCTCCATGCACGTAAACCCTAACACCGAATCATCCACCGTCAATTTTCAATCAAACGTCCCATAATCGCCCCCATACACGTATCATCAGTAGTTGCTTCCCTTCCCACCCATCTCTCTCTCTCTCTCTCTTCAATTCTAACGCGACCGTTTCGAAAAATCTCCACCTTGTTCGCCTCTGTATATTTTCCCTTTTCTCTCTATCGAATTGTTCCAAATCGTTGCTAGATTTTCGATCTTGCCCTTTAACGGCTTCAATTCCTCACAAATTACACGTGAACTTGAAGCTAATCCATCCCTTGTAAGTGCCAACGATCCCAAAAGTCTCTCTTTCTCTGCAATTTTCGCATGAATTATCAAACCCCATTGTCAATCATGTGTATATCGTATTTGGGTTTCTGTATTTTTTTTTTCATTTTCATTTTTTTTTTTTTTTTTTTTTTTTTTTTGTGTATGTTTGATTTTAGTTCTACGTATGTTATATCTCTGATTATTCAATTTTGTGTTTGTTGTTTCAGTTTCACAACCCATCAATTGTAAATTTGTCTGAAGGTGTGTAATTGCAATGTTAATTTTGGGTTTTGTTTTTGTTTGAATTTAGTGGTTTTATTGATTTTTTAATTTTTTTTTGGGGTGTGTGTGTGGGGGTAAATTGAATTAGGGTTTTCTTGAGATGGTTACTGGGAGTAAGATAGATATGCTGTCTGATGTGAATTTAAGGAGGAGCCTACAAAATGGGAGGATGAGAGGATCGAATGGTAATTTAGAAGATACTTTGCATAGTGAGCTTGAATTAATGCTGCGAGAGCAGCGTAGTCGAGATGTTATTGATCAGGAGAGGGATCTTAATATGTTTCGGAGTGGCAGTGCTCCTCCTACAGTTGAAGGGTCTTTGAGCGCAGTGGGTAGTTTATTTAGCAATCCAAATTTTGCACTGATTGATAATAGCAGTAGTAATGTCGATGAATTATTGTCAGAAGAAGAAATTCGATCGCACCCTGCTTATTTATCATATTACTATTCAAATGAAAATCTGAATCCTAGATTACCCCCACCGTTACTGTCAAGGGAGGATTGGCGTGTGGCACAGAGGTTTCAGGCAGTTGGTTCGTCCTTTGGGGGTGTTGGTGATTGGCCAAATAGGAATTTGGTTGATGTCGTTGGCAGTTCATCGTTATTCTCAATGCAGCCTAGCTTATCTGTACAGAAGGCGGAAGAGGAGTTGATGGAGTTGAGGAAAGCTAGTTCAAGGAGTATCTCACGGCCATCCTCCACTGAGTGGCTGAACAGAGGCTCTGACAGTTTTATTGGATTGCCAGGTGCAGGATTAGGTAAAAGGAGGAAGAGTTTTGCCGACATTCTACAGGTGATTTATCTAGGCTGTACTAAATTTTGTAATTGTTAAACAGTTTATAGTTCATGCAAGAGTTTTATTGTGCAGTTTCTTTTTATCTTTTATTATTGTTCTCATATTTATACAATTGTCATAGAAGCAAATTTTTTTTGCACTTTTTGACGAAATCTGATGATTCCTTATTGAAGATAAGTCTAGAAAATAGCAGCTGAACTTCTATAATATGGCTTTGCTGTTGAATCATTCAATTGGAAGTTGGAAACGGGATACCATTTGACTTGTAAATTACATATCACATATTAAACCTGGGTTCTGATAAGTTGGGTGCTGTCATTCATGGCCATTAAAACTGTATTTTGATCTTCTTAAAAACTTTCCTCTAATCATTCAATTGGAAGTTGGAAACGGGATACCATTTGACTTGTAAATTACATATCACATATTAAACCTGGGTTCTGATAAGTTGGGTGCTGTCATTCATGGCCATTAAAACTGTATTTTGATCTTCTTAAAAACTTTCCTCTAATCATCTCAGTAATGTTGAAATGTATAATTGTCAAGAGTTGATTTGACTATTTAATTTGTGGTTGCCTATACCATCTCAGATTTCTAGCTTAATTTTTCTTTCACAATTGGATCTATCATGATGTGTTTTTCTTTTTCACTGCTTTCCCCATTTTCTCTCATTGACTTGTAATCATGTTACAAATCAGTTGATGTAATGAACTCTAGCAATGTGTAATGAATGATGACAAGATATGCTTCTATTATTTAGAAAACTAACAAATTAGAGCCTATAATGTAAGATCCTGGGATTAAGTTATGTCTGTTGCCGGAAGGACAATTTCATTTTGTTAACATAAAAATTACCGAAACATATCTGTTGCTTAGGAAACCAAAACAAAACATTAGTGGAAAAGCAAAAGTCTATAGTGTTTCCACATTTTGTTTTTATTATAATCATGGCCTTCTAGGAAGCATAGATACGGATACGACACGATACGGATACGGCGATACGACAAAACCTAAAAAAATAGGATACCGGTACGGCTAGGATACGTTTGTGAAAAATATATTTTTAAAAATTGTTAATAGTGAGTTACATATAAACTAAAGAACGTTGAGAAGTCATAATGTAATTTTATAATGCAAAATATTAACTTTTAAGAATTTTGTATTAATTTAAGCTAGTAGCTTGTTTACTTCTTAAATTTTTAATAGGTTTTACAAATATTTCATTTCAAGATCAAGTTTAATATATTTATATTACAATAATAGAACAATTCACAATTTGTCCCAATTCTTTTTCCTTCGACACTAGTGAAAAATATTGTATTCAAGTTTACTTGCTTATTTATTTATTGATAATTAATTTTACCATTGTTATATTCTCTTGTTAATTTTTACTTTCTATATAGTTATAGGGGACATGCATGAAATAATTAGGATACATCAGTTTGATAAATTCTATTATTTAACTCACTATACTCTTCTTATTGAAGAATTTAACAAAGTATTAGAAAAATATTCTTATATTTATACTTGCAATTATATTATATTATATTACTATGCAAGAAATGTTACAATTCTAATTTCATAAAACAAGTAAACATGACTTGAAGTATCCGATACTCCAAAATTAATGAAAAAATAATTAAGAAGTATCCGATACTTTTAATAAGTATCCGATACGTATCCGCGAGTATCCAAGAAGTATCGGTATCCGATACGGATACGATACGGATACGTCACCCTATTTGAAGTATCCGTGCTTCATAGATGGCCTTTGATAGGGCCGTGTGGAGAAGAAGGATTCATGTAGCCGACCCCATTTGATGGGACTTAAGGCTTGGTTTGGTTTGGTTTGGTTATAATCATAGTTAAAAGATGCTAAAATATTAGTAAAAAAAAAAAAGCATGTTTAAAGTAAAAAATAATTCAAATTAGTAACCTATATATTCTTGATGAATAACACTTCGAAAATGGAATGTCCAAAAGTCTCCACCAACAAAGTTAAACTAAAACAAGTAATATCTAGGTTTATTTTATTTGTATCTTAAATAAAGGCACAAATTATTCATTTATTTATTTTAAAATGAAAGTTATATTGAGAATGAATTACCCAGCAGCCTTACAATCTTAAGATGCAAAATTTACCACCAAATCTTGTAGTTTTGTAAGTTAGAACAGTATATCTAAGTTAGAAGAGGAGTTTTAGAGGGCTTGGGTTTCTAAAAGAAATTAAAAAACCAAAAGAAAGTAAAATAAAGACTCTTAAAAGTTCACATGTTTGAACTACTGCTATGGAGCACTAATGGCAGTTACACTCATGAACTTTTGTCTTGCCGCTATAGCGGCTGTAATAGGATTGGAACCCTTTGAAGCCGTTGTGTTGTAATGGAGTAGAGCGTCCGATTACCCTGATTAGGAATACCCAACAAGAACTATTTCTATTTATTTTTTATTTTTATTTTTTGTTAAATAGAAAATGTACAAGAGTAAAGAAAATTCTTGATTTTATTAGAGAATCTGAAAAAGAAGAAGGAAAAAGATGAGAGATAGAGAGATAAAGAAAACATGGAAATGGTTAAGATAACTTACTTTACGTCTTTGTTATTATAAATGGTTGGATAACTTACTTTATGTATTTGTTATTATAAATACCTTTTTTGTAAATACTATCACCATTATTTTCTTTTTTTCCATCACAGTACTATTAAAATCTATCATTTCTTATGTTTTATTTTAAAATGGTAAACTCATTCTCCAATTAATCCTTAATATTGTTTTTTGTTTTGTTTTTGAGCTTCTAGCATTGATTGACATTTGTTGAACCTTTTTGATTGACATTTGTTGGGCTTTCCTATTAGAACAAAAATTCCAAAAATCAATAACATCTTAACACAAAAAGTAGGTATCACCATTCCATCTCTGGAAATCAAAATAATCTACACCATAAAGACAAAACCATGGGTCAATGTAAAACTAAATGATCAATACTCTCTTTCTCCTTGCACATAACACCACCATGGACATAGATAACAATTAGACATCCTTATATGAAGTATGTCGTTAGTATTGAGTTTCATATATCTGCACTCAAAATCATATTATGAGGTCCAAACAATAGTACATTTGGATTATCAATAATCTTATCAAAGAAATATTTGCAAGAAAATTCCCCAGATGAATGAGCAGTTTGAATTCTTTTATCAATAGTGTCTTGTCTTAAAATCACTTTATCAATAATAGACAACAAGGAAAAGAATTCAAAAACTTCACGATCATTCAAGTTTCTGAAAAAAAATTGTAATTTCAGTTGATGGGGAAAGTACATGAAGAGACCATAGAAGAAATGGAGGAATTATATGAGATTTGAAAGACGATACAATCAAGAAAATAATTGATCAAAACGAACAAACCCAGAGAATCAAGATACATCTCTGAGAATTAAATTTGTATGGAGATTGGGAATTCCCTGAATTAACCACTTCCCATACTTACTTTTAATGACAATATGCTATAAAGAATTGTAATTGACCAGAAACCTCCATAATAATTTACTAAGCAAAGCAATATTATTCTCTACAATTTGCCCCAAAGCAAGACCCCTTGTTCTTAATAAGAGAAACCACAAGGCAATTAATCAAATGATATTTTTTTCCCCTCACCACTAGCCTGCCACAAAAAAAGAAAAAAAAATCTTGTCATTTATAAATCTTATTTGCCATGCCCATCGGACTCTCAATGACTACAAATAGTAATTAGGAATACTTAGACAAAAACGGAATGATCCAAAGTAAGCCTACTCCATTGAAAATTAAGGCCCTTTTCTATCCATCTAGCGCATTACCAATCTTTTCAATCATTAGGTTACAAAAATATTTAGACCCAGGATTACCTCCCTAAGGAAGCCCTAGATAAACAACCCAAAAGATCTGCCAAACTTTGTGACCTATTCAGTAAATGAGAATATTATTAATACAAACAATGGAACTTGTATTCATATTTACCTTCGACCCAAAAGCCACCTAAAAAATTCTCAATATGGAATGAAGATTAGCCATTTTAGTTTCCTTGGCAGAAGAAAAAAGAAAAGGTATCATCTGCAAATTGTAGATGAGACACTGAAACATAATCCCTATTGTCGTGATCTCTGTTTTTTTCAAATTGGTTGATATGATATAATTCATCAAGGTTTTGATTCAAATAGGTATGATAAATCGTGAACCGGACCAAACCGAGAATCGCAGCGAATTGATGAATTGAGCAACACATAACAAAACTTGAGCATAAAAACTGTCTACTGTTGCTGTTGTCACAAGCAGTTTTTGGAGATTATTAAATATGGAGGCATTTTGGTTTTGCCTCGCTGCAATTAAAAAAAAAAAAAAAAAAAAAAACTTGAGGATTTATTTGAACATGCATATCTGTATAATAGCTTTGTTTGATTTTATGATACTATCCAGACATCTTGTTAGGCTGTTGATTAAAAGTAATTTTTCCCTTTTCTGCAGGAAGGTATTGACCAACCTGCTTCCTTAGCAGGTCATATCTCACGCCCTGCAAGTTGTAATTCATTTGGTGATACTGTGGATACAACAGGCATCTCTAGTCATCATTTAGCAGAATTATGTAATGGTATGGAATCCACAGAAGCAGCCTTGCTTCCTGGGGCAACTAACGCTGGCCTGCCTAGAGTTCAGAGCCTTGGTTCTGGAGTTTCTCATTTTTTTGCATCTGCGGTGGCTGCACCTCTGCCAAGGAGTAGAACCCCTGAACCTCAGCTGATTGGAAGGTCTTCAAGTCCTGGTCTTCCTCCTGTGGGTAACAGAGGTTTCCCAGTCGAAAAGAAGAATATTATTGGCTCAAATGCCATGAATGGTCTTTCTTCTAACATGAATGAGCTTGCTGATATTGCAGCTTCTTTAACTGGCCTTAACCTGTCAAAAAATCAACTTATTTATGAAGATAGTCGTGTGCAATCTCAACTCCGAATGGGATTTGATAAACCTAATCAACTGCTGGATATGTCAAATGGTCACAAGCAGAATCTGCATCAGCCATTTATTGACAAGTTTCCTACCAGCTATGTTGATTTAACAAGGAAAAATGGAATTGTAACAAACCAAAATGTTTCCAAGTTAGGTTTTGATGGGCAGACGAACTTTCCCCAACCATCTTACTTGAAAATGAATCCTTCAGGGTTTACAAGTTTAGAAGGATCTAACATCCATTATCAAAATGATAATTTTTCCTGTATGGACTTTTTTGGCCACATGCCAAGTGGATGTTCTGTTAGCAAGAAGCCAAATACAACAATTGGTACAGGTTATTTTTTATTCTTGATGCCATTTATGCAACTTTTCTTTCACTAGAGTACCTTGGCTGGATTTTATCATTTTCATATTGTTTTATTTTTAGGTTCAATTTTGAGTGGTGGTGGAAATGGACAAAATTCGAGTAGAAGTAGCAGTCAAGCCGGGTCTGACCTTCATTTGTCACATCTGGATCCAAGTTATATCCAGTGCTTGCAGAAAAGTTCTGATTATGCAATGCATGCTGCAGTTTCCTCAGATGATTCTTCTCAAGCAAGGAATTATTTTGGCACTTCACATGCTCATGGAGAGTTGCAAGGGTTAAAGAAAGCTTATTTTGAGGCACTGCTGGCTGAACAGAAAAACCAGTATGAGACTGCATTTCTTCGTAAATCTGGCGGTTTGAATCATGGGTATCATGTGAATCCAGCTTTTGATCTCAGCATGCCATATCAAGGAAACACAACAGCCAAGCCTGTACTTCCATCTGGTGGATATGCGGGTCCTATGTTGCAGAATGAACGGATCTCACGATTTAATTCTATGTTGAGAGGTTCATTGGGAGGTTCTAGTGGGCCATGGCATCCAAATGTTGGAACTAACATGGAAGGTGTACTTGCATCTTCTTTATTAGAAGAGCTCAAGAACAACAAGACCAGGTCTTATGAACTTTCGGATATCATTGATAATGTAGTTGAATTCAGGTGTGCAGTAGATGTTTTGGTTGTCTTTATTTGGCTCCTGCTGCTTCAGCTTGTTTTATGAGTTCCTTGTCTCTTGTTTTTATAATGCAGTACGGATCAGTATGGGAGTCGCTTCATTCAACAGAAGCTAGAAACTGCTACAGTGGAAGAAAAGACAAAGATATTCCCAGAGATTATCCCTCATGCTCGTGCTTTGATGACTGATGTCTTTGGGAATTACGTCATACAGAAAGTATATAGTTTTTCATCAAATGAACTCAATAAATCTTATATAATTCTGAATTTATCATCTAATAGGCTAATAGTTGTACTTGGATATGTAGTTTTTTGAGCATGGCACGGAGAGTCAAACGAAGGAGTTAGCCAACGAGCTTACTGGTCATGTGTTGCCTCTGAGTCTTCAGATGTATGGTTGCAGAGTAATTCAGAAGGTGCATTCTTTAAGCTTTCTCTTAGTTGTTCTGCTTTCACTGCACAACATCTCTCTTGAGTTTAAATGTGCACTATTTTGATACAAGTGTTTTACTTTTCTTAACCTCTGTTATTAGTTGTTCAAGATATACGAATTATAAGCTTAAAATCTAGTCCATACTTGCATGTTGAGCCAAGTTGAAATTTGGCCTCCTCCCACTCTTGCCTCAAATGCCCTACAACCCTTTCTTATTACCAAACACTTCCATCAAGTTTGGTGATCTTCTCTTCGTTGGTTGTGGTGTTGGGAACCTGGCTTCTCTTTGGCAAAAAGATTTGTAAGGAAAGCATAAGGAGTACCCTTATCACAAGAAGAAATTTGATCAGCATCATCTTATGCTGATAGGCAATGTGAAGTATTTCTCTATAATTTATTGACAGTCAATGTAGATCCTACTAGATTTATCATGTCTTATGCGACTATTGTCTATGTTAGATGATGGAATGATGAATATCCATTCCTTAAGAGAGCATTTTCTTTTTTCTTTTCCTATTATAGATTGTGTCCATGTTGTAACTCTGCCAACAGGCCTTGGAAGTGGTTGATGTGGAACAACAAACACAGATGGTAGCAGAGCTCGATGGTTTCATCATGAAATGTGTCCGTGATCAGAATGGTAATCATGTTATCCAAAAGTGCATAGAATGTGTCCCTCAAGATCGAATTCAATTTATTATCTCAGCCTTCTTTGGCCAAGTTGTGGCACTCTCCACACATCCTTATGGTTGTCGTGTCATTCAGGTTAGAAATTTGCAGTTGTGTGCTTAATTTGGTTGGTTTTCTATATCATCTATCATGTAATGTCATTTGATGTCAGCAGAGGGTTCTGGAGCACTGTGATGATCCAAACACACAGCAAACTATCATGGATGAAATTATGCATTCTGTTTGTACTCTGGCACAAGATCAATATGGGAATTATGTTATTCAGGTATTTTTGAAATTTACTTCTGCATGTGTGTTATATGTATCATTGACTGGCAGTGAGATCCCACTTTCTGTCTAGGGATTATGTTGTGGAGTCTAGGTGTTCCTTGGTTATTACCTTGTAAGATTGATTCTTCTCTCCTAAATTGATGGTTCGCTGCATGAGACACGGAATCTCCATTTACTTCTTACAATCAAATTGAGGCAATGAACAATGGATTGATGCTTAACACACATGGCTCTAGATGTAGCTATGGGCAAAAAAGAATGTGTAGTTTGCCCCATGTATTTGGGATCTATGGTTGCGTTTAAGCTGGGCATTATTCTAACTTTCTTCTAATGTGACATCAAACTGGCTTAATTTCTATTATGAGGAAGACAAAAAATGAGAGGAAGTGAAAGCTTTTGCTGATTTCTATGTTATCTTTCATTCTTGAATGTTTTTTTTTTTTTTTTTTAAAGTCTACTTTAATTCATACAGCAATCTTGCTTTATCAATCAGAGTATATAGCAATTATTTTGTCCACTGATGTTCTTATTTTTTGCTTGGTTACAGCATCTCCTGCAACATGGTAAACCACATGAACGATCTACTATTATTAGCAAGCTAGCTGGACAAATAGTGAAGATGAGTCAGCAGAAGTTTGCCTCTAATGTTGTTGAGAAGTGTTTAACTTTTGGAGGTCCTGAAGAGCGTCAACTTTTGGTGAATGAGATGCTCGGTTCCACAGATGAAAATGAGCCCTTGCAGGTTTTTGTCAATCTCATGTCTCCCAAATTCTGAAGTAGAATATTTCATGATATGAACAATCATAGTCTTCTATGTTGTTTTTCTTTAAATCAGACACTTGAATTCTCTAATTTTTAACAATGATTGAAGAAGCAGCAGCATGTTACGTTTTGATAATAAAGAACAATTTTGCACCTCTCACATGGATGGGGGATAAAATCTCTTGCTTTCCCCCCAAAAAATCCCATTTAATGTCAAGTAATAACTAAATGATAATAAAATCTTCTTATATCAAAATATTGTAGATACAATATATTTAAATGTTTATAACGTGTCCATGTACCAATACCTAATTTTTGGATACATGTTCCTGTAACCTAAAATTAACATTTAGGGAGGTCAAACACAACCAATACTTGTACCCAAGTCCATGTAGCATAGTTGCTCAGAACACTGTAAAAGAGCTCAAATGAATAGTATGAAGTTCAGCACGAGCATTTCTTGATTGTCTTACATATGCTGAATCTGCTAGCACTCTGTTAAATCATTTTTTTTTTTCTCACCTACAACTAATATGTGTGAATAACTGGAAGTGTGAAAATGCAAATGCAGGCGATGATGAAAGATCCTTTTGGAAACTATGTTGTGCAGAAGGTTCTTGAGACCTGTAATGATCAGAGCCGTGAATTAATTCTCTCGCGCATCAAGGTCCACTTGAATGCACTGAAGAGGTTCACTTATGGCAAACATATTGTTTCGCGAGTCGAAAAGCTTATCACAGCTGGAGGTAAGGAATTATTTTTTATACACTTATCATTACTCGACATCAAGTTTACTAAATGTTGAAACTATTTCTCATGACATGTAAAACTGTACTTGCAGAGCGGCACAGTGGGTTAACATCCGCGTACTCTTCCTCTTGAAGTATATCCCAATTTGGAAAAGACAACATATTTTGTACAGCTAACATGGATAATGACCTAAATTAATCAATCTTGAGTTATATTATTTTCTACATGGAGCTTCTAGTAGCTGTAAATAAACAGAGAGTTCAGTTAACCTGCTGAAATAAGATTTGCTTGTCTATTCTCTCTAGGTATATTCAGATTGCAATTTGTAATTTGGGACTACGTGTATGAGGTTTAGTCTGGAAAGAAGAGTATAAATGGTCAATTGCCGCGGTGAAGCGAGGTTGAAGTGTATGATGTTGAGAACATAGTTTATATGTAAATATTACTGCAATTTTCTGCAGCAGCTACATTTTTACTGGCCTTTGTAGCTGTTTTTACTATATTTTGTTTATTTTCAGGTCAATTGCCAGTTAACTAACCTTGTTGGATTTGAAATTTTTTTCACCCTTTTAATGACTTATTGGAATGTTCATATTGGTTAGATGCACTGTATCCATTTTTTCTCGTTCCCTTACTTGCTCTTCTTTAATTTTTCAATTAATACATTCACTGAAAGGAAAGATAAATAAAGTCGAGTTGCGTGGTGGATTGTTCGCTCATCATGCTGGAACTGCTTTGCGTTTTTATTTATTATTTTTATTTTGGTAAATTACACTTTTTATCAATGGATTAATCAATGAAAAAAGTACTTCTAACCCCCTTTGATCTGAAGTGAAGTGCAAAATACAAGGAGCTTGTTGGTCACAAGCTGTTAACTCGCTAGAATCTATCTATTTTGCACTTCACTCCAAATCACATAAGGACGAGTACATTTCTAAATTACAATAAGGACTAAAATGTTTTCAAACTAAATCACAAAAATGTAGAAGTATAATTAATCTTTCTTTTTTTGTTACTCGCTCTGAGCTTGCATTGCTAAAGAGCCAGTTCATTTTATATAAACAACCTTGCACCACTGGATAAACTGTCAAAACAAGATATAAGAAACAAAGAATTGAAAGACAAAATGCTTATTCAAAGTGTACAAAATGCAGTCACCTTCAAACTGAAACGGTACAGAAATATAATCCGAGACAGACAGAACTGAAACAGAAGAAGAAAGACGCTAGATAGCAATTTATTATTATATAAATAAAAATAACAGCAGCAGCAATGACCACAGAAAAACAAAACCTCCAGCGAAAGCTAGAAATAAATCAATGAATGAATAAATAAGAAGAAAATAGCTTCAAAAAAAGGATTAGGAACAAGCCAATAGTCATGAAAATTATTATGTACAAGGAAAGAAAACGCATATTAACAGCAGGCAGCAGCAACAGCAGCCAATTTCTCATCAATGAAGTTGAAAACCAATGGGTGCGAATGGTGTACCCACCAACCAAGGAAATCCCACTAAGAGGAGCCGGAAAGTGGTAAAAGGTCAGCAAACTGAAGCTTCTGCCCGAGACAAAAGAGTTGAGTGTGAAATTTGCTGCGAACCCCATGAGCATTGTCCGTGGTTACTAACTTCAAAGCATCCACCACTTCTTCTTTTTCTTCATCTCTAATGCAGGAAGATCTAAGAATAAAGTAACATGTCAAGAAGAAAAATGTCAGAATTGTAAAAACTAAGCAACAGATGCCAACTAAATCCAGGAGAGCAACAAAATATTCTATTGTGAAAGCGAGAGGAACATGTTAGATGGTGAAGCCAGACAAACTCTAAAAACAAAGCAAGCAATTTGATTGAGTTTTCAGAACTTGTTTTCTGATTTTTATTTTTATTTTAAAAAAAAAAAATTAAAATCTAGTTCGATAAAAATAGACACCAAAAAAGATATCAAAAATTGAATGTATGATGAGAACTAAATGGCTACAGAATTAATCACCAACCGAAATATGTGGCTTAATACTCTAAAAGTAAATGGGCAATGCCATAAGGAATAAATTAAGCGGGGAAGAAGATAACTGACATTCATGCTCATACACAAAAATTGTTATTAATGTGTACATTGTAAGAAATGAGTTTACAGCTACATCATTCTTCGGTTTCCCACAACATCTAGTGTCAGTTGTGGTATCAAAAGTTGACATATGCTTACCTCCTTCTGGATAAATGGAGTTATAATGTACTTCTGCCCAGAAGCTCAAACATATAACTGCACAAGACAAATCATGAAGCTTTAATGCCATCATCTCGACAATGATAAAACAATGTAACCAAGGATTAGCTTAAAAAAAACACTTTAAATTTATCCCTCTTACAATTAGAAATGCAAACCAATTGTCAAAGTTGGTAATAAAAAACAGAACTAAATGATATACAATTCTAAGATAATAATAACATGAAACAACTTGAACATGAAGGAGAACATAGATCAAATGAAGCAAGTGGAACAGATATGGTCATAGTGAATCATAAAAGCTTGTGCTGCTAAGCATGAGAATGCAGGTTGGAGTTTGAGAGCAGCCAGTTTGTGCAAATTTGTCTCCAATCTTACCTCTATCTCGCAACACCCTCAGTTTATGGGGAACAACACTGGCAATGTAATTTTGCAATATGATTTGTGTTTACAACCCTTCACCTCATCAATCCAATTTGGATTTTACAGACTGGAAACAAAATTACCCAACAATGCTTAGAAGCCCTTTTAAGTTATTGAATTTTTCTCAAAAGATTCGGAAACTTCTCCCTAAATAACTCCTCCCAAGGAGTCATTAAATACTCAGTAGAGCTCAATTCCAAACAATCCATTCATTCTATAATACAATATACAACTAGTGAAATTCTTTTAGACCATAAGAACATATCATCAGCTAAAGTTCCTGATAAAACCAACATGACAAGTTTATGATTGAAAAGGCATCAAAAGCAAGTTGAATTCTCTAAAGAAGACTCATTTAACCTATAAAAAAATTTTCAACAGTTTATTTCCTTGATGGGTGAATTATAAACAGATTTTTTTATTGTTTCTAAACTTAGACACAATCATAAAAACAGGTGACAATGGTATATGAATGGAGAAACATCGTTATTCTCTCAATGCTTGTAGCATTAGGTTGTTCCCCTGAGGTAACACGGCAGACACCCTTTCCTGTGCACCCATTTTACTTTGATGCACTTCATTCCATTTGACGTTAGGGTGCATCATTCTGCATGTTTTTTGTTTTATTTCTGCTGATCACTACCATTTAGGATCTTAATATGGATAATGTGTTCTCAACAAAACTTTATTTTATTTTATTTTATATATCATTTGTAGGGATATCATATAAACTTGTGAAACATTATTCTGGGTTTTTTCCTGTTTTGTGTTTGTTTGACCATGTTTGTGTGTGTTGTGTTGATTACAACAATATATGATAAAATCAGTGTGATCCAGCTATCCGTAATGACTTTCCCACTGTATTAGTGGCACAGAACAACTATTGGAGAGATCAATTGTGCATCAACTTTCAGAACAAAAAATTGAGATGCCATCACTTACTTCTTTTCGACTTTTGAGTGTGTGGAAGAATCTCAACGTAACAAGTATCCTTAAATGACGTTATGATAAATATCTTAACACCATACTGCAATAAAAGTATATCCAAGGATTAGTCATGGATGGGATAAGTACTATATAGCACTATTAACATGAAATCATGCATTAAAAAACAGAGCCAGAAAAGAAAGCCAAAAGTGTTCATTTAAAATACAAATATGCTAGGCCCTTAAAAAATAATAAACAATGTATAAATTTCAAACAGCCTATACCTAACAGGTTTGTGAAGATAACTCTACTCTGAATCTGCAAGAGTTCAAAACAAAAAGGAGCCCAAACTAACATCCCATTAATGAGTGTGCTTTAGTTTAACCATCAAGCAAGAAATGCCTCCAAACAGTTACCACTCAATCAATCCAATAAAGCTGAATGAAACCCAAATACAGGAAATTTAATGTTTTATCGATAATACAGCCTAGGGAAAGCCTATGGTGTGCACCCCCTTGGGGGGTGCATACCATATGCACAAAAATTGGCGTAACTTTATCACAAAATTTCGTAACATCAACCACAAAATGCGTAACCTCACCACAAATTAGCGTAGCAAAATGTCCAAAATTTTGTGATTCATGTTAAAAAAGTTTGTGGCTTGGTTACATGATGATTTCAGAGGGTTCCAAAGCCATTAAAGGCTACTATAGTGGCCAAGATGAAATTCGTACACGTAATGGCTCATTAAAGTGTTGTAATGGCTGGTTCAGTGCCATAGCAGCTCATTGTGGTGCCGTATGGGACGCTCATCATTTATGAGTCTTTTTAATAATTTTCAATTTTTCAGTTATTTTAAACTCCAAACTCTCCTTCTACTTAGATTTATCTAAATGAACTGCATTCTACAAGTTTTGTGAATAAACCTTGTGTCTTAAAAATAAATAAATAAATAAATAATGAAAAGCTGTTCCATTTTGTTATCAATTCAAGTTAAATTTTAATTATTATTTTTTAATTCTTTCATTTGATACAAGCTAGAGTTGTCAGAACTAACCTTAGACCTATTACTTGATTAAGGATCCAGCTTTGCTTTTTTGGGTATTTAAATTTCAAAGTAATGTTTGTGAGGCCTTTGTTTGTAATCCCACTTCACACACACCATTCCTTTATCATAACACCTTTTAATTTTAAGCACCTCTCCCCAGTCATAGAAATAGAATGATAAGTATCTCTCCAAGTTTGTCTAGTTAAGCTTAATTGTTGGCATAAATACAAAATGCAATTTGATTGAAATAACAATCTTCAGGCTAAAGAAAAATCGCTTCAAATCATTCAACCAAGGCCAACATCAATATGAGCAAAATATTTTGCAATCTCAACCTCCCATTATTGTAGGAAAACCTTCTCTCTCTTGATTAGGACTCAGTCCCACAACACCCATCTTTTTGTAGACCCACAATACAGACACATGCCTTGACCACCATGCTTCCAGTATGAGGCCCAACACAATATGTGAACCTATATTTATCTCCACCTCACAAAACTAGTAAATTCTTTTAGAGAAGAAATATGAAGCAACTTCACAAGCAAATTCTTGAATAAGGTTGAGGTCAAGATCAAACCGTGATGTGACCAAATTTCAAATTGTTTGAATTTAAGTTAATTATAGATGATCGTAGAATCATAAGATCAATCGGTTCTTGCTTGAGCAGCAGTTCAATAAACCCATAACTTCATACAAGTTATGAAATAACTCACATAAAGGGAAAATTATGAACAGTTAATGAAGGATAAAATGAAAGCAAAGTGCAAAGATACGAATTTGTGAACAACAGTTGAAGCCATGGTCACCAAATAGCTAGATAATGCTAACATGCACATGAGAGAGAAAGAGTTGTTAATACCGCATCTGCAGCAGCCTGCAATGTGACATGATCACCCCACTCACCTGTCCTACAATGATTTACATCAAAAATTATTAATGAGCATGACCAGGTTTTATGGAAAGCATAGATGCCAAAAAATTCAAGTGAAGAATGCTGCCATACTTGCTAATATGCTTCAAATAGTCATTATAAGCCATTGGAACATAACCCTCATACAATTCTGGGTGCGATTTGAGCTGATTACATTGTTGCATTGCAAAGAGAACATTAAAACTTTAGGTCCAGTGGAACGCTATGCAATGGCATCAAGAAAACAAATCAATATACCAACCTGACCAACAACTTGTTCTCTTACAAATTTGTGGTGTTCAGTAGTACGGTAGATTTGATCTGACAAAGCACGGAACTGAGAAAATAAGAAAGTAGTGAGATCATAATAGAAAGAACCACTAAAATATAAGTAGGGTCTTCTCACATTACACATAACTAAATCTACCACTAGCTGTTGACCACGGGGCGAGGAGGGAGCACAGAAAACCTCTAAAAAAATCAATCACATAAGTAATGGTAATCAGCATGATTTGCATGCCAACACTCCTAGCACAATCAGCTAATACTTAAGACAAAATCTACTTAGAAAAGGTGCAGCATTCTAATTCGAAACCCGACTATGACTGATTGGTAAGTGCTAATACAATGGAAGCTAATTTTAAAATTTTATTGTTAGTGTAAAACTTTGTTCTTAGTATCAATTCTAAAATTTTAACTAATTAAATTTTTAGCACCAAGAATTCAGCACCTAAATTTTTTCAATACTGAGATCAAGCCTAACCTCATCTCTTTTGATCCAGAAAGCCTAAAAGCTATCTTCTACCATCTGAACCTGAGCAACTCTCCATAGCCAAAACCCACTCATAGGCAGCCTTAGTCCTAGTTTTCTAAAGTTGTCCTACATCATATTCGAATTTTAAAGATTTCTCTATAACCACAAACTCAATGGAATAAATCAGATGAGCAAATTTTTCCAACATACAAAGAAATGCAAATGATTCTTCTTTCAAGCGCGACTGTAATGCAATTACTAGAGCATATTATCAAGCCGCATACATAAAATAAAAATATAATACAAGTTATCATAGTCCACGAAATGTATTTTCGTACATTTTCAACTCACGGCAATATTTATATTATAACACTATCATCTCTCACAACAACAAAGCACAAGCACACAGATTATTGACGACAATAATCTATAACGGAAAATTCTAACCAGGAAAAAAAAATGAATGCACTGTTAAGAAGGATAAGAACTAACCTGACAGTTACCATCTCCTTGAACCTTTAGCTCAACCAACTCATATAAAAGCAATCTGAAAAAGATCAAATATTTTTGCTATTAAAAACTACTATACTAAGGCTTGGTTTGGGAACAGGCTATTTTAGTAACTTTTTGGCTTTTTACGAAAAGGTGTGCAGAAAAGTAGAGAGGTGATGTGATGTGTTTTAGTTGGCTTTTTGGCTTTTTGGCTATTTTAGCCACTTCCCAAACATAGCTTAAAACCAATTTCATTTGCATGACATAAAAAGTCAAGACAAAGCGAAGACATTTAAAGACCAAGGAAGAAATGCAGAGGGCAAACAGGAATGGGATATGCAATCTTTCTAGATATCATTTGTCAAGACACATGCAAAAGTTGACAGTGCCCAACAAATAAACAAGGTTGCCTTCTCTTTTTCCCCTATAGGAAAACAATAATATCAATATAGGTGCCGACTGGAAAGACAGTGCAAGGTTTCTTCAAGAACAAAAGAGGTGAAGCCTCACAAAAGAAAGGTCAATTAAGTGCCAGAATCCACACAAAAACTTCCCACCAAACATAAAAAGTTAAAAACTGAACAAAAGCTCAAGGCAAATAAGCTCTCTCTGAGAGTTCCCATTGTGATGGTTCCCTTCACCATTGGTTGACTTTTTCTCCATGGAGTGACTCGCAGAAAAAGAAAGATTGGCTATCTCATAAAACACATAGCGATATATCTTCAAGAACTAAAACTCACAGATTTGGCCCAACTAACATGGGTGGACCAATCACCTACACTAACTTCTTAAGTCATCCCAAGGAAGGAAGCTTAGACAAGGCCTCATCAACTCACTTCAACTTAACAAAATTATAGTCCCAACTACATGGAGCCACCAAAATGAATTGTATTGTCCATAGCCGGCCAGCTTTATATGGAGTCATATCCTACATTAGTTGAAGCCAAATGTCTAGCTTAACCAGATTTGTTACCAAAAACTAAAGCAGTAGAAATCCATATTCTGAAGGGGTCTCCAAAGAAGTTTGAGTTTCAACTTTCCATGTCTAACAAGGAAAGCATCCATTAGAGTTCGATTTCCCTACACAAAAGCCCCATTGAAAGATGTAAAACTGAAGCCCAATTTCTAAAAATGAGCAGCAATGCAAAGCCAAGAAACCTCTTTGCTCGTTAAAACTTGTACATTTTTTTTTTTAACAAGTTCTGAAATACTTCAACTAGAACCGGCCTATGCAAGCAGGTGATGGGCTCAAAATTATAAGCTTCCTCATAAAGTACTCTTTAAGCTAGAGAAATAAACAATGATAAGCATAACTCTAATAAGATTAAATATTGAAGCTGGAGATCCAAGAATCAAGGAATTCCTGGCTTGGAAGCCCCCAGGCAAATAAAACAATAAAAAAAAATCCCCCAGGGGAATTTTTTTTTTAAAAGACATACAAACAATAAACTCAGCAGCCATATACATAAAAAAAAAAAAAAAACAAGTATAAAGAGAGAAACGTGACACAAAACCTTTCAAGCAATCTTTGGTGATCTGTTGTTTCTTCATCAACTGAGGGTATTTCTCCATTAATCTTGGGAACATGCTGCACAAAGACAGTAATAAATATGGAAATGTCACTTCCAATTCAGTTTAGACACTTCAAGGCTATAGCCTACAAAACCAAGTACATGAGTCGACACAGACGCCAAGCATTGTTTGTTGCAATATAAACCAGCATCAAGACAAAAAGCTTCTCAAAAGGAAAAAAATTAATGCATCTTTGTGATGTAGTGTGTTTCCTATATTACACAAGTAATTGCCTAAAACAAAGATGAACATTTCTTGTCCTCAGTTGGAAGAACCTTCCATACCAAGCGATTCTCCCACTCACATTAGGAAACTTGTTTGTTCTCTATAGTCAGACGAGTGACCCATCATGACAAAATCTTATACAAGCTTGAGGCTTGTTCAAGTCAGGAAGAAAGTTTAAACTATTTGTATATGAAACTATTAAAGATGGAAAACACAAAGCATTTAAACTGCAAAAATTTAGTGTAAAGTTTCAAGGATACAATAAAAATGTCCTTTTTCCCAATTTTTCTTATCTAAAATAGGGACCACTGCATGGTGGAGTGGTAAAAGCAACCCACCCAAAAAGGAGTGGTAAAAGCACTGGCAATCAAGCCTGAAAACAAGTGTTTGAGCATGAGGCAGCCAATCATATTGAATAAAGCCGATGTTTGTAGACCCAATTCATCGGTTGCAACACCAAGGATTAACAAACCAGCAGTTACGTAATGGCCTCTTTAGCTGTTAATCAAGAGTTTTGTCCCCACCAGTAGACTGTTATAATTCTACACTTATTTTTCTCTGATCTTGTGAATTAAATATAATGAAATTATTGTAGTCAACACATGGCTATAGACGTGTGAATGCACTAAATGCAGTCATTTAACTAATCTACCAACAGAATATAGATGAGTGTTATTAAAAACCAGGAAAAGACGAAGAAGAGAGGCATAAATAGACACTCAGGATAACCAGTTATTGCAACTTTCACATTATATATACAAGCAAATCGGGTGGAACTGGCTCGACCTAGACAATTTTTCAAAAAATTATTACATTTCTAATTTTCTAGAATACGCTGTATTTATTAAACATATAAAACTACATAAAGGCAAAAGCACAAGACATCCTTGTAAGATTTACTAGGACAACAAAAACATACATATTTCAAGAAAAGAAAGTTATCAAGCAGGTTAAATAAATTTGATTCTTATTTCGCTTTTTTCTATTGTTTCTTTTTGTTCAATTTGTTAGAACACCCATTGTCTCAAAAGCTTAAGCCTGCTAGAGATGGGTCTCACTTAAAATAGCACTTGTGTATGCAAGCTCTCCACCATAAGAAGGCAACAAATTTTTTTTTTATGTTATTTTCCATTTAAAATAAAAGATAAAATTTTGAATTTTTGCTCAATATTTGTATATCAAAAATAAGAGAAGAAAGAAATAATCATGAATGGTTGATACTAGTATTATAATGGTCAATAGCCAGTAAGGTTCAAAAGCAATATCTTTTGCGTGCTTTGTTGCCATGTTAGAATATCAATTTTCAAGAAACTTAAACTATTGGCAAATAGGCCCCAACAACATACAAGCTCAATACACATTATTGGACCTATTTCCTAGCAACTTGAGCTTTTAGGTGAGTTGTTCATAAAAAAATTAAGATGATATCAAAGTAAATGATGTTTCATTTCTCATTCCATAAAAGCAAGAAGAAGAAAAAAAAGTTCTAGAGACAGAAAAAAATGTACATTGCATTGCCATAAAATATACACATGCACAATGAAGAAATATGAAAAATATATTAACAAAAGAGAAATGCTAGAGACCCACAATTTAAGTCCCACAATTCACCCACATTGACATGGCAAGGGACTTGGGCCTCACATGATTGAGTTTGTGACAAATCAAAAGTTGACACACAACATATCATGTCATTGTTTTGTAGGTATAATAGTGAGACTTAAATTGTGGGTCTCAATCTTTTTCCTTAAATGACTATGCTCTTACAACCAAAATGAGCATACGGGAACAGGAAGGCAGAACTAATCAAGAAACTGATGTGAAAAATAGACTACTAGACTAGCAACAAACAAACTTCAAAATAAAGGAATCTTCCATTCAACTTTTAAGGCAAGAATATAACTCCAAAGTAGATACACTTACAGGAATAGGAACCATCTGATTCAACCTCTTTCCCACTTCACCATCAAGAGTAGACTCATCTGCTATCTCCGGTGAACATGACTGGTCCTCCAGACCAAGTGATTTTTCTTCTGTGCTGGAACATGAACTGGATTTCCCCCTTTCATCTGCATCTCTCTGATTGTTCCCATCCTCTACACATTTGATAATATAATCAAAACAAATCACAACGGAGAAGTTTTTCGGAAAAAAGAATAAATATCAATTCAATTAATAAATCAAAGCGCAACAGCTGGTTTTTCTCAAATACCAAAACTACAATGTCTCTTTGAAGGACCCCACCAATCCTGAGCAAGAATGGATGCTTGCAAATGATCTTCCCCAGCTTGTGAAGATGCAGATGCTTCTACTGCTGCGAGTCGTGATAGTTCTTCTTGAAAAGCACGTGCAATTATCTCATCATTCTCTACTTCATTGTGCTTTGTCTCACAAAAACCTTCTTCGACATTCTCAACTTGTGATAAATCCTTGTCATAATGAACTATACTACCAGGAGAACCATCGGTGGAAACACTGCAACCATCTAGAAGATGGAGACCCCAACGAACAACATCAGGGTCTAGCTCATACATAATCATCTGCCTTTATTATCTCCAACAAGACTCTGCAGCAACCATGGTTTAATTTTAAATTCTCCCATTACGGACTTTCATTATTAAATCTTTCAGACTGATTATTAAAAAAAAAAAAAAAAAAGCAGTAAACTTTCTAACTAGACTATTCAGCTTTGATTTTATAAATTACCAGCAAACTTTGTTGAGCTTGAAATTCATTGCATTTTCCACATCAATATCACTTTCAATAACCAGAATACATAAGGTGATCACAAAGATTGTAAAAAAGTTAGAAAAAAATACTGCATTTCTGCAATTTTTCTTTTATAGGTCATGATTTGAGATGAAGTGACAACTTTATTGCCAGAGCCATACTCCCAAGTAGTACAGCATATGAGATCAAGATCAAACAAATCATGCCATCACAAATTTTCTTCATATGAGATTTTTACTCCTCAGACCACCACAAACTCATACCACATTCTGATGGATGGGTATCTCTGACTAGTTAATCAAGCAGCCCATTTCTCTAAATTGACACAAGGACAGTTTCGATACTTGATATAGAAATATCAAAGTATAGCTCTTACCAAGAAACTCATTCTAGATACAACCATAAAACTTAAAACAAGGACAGGTGTTTAAGAAAGGAACAAAGCATACCAGAATCCAAAACACCTCAAAAAGTTAAGCCATCAATATATGGCAATTTCAGTAAACTCAAATTCTGCAGAAAAAGAATTACCCAAGAGTTTGTGAATCAAAAGCTATGTAATGAAAAATGAAAGAAGTTATAAAACACACAATCAATCAGGGGGAAAATGTGATTTAGTGACTAAAACTGCTATCATACAGATGGCAGAATAAAAAAGAAAATCAAAATCAAAAGATTGTCATCAAGGATTCCGCTTCAGATCTGTCATCCAGGATTCCGCTTATGATCTATCTAAATAATAAAACTTGAGTTAAATCTGAAAGTCAGAAGACATTTTTTCATCCTTTAGACTACTTTTTCTAAAGCAAACCTATGACCAAACCACACCAAACCAAACCGAGCCTTAAATCCCATCAAATGGGGTTGGTTACATGAATCATTCTTCTCCGCTTGATTCTATCAACGGCCAACTAGTTAGTCAAATTAAAGAAATTCATATCTCTATTTATTAACCCACATCAATCTAGGTCTGCCGCTTCCCCTAACACTTCCATCTACCGTCATTATATCACATCTTTTCACTACTGCTTCTATTAGTTGTTGTTGTATATGATCAAACCTTCTCAATCTATTTTCTCTCGACTTATCTTCTAGCAGTTCTACTCCTACCCATTCACGAATATACTCATTCTTAACTTTATCATTTTTAATCTTGCCACACATCCACCTCACCATCCTCATCTTAACAATACTCATCTTATCTATATGTTGTTTCTTAGTTGTCCAACATTCCGTCCCATACAATATCGCTACTCTAATAGCCACTCTATAAAACTTTCCTTTTAATCTAGTGGATACTCGTTTATCACAAAGTACCCCAATGCACTCCTTCACTTAAGCCACCATACCTTAATTCTGTAGACTACATCCACTCCAATCTCCTCAACCGTTGTGATGACTACATTCTATATGTCATAAAGACACAAATTTTAACTCTTTTCCACCACATCAATAACAAATGTAATCCTCTCCTAAGTTGTCCAATATGGAAAAGGAAATTATTCCTCAATTTGATTTCCAAGTACTGTAATAACTCTCAGACATACAAAACTCCAATGTACTGCAAATCTCCATTGAAGCCTATTTCATATTTCATATCTACCAAATGTAGCAGAAAAAAGGCTTCTGCATACCTTAAGCTGTAATTTGAATAACAGCTTAACTCCAAATTGCACACAACAATGATGGACTAAGACCGAACCTTTCCAATTCAATATCTACATTCAGAAAAATGTAGAGTAAATGAATTTTGTTCATTATTCTGTCTTGACATTCAATAAATACCTTTCCTGAATACACATACATCATGCCATATTAGCTAGCCACAAAATTTCAAACTTACTTTCTTTTTCAGATAAAAAAACATGACAACAACAAGACTTGATCTCTTAAGGTAACACTTGGCCTACAAGACTGGCTTCCATTTACATAAAACCTTCCCAGTCTATCCCAAATCCGCCCCCCCCCCCCCCCCCCCCCCCCCCCCCAAAAAATAAATAAATAAATAAATAAATAAATAAAAACGAGAGAGAGAGAAGTTTAGAACAAACTTCAAACTACATACACATCTTAATCTTTGCCCTCATATACCCAATACCAACTATTTAAGATCCATATTCCTTAATCCTTACATAAGGAAGGAGTATAAGATTGAACTGTTCCATTACTCAAGTTCATCAAAATTGCCTCAAGGAAAGCAAGAAATTTTATGCAACAGTAACCAACCATTTATAAAATAATATAAAAACATTTGCCTCTAAGGACAAATTTTCTAATTGAATTGCCATATCCAAATTCTCTCCAGTAAAATTTTCTACATTTCTTTTTGTTGTTCTGGTATACCCAAATTGCAAATCCTAAAATCATTCAAACCTAAATTTAAAAATCACAATATCCTCAACCCAGAAACTCTCCAGATTAAATCTTTCACAAAATGCCAACATAATCATTCAAAAACAACTAATCATTCCAAACTTAAGCATCAAGAAATCTCAAACTCAAAAAAGTAAGAGAAAATCAAAATGCTCCAAAAGATCTCAGAACCCTAGCCCTAATGTGAAACCTCGAAAAACTCGTATCGTTTATTTCAACAAAGAATCCCAAAAATCAACATCAAAACATTAAGCAGACAGTGTACCTATCTTCAATTCGAAAAAAAAAACACCTCTAATTGATCGAAGTTCGAATACAGATCTTCAAATTCGAAGAGAACGCAAAATCGAGAGAGAATTTAGCGAACGAACAAGAACGAAGTCACAGTTCCACACATGACCGCGCCAGAGGGTAAAGGTCAAGCAACTTTTTGAAATTTTAATCGTCACGGAAGCTTTTTTGGGGGCTCGACAATTGGAGTGGGTGAGAATTGCCGTCTATTTAAGCGTGCTTTTTCGGAAATTCTGTTACGATGTGGAACCGACCTCAGAGGAGTGGATTATTTTGTGAGTCGTTACGTTGTGTGTGTGGGGTCGGTTGACGACATTCCCTTTTATCAAAAATGACCACTAAAAAGAGGGTTGGTGTGAGTCTCACGTGATGGAGTAGTTTATTTTTTATTTTTATTTTTTTGAATTTTTATTTCATTAATGGTCTATTAATACTCTTAAATTAATAGAATGAATCATTGTTGCCAATTAAGTACGCAGATTTTCTTTCTGATTTTTCCGGGAAATTTTCTGTCTCCCTTTCAATTTAACTAATCATTGTGATTTGGTAAATCTTGCCCCCAAAATTATGATTTGCCATTATTGTAATAAAGGCATATTTTGGGAAGATGGTTATAATCAGTTTTTTGGTGAAAAGTTAATTATAAGCAGATTATAATCAGCTTTTTTGTGAGAGAACCAATTTGCCAAAAGAGCCCAAAATATATTTTAGTTGATTTTCTTTATTATTATTATGAGTGGAATACTAAGGAACGAGTAGTTAAATTTTAAGATAAATGAATTATCAGATTTTTATTATTGTGAATTTTTATATAACCAAATTGATAAAATTAACAAATTGGATGATAATGGGATAAATAAATAAATTGAATAGAAAAAAAAAAAAAAAAAAACTTGTGAGTAGCTACAAGGTTTGCAAAAAGGAATTTTTTTTTTTTTTTTTTTTTATAGATCGAAGTACTCAGAGATAGGAATTTTAGAGAATTTTTAATTTATTATAACCAACAATGATACATCAATAAACCTTATTCATTTTTAAAATAATTTATATTATATTAATTTTAAATTTATATTATATAATTCATTTTAATTTTCAAAATATAAATTTCAAATATATGGGTATGTTTGGTTTGTGTTTGAGAGATGTGTTTTAGAGATAAAAAGTACGAAAACATGTTTGGTTTGGTTTTTTTCAAAAGATGTTTTGGAAAATTGTTTTGAGAGAGAGTTTTGGAAAAAGTGATTGATTTGATGTGTGTGAAAGAGAGATTTGTTTGGAAAACTTGTTTGGTTTAGATGTTTTGGAAAAAAATTTTGAAAAAATTTATTTAGTTTGATTATTTTTGAAAACTTATTTGTAGAGAAAATTTCCAAAATTTTTTTCCGAAAATCAAACCAAACGAGCCCATAATATTTTTCATCTACTCTGATTTACAATCAGAAAGTCCACCATATAGTTAAAGCTTGGAATATTATTAGTGAGTCCACCAAATGAGCTATTGGAGATAGAGTAAAACCTCATTTTGGAATTACTTAGTGATGTTACCAATCCTTTGTTATCACTTTTACTTGTCCCTCATATTTGATTATTTCCTCATACAAGTCACATCAAGATTCACTCTATTTGTTTTTGATAGAAACTATTTTTTATATTTAATTATAAATCTTGAAATTTTAAAATATTTGAGAAAGCCATCCTAACATGTTCAAAATTCATTTAAATGCGTCACTCCCTTAACAGTTGGACTATATTTAGATAATAAATTTTAATAAAAATTTTAAAAGAAAACTAAAACGAGTAAAATATAGATGAAATGTAACCTAAATTAATAATCTAAACATAACCTTAGCCAATATCATATTAGCATTAAATAACTTCCCTTGATAGATTCAAACTTCAAATATCAGCACATATAAATGAACTTCTCAATGATTGTCCATGAATAATTTTTATCTACAGCTGATTTAAAAAATAACAAAGTTTACATTTGAAAACAAAGTTGGTTGACAACAGCCCTGTTTGGTGCAGCTTAAAAGTTACTTATTTCAACTTTTAGCTTAATTTAAGCTATTTTGATGTGTTTGGTTTAGCTTATAGTTTATAACTTTTAGCTTTTTAGAAGTCAAAAATCAACTTATTCTTTGAGTAGGACAAGAAATGCTTAATTTATAAGTCAAAAATCAACTTATATTCATAGTTATAAGCTATAAACTGTTTAGGCATAAGCTATAAGTATTTTTTCACAGCTCTACCAAACAGGGCCAACATTTGAAAACAAAGTTGGTTGACAGCTTTTGTGCTTGTTGATAACATTTTTTTGATGCAACAAAGCTATTATCAAACAAGTGAAGTTTCTGCCCAAAAACAGAAACAAGTGAAGTTGTGTGCATACTAATTTCTCACCCTGATTTAACAAGCACAAATCTTCACACTTCCAACTACGAAATATTCAACAAAGTCCAAAATTCAAACCTTTTTGTGTTTGGAAAACAGAGTCTAAAAGATACTTTTAAAAAAAAAAAAGGATTATATTACTGTCTTTTCATGATCAGAGTATGTTTTTGCATTAGTTCATTGATAGCAGCATCACAACTACTGAATACAATGATTGTGTGTGTCATTCTAAACCTTCCATGAAGAAAAGAAGAAAGTGTTTTTAAGGGAAACAAGATTGAAAGAGTAATCTATGTAGGAAATGGCCTTACCACCATAATTACAGTGTGGGTGGTGGAAGTCTTAAATACATTTGAAAGCGACAAAAACACTACCGGGAGGTGAAAACACCATAAACAAAACAAACCTCTACGATTGTAAAGCACCAAAAACAGATAGAGCACGTAATTCTGCATTACCCATTTGTTGATTTTATCTTTGTTCAACTACTCGTCACAAGCTTAGGCCTCCAAGTTCGCCATGCCAACCACCTGTTTTCTCCGATTATAGGATCCACAAATCTTCTCTTTAGGCCTTCTCCGAGAGTTTTGCCATTGGCTTCTTTTGGAGGAGTACTCTTTATAGGGGCTTCAGGGATTCCCATTTCTACTTCCTCCACAATCCGGTTCACCATCTCCAAGACTTCACTCATTTTGGGACGCAGTTTTGGGTGCCTCACCAAGCACCTGTTGGCTATTGCTGCGAGCTTCTGGGCAGACTTGCGCGAGTATCTCCCATTAAGTCGAGGATCCACAATCAGTTCAAACTTTTTTAAATCAGAGAGGTGGGGCCGAACCCACTCCAAGAGTTTTTGCTCGTTCTTTGGTCGGTTTCGATCCAAAGGACGCCTACCAGTGATAAGTTCATAGAGGAATACCCCATAGCTCCAAACATCACTCTTGTATGTGAGGCGCCCAGTTTGGATGTATTCTGGAGCCGCATATCCAACTGTTCCCACAACCTGTTTGGATCTTAGAATATCAATCTACAAATCCACATATTGAGAGTGTCTACTTCTATTTCAGCATGTTTGTCTCAATCAAAGATTGTATAACAGTAACAGAATAGTGATAAATATTCCTATTTAGTGGAAAGATAAAAGTTTGTTTGATTAGAAAAAAATAAATGGTGGAAAGTGAAAATGGCAAAAAGTGAAGTGAAAGAAAAGAAAATATATTTTCTTATATGAGTTTGATTAAAATGAAACTTTTGCAAGAAAAATGAGAGAAATTAGGAATTCTAATTATAATAACTATTTTTATAAACAAATTTAAACTTTCTTATATTCTTCTGTATTTTTTGTAAGAAACTAAACTTAAACGTGATACCATGGATTGTACAAGAAAATTAACTTTCTTATAACTTCCACCACTTTCATGCCAAACAAACTCAGATTTTTTTTCACTTTCTGTCACTTACCACCACTTTCATCCTAACCAAACTTGGCCAAAATGTATAGGGGTACAAATTGAGACAATTAAGGAAGGATCATGTTGCAAATACATACCGCGGTTGAGACATGGCTTACTCCGTCCGAAGGGCCTAGCCGGGCCAACCCAAAATCTGAAAGCTTTGCATTCCATTGGCCATCCAACAGGATATTTGAAGATTTGAAATCTCTGAAGATAATCTGTGCCAATAGAGAACAAATTGCAACTTAGGAAAATGATCTTGACAAATTTGTGCAGTCAGGGAACTACTCGAGGTCATTGCCTATTTTCAAGACCACCAATCTGAAATAGGTATAATTTTCAAAGTTGGCTTCCCAGAACTCGGAAAATCTTTACAAAAGTCCAGTCCAATCCTCCTTCATTTTTTATTTGTTTCTCTCATCTTCAAAAATGCATAATCCTATTCGTTAGCACTGGTTCTCAGTTTCTGATTACTGTTTTCTGTTGCCCGATTATATAATGGATGACCATGTTTGAATTGAATAGAAACAGTAGCAACAAGGACAAAGGATACCTGAAATTCCATTCCTTCATGCAGATATACTAAGCCACGAGCAGCATCCTGGGCTATTTTTAATCTTGTAATCCATGGAACAGGTATCTGAAATCGACTTGATATATGATCCTGCACACTCCTGTTTGGCATATACTCATAGACCAAAAGCCGTTGCATCCCTCTTTCATCATCTTCAGCACAATACCCAACAAGCTTGACGAGATTCGGATGTTCAACAACCCCCAGGACATTTACTTCTGTCACCCATTCCTTATGCCCCTGTGAGACAAACCATGGGGATTTAAGCAAGGTATTGAGCAATATTTAATGCAATATTAAAAGAAAAGGATAAGAGCAATGCATACTGAAGAATATTTCAGGTATATGATTGAAAAATGAAAATAATAAGAAAACTACGAGATAAAATTACCTAGATAATTTTAATGAGATTTAGTTCAGAGAAATATTAGGCAGCCCTTTTAAGTTTTCCATGTCCAAAATATATTAATGACACTGTTTCTTAAAAAAAAAAAAAAGTTAATAATTTCAAGAAGGCCAATAACATGAGATTAATAATTATTCTGGTGGAACAAATTTCAGATCCAGGGTCCCTGAAAATATGAACAGCACATCAACTTATTCATGAGCTAGTGCATCTATGTAAGTTTCTCATTTCTGAGACCATGCACCATAAACTAAGCTCCTATTGTTCTCCTCATTCAAACTTTAAAAATTATTATATTTGACTTAAATATTCATAGATATGATATATAATAATTATTTATACTTATATATGACATATAATAATATATAAAATTATATATTTTGCCATGTCCCTCACATGTCGTGTCCTATATTTTTTTTAAACTTTGCATGTCAACATGTCCATGTTCGTACCTCTTAGCATTGTGTCTGGTTCGAGGATTTGGCTAGGCATTTGGAAAAGGAAAAGGAAAAGGAAAAGGTAATTGAAATTTAAATAAAATATAACTATATTTCACTTACGTTTCACACATCTTTTCCCTTTCCCTTTTCCTTTTCCTTTCCCTTTCCAAATCCCTTCCCAAATCCATAAACCAAACACAACCTAGGTGTCAAGTTTCATACATGAATGCAGCCTCAACCAATACTAAACTAAGAGAAGAATAAGAAGATTATAACTCTAGAAGTCACTCCTAGAATCCTCAAGCATCATGCATAGGGTTGGAATCGCAACACAGTCCCGAAGATTTCTGAAATTAATAAAAATTTCCCCCATTCGATTGAAAGTATTACATAAATATATTTAAACATTAGGCAAATTACAACTTCTAATTAGACCTAGGTATCAAAAAACAATAATTAAAGACCTAAATCCATTTGAACCAACTAAAACACATATATTAAGACGGCACACTAACAAGACTTTGCCAAAACTATGGCCAATGGACCATAACCTCAACAACTGTCCAGAACTTGTATTAAAAAAAAAGTAACCAAAATACTAATCACTAATGAAACATAATAAATTGAAATAGTGTGCCAAAAATGCTCCCACTTAACTATGACCTTCACAAATGACAACATAAATTAAAGTTGCCAAATAAATAATTTTAATGCCACAATCGGGCTAAGTTTTGCTTCCAATTTGAATCTCATGTATTTGCATTTATCACCGTTTACCATTTATAGCTAACATGTTTCTCATCAACTACCTCTAATTTATTTGATATATATATATATAATATATGTTAGATTTGCATAGTTAATACATTCTTACTTTTAGAGCTAATAAGCAAAGCTCTTCTTATGTTCAATCCACGCAAGCTCATATACCTTTATAAAAATTAAAATTGAAAACAGTTAATAGCCAGCACAATTCAAATCTGAATAACAAGAGGAAGAAACCTTGCCTGCAATCCTCTTCTGCTGAGTTGTTTAACAGCGATATCAATCTTTTTGTTTGAATCTTCAGTTTCCCGTATCACACCCCTATATACACCACCAAACCCACCTTCTCCAATCATGAGAGAGCGGCTAAAATTTCTTGTGGCCGTCCTCAGCTCGTCGTATGTAAAGACTCTGAGGTTACTGGGTCTTTGAGACAGAATTGTAAATGAGATCCTCGTACATGATTCAGAGCTTACATCTGACGGATTCTGAGAGTTAAATTCAGATCCAGATTTCCTTGCCTCTCGATCAGTTGATGTGGAAGTGGAGGAGCGAACCGAGATAGACTTTGTAGTCTTCGGTTCATCATTCTTATCTCCATTTGAGCATGAGAAACACTTCATAGCCCCAAAACTGCCACTCACTACACTGCATATTCAAAGCCATGGAACTACAAAAGTAAGACATTGTTGAGAAGAACCCCTAATTAGCCCTACTCTAACAGCAAAAGCAAACAAGCTTAATCACAAATCATACAAAGGAGCCCATCAATATAAAATTAAACTAAACCAATAACCAATGCATTACAAACTCCCAATGAAAATCACTATAAAAAAAATAAAGAAGCTACAAGGGATTAGGTAAACTAACAACAAAGTAAAGTAAAGATGCCTGATTCTTCATTGCAAAAAACAAAACAAAAAAAAAAAAAAAGAAGCAAGACACAAAGAAATCACCAAAGAAGTGTTTACCATTTTCCAAGTTCGCTATTGTGGGTAGTTCCTACAAAGGATTGAACTAATGAAGTATAGAATATTTGAATTCTCGATGTAGATGATACATAGTTGGCTCTCATCCTTTAGAGACTACGAGTACAATACGAGCATAAGTCAACAAAAAGATCACCCTAATATTATCATCTCATGGCTATTGAGAACGAGTCAAAAATCAAACAGTTATATTTCTTAATCTTTCTCACTTGCTCCTACAGAGCCAAGGTCAAAAAGATTGAGCACCAAATGCTACAAGGTTTCCTTCACACATTTCTCACTGCCGTTAAAGGGTATCCATACAAAATCACAAAGTTACCAATCATAAATTTAAAGCTCACATGTCACGTATTTGAACTCCAAATTTAATCTAAAATCCATTGAAGAAAACCAGTAGACTTGCTCAAGGAATATTCAGAAACTCCATTCCCTATGTTTGGCTAATTTGTAGATTATACACAATACGTCAAGAAAATTCTTATCAAAAAAGAGGAAAGAAAAAGAAGAAGAAGAGAAGAAGTCAAATTCATGATACCTATATTGAAGAAATGTTTGTAAGACTATCAAACAAATCTTCCAAGACCCAGATATTATTTCAGCTTATAAGTACAGGTTTCACGATAATTGATAATGGGTTGATGCAAAAATTCCCAATTTCATAATCAGACAATGAATTAAAGCGCGAAAGAAACGAAGGGAAAAAAATAAGAAAATGATGATGATGATGATGATGATGATGATGATGATGAAGCAATTCACCTTGTATAATCTCAGTGGAATTGGATGAGCAATCCTTGAGAGAGGTAAACCTCAGAAGAAGAAAAAAAACAACAGCAACAACAACAACAACAACAACAAAAAACCCATTTTGGTAGGTTTAAAGTTTGAAGAGAAACAAAACTTGGAAGACCCAGATATTATTTCAGCTTACAAGTACATGCTTCATCATAATTGATAATGGGTTGATGCAAAAATTCCCAATTTCGCGTGAAAGAGTTCATATTTGTAAACTAAAACGAAGAAAAAGAAGAGAATGAATGATGAAGAAGAAGTAATTCACCTTGTATAACCAGAGTGGGATTGGATGAGCAATCAATCCTGAGAGAGAGACAAACCCTCATAGAAAAGTCATGTAGGTGGGTTTAAAGTTTAAAGAGAAACCCAGAAGAGAGAGGAGGGCGTAGAGAGAATACAAGTGGGCAACGAGGGCTCCATGATCTACTACGCGAGAAGTCAATGGCAGGCAGCTGGAGTTCAGCTCACCAACCCTAAAACCCATTGAAAATGCAGACGGTTAGAGAGAGAGAAACAGAGAGAATAAAGAATTGTGAAGATGTGAAAACGAAAGAGAGACTGTGAAAGCAAATAAGACACACAGAATTTTACAGAACAAGAGCAAGATGACGAAAAATAATCATCAACATGAATACAAAGTACATCATTTTCATTTTCATTTTCATTATTTTATTTTAATTTCACTATTTAAAAACATTTCACTTTTATTCTTTAAATTATCACTATTTTTTTTTTTTTTTTTGGTTTGCTGGTAAATTTTAATGTTTTTAGTCCATCTTAAAAAAATCTTTAAAAAAAAATAATTAAATCAATATGATCCGACCGGAGACCATTTATATAAATTAATAATTGCTGACCCGTGGTTTGATGGATAAAATGTTATTTTAAAATTTGAATAATTTAAATTCTGTGATAAAATACTTAATTTTTTTTATTACTTTGAATAGATTATAGAAAAATGATACAAATCACTAATTAGTTGTTACACTAGGGATGTGACAGTGAGTCTCATCCACTGCCACGTGTGTTTTGTGTCGTAGTTTTTTTTTCTTTTTTTGGCTTGCTACATCATTAGTGATGGTATTAATGGTAAAAATTTAGTGGTATGTAACATGACTGTAGATTATATTAAGGATGCAACTTGGGTGGAGTTAGGAGAGTTGAAATGTTGTCCAAATTCAATTTAAGTTGTGTTGAGACTTCTGCAAGCCCATCTAAGCCCAAATTATAATTCAAAGTTGTCTGTTCAAGCCTAATCCTAATTAAACTTGAATTGTCTGAATAAATTTCAGTGTATGTGTGTGTGTGTGTGTGTTTTTTTTTTTTTTTGTAGCTAAATTATTAATTTGTTAAAATTAAACTCTTATATTTTTTAAAAAAATCACTAATAATATCAAAACAAATAATTGATAGTTTTTATAATTTATGAGTGAAAAAAAAAAAAAGATTTTGTATTGTATTACTTATGTATATAATATATATTCAATATGATTTAACGATCTAAATTACTTTAATATCATGTAATGGCTAATAATTTATATATATATTTAATATTTTTATATATTTATATATATAATTCAGGTTGTGTGGGTTATTTGACATTTTTGCCCAAACTCGTCTAAATTTAATTCGGATTTCTTAATTTTTGTCTAAACCTATACGAAATTCAAAAATATTTTATCCAAACCATATAAAAATCCGGAGTGGCTCAAGTTAAACCCGCCCAAGTTACACCCTTAGATTATATCCCACAACTAATTTAATGAATTTTTTATTGTATAATTTAAGTTATCTAAATTATGAAATTATTTTTTCCCTCATCAAATTAAGGTTTAATGATTATTAATTTTTATAACTAAATTAAACCAAATGAATAGAAATAAGAATTTTACAAAGAAAATAATAGTTTAAGGATGAAATTTTTTTAAAAAAAATAGTGATGATAATTTTTTTTTTTTTTATTGAATTGTATTTATATAAAAGCAATAATAATTTGTTTTACATGATATGTATTAGATGATGATTTTTTTTTTTTTTTTTTTTTTATTGTGATGTGGTGAGTACTAGATGATGATGTTATTGTAAAGTTGAAAGATTTGAATTTGGAGTTTGGAGATTGAACATGACGCACCAACTTTATACCAAGGACCTAAGTTGGCATATGGAGGGGATGCCAAGTGACTCATCATGAGCACTTGGTGTTGAAAAATTAATAATAATAATATTAATAATAATAAAAATTTAGACCCTGATGCTAATAAGATTAACAAAAATGTTTGAGAAGTTTAAAATAAGAGCTCTAAAGGAATTTTAAGAGGTAGACTCCACCTATTGATATGATATTTTGATTTATTTTATTTTTTTTCTTTGCCACATTATTGGAGTTTAATTAAAACTCCAAAATTAGGTGATGTATCATTGCTCATAAGGCTAATGTGACATCTTCTGTCGTCTTCTAATTTTTACATAGACATAAATTTTAACTTAATTTTTCATATAAATAATTTACTTAACAAATTTTAAAAAGAAAAATAGTTTAAATTATTATAATGAATCCAAAATAAGTTTATAATAAACAAAAGGCCTATTTTGGGAAGATGGTAAAAATCAGTTTTTTTGCTTTTAACTAAGATTTTTTAGAGTGATTTGGAAAGTTGGTAAAAAATTGTTTTTAACCAAAATTTTTGGGAGTGATTTGACTAAAATACCCTCATTCAACTTAAAAAATTACATTTTATCCAAACTTATAAAATATAAATATTGAAAATAATTATGTAATTTTTTAACTTGATTTTTACACATCACAAATGAGACAAAAAACGCAACCTGCGTTTACTTCCAAAACGCAAACCATGCGTTTTATTCCTTTTTCCAAAAGAGCCCAAATTACATGATGTTTATGAATCGTAGACATTTTTATTTTTTATTTTTTACTTTTATAAGTAGATCCCTACGTGCATGTCATGATTCATGAATTTAGAATTGGTGGCAATATTTTCCATGCCAAAATTAAAATATAATATTTTTAAAGTTTCTCTAATTAGGTCTCAATTGAAAGGGTTGCTTTCAGATGATCTTTAATCTATGCATGACTGATCACCAAACACCTTCCATTATTTTAGGTTATTGGAAAAAACAGTAGTCTACATATACACCACCCAAATAAAATAATTGAGCGTAGATGGATCAAGTTAAAAGCAGTTGACTGACTTATTTCTTTCTAAAATAAAAATAAAAATAAAAACAAAAACTTATTGCTATGGTAAAAATAATGTCTTAACATGGTTAAAATTTTACTATATAATTTATAGACCTAGTTTCTTGTATAAAATTATTAACTCGATATATAGTAATAATATAAAAAAGACAAAATTGTTTCAAACACTACTAGAATTGGAAATAATTCATATTTCAAATAGAGGAGGACGAGTTATTCATATTTCATTTTATGGTCAAAGGCAAATTAAAAACTGAACACTACTAATTTTAAATATTCTCTCGAGCAAAAATAGAGATGTCTTCTATATTACCAATAATATGTGGAAGTACCCCAAATTTTGTATTTTAAATCTTTGACGTGTAGACAATAGCATATATATGATGAATTTTTGTTACAAAACACAAAATAATGCTAAAATCCCCTCTTTGGCAAAAGTATTCATTGGCCCTGTTTGGGAAGAGAATTTGAAGTTAAAATAGTCAATAAAGATAAAATAGATTAAGACAGATAATAAGACAAGTTGTTACATCTAAATCATAATTATTTTATTTTTTCTCTCACAACCATCAAATCAATATAAAAAAAAAAAAAAAAAGTCAACTATCTTTCCAAATATAACTTTTCTAACCAAGTTAAAATAATCAAAAAAAATTAAAAAAACTAATTAAAATAGCCAAATTCCCAAACAAAACCATAGTCTCATCTTTTGTGAGGCCTATGGAAGAGCAATGGTAGAGGGCCACAAAAAGGCCAAGTTTGGGGACTTTGAAATAATCTAAAAAGTCAAAAAGTTATTCAAAAAGTTAAAAAGTTAACACTATTCACCAAAAGTCAACAATTACGGCTGCACAACTCCCAATTCAAATTTTTCTCTAAAAACCAATTTTCACAATTTTTTATTACACATTTTTCCATAAAAATTCAAAAAGTTAACTCAAACATCCATATTTTCAACCTCAATTTTTTAGTCAAAAAAGACAAAAAGTGCACTTATTTAGTCTTCCCAAACAAGGCCAAGTGTGGCTCAAATGGCTCAAAACTGCCAAAACGATATCGTTTTGGGCGTAAAACGATGCAAAACGATGTCGTTTTGACAGTTTTGAACTATTTAAACCACACTTTTTGTGGCCCTCAAACATTTTTCCCTATGGAATTGGTAATCCAAAGTCTATAAGGTAAAACAAGCATGAGACAAACACGTATAATCCAACTTTTGAGTCTTTTATCCCCAAACAATGCCTACCAGTAAGCCTTAAGTCGAACCTAATCCTTACTCAAAAGTATACTTACGTCTCGTTTTGAAACAAGTTATTTTAATAATTTTTCAACTTTTTTTAAAAAGATGTACAGAAAAGTAGAAAGAGTAATATGATAAGTTATAGAAGAATCCAATTTATTCATGGATAACATACCATATTCATATACTCTTTATGTCCCAATTTATTTATCTATTTTGCAAAATCTAACTTATTAAGAAAACGAGCACTCATCACACATCAATTCAAAATCTAAACTATTTTTTCTATAATACCCATTGATTTTGAATTTTAAAATGTGTTTATACTTGTGTATAATGGATAATTTTGAAAATCTAAAAAATTTTAATACCTAAAATAGAAAGTCAATAAATATTTTGAGACTAATCAAAATGAAAAGACGGACACCCACACCAAAAAAAAAAAAAAAAGAGAGACAAAAGGAGTATAATTTTTAAAATTGTATCAAATGACCATATCAAGATCTATAGTAATTTTATCCAAATATTTTACTCAAATATTACTGAAAAACAAAAACAAAAATTTGAAAACACAACCAATCAGGTCCTCAAATCCTTTTCCTCTTCAAGATATCATCCAAACATAACATTAAAAGATTTAATTGCATAACCAACTAGGCCTCACATAGTTAGCCAATATAACTTTCTTAAAAGATTTATTTTTAAGAAAATTAAATTAAGGGAGCAAATACTTAGGTACTGTTTGATTTAGTTTTGGAATTATAATTTGAATATGAAGTTATGATTTAAGTGTAGAATTGTGAGTTGAATTTTGAAAAGATAAAATTTACGGTAAAAAAAATGCTACGTCGCTCGAAATTGGTCCCCCCGAATCCCCCTAAAGGCAAAAACGACGTCGTTTTTGCCTCTTTTTTTTTTTCAGAAGTAGAAATTAGAAGGAAGAGAAAGAAGGAGAAGAGGAGGAGGAGGGGAAGGAGGAAGAAGAGGAGGAAGGAGGAGGAGGAGGAGAAGGAGGAGGACTGGAGAAGGCCCTAACCATAGGAAGATGAGGAGGCGGAGTCGGGGCCGGAGGTGGAGACAACGGTCGGAGCTGGAGTTGCTGCTGCGACGAGCTGGCGGCGAGGGGACGAAGAGCGACAAAGATCGCAGCCCTCTTCTTCCCCTCTCTCTCTCTCTCTCGCCTCTGTGATTTCACGGGATTAGGGGAGGGGAAAATTAGGGGGACAAATCATTATTCTATAATGTATTTGGTTATGAGTTTTAAAAAGAGTTTTTGAATTTTGAAAAAAATTTTGAGTTATATTTTGAGTTTTGAATTGTACTTTGAAATTTTTTGAAATTATTTTTTTTAAATATTAAAAAATGTTTTAGAAAACTTTAATTTTTTATTTTAAATATTTTATTTTATTTTGTAAATATTTTAATTTTTTTAATTTTAATATTTTTAATTTAAAATATAACTCCACACACAAATCATAACCAATCATATAATTTAAAACTTAATTCAAAAACTATTTTCAAAGCTCATAAACACATAATTTGAAACTCCACAGTATTTCCAAAACTCAACACTCAAATCGTAACAAAATACATAACAAAAAAATTAAAATATTTAAAAATATATTTATAAAATAAAATAAAATATTTAACATAAAAAAATATTTAAAATAAAAAAATGATTTTTAAAATTTTTTTTAATATTTAAAAATACATTAAAATATTTAAAAAAAATACAATACACAAATGTAAAAAATATAATGCACATTAAAATAAATAAATAAATATTTAAAATATAAAATACTTACCCTAAAAAAAAAATAATTTTTTAAATGTTTAAAAAAATAAATCCAAAAAATTTCAAAATACAACTCAAAATTCAAAATACAACTTAAAACTATTTTCAAAACTCATAATCAAAGAAATTTTCTCTTTTCAAAACTCAACTCAAAACACAACTTCACATTCAAATCATGATTTTAAAAATAATTTTAAAAAATAAAATAATTTTTTTTAAAATAGAATTTTGAAAAGTGTTTGATTTTATATTTTGAAAAGAGTTTTGAATTGTGTGTTTGGTTATAAATTTTGAAAATAATTTTTAAATTGTGTGTTTGGTTATGACTTTTGAAAAGAATTTTACAATGTTTTTATTGAAATCATCATTCCAAAAGACAACCAAAGGGAGGCATGGTGTTTTGTAAGGTACTAATCTAATAATTAATAACTGACTTTCGCCGATAAAAAAAATTTAAATACATTTTGAAATCAGATTTTTTAAAACAAACTTGACTTCCTCAAGCTCAACAACTGTCTTTTGTCCTGAATCAGCACCTGTTAAGATAGGACCAGTTCGAGTTACCTCAAGTACATTCTGCTCTGTTTGTATACCAATACTTCAATACATCAATAAATAGCATATTCAGAGTACCCTAATAGATTCTTAATTAGTCTACCAAACACACATTTATATTCATGAAACCAAACAAACTCTATATAATTCACATACCTGACTAAAAATTGCCCTTTGATTGTGTATATAAAATTGCAGAAGTTAGTGATACTTATAGTATCTCACTTTTAATACGTTTTCTTGTGAGACCACTCTGATACCCTCTTGATTTTGGGTTTCCATATTTTGGAATACAATAACCAAACCATTACACAAAAGGGAACATGGTATGTGATATAGCAGAGAAACGTAGGCTCTGTATGTCCTACAAGATATAAAATTAATTCTATAGATGAAACCATTCGAACATATTCAAACAAACATAAATCTACAGACTGTAAATTATACAGATGTTTAATGTTTCTTAAAAGAGACAAACTAGAAGCGTTCTGTTAATCGCACCCACTTTGGACCGCCACTACCTAATTTCAAATTTTGTAAACATTCTTTCCACAGCCCACTTGATACTAAAAATAACCCCAAGCTTAAATTCTAAAGTCATGTTTGTTTGGACGAACTGGATTAAGTTAGATTAGTATTTCCATAACTAAGAGTCCTAAGATTACGAATCCCTTTAGATTGTGTATCCCATCTTATATTTGGATTGAGTTAGAATTATAAAGAGGGACTAATAATCCAGACTTTGGCTTAGTCCTTCAATTTATATCTCATCCTCTTCTATGGGATTAAATAGTCCATCATATGTGAGATACCATATCCGGATGACTTGTTAGTTCGTACTTCAATTATTTAACCAAACATCGGATTAATAATTTTATTGGACTATTAGTCTAATCCCAAGCTCATGTCTACCCAAACAAACATGGCCTAACTGTAACCCCACCACCAACTCTAGCCAACCTCTCCCTAACCCCCAGCCCCTCCCCACCTGTTCATGCATACCTCATCAGCCACCCTTTAGCCCCTACTCTTCCTCCCAATGGTAGTGAGTAAAAGAAGTTGATAGGCAAAAGAGAGAAATCATGAAGGGGCGGCGGGGTAGTATGTGGAGTGGGGTAGCAGGGGTGGAAGGCTGCATGATGGCAGTTGCGGCAGAGAAAAGAGGGGTTGAGGGAGGTTGGAGACGGAAGGGGAGAGATTGAAGGTGGCAGCCAGAGTTGGGGATAGGCAGGAGAGGGTGGTCGTAACTGTGGATGGCGGCCAAAGTTGGTGGTAATGGGTTGTGGGTGGTGAGGGTAGGGTTAAGATTAGGCTTTGGGAGGCTAGGACTGAGGACAATATTGAAATTTTATAATCAGACAAAATTATAATACATATATATATATATATATTTGTGAATACAAAAATGCTCCGTAACTGGAATAAATTGAAACTCGAGTGGCCCGAAAATTTTCTTTCTCCTTTCCATCTCTTTCCTTTCCTTTCTTCTCTCTCTCTCTTTATTCTAGGAAACAAAAAAAAATTTAACACTCTCATCACTCTCACCTCTCATCCCTCTCTCTGTCGCTCTTCTCATCTTCTCCTATTTTTCCTCCTTATTTTCTCTCTCTACAAACGGCGAACAACGACAACTGGCGAAGAATGAACGAAGACAACTGACTATGGACAACTGGTGACAACCGACGATGGATGAATGACGACTCGAAGATGTTTTGCTTCTTTCTATTTTATGTATATATATATATATATGTATGTATGTATATATTTTCGAATTCTTTGGTTTTATATGATCTTTCAGATTTCTTGGGTTTTATATAATTTTGGGTGATTTGTGACATGGGTTTATGAAATTTTGGGTGTTTGAAGTGTTGAAATTGAAATTACGAGCACGAAGAAAAGTAAAGTTTCCAGATTTGTTTCCTCTCCTCTCCTCTCTATCTCTATTCTTGGAAATAAAAAAAGCATTCAAACACTCTCATTCAACAGATTTGGGTTTGATTTTGAACCAATTTTTGTTTGATTTTGTCTGATTTGGGTTTCGATTTAGATTTTGATTTGTGGTTGTGGATTTGGTCTTGGGTTTGGTTTTGAATTTTGATTTTTGGATTTGGTTTTAGTTTTGATTTTTGATTTTCTTCTTCTTTCTAGGCAGAGTTTTGAATTTTTTTCATTTATTACCTACAATTTCTGTTTGATCTTATGTGGTGTAAAATTCCCATCTCTCTCTCTCTCTCTCTCTCTCTCAGTGTGTTGTTTTTTGTTTGGCTCATTCAACAGTCTAAAAAGAAGAAGAGGAGGAAGAAAGAAGAGAAAGGAAAAAAGCAGAGGAAGAAGAGTGGAGGGAAACAAAAAAAAAAAAAAGGGGTGCCAAAACAATGTCGTTTGGCACCTCGAGCCATTCGAGCCTCATCTTATTCGAGCTATCTAGCAGGGTTATTGTGAATAATGGGGGATCCAAAGAAATTGTATGGATGCAATTGGCAGCATCCAAACTAGAAAGGGAGGGAATCTCCAATAGCTAAGCTCTACACTCAGTATTTCAAGATTTTCTATCAATAAAAATGAAGAGCAGAAAAGCTTCAGCAACGTGAGTGAGTACAGCAAAATCTAAGACAATTAGCTACAACTTACTTTGAATGCATGACGAATATCAACAACTCGAGTTCTAAGCGAAACAACTTGCTCCCAAGTTCTTCATGATAGTTAGTCCATCCTTTATACACACTAAAACTTCTTTTAGAAATTGAAAATGCTGAAAAACTGTACATCATATTTAACCCTAGCACATGACAAGTCTATATATAGCATTATGTAACAACACACAAAGAATGTAGCCTTTAACTTCAAATCAAAAAAATACCACGAAAACCAACAAGCTCTCTCTGCTTTTCTGAGAGAATTTCATGGTACCAAGAAAAGTACAAGAAGAGCTATGACATAACATTAAAGAAAACATACCAGACCAAGACAAAAATACTTGAAGCCCAATAAATTTAGAGAATATCAAGATTAGGGAATGATTGTGATATCATCCCCCTTTTATATTAATGAAGATTAATAATTACAAAGGAACCCTAAGGTATAAAATAATTACAATCAAAATATAACCCAACTAATAATATGTTATTCTAACACTCCCTCTCAAGCTAGTGCGAAGATATCTCTCATACTCAACTTGCTTAGGATGTCACACAATGGCTTACTGCCAACTCCCTTGGTAAAGATGTCAGAGAGTTGTTCACCAGACTACACAAATGGAGTACATATTGTGCCACTAGCGAGTTTCTCCTTAATGAAGTGGCAATCAATCTCAACATGCTTTGTTCTATCATGTTGAACCAGATTGTGAACGATGTTGATGGCAGCCTTATTATCACAGTATAACTGCATGGAGTCTGTCTGATCAATACCTAGATCACTCAATAATAATTTGATCCATAAGAGCTCACACACTCACTGTGTCATAGCTCTAAACTTAGCCTCTACACTTGACCTAGCAACCACATTCTGTTTCTTAGTCCTCCAAGTAACTAGGTTGCCTTCAACAAAGGTGCAATACCCTGAAATCGATCTCCTATCAGTTATTGATCCAGCCCAGTCAGCATCTGTATAGGCTTCCACAAGAAGATGATCATGTTTTGAAAAATAAAGGCCCTAACTAGGAGCAGACTTCAAGTACCTCAAAATTCTTACAACAGCATCGAAGCGAATCTGATGAGGAGTACGCATAAATTGGCTAATCACACTGACAGCAACATCAATATTAAGACGAAAGTGAGATAGGTAGATGAGCTTACCCACTAATCGCTGATAGCTTCCCCTTATCAACAGTTGTTTCTCCTTCATCATCCCCCAGTTTTTGATTGGGTTCTAGTGGAGTGTCACAGGTTTTGCAGCCAAACATCTTAGTTTCCTTCAACAAGTCAAGCACATACTTCCTCTGTGAGATAAATATCCCATCCTTGGATCGAGCAACTTTAATTTCCAGAAAATACTTCAAGCTCCCCAAGTCTTTGCTTTCAAACTCACTTGCTAAATATTTCTTCAACAGAGGGATTTCCTCACTATCATCATCTGTAAGAGCTATGTCACCCACATAAACAATGAGCGCTGTAATCTTACCACGTAATGAATGTTTCACAAATAAGGTGTGATTTGTCTGACTCTGTTTGAAGCCATATTTAAGCGTAGCCTCAGTGAATCTCTTAAACCAAGCCATTGGAGACTGTTTGAGACCATATAATGACTTCCGAAGTCGACATACTTTACCCTCTATCTAATGATCTTCAAAACTAGGAGGAATATCCATATATACCTCTTCTTCCAAGTTACCATGGAGAAAGGCATTTTTACATCAAACTGATGAAGTGGCCAATCTATATTAGTTGCTAGAGAGAGAAGTGCTCTGACTAAATTCATCTTAGCCACGGGTACAAAGGTCTCCTGATAGTCAATGCCATATGTCTGAGTGAACCATTTTGCTACAAGTCTAGCCTTGTAACGCTTAATAGAACCATCCGCTTTGTATTTCACAGTATACACTCATTTGCATCCCACAGGTCGTTTGCCCTTAGATAACTCAGTCAATTCCCAAGCACCATTCTTCCAAAGTGATTTTATTTCCTCAATCATAGCAAGATTCCACTCACAAGTAGCAAGAGCATCTTGAAAATGGTTAAGAATGCTAATAAAGGAAATATTTGACACAAAAGCTCTATTTGAGGACGACAAATGATAATATGACACAAAATTTGAGATATGACACAAAATTTGAGATATGATGTTGAGTACAAAATCTCACACCGTTTCTCTTGGCAATAAGAACATCAAAATCAATAAGAGTATCAAGATCAATGGACTCAAGAGATTCACAATTACCTGGACTCTCATCAGAAGCAGGAGATGGCAGTGGATGAGGAGAAATGGTTTCTTATACCTAGTTAACTTTCTGTTTGGCTTTGTCCCAGACATAAACTTGCTCTTCCCTATCCATGGTGACATTGGGTTCTGTAGTCTCAATATGAGGTGGTAGTGCAAGGACAACTGGTTCCACCATAGGAATCACATACATCACTTCATACCAAGGCTCCGCCACTCATTTTGTTGAGGGGTATTGGTGCAAGAGGTCTGATGGAAAATGCCATGGGCAGAAAAATATTGCCCTAACCCAGAATCTATGTATTTCCTCCCATTATCAGAACGAAAGATTTTGACATTGGTCCCAAACTAAGTACAAATCATCTTATGAAAATTGAATTGCGGAACACAAAGAAAATCTCACTCGTCTTTCATGAGATATACCCAACTAGAACGAGAAAAATTATCAATAAAGGTAACAAACCATCTATGACTTTTCACGACATAACACGAGATGGATCCTAAATATCAGAATGTATTAATGAAAAAGGAACTAAATTTTTATTAAAACTGAGAGCAAAAGAAGCTCTGTGTTATTTTGCAAGTTGACAAGATTCACAAAGAAACTCTGACACATTATTGTTTGTAAAAACAGATGAAAATAAATGCCTAAGTAAATGAAAAGAAGGATGTCCAAGTCACCGATGCCACAGTCATAAATCATCTTTGGTAGTAGGACTCGTGGTGAAAGAATGAGTAAGCATGTCTAGTTGATCCAGGAAATAGATACTATTTTTTGCATTACCACTGCCAATCGTTTTCCTCATGACAAGGTTCTGAAAAAGATAATGATCAAGAAAAAAAGTTATACTACAATTCAAATCCTTTGTAATACGACTCAAGAATAACAGGTTAACCAAAAAATTAGAAATATGAAGAATAGAAGATATAGATATGGTAGGAGTGACATGGACTAAACCTTTTTCAGAAATAGACGAAATAGTACCATCAGCAATCCTAACTTTGTCCTGACCTAAAGAAGACTTATAGATAGAGAAAAGGTCAAAGGACCCAAACATATAATCTGAGGCACCAGAATCAATAGTCCAGGGCAAAGACTTATGTGAAAGGAAAACATGAGGAGAAGAGGCTAAGTTACCTGAGCGAGCAAATGACGAGGAAAATATACTGAGAGAAATAGAAGATCAACGGTCCAATAAGTGACGCAAAATATCCTCAAGCTCATGAGTAGTTATGCTAAAGAGATCATCAGTAGCCTGGCTAACGGAAGTAGAAGTAAAATCAAGTGTATCAACAGCACTAGACTGATGAACTTGTGGATGAGAGCCATGTCCTCTAGACTGGCCTGACCGACCGCCTCTAGAACCAGACCGACCACCTCTAGAACCAGACCGATCACCTCGACCCCCAAATGGAATCCCATGAAGCTTCTAACACGTCTCACAAGTATGTCGTGACTTGCGATAGTAATCACTAAATACAGACTCCTTGGCAGCAGATGGAGGGATCAGAGTCAGGTTGAGGCTATCTCTAGGGGTAGACAATAATGCTGAGCGGTCAGTAGGACAAGTGACATCATAGCAGACCGGTGACTCTCCTCATTCTATACATAGGTGAATGCATCATGAAGTGAAAAAAGAGTGTCCATACCTAGAACCCGACTCCGAACTAGATCATACTCTACATTGAGACTGGCCAAACTATGCAATGAACTTCTTATACTGATCGAATCAAGAAGACACCCAGCTTATAGTCCCACAGTGATCAAGGCTTCTAGTCAAGGTGAGGAAGGTGAAGTACTGAAGAAAAGTCTACTCCCCCTGGACAAAGCTCTCAATAGAGCGGCGCAACTCAAATGCCTATGAAAAATTACCTTTGCAGGAATAGATGGCAGCCACAGTATTCCAAATTTCCTAGGTAGTCTCCATAGACAAGTAGCCCTCACCAATTTCTAGTGCCATCGAATGAATAAGTCAACCCATAATCAAAAAGTTAGTAATCTCCCATTGGTCATAACCCGGGTCAGTGATGTTGGGTGCCTGTATCCTGCCATCAGCATACCCCATCTTTCCTCTGCTCTTCAAAAAAATAGTCAAATTCTGTGACCACACTATATAGTTCTGACCATTAAATAGAAAGAGAGAGAGTGATTTTAAGAATAGGGTTGGAGTTATCAGTCAAGGTAAGTAGGTAGAATGAAACTCTCACTTCTAGATGTCTGAGAAGTAGTGGACACACTGGTGAAATTTGCCATGAAAACTGTACTACCAAACCCTCAACGAAACTAGTACTAATTACAAACCCAGAAGGTGGTGGCGGAAAGAAAGACATAACTACCACTATAAAAGCATAAAGAATTAAGAACTCATAGAGTTTGTATTTTATTTTTTATTTTTTTTAAGAATTAAAAAACTAGGGTACCAATATCAATTTACACGTCTACGAAGAAGCAAAGGACCTGATCAAATAGACTAGGGTTGTGGTCGAAGAATGTCGTCAGGAAAAAAAAGAGAAAGGCTGTCACATAAATGTCGACAGGAAAAAAGAGAGAAGCTATCACGGGGGGTGTCAGTTGGGCCAAGAAGACTATCTGTAGCAGTCGGTAAAGACCAACAAGGGACATCGATGCCTGCGGTGAGGATGTTGACCAACCTAGGTAAGGTTCAAAACGATGGTGAGTTTCAAACCCTAGACAAACATCAACCCAAACCCGAAACCACCTGGGTCTTTCTCGATGTGAGCCGAAACCCCTTGGGGTGGAGTTGGCTGATGAAGGGTAGTCGCTAGCGGCGTAGGATGTCTCCGTCTGAGTAACAGAAACTGTATGGATAGATGGGTTTAGGTTTTAGGGTTAGGCTCTGATACCATGATAAATTTAGAGAATATCAAAATTAAGGAATGATTGTGATATCATCTCCCTTTTATATTAATGAAGATTAATAATTACAAGGGAGCCCTAATGTATAAAATAATTACAATAAAAACATAACCCAACCTATAATATGTTATTCTAACAAAGCCTAGTAGCATAAAAGACATGAAAAACTTCAATCCAGATAACACAGCATAGCAGTAGGCAACATCATAAAAGTACAACCAACATGCAGCTCCAACTTCCAAACTAAATCCAAACCAATTTAACATAAGAGTTCAATTGTTTCAATGAAGAAATCAATTTTTAATAAATATTACATGCTTGGAAACTTGTTTATTTTAGTTGACTTTTTCACATTTTAGTCTGGCTAAAAAAGTTAGGTTTAGAATAATAGTTGTTTTTTTTTTTTTTAATAGTTGATTTGATAGTTGTAAAAGAAAAAGTGAAATGAATATAATTTGAATGTGATATTTTGAGCTTGTTTAGGATGTAAGTTGACTTTTTAGCTATTTTAGCTTGAAACTAAAAAGTTTCATTTGGAATATGCTTTTTGGCTTTTTTGAGAGAAAATAAAATGATTATAGGTTGAATGTGACATTTTATCTTATTTGACTAAAATAACCTATTTGGTCTTATATGGCTATTTTAGCCCAAATGTTCTTCCCAAATAAGCTCATTGGCTATTTTAGCCTATTTTGTCTTTATTTTAGCCCCAAAAAAAACCACAAATCCAAGTTCCCAAACATTACTTTCTAGTGGAGAAGAAGAAAGTGCAACCCCATGAACATGTTGGTATGTGTTGCATGACAAGGCAAAGGTTGCACCACCAACCATCTCAACTGATGAAATGTCTCTTAAAAAATATAGTTCGGGTTGCAAGGTAAAGTCTAAAATAAGATCAAAAGTCTTGGGCCTAAGTGTAGTTTGGAAGAAAGAAATTCTTACTGCAATCAACAAGCACATAAAACAACAAATGTGCAAACCAAGCAAACAAAGCCAGGAAAGTGCAATTATTCTGAGTATGGCTAATAATGAGAAATTCACCCAAGAGAGATGATTATATATGGTTTCAATGTACATCAGACTGAAAAAACTGTTATCACCACACTTCCCTCCCAAAGAAGAAGCAAAGATTTATTGTGTTACAATCCAATCCCAGCTACTCCAGAGCTAGGTGGCTTAAATAACTTGGCACATAACCCACTCACCACTCCAACCTAGTAATGTCAGTATGTTTCATTCATCAGCCGCAAGTATCAGAGACTTCAACTACACTTTAGTCCTAGCCAAAACTAGCAACAACAATGAACCAAAGAAGAAAATTTTCCAATATTTCTGAACTAGAGAACTATTGTCTCATCCAAGCAACTAGTTTCAGGAGCTGAAGCAATGTCTTGCACACTACATCGGTGAGCGGGGCATAGAGATGTCCAAAAATAACCATGTACACTGACTTGAGGATAGACTGACATCCATCAAGCTTGATAACCTGGAACTTATAAATACGAGATAAAGGGAGACGGCTACTTTCTTTTTTTTGGTTATATTTTTTGTTTTTGGCATTTTAAGACACCTTCCACACATTTACAGAGAGAGAGAGATTCACAATATTGAGGCAAAACGTAAAAGCAATAACCTGAACACGGGCAAATGTAAGATATGCAGCTTCAGCCTACAAACTCAACCCACTGTATCAGCAAACCACAGTGACAACAAAGCTGACATGCATTTCATAAAATTTTAATAGAATATCTTTTGCAACTTGCACCATGTAAAATTTTCTTCTCAATGGTTGGTTGAGATATAAAACATACAACACAAACATACTATCTCATACAGCACAAACATAGGTATTCATAGGTATATCCCCAAAAAATTGGGGTGAAGAAAACACATAAATGAGATGCCTTTACAGTTTCCTTACATGGGTTTCCATAAATTTCAAGTTTTAATCATTTTCAAAGGGGGGGAAAAAACCAATAGCTTCAACAAGAGCAAAAACTAACATGGGGAAATAGAATACTTCAAAGACATGAGTGGCCATCTCATTTCAGTAAAACATTAGCAAACTATGAAATAGAAGTTACCCTCCAAACAACATCAATTCATTAAGACTAATATCGAAATAAAGTTCTTAACAACAATTGATGTATTAAACAAAAATGATCAATTTAAACGAAACATATAAAAGCATAAACTTCAGAATGTAAAGGAACCTTAATCATTATTATTGATATAACCCTCTTTCCGCCCTTCGAAACCCGGCCTCATAAGCTTCTTCTCTCTTTTTGCAATCTTCCTCATCTTCTTCTGATGAATCCTCTCAGATATATTATCCGTCCTCTTCTTCTGCTTCTCCTCCTTCAACTTATCCCTAGTCTCGAACCTCTCCTTCCACTTCCCCACATTCTTCTCATGCCTCCTTTTTTCCTTATGCATACTCTGCTTCAACAATTTCGGATCATCGTGCACCTTAACCCCGGCTGCCCGGCTTACCGCAGCCTTCCACGAATGCTTCTTCGCCACCAATTCGCCTTTTTCCGGGTCGTTTTTCGCCTCCTCCAATCTCTTCGCCCTCTCGAGCTCCTTCGCCTTCGATAACCTCCTCTTCTTCGTCTTCCTCTCACCCTCCTCTCCCCAGCTTCACCTTCCCAAATTCAATACCCTTCGTCGCCTCAGTCACATCCTTTTCAATCTCATCCTCAGATTTCCCAATTTTACCAACATTCCCATCACTCACTCTTCTCTTCCACTTCACTACCCCTCTTTCTTCTTCTGTTGGTTCTCTCTCTTCAAACTTCGATCTTTCGCCATTGCCGCGGTTCGATCGGAGATCTTCGATGCGGCGGTGGAGGCGTTGCCGGAGCTCCTCATAGGTGACTGACCGATCACCATCGCCACCGTCCTGTTCATCCTCGTCTTTATCGGCTTCCGATTTGTTCGGTTCTTTTCCGATTTCGATGCTTTTTTTGAGCAGTTCTAGGGTTGAGGTTTGGGACTTCTCGGGGTCGAGTCGGTCCCGGCGAGCTTTCTTGATGTTCTCTCTGGTCTGTTGCTTGGCGGCCTCTCTGGCCGATTTCTTCAAACCCTGGAACCATGGCTTCGCATCGTCGCTGGGGAGGTAGAACTTGGCGGGAATGAGCTCGATGAGCTTGTCGAAGAAGAGAGAGTGCTCACGAATCAGAGCCTTCAGATCCGCGGCGGCGGAGGTGGTTGCGGCGGCGGCGGCGGCGGTAGGCGGAGGTTCTGCGGACTTTTGCTTCTTCTTCTTCATCTGATGTGTGAGAGAGAGAGAGCAGCGGTGTTTGGGAGCTAGGGTTTTTGGTTTGATTGCTTTGCTATTTTGCTTCATGATACAACTTTCATAAATTACAAATACACCCTTGACATTTATTTAAAATATTAATTATTTTATGTGATTTAAAAAATTATAAATATAATTTTGTTAAAAAAATTTATTTAACAGAATTAACTAAAAAAATGAAATTCATACTTGCTCTCTTATATAATAAAAGGGAAATTTTTTTAAGGTCCATAATAATAATAATTTAGAGAATAAAGGACACAAAAAAAAAAAAAAAGTGATGCATCAGGTTCCTGAACAACATAGTGCGCGTTTTTAATTATTTTGTGGACCAAAATACCCTTCCCAAAATCAACACAGAAACGAAATTTATTCCGATGTCTGAGTTTCATTCTAAGCATCCAGCATCTTCACGAACAAAAGAAAAGCAGAATTAGGGTTTCAATATCATATTCACTCTCGACATTAGAGTTTCGTTATCTTCTGCAAAAATCATTCCCATTCCTTCCTTACAAATTTCTCTGACCCCGTTTTCACTGTTCATCGTCATTTCAGTTTATCTTCGTCACATCACATCTTCATCTCAGGCCATATCAGCTCGTCATTCAAGTTTCATCCTAACTCTAGTAAGTTTTTCTACAATACAACTAGATTTTCTCTGGAAACACATTTAATTGCATTTTATATTAACCTTCCATAAATTAGGGTTTCAATTTTGTAATAAAAAGCTACTTGAATTTGAAAAAAGTTATTTTTGTGTGTTTTGAACTTATTCTTGAATATGTTTGTGTGATTTTATCTGTAAATTTCTCTGGCATTTGAATTTTTCTAGTTTTTGTTTGATGTATGTTTCTTCTTTCAATTTTCTCTGGCATGTTTATTTTGAAAAAAGTAATTTTTTGTGTTTTCATCTTATTCTTGAATATGCTTATGTGATTTTGTCTATAAATTTCCATGCTCTGTAAATTTCTCTGTAATATGTATTTTTAATTGAAATGTCTATTTTTCTCTGAAATGTCTATTACTCTCTTATCTCTGTATAAGTTTCTCTGGTATTTATAATTTTCTCTGACCACATCACATCACTTTCCTCCTTTGTGTGTCTCTATCATGTTTAATTTTCTCTGGTATTTTAATATTATGGACTGGAATGCATGTTTCTTCTTTGAATTTTCTCTGACATGTGTATTTTGAAAAAAAGTTATTTCTCTGTGTTTTGATCTTATTCTTGAACATATTTCTGTGATTTTGTTTATGAATTTCTCTGCTTTGTGAATTTCTCTAGAATATGTATTTTTCTCTAGAATGTTTATTACTCTCTTGCCTCTGTCTAAGTTTCTCTGGTATTTATAATTTTCTCTGACCACATCACATCACTTTTCTCTCTTGTGTGTCTCTATCATGGTTAATTTTCTCTAGTTGTGTATGTAAATTTATCTGGCATTTTAATATTATGAATTCAAATTTTCTCTGGAATGGAAATTTCCTCAAGAATGTGTAATTTTCTTCAGAATGTGTATTTTTCTCTGGTATGTTTATTTTGTTCAATTCTTAGTTTCAATGTGGTGTAATTTTCAGTGGCATGTTTACATTACTTTGTTTATTTTATCTTGCTAATTGTGGAATGGAAATTTTCTTTGGCTTGCCATGTTTACTTTTCTCTGTCATTCATTTTCTCTGATATGTTTACTTTTATATGTAATTTTAACAATTATTGAAAATTTCTCTTCCATGTTTATGATGCTTTGTTGATTTTCTCTGACATTTAATTTTTAATGTCTAATTTTTTCTGATATATCCAATTTTCTATAATTTTTCCTTCTCTGAAATTTTCTCTGACATCTCTAATTTTCTCTTATCTGTAATTTTCTCTGACATGTCCAATTTTCTCTAGCATGTTCAATTTTCTCTGGGATTTAATGTTGACATCTTTATATTTTAATTATTGTCTAGAAATGGCAAAACGTAAAAGCAGCAAAACAGCGGAAACACCAAGCAAGAAAGTAAACTCTCGCCTTCTTATGAGCTAAGATAAAAACCAAAGAAGAAACACCTGAAACACCAAGGAAGAAAGAACAACTCTCGTCTTTTTATGATCTAAGATCAAAACCAAAGAAAGAAACACCACAAACTCCTCGCCAAAACACACAAGTCCAAGGTGATGAAGCAACTAGCATCCAGATGAGTACTCCAACTTCAAAAGACTCAAGCTCAAGGGGGAAAAAACCTGTTAAACTCTAAAGAAAGAGAGCTCAACAACATTCAATACCGATCCAACCTCTCATCTGTTGTCTCCTTTTTTCAAACACTTAAATTCAATTCAAACCAACTTGTAGAGCTTCAAAAGACCCTATTCTGGTATTTGATCCAAGCTCTAACCACTAGAAGGATGGATCCAAGGAAATCTAGGAAATCTGATGATGATGTAGTTGCAATAATCCGATGTTACAATGAAAAAACAAAAGCATTCATAGTTGGTAAAAAGAACTTGACCTTTACAACAAATGACACGACCTTGATTTTTGGTTTGTAAGGAGGTAAAGAAGCCATGTCATTAAGATACTCTAAAAAGTCAAAATCTACATTCCTAAGGAGAAGATTCCAAAAAGACACAAGGCTCACTGGTCCTGTTCTTAAAAATGCCTTGGTTAAAGCAATGAAAGACAAGTAACCAACTGACTTCAAAGATGTAGCAATCATTGTTACATTGTACTCGTGTCTCATCCTATTTTTTGTAACAAGTGGGAATTTAATAGGGTGAGTTTTTATAAAGTATGTGGAACCTCTTGAATCAATGAAACAATATGATTGGCTAGAAGCAATCACATCAACATTGATTGATTCTATCATAGCATTGCACAAAACTCTAGAAAAAGTTACGGGGTGTGTCATTACATTGCTAGTAAGTATAATCCATTCAAATTTGCAGTTATCTTACTTACAAATTTGTGCGTTTAGAAAAATTTAATTACTTTAATTTTCATCACAGTATTGGCTATGTGAACATGCAAATATTATTGACTCGGAAGACAGTAACACAACTGACTTCCCAAGATGTGCCAAGTGGAACCGACAAACCTTGACGAAACAGCTGCAGAAGACACCAGTCCACTCTCTTGCACCTCGACAGGTTAGATTTCTATCGCTACTGAAATCTCAATGAAATTCCAAAGTTTCTCTGACCATTGCTTTGTTTCCCTCGTTGTTGTAGACACACCATTTTTTACTGTTCTCAAGACTTGGACGTCATCGTTTGAACACTCGATGATCATCCATGTTCGTGTTGGTTTTGAGTTCCCGAAGGTCTCGGCCGCATGCCTTGCCTCAAGATCTCTCAACTTGTCTGTTTTGTGCTTTGTTGTGGACCAAGGACTTGTGTTTTTGCTTCTGAGGGAAGAGGGTGGCTTGTTGGCCATCCTCTCAACCTATCGGCCAAGGCATGATGCCATTGGCCTTGTTTTCTTGCCATCGGCCAAAGGTGTTGGCCGATCGGCACTTTTTTTGGTCGATCGGCACTTATGTTGGTCGATCGGCCACATTTTCTGGCCGAGCTCTGTTCATTTGCTTTATGCAGATATTTTATGCCAGCTGTCATAGCTGGCATGCACAATTCACATCCTCCATACACGTGTATGGAGGGATTTGTTTCAATTGCTTAGCTTGCTCAACAAGCTTAGGAATTGAACTTCTATAAGAAGAGAGCTCCTTCTCCCTTCTCAGAGGTTCAAAAAATTAGGGTTTGAGTGTTAGATATAGTTTTGTATCTATCTTGCCTTGATTCTTTATTTTGTGCTTCAAAAGTGTCATTTTGTCTTACTATTGTACACAAACACCTAGTAGAACACCATCCTCTTGGAGCTGAGGTCCCTTGAGGTTGATTTCAGAGTTCTTGGGTTGGTTTAAGCTTGAAAAAGTTGCTGGAGTTGTGTTCTTGAAGGTGGTCTTCAAGGGTGAGTTCCTTGCTTTTAAATCCCTATTCTTGCTTAAGCTTTTAGACCCTTTTGCTTATTGTTTTAAGCTTGACTCTAAACTACAATAACTTCTGATTTTTGATGCTTTAGATCTTTGTTTAAGGTCCTTTTTTGGTTGGGGATTATCTACCCCCTCTTAGGCCTTGTTTTAAGCCATCCCTTTTGGCCCTTGTTCTTAGCTTTGCATGACCTTTCTACTACTGAAATCCAAAGGATTTTCAGTGGTGAAAGTGTAGTTTTGAGGTCTTAAATAGGAGAGGGTCATCCCCTCTCCTTGTTGTCTTGTATGCTAGTATAAATAGCTTATAGTGGTAGTATGTTTGTTTAGCTTGTTTTAGCTTCATTTCAGTATGTATTAGGCTTTGTTTTGCCATGATACAACACTATTTTTGCTTGGTTTAATAATTCCATACATGCCTAATACACCTGTAGTGTAAGTCACACAAACTAGCTTTATGTGCTTCATGAAATAGCATGTCATTCTAGCTTGTTTTCTTTCCATTTCAGCATGTTTTTGGTGATGTTTTTACCATGTCATGACTCTATTTTGGTTTGGTTTGGTTTGGTTGGCCTTTGCATGCTCCTTACACTTGTAGTGTAGTTCCATGAAATAGCCTAACATGCATCATGTTGTAACATGTCATTTTAGCATGCTTTTGGCTTAGCTCTGAGAAGACCTTGTTCATGTTTTAGCATGTTTAAGGTCTGATTTGTGTTGTCTTGGTCATGCATGACTTGCTTTGTATAGCCATGGTTCAATCTAGCTTGTTAGTTTTGAGTATCGAGTCCTCTAGCATGCTTTATTTGGACTATTATCATGATTTGGCATCATTTAAAATGTTATTTCAGTCCATGTTTCATGCTCATATACTTACACTTATCACTCCTTTAATGCTTAAAGAGTTGATGTCTTATGCCTCATGAATGAACCATTGTGTATGCCTACATGCTTAGGTCTTTAGGATGCCATCTAAGTGGGTTTTTGGTCTTGTTTTACCATGCCATAACTCTGATTTTATTGGTTTAAGTCATGCCATGTGTGGTTTTGATAGGTGTAGTGTAACACTCCTTTGTAGCATTGCATGTCTCATGTCTTTTGGAGTTGTATTCTAGCTTGTGTTGGCTAGTTTTGAGCATGTTTTTGGTCTTGTACTGGCCTGTCTTGGAACTGTTTTAATAGCCCTTGGCCCTTTGGGGCTTGCCTCGCATGGCCATGGTTTGAGTCCCTTGGCTAGTTTTAAGTTTTAAGCCTTCTTGCATGATTTGCTTGCTTTGTTTGCTTGGTTTGACACCTTTCCATGCATGATTTCAGAGCTTACAATGTTTGTCACATGTCCATATTTGTCCCTTTTCAAGTGCTCTTGAAAGTGGCCTTCCTATGTCTAGGTGTTGGACCATTTACATGTGTATGTTTGTTTTGCATTTTCATGCTTCCAATTCATAACTTTGGCCACTGATTTGGGCACGTTTAAGAGTTGTACACTTTAGTTTAAGTCCATCTTTGCATGTTGTTGCATGCTTGTCTTGCATGTTGTTGCATGCTTGCTTCATTTTGCATGTTGTTGCATGCTATACATGTTTACATGTTTAGGTTGTATGCCTATTGCATATTAGATGCATTGTATGATCTTGTTACATACTTGTTGCATGCTTGAGTTGTTCGCATCATGCTTGCATGTTTGCATTACATTATGTATGCATTGCTTTGCCTCTTGATCAAACATGATAGAGGTTAAGGTCCCTTATGTGTTTTGTGCATTTCATTTGATATTGAATTGCACACCTGGCTCCTTTGGCCATCATGCATTGGAATGCGTGATTGGTGGCCCGAGGGTCGAGAGCCACACACCTTTGAGTCTTAAACATGATAAGGGGTGTGGTTGCAAACATTTTCTTGCAAATGCATTGCCATGCTCTGTTTGTCCTCTGTTGTAACAAAAGGAGCAGTCAGCAGGAATAGATGGTCGATCGGCTATCTTCAGTGCCGATCGGCTACAAATGTCTGGCCGAGAGCCTTATTTTTGATCGCTGACCTTCATCTCTTGGCCGATGGCCTCTCAGCATGACCATGAAGTGGTTCTAAATCATCATAGAGAATTGTGCAGTTTTCAGAGGTGAAAAACAGTGCAAACAGAGGCAACATGAGGCATGGCAACGGATTTTCGAGCGAAGCCGACCGAGTATGCATTTGTCACTCTTCTCAAGGCCTCTTTACTGTTTTTCGTAGCTTAATTAATTTGTTACTTATTTAAGTATTGTAATAATTAGCCGTAGCTAGTTATTCATTTGATTGTGTAATAATTAATTAGCTTGTTAGTTAGTTAATTAGTTGATTTGTATTATTCTTTTGGACCCTCCTCTAAGAGGGTCAATTTTGTAATAAGTGTGCGTGAGTGTGTGAATGTCTTCCAACCCCACTTCTTTCTCCCTTTTACTTAACTGCTTTCGATGGTTAGTTTTAGGGCATATTTCATTTAACATCCTTATGCTATGTATGTTTACATCCATTCATCTATATTGCATGCACCGGGCTTGGCGCATCATACTAATTGCATTGTATTTCAATTCCTACTTGAATACATGTATCGAATTGTCGCATCTCACATGACATCTTAGAATAGCCGAGCCTATTTCTAGTTACATTTTACGTGTGTTGCATTACCCATCTTGACATGAATTAGGATCATGCATTGATTACTAACTAGTTCTTTATTTTGGCACGGAGTACACCATGAGTGTTTATGCTTTAGCATCTTGCATGCGTGTGAGTGTTAACATGACATCATGCTTGCCATGAGGCTAATTGCTTATGTGATATAACTGCCTGAATGCCTGTGGGTGAAGGTTGGATTACTTGAATTGGAACGATTCATTGAAATCCGTGTTTTAGCCTACTTACGAGTAGTAAGCTTCAAACCATTTCCAAACAAACGGATATGCGATACTTTGTTCCAAATTAGGCAATCTAGTCTATACTTGTGTGCTGTGCGCATCACATAGTAATTCTAGCTAATTAACCGGAACAAGAATGCATGTGTTTTCAAAAACAAGATATCATGCTTAGTACAGGCCAATTTTTGATCAGGCGAGCGGGGGTGCTCATTGCATGACCTTCCCCTTTCGTACCCAAGTTCCTGAGCCGAGGTAACTTTGGTGATAACGGACACATGGCCTTAGGCAACGAGTTAGGATTTCCTAAATTTTCCCAAAAAAACAAAATATTTAGGTGGCGACTCTGTATCTGGCAAAGCAGTCCATGTTTGGCACTTCTTTATAAAAATCAGTTTTCCAAAACGATTTGCCGAATTTGGACTCCTTGGTGATTTATCGGTCTTTCATTGCACTTTGCGAGATTAGATTCAGAACCGTGACATTTGAGTCCAAACTGTGGTATGCTAGAGAACAAAAACGAGATCTTCTCGGGAGTTCTTCAGGTGCATCCACACTTGTGCATTGATTGATTAAGATCAATTTTCTCTGAACTATCAATTTATGTTTTCTTCTTTGGTTACCACTGGTTTATTTCTGCCATTGTAATCAATTTTTTCTACAATCCAAATTTCTGTGACTACAATTATAATACATTAACTTATATGCCCTAATTGATTTTTTCTAATATCTGAATTATGTTGGTTGTTTCATTATTTTCTCTGGCCCATAAAATTGTTTCTCCTTGTGTGTAATTTTCTCTGGCCCATAACTTATGTGCCTTGCATCTTTGATAAACACTGTTTATTTCTACCCTTCTAATGAATTTTCTCTGGAATCCAAATTTCTCTGACACAATTATAGTCAAACATTAACTTTTATGCCTTGATTGATTTTCTCTGATATCTAAATTATGTTGCTTGTTTCATAATTTTCTCTGTCTCATAAAACTCCTTGTTTGTAATTTTCTCTAGCCCATACAATTTTCTCTGAAGTTTGTTTCCTATTAGTATCATTTAGATGAATTTTATTTTCCTTATTTGAATTTTTTCTCTCAGTGAATTTTGTAACATTTTTCTAATAAAAGAGCCTCCTGTTACAGATAGATAACAAGGAGCTAGTCAAAAACCCATCAGAGGAGCTCTGTCTTGATAAAAAGATGAAGAAAGAATCAAAAAAGGCAATTGTCAAATTCAAGGAGACATTACAAGATTCATCTGAAGAATGAGGGAATGAAGAAGCAGAAGGCAACATAGAAGAATAGGAAGCCAGCAATGGACAAGAAGATCAAGCAAGCAGTGGAGAAGCAGAAACTAGAGAAGAAAGTGAAGAAATAGAAGCAGAAGACAAAGAACAAAGTGAACAGAAAGAAGAAGACAGTGAAGAAGAAGATGGAGAAGAAGATGAACAGCAAAAAGAAAATAAGAAGGAAAGTGATGAAGAAGAACGTAATGAGCCGATGGACTAACAACGTGATAGCATTTGTGGCTCAACAATGCATCAGCCTCAAGGATCTGAGGAATCAAAGGATACTCAAATTGTTGATCAACGTCAAAGACTAAAGGCACTTTCTCAATCTAAAAAAGAAGAAAAGAGAAATTGGATTGAATTACTTGCTGAAAAGGATATTGCAATAAGAACCTTGACATCACTTAACTCAGAACTTCAAGAAAGAGACAACACAATCCAAATGAAACTAAGGATGTTGGAGGTTCAAAAAGAAGATGATACAAAAACAATTCAACAGTTGAGGTATTCAATTTCGGAGCTTGAAACTGAAAATGCTAAATTGCATGAACAAGTTTAAGAACTATCCGTTCAACTAGCAACACAACCATACCGAACACCAACACAACTTCAACCACAAGGTCAGTGAAAATCTTGAGCCACAAAAAGTTATGTCCTTGTGTCAACATAACTTGGAGAAATTTCTATTTATTATAATTTTCTATGTCATTGGTAATTTTCTCTGGAAGTTATATTTCTCTGAACACATTTGTTTATGCCGCTTATTTCTATTGATTTCTACTGCTCATTTGATTTTCTCTGTCTATTTTCTTATTCGATTTTTGGGGCTTGTTTAATTTTCACCGTGTATAGTTGGAATGCAAGTGGAACAACAATCAACAACCCAACAAGAACAAATGGCACACAAAGAACAACCGAAACAAAAGATAAAAGTCTATGGTAACTGGAAAATATTGAATCAACTAAATTTACATATTGAAATATCATGTGTTACTTCAGAGAAATTTCACTGTCTACAGTCAAAAAAGATCTAACATCAATGATAAAAAATTTAAAGGAAAAAGAAAGGAAGGAAAAGTAGCACGATCCAGAATTTCAATATCCCAAAGTGACTAGAGGTTCAAAACAAGCTGCAAAGCAAACTGAGCAAACCACGAAGGACAAAGAAGTACTTGATACTAATGCGTATGTCTTGCCTCAACCTACAAGCATCAAAAAATCTTGGGTCTTTCCACAAACTCTACCGATTTCAAGATTGATAAAAGATCATGTAAAAGACATCTTGCAGCGCATATCAAATGTGTCTAGACTTGAGTAAGTACAACAAACAAAATAGAAGATAACAAACAACAAATTACAAACTTATATTGCATTAACAATAATTAAATCCCTTCTTTGTCATCTTGTAGGGCTTTAATTTGGACAAGTGAGTTGAATCTCATTACCTTTGAAGATATTGGAAACCTAATAAAACAAAAAGAAATTTTCAACAATGTAAGTCTTTCATCAAAATTTCTCTGCAATGTTTCATCAGTCTTTATAAACCAATATCACAATTATAAATCATATTTTTCAGGTCATTCATGGCTATGAAGAGATCCTTTTTGCTGACCAAATGAGAGAAAGACAACAATCAATTTCATTTTTTTTCACATCCATGAGTTTAGTATGTTACTACTATTTTATTTGATTTTCTCTGGAATTTACTTACTACTTTCTCTTCTTAAGATACTTCTTGAAGCCAGTTGTGTCACTAGTCTAATTTTCTCTGACTAGTTGTATGCATCTAAAATTTCTGTGTGTATATTTCTTAAATTCCTGTCATTTCAACTTTCTCATAACATAACCATTTTTTGATTTTCCTTGACCACAGAATTTCATCAAGATGACGGAAAATCAAACTTTCCGAGTCTCATTATTTGACAAGCATATTGAAATAGCATGGAGGAACTACATGTTCCTCCATTTTCCAATAAATACTGGGGGTAATCAGAAGTCAACAAATGAAAATTACTGGACCTTGCTTGTCCTGGACAAACAAGACAATTTGTGGAGGTTCTACAACTCCCTAAGGCCAAGGAGGGATGCTGCAGAAGACAAATATGTCAAAAATGCAAAACAATTGGTAACGAGTGCAAATTTCTCTGATCCATCATAATATTTATGTGATGATAATTTTCATAAAATCTCATTGATTTGTCTGTAAATTTCTCTGTTATTTAAAAATTATTTTTTTGCAGCAAGATTATGTGGAGAATTTTTTGAAAGCTTGCCTTGAAAGAGAGGCTCAATCATAACCCTCTTTCAAATTGATAAACTCACAAAACACAAGTTACAACTTTAAGTATGTCAACAATGCTCTACAACAAGACAGTGATTCGTAAGTTTCATATAACATCTATAAAAAAGATAATCTGATTTGCATGTTTCTTAAAACTAACCATACCTATAATTTGTATGCAGTCTGGATTGTAGTCTATTTGTCTGCTATATAATAAAACAATATAGCAAGCATGAACCTATCAGCTCCAAATTGTCCACACAAGACATAAGGTTAATGAGGGCAGAACTCATAGAGAGATTTGTGACCAAAGTTGGCCGGTCATGGACTGAACCAATTGAAATACCTCCAGAAGAATAACCAAAAATGTAATAGTGAAACTAGTGAAAGGAAGACAATGTACATATCCACACAGAGAAAATTGTCTCACATATATGTATATATCCACACAGTATTAACCATTCAGTTTTTTGTTCATACATTGAAGGAATGATGATGCTTGACATATATGCATATATCCTTTTTTGACTAATGTAAATTTCATTTTTTTTTTATTATTTTGACTAATGTAAATTTCATACTTATCAATGGTTAAATATATATATATATATATATTTTTTTTGTGACTGTCAACACAATCCACATAGAGAAAATTGTTTGCAGAAATTTCTCTGGTATGATATTATCAGAAATTCACAGAGAAATTTAACTCGTATCATCCCAAGGGGATGCCTATATGATCATGTAATCTGTAATACTTTGTGTTGGTACAAAACAATCATCAAACTCAACAAAACACAAAGCGCACAGTAATTTTCTCTGCAACTGGAAAATTTCACTGGATGAATTTGAAGTTTCAAAACACAATGCCCAGATAATTTTCTTTAATAGTGGAAAATTTCTCTTGATGAAATTGACGGATTCAAATGGTGACAGAAAATGGAATTTCTGAGTTGTGAATTTCTCTGGGTTGAGTGATTTGGAGAGGGGGAATTTCTCTGGGTTGGTGAGGAAAATTTCTCTGGCTTTGAGAAAAATTTCTGAGTTGAAGTGATTCTAGATAAATTCTTCCTTGGTCCAGAGAAATTCTCAACTTAGAGAAATTTCAAAAGAGCTTAATTTTGTTTCTTGGTTGTACTCAGTGCAATAATTTTGTGTATGCTCTGTCTGGTGTGCACATTTCTTGAAGTGAGTCCAGAAAAATTCTTCCCTGATAAGAATTTCTCTTTGAAGTCCAGAGAAATCTTAGAGAAATTTCAACAAACACAATGCACACTGTTATTCAATGCTATTGGCAAATTTCTCTGGATGAATTGGACCTCACAAAACACAATGCACATTTCAACAAACACAATGCCCATAGTAAATTTCTCTTCTACTGGCAAACTTCTATAGATAAATTTGACTGATATAAAGTTACCAGAAATTCACAGAGAAATTTAACTCGTATCGTGCCAAAGAAGGTGCCTATATGATCATGCAATCTGTAATGCACTGTGTTAATACAAAACAATTATCAAATTCAAAAAACAAAATCCACACAGTACTTTTCTCTGCCATTGTCAAATTTATGTAGATGAATTTGAAGCTTCAAAGCATATGGGTCCTGAGCATCTTGGAACTCGAGTCCATATGGATTTTGAGTAGTTGAACCTTCAGAAGAGTTTGAATTGTCTGAACCATCTTCTGAACTGTTGTTATCCGAGTTTGACTTGGCTTGGGCCATGAGTAGACGAGCGATTTGGAGGAGCTCATCTTTGGATGACTTGGACTTGGGCTTAACCTTTGATTTGGATTTATCCTTTGACTTAGGCTGGTCAGAACTGGGCTTTGCTGACTTGGATTTAATCTTTGATTTGGATGACTTGGGCTTGGAAGAACTGGATGATGGGCTTCCAAGATTGACTGGAGGAAGTTGGCTTCCTTGTGTTAATGGAGCAGTTGGGTTCTACTGAGCTTTAACCATGGTAGGTGTAGGGGCAAGAATGTTGATTGGGAATTCAGTTTGAACAATTTCAACAATTCGTGGAATCTTGAAATTATCCCACTATTTAACCATGTGTTGCTGGTAAATAACATCATCAGAAATACCATATTGCCATTTGAATATCTAGGAGATTTTGTATTTGGATATAAAAATAAGTAATGGAGGGAATTTCCTTTGCTGAGGAGTGAATGAGAAAACAGTGAAAAAATAGTTGACTTGATCCATAATGACTGATGGGAAGATTTCTGAAATGGCGCCATACTGAGTCCACCATCGCAGAAACCAGGTAGGTAATTCAGATTTGAACTTTTGATCAAATTGAAGAAACTAAGAGTGACTGTTTGACTCATTTTGATATAAGAGGACTTTGAACCAAGCGTCAATGTAATCATAGTAATTGTATTGAATTGAATGACCAGGCAGATCTCGTAGTTGATAAGGAGAACCCCAATCAACCAGAGAAACAAAGTTGTGAATATAAAGTAAATGGTACACAATTTTACTTGTGTAAGTGCAATCATAAATGGGTTTAATCACAATTGACTGATGGTTGAATAAGATGTCTTTGTAGAAAGTAATTGTTTTTTCTGGATGGAGAGGAATAAAATGCCATCCAGGAGGAAAATAATATTTAACCAGATCATGAACAGTATGACTCTTTGGGTGACTAGGTTCTTTGAAAAAGAGATTAGTAGTGGTGGATTTAACATAATCAGATTGGGCTGATTTAATAGGATTAGGAGGGTATGGAGTAACTGCTTGACTAGATGAAGCAAAAGGATCAGTAGCCAAAGCAGATGTATAACTAGGTTTAGGAATGTTACCAAGAATTTGGTAACGGTTAACCAATTCAACACGATGGTATTTCGTTACTAACTCCATGGGAGGCGGAACAAAAGGTTGACTAGAAGGGACCAAGGCTTTGGAAGGAGGCCGTGGACGAGACATCTATGAAATAGAGGAGATAAATTAGCATCCACTGAGGATATCTAATTGATCAGTATGTTCATGTAAACAGTTAATATAATGAGAAAGTTGTTGCTTCTTAGCTTTAATCCGATGAAATTGTATGCATTGGGCTCTTTTAGTAGGTAAATGGGTTGATTTGAGAAAGGCAAGGCGGCGAGCAGTATGTTTGACTAAGGTTTTATAGTGTTTAATCTGGTGTTTATGATAAGGAATAGAGGGAATGGGCATGATATAACTCACTATCCACTCTGTAAAAATTCTCGGGTAAGAAAATCAGAAATAAAATTTGACAACTAGGTATGTATTCAATTTCAAAATCAAAAATACTTAAAATAGATTGCCAACAAGCAAAAATTTACTTACTAGCAAGATTTTGAATATCTTTTTCTAAAACATATTTAGCAGATTTGCAATCAACACGAAGTAAAAATTTTTGATTTAAAATATTATCTTGAAATTTACTAATACATAAAACAGTAGATAAAATTTCTTGTTTAATAGTACTATAATTCTTTTGTGCTTTATTCCAGACACCAGAATGATAACGAACAATTTGTTCAGATGACTGAGGAGTAATTTTCTGGAGAAGGATGCCACCATAACCAATATCAGAGGCATCAATTTGAATAATTTTGAATGAATTTTCCCTCAATACCTAATCAAGGATTAGTAATTAATGAAGAAGAATTAGAAATACAAAATGATAAACTGGATTTAAGTTGGAATATACCAAAATTATCAGTTAAAGAGATTTATAAAACTACGTTTTTACAATTTGCTTTTAATGTTAATCTACATATTAAAACATTAGAACAAGTTTATGCTTTAGAAAAGCCTAGAGAAACCTGTCACTTATTTGATGCTAACACTATTAAACGTCATTTAAAAACTGATCACAACTTTATTCATTTAGGATTAATTCAAGTTGGAATCAAACTATCAACTCCACAAGGTAAAAATACTTCTATTTTATTATGTTTAAGAGATGCTCGTTTTATTGATTATAATGATAGTTTAATGGGTATGGTAGAAACTGGTCTTCACAAAGGACCTATTCATTCTAATTGTTTTCTCAATTTCACACTCAGTCTTAGAGATCCACACATATTAGATGCATTAACTTTGAATATTCAATTAAATGGTTCATTTACTAATATGAAAGAAAAAACTCATAATATTGCTTTAAATTACTGTGTCCATTATAAATGTATTAAAACCAATTTAAATGTTCAAGCTTTACATAAAAGTCCTAAGGATAAAATATTACTGATTCAAACTAGTAACAATGATACTAATATAAATCATGAAAAATTAACTTCTGCTAATGGTAGTAAAATGTATATTAAATATAAAATACCTAAAGTTCATATATGTCAAAATAATATTTGCTTTAAAACTTCCTTTGTTTTGGTCAAAAATATGACTGATAAAGTTATTTTAGGAACACCATTTATATTTTTACTATACCCATTTACCACCTCTAGTGAAGGAATAACTACTCATGTTTTAGGTCAACCTGTTACTTTTAAATTCTTATCTCCTCCTGAAATATTAGAATTAAATCAATTAAAAGATTGTTCTATTTCTCAAACGATCAATCGATTAACTCGTCATTTAAGATATCTTAAAGAAGAAATTAATTACAAAAGAATTGATCAACAATTACTATTAAACAAGAAATTTTATCTACTATTTTATGTATTAGTAAATTTCAAGATGATATTTTAAATCAAAAATTTTTACTTCGTGTTGATTGCAAATCTGCTAAATATATTTTAGAAAAAGATGTTCAAAATCTTGCTAGTAAGCAAATTTTTGCTCGTTGGCAATCAAACTGGTCACAATTTTATTCATTTAGGATTAATTCAAGTTGGAATCAAACCATTAACTCTACAAAGTAAAAATACTTCTATTTTATTATGTTTAAGACATGCTCGTTTTATTGATTATAATGATAGTTTAATGGATATGGTAGAAACTGGTCTTCACAAAGGACCTATTCATTTTAATTGTTTTCCCGATTTCACACTTCTATATTATTATCAGAATCTTCGCTAGGTGAATTGTAATTGGATGAAGTATTTGATCTTCACTAAGACCATCAATATTCCATTCGTATAATTTTTTAGCTGATACAGAAAATTGATTAGAAAGATTAGTTTCTTCATATTGGAGGTCAGGTGGAGTAGGTCGAGAATACCAATTTTTAGTAAGAGTAGTCGGTTGAGGTTTAGGATAGTGGAGTTTATTAAGATTAGAAGATTGAAATTGTTGAGTTAATTGATTAATTTCATTATCAGTTGTATCAGTTTCTGATTGAGTAGAAGCCTTGTCTAAAGGTTGGTTTAGGACAGTAAGATCTTTTTTCTTAGATGGTGAAACTTGTTCAGAAGTAGTTAATTTAGTGAATAGTTGTTCTATAGCTTTAACAGTAGAAGTATCTTGAGTGACTAAACTATTTCTTTTAGAACGATTACTGGGTAAGTTAATCAAAGGTTGATCTAAAGATTGTTTCGTGGATGTAGTGTTAGCAGAATAATCATCTAAATTAGTTTCTAGTTTATCTAATTGTTTACCAATTGTTTTTAACCATTGATTAGTATAATTATTTTGTTCAATAACTTTTTTAATTTCAGGGTTAGTGCCAGGCAACTTAAAAAAAGGGGCTGGGACTTCAGATCCTTGATGTTCAATAATGATATTAGATAAAGGAGGATGATTAGAGCTAACAATTGTATTAGGAGAAGTTTTCCATTTATGTTTTGTGATTGTATTAACCTTTTTGTAATAGTTGTCTAAATATTTAAAGAAAGAAATTTCCATACTATATTCAATCAGAAAATCATACCATTTTCTAGTAAGTTTAGATTGTTGAGTAGAATTATATTTAGCACAATAAGCATGTCTTTTAGTCTTATTTTCTTTAGATTTAAATTCAACATGTAATTTATCAAGATCAGGAGTAAAAGATTGGGGGATGCACCCATAAATCCCAAATTAATAACTTATACACTGTTTAGTCCTAAAAGTTTTCTTATAGACTGAAAGGTCCCATTACAATGTTTCAAACAACAGATTAATGTTTCGAACATTAGATTTCAAACATCTAATGTTCATCAAATTTCAATAATGTTTGAAACTATAGGATGAATGTTTCAAACATTAGATTTCACACATCTAATGTTCATCAGATTTCAATAAATTTTGAAATTATAGAATGAAACATCAGATTCATTTACATCATGAACATCATGATGATGTATAAATGGGACTAAATGGAGCATAAGAAAACTTTTAGGACTAAATGGTTCAACTTTTCAGAAACTAGGATTTATGGGTAAATTTTTCTAAAAAGATTTACTAATTGTTTTTTTTTTTTTACATTTATTAGAATAATGACCTTTTTGACCATAGTTGTAACAAGTAATATATTTATTAGATTTAGCTTTTGGATGTGATTTCTTATAATATTTCTTTTTAGGTTTAGTATAGAATTTATTATTTGATTTAGAAGGTGAATAATTCTTTTTATACTTGTTTGAATACTTGTAATGAGATTTACTATGTTTTTTATGTGTTTTCTTATGGGAAGGTGCGACGGGAGGTAAACCATATTGTTTACAAAAATTACCTAATTCATAGTTAGCCTTATGTTTATCTTTAGTAGCTTTTTGACTGAGTTTAAGATCAATACACATTCTTAATCCTTCTTTTTGCTAAAGGGAATTAATTGAGGATTGATTGGAAGTATTACTTCGAAATCAGTTTCAGTAGGGGAATTATTTGATTCAGTATCTTCTTCAGGGAAATGTGTGTGAGTAGAGTAAACAGATTTACTAATTTGAGAAGTAGTAGAGTTATCAATGCCTTTTAATTTACTATGGGAGGGTTGACCAAGATTAATTTGACTATTTTTTCGGAATAAAGGAGTATTAAATATTTCATCTTCAGTTTCAACATTAGTAGGTATACTAGAAGTACTATGTCTAGAAGATTGACTACGATTAAATTTAATACGGATTGAACCGTCAGTAAATTGTTCTTGGATATCTTGACTAGTGGATTGTTGTTGATTATGTTTGTAATTTTCATTGATTGTAATCCATTGATCAGCGAGAGTAATATCTTTCCATTCTATCATTTGAGGGATATTTATATTAGTATCATTGTTACTAGTTTGAATCAGGAATGTTTTATCCTTAGGACTTTTATGTAAAGCTTGAACATTTAAATTGGTTTTAATACATTTATAATGGACACGGTAAATTAAAGCAATATTTTGAGTTTTTTCTTTCATATTAGTAAATGAATCATTTAATTGAATATTTAAAATTAATGCATTTAATATGTGTGGATTTCTAAAACTGAGTGTGAAATCGGGAAAACAATTAAAATGAATAGGTCCTTTGTGAAGACCAGTTTCTACCATACTCATTAAATTATCATTATAATCAATAAAACGAGCATCTCTTAAACATAATAAAACAGAAGTATTTTTACCTTGTGGAGTTAATGGTTTGATTCCAACTTGAATTAATCCTAAATGAATAAAATTGTGACCAGTTTTTAAATGACGTTTAATAGTGTTAGCATCAAATAAGTGACAGGTTTCTCTAGGCTTTTCTAAAGCACAAACTTGTTCTAATGTTTTAACATGCAGGTTAACATTAAAAGCAGATTGTAAACCGTAGTTTTATATCTCTTTAACTGATAATTTTGGTATATTCCAACTTAAATCCAGTTTATCATTTTGTATTTCTAATTCTTTTTCATTAATTACTAATCCTTGATTAGGTATTGAGGGCAAAGTTGTTGTTATCTTACTAACTACCCTGATTACTTTCAACCTGAAATTACTTCTTTAATTACCTCTGGTTTTATCGACATGCTCAAATCTTGGTGGAAAAAATACCTTACTGAAGATCAAAGAGAATCAATCTTACATGCTAATCAAAAAGATGAAAATGATTTACCAATCTTTGATGAAACTATTGGCTATTACAAATCTGATGGTGTTAACACATTAATCTATACCATAGTTAGACATTTCATAGGTACTCCTACTAATACATATTCTCGCATACATGAGCAACTTAGTAACCTTACTTGTCCAAAATTAAGTGATTTTAGATGGTATAAAGATGTATTTACCTCTAGAGTTATGTTAAGAGAAAATTGTACTAAATCTTTTTGGAAAGAAAAATTTATTAACGGATTACCTAGTTTGTTTGCTCACAAAATTAGGGATGTTCTTAGTCAACCTACTGGTATCATTGAATATGACAATTTAAATTATGGTGATATCATTAGCACTATTCAAAACAATTTTCGAAGAAACTGCTCTTATTGAATTAATTAGTAGACTTGACCCATAGATATTCTATTTATATTTTCAATTAAAAAAAATAGATATACTGTTGTGTTTTCAATATGGGAATCTTTTTATCAAATGGCAAGTATTGATATTTGGTATTTTTATGTGAAAAATATAAGGCTTAATTTTGTCATTTTGAAAAAAAAAAAAATTAAATATTTTTTAAATTAAAAAAGTAATGAAATAGTTTTGATAATGCATGGGTTTTTTCATACGTATTTATAATTGCTATTTGACAATTTACTTGATAATCTTTTGGTTATGTTGAGTTGGGTTGTTATAAAAAATAAAATAAAAAAAATGTTGACAAATTGTATTATGTTCAAAATTTGCAAAAGTTTAAACTGCTAAACCAATTTGCATCCATCTGTCAATTCGCAAATCCGCTCAATCTGCATCTGTCAATCCAGCGGACGGATGTGAATTGATTTTTCTAATCCGCCAATCAGACGGACAGATGGTGGATTGGAGGTTTTTCGGCAGCGACCGAACCGCGAACACCTCTAATGTATTGAAAGTTTTTGTGGTGTGTAAATAAAATTACCTTTCATATTTTAATCAAATCTCATGGATGTATTTATAATTTATCCTAAAACTTTAGAAGAATGAGTTACCAACTCAGTGACCTATCCAATCCATTTAACTTGGCTTGTTTTTTTTTAAATAGCCTGGGCTTTGTAATATTTAGCCCATTCATTTGGGTTGGGTTGGATTTTTAAGTCCATGTATTAAATGTACCAAACTTAAAAGAATGAGTAATATTAGAAATTTTAAAAATTCTACTAAAAGGTTTATCAAAGGTCTCACATAGGTGTGAGACCCATATAATGTGGGTCTCACACCCATGTGAGACCTTTAGTAAAATTTTTGGACTCTCTAGTATTTTTGTAAAAAGAAAATGTTTTAGACCTCTAAAACAGCTCTAATGAGCTGGACCCTACTATGATGTGATGTGTGTGTTAGTTTTTTTATCTTTTTTTTTTTTTTTTCCACTTCCACCTCAGTAGAGCTTATTTTAGAGCTTTCTATCATTCCCAACTTAAGAATAGTAATTGAAGTTCAGTTTAGTTCTATTTGATTTGACTATAGTACGTAAAAAAAGTAATGCTAGAGACCCAGTTTTATCAAAATTTTTACAAAATATCTCATATGGGGGTGTGACCCATTGCATGGGTCTCACACTTATGTGAGACATTTGGTAGAACTTTTTAAATCTCTAACACTTTTGATGTAAAAATCATGGGGTAATAATTAAGGGTGTAGATCCTAATAGGTTGACTTGTTATCTAATAGGTCTTATGATAATTAATGACATTTTTTTATCAAATACTATTAAAAACCACCAGTAATTGTTAATTTTTAGTGACAATTTGAAAATTTTGTTACAAAAAATATCAATAATTATAAGTTTTAGCAATAATTTAAAAAAATCGACACAAAAAAAAGGTAACTAATTTTAAACTTTCAACGATAGTTTAAAAAATTCGTCACAGAAAAATATCACTAATTTTGTAAGTTTCAGCGATAATTTATAAAAATCGTGACAAAAAAATCACTAATTATCAATTTTTAGCGACATATGTAAAAAATCGTTACAAAAAATTATTTTTAGCAATAATTTTACTAGAACTTATTTTCAATAAGACCTGGTGAGAATTATCCAACTATTATGACCTATTGGTAGTTTGCCTAATAATTTCAAACCTGTCGACCATTAAGTCTCACAAGTGTTTGTATAGATCAAAAAATCTCATAGGTAGTGACATTTTTCTAGTAATGATTTGTTAAATCTATTACTAAAAAATGATAATTAATAACGTTTTTCTATGGAAAATTTTTCAATTGTCGCTAAAAATTAAAATTAATGACATTTTTTTTTATGAAAAAGCCACTAAAAAAAATAAAATATAAGATTTTATAGCAATAATTAAAAGTGAATAAGACTTTTTGATGTACCAAAAAGTTAGAAGAATTTAGTGGTGTATCCATCTTCTTAATAAGACTTTTCAGTCAGTTCTTCATAAATCATCTGGAGAGAATTCTCTCTTGGAGAGGTATTGTTTGAGCCTATTTTGATAATTCGAATTGTTGATTTTTAGAACTCTTTGTGTGTTTTATTCACACAAAAAAGTAAATCAATCCGATAATTGTAATATTTTTATTTTTTTGTTTCTAAAAAAAATAAACAGTAATTATTATTATTTTTTAAATAAATCATTTATTTGAATTTGTTTCTCTTTGAATTTGTATACTTTTCAAGCTTAGTTTGAGACGATGAATTCTAATCAAACTCCACGTTTTGTAAATTAAAATAAAAAAAAACTTTAATTTTATATTATTTAATTACATAAAAAACCTATGAAGGAAAAAAAAAATATAAATTCAATTTTTATGATTTCAACTTAAAAAATAAAAAATATAACTCACTGTCAACACTATTTATTATGATGTTTCTTAACATATGTTTCATTTATATTTACTTTTCTTTTTGAAAAAAAGAATATACAAAATCTTAAATCCGAACATAGAAGTTCACAGGATGACAGCTAAAATTATTTCACACCAACTATCAATTGACATTCGATAAATAAAAAATTAAGATTAAAATTGTTAGACTTATTTATTTTGATGATTTATTTAATTATGTTTTAATTTATTTGAAAGAAAAAAAATAGAATTCAAAATTTATTTTGATGATTTATTTAATTATATTTTAATTAAAATTTATTTTGATGATTTATTTGAAAAAGAAAAATAGAATCAAAATTTATTTTGTCCCATTATTTCTCACCTAAACCTTTATCCTAAACGTTGTTAGAATGTATTTAATATTTGCTTAAATTAGAAGTTCAAACAGCCCAAAACAAAGATTCAAACAACCTAGCACAGTAGCAGGCCAAAAGGTTCAAAAGGTTCAAGTGGAAGATATTCAAATTCGTAATGATAGAAGTACAACGACTATAAAGGTTCAAAAGGCCAACATGTTCAAAAGGTTCAAGTGGAAGATATTTAAATTTGTAATGATGGAGTGGAAGATATTCAAATTGGTAATGATGGAAGTATAACGGCTATAAATTTAAATAAATACAACGGCTATAAACAGCTATAACTTTCATTATATATACCAAAGCCTCTAATATAAACAAGTTACAAAAAACCTGAAAATATTCTTTGATCTATAATCATTCACATCTATTCTCAGAAATTATACACTGAGCCTTATACCTTTAAGCCCATCTTTCTTGTGTGAGATTTACAGAAAAATTAAAGCTTCATTTTATATATCTATCTTTGAGAGATATTTATTGTAAGCTTTCTTTGAAAGCAAAAATACCATTTCATCTTGTAAAAGTGTTGCAAACACTGTGTTCTTGAAATCTTGAGAGTGATTGTGAATCACTTAAGATTTACAAGGGTTTGGGCTTGTGAAGTCTGTGTAAAATCCGTGAAGGATTGCTGCATTTGTAAAGAGGTTGCTAGCACCCCTGTGAAGCTAGAAGATAGTGAAAATTCTCAAGTGAAGCTTGAGGAGTGGACGTAGGCCGAGTTGAAATCGAACCACTATAAATTTGGTTGCTTCTCTCTCCTTTATCTCTTTATTTTATTTTAAATTGCTATAATTATATTTCACATTTTTACTGTGCTAAAATTATTAACTGACATAGTTATTAAGACACTTGCTTTAATTATTTTTATTTCATTAATTATATTTATCTATTGTGCTAGTCATAATTTTTATTGGGGTATTATTAATTTTAATTGTAAAAACCTAATTCACCCCCCTCTTAGGTTGTCTTTTGGGTAACAATTGGTATCAAAGCTTAGATTCTTGCTTTAGATTTAACTATCTAAGAGTTTCGATCCATGACAACCTTAGCTAGCACTAGCACTACTGAAGGACAAGCCACCAATAGGCCATCCTTATTTGACGGAAACAACTATAGTTATTGAAAAGAAAAAATGATTTTGTATCTTCAAGCTACCAATTATGCTTTGTGGCTCATTATCACTAAAGGTCCTAAAATCGCTACCAAGGTAGTAGACCATATTAGTGTGCCTAAACTTGAGGATAAATTTAATGAGTGTGATTATAAACTCCTTCAAGCTAATGCTAAAGCCAAGCTTATTCTTGTGTGTGGACTAGATGTAAATGAGTACAATAGAATTTTTGGGTGTATTACTGCTAAAGAAATTTGGGATAAACTTGAAATTACCTATGAAGGAACTAGCAAAATAAAAGAGTCTCGGATTGACATACTTATTCATGATTATGAACTCTTTACTATGGAATCATTTGAATATATTTCTGAGATGTTTTATAAATTTACCAATATTATTAATGCTTTAAAATCTCTTGGTAAATCTTATACTAATGATGAGCTTGTAAGAAAAATACTTAGGTCTTTACCAAATGAATGGGAAGCTAAGGTTACAGCTATCCAAGAAGCAAAAGACCTAACAAAATTAGGCATTGAAGAACTCATAGGCTCACTTATGGCTCATGAACTTTCAATGATGGATGTCAGCAAAAAGGAAGCCATTTGGGGAGAAAATGATGGAGTAGCCAACCTGTGTCTCATGGCTTTTGGAGAAGAAGAATCCGCTCAAGATGAGGTAATTTCTAATTATGTAGAACTTGAAAACGCTTTCAATGAATTACATGACATATTTAGAAACGTTTGTGTTAAGAATTCTAAATTAAAGAAATTAGTTACTTCTCTTTCAAATGACGTGGGTGATTTAAAAATGGAAAATGCTACTTTGAAAAATGACTTTACGTCTATTACCAATGAGAAAAATATTTTGAAAAACAATGTTGAAGATTTAAACAAAACTCTTGAAAATTTTGTAAAAAGAAAAGAAAACCTCAACAAGCTTCTTGGAAATAAAAGATGTGTTTTTGACAAAGTAGGCATTGGTTTTGATCCTCCTAAATCTTTATGAGATTAAATGTTCTTGAGACTAATCTCCATGGACCCAAGAAAGTATGGGTACCAAGAAAGAAATCAAAATATTTTGTAAGTGGAATCTCAAAGAATACCAAGGACTTTGAGAGGAAATACACAACAAGAGTGTTCAATTTAAAGAACAAAATCAACTCTTACAAGAAGAAGAATGATGAAATGAAAATCACCAAGATGAACAATAGAGATAATGTATGCACTACAGGAAATTCGTTTTTTAGCGGTGTTTTAAAAACGCCGCGAAAACCCTGAAAAACGCCGCAATATCTTATAGTGACGTGTAAAATTTTCGCTGTTGATAGGGCCGCCGCAATAGCTACACAACGTTTGAAAAACGTCGCTAAAAACATGATACGGCGTTTCTTAAAACGCCGCAAAATCTTCGACGACCGTCTCGCCTTTCGTCCCCAATTAACGTGTGATGTGAGAATGACGTCATTTAGTGGCATTTTTTCGAAAAACGCCACTGTTTTTTTTTCATTCCCTACACGAATTAAATGTGTGACATCACAATGACGTCATTTTGTGGCGTTCTTTCAGAAAACGACACTTTTTTTTTTTTTCCTCTCTCTCTCTCTTTCGGAAGGGGGGGGATTGGTGGGTTCCCTGCTGGTGGTGGAAACTGAATTCACAATTTGGGGATCTCATGTTTTATGTTTGCTCTATGCAACCAAACTGCTAGATTTAAAACCAATCCTCAATACATGCCATATACATGCATAATATAACCTCACCAGAATCATCATTTCAAGAGAAAATTTCACATCTAGTGTCATATACATACATATTGTCAACTAAGTGTAGACACCCCATTTTTGACCGTCCCCAAGACTTGGACGTCACCGCTGGAACACTCGGTGATTATCTATGTTTGTGTTCGTTTGGAGTTCCTGGAGTTCTCGGCTGCGCGCCCCTTGCCTCAGGGCCTCCGAACTCGACCGTTTGTGTTTGGTTTTGCACCAAACGCTTGTGTTTTGCTTTGAAAGGGCAGGGAATGCCTTATGAGGCATCCCTACACACCACCCAAGGCTAGAGGCCACCTACTGGTCAGAGATTCTATCGGCACTTTATTGTGCCGACCGGCACTATTTTGTGCCGACCGGCACTAAATTTTACCATTTAGTACTCTTTGCCGGCCGAGCACTGTACACTTGCTTTATCAGATATTTTATTGCAGCTGTAAAGTGTTTTGCTCCCCTCCATACACGTGTATGGAGGGATGAGCTCTTGTTTGCTTAGCTTGTAAGTCTTACAAGTTCTATAAGAGGGAGACTCTTCCTCTTGGCTCAAGGTTAGAGTTTTTGAAGGCAAAAACCAGAGTTGATATACATACATCTCTGCCATATATCTATATCTCCATCTCTCTCCTCTTGTGTGTGTGATTTTAGGCCAAAAAGTGTAGTTTTACTTCATTTTTGCTCCTTTACACACACCATTACACCTTAGCTCGAGATTGAGAGACTTGGAAGGTCATTTGTATTGGTTTTGGACTGGTTTTGAGCATTAGAGAGGGGCTGGACCTTTTGTTCTTCAAAGGATCTTCAAGGGTAAGAACATCTCTTTATATTCCCCATTCTTGCAACCTCTTTCTACCCTCTTTACTTTGTGTTTTTGAGTTTGTGTTTAAGATAAAAAAGTCTTGTTTTTACTTGTTCTTGAACCTTCATTAAGATCATTTTATGGTTTGAGTTAAGCCTCATCACTTTAGGCCTTGTTTGGCCATCTTTGGTGCCTTTTTTTTGGGGGGCCTTCTTGGTTTGGTGTTCTTTGGCCTTCTCACCACTGAAAACCGGTGGGTTTTCAGTGGTGAGGGTGATATTTTCGAGCCTCAAATAGGGGAGAGACACCCCTCTCCCTTTGGCCCTTTGTTTGCCTTTGTTCTTGGCCTAAAGGATAGCATGTGTGCATGCTTGTATTTAACTTCATTTCAGATATTTCTTGAGTGCTTTAGGTCATGTTTGATCTCTGTTTTAGGTTTGATTCATAGCCTTTAACATGTACCTCATGCTTGCTTTGTAATGCTCCTTTATGCTTAAAAGAATGCTATGCTTTTGAGCCATGTTCTTTGCATATTGTAGTTTGGTTCCATGAGGGTATTAGCATCATTTTGCCATGATAGAGGGCTGTGGGCCACTGTTTTTATTATGTTTAGTATGCTTGACATGTTTGTTTTGCATTCTGGTTTGTAAACCTTGGGGAGTATGAGTATCTAGCATGTTTAGCTTGCATTGATCTCATGATTTGGCATCATTTTAGATCATATTGCAGTCCCTAAATCATGTTCACTTGTATGTGCTTGTCATCTCTTTCATGCCTTAAAGGTGTGTCCTTTTATACCCAAGAATGGGCCTTATGTATGCTTCCATGATTAATACATTTTGGAGTGCCATGCGAGGGGATTTGGGTGTCTTTTCGCATACTAGAAATCTGTTTTTGCTTGCTTGGTATATGCCATGTTTGGTCTTGTTAATGGTAGTGAGGTGTGCTCCTTTTGGTGCCTTAGACTTAGCCTTATTTGGTTTGCATATTGGCATGCTCATTGGTCACTTTTTGCCACTGTTTTGGGCTAGTTTAAGGGTTACCCCATTTGACTTGAGTCCACCATTGCATGCTCATATCATGACTGTTGCATGTTTGATTGATAAAGCCTTGAGTACATGCTAGTTCTAGGCTTGATTGGCCCATGTCCACATGCCACTTGTGCCTTGCATACTCTAACATTTTGCATGCCTATTGTGTTAGTTGCATGACACTTATGCCTTGCATCCTTGCATCATTGTTGCATTTTTGGACCATGTTGCATACATGCATCTCATGGCTTGGTTTGGGGTTGTCAAACTAAGCACAAGAACTAAGGGAAGTTCACACTTCAAGTGGTGCAACTTGCCTCAATTCTTGGTCACCAAGGCCTTGGACCAACACATGATAAGGCCTTGGATTTCATTTGTTTGTGTTGGATGCATTTACATCAAATTGCAACCTTAGTTCTTAGGGCTATCATGCATCAAAATGCACCATTGGTGGCCCAAGAACCAAGAGTCTTACCTCCTTGAGTCTCAAAGCATGATAGGAGGTCATGACCATGCTTACATATGTCCAAAACCCATGCCATGCATTCTTTGTCTTCTTCTTTCTAACTGCTTGTTCTTCGAGGGACTTCTGCCGGCAGCTTATTCTGCCGATCGGCCTTTGTTTTTATGCCGATAAACTCCAAATGCAAATGGTGGTCAATCTCAAGACCGATGAGCTCTCCTGACCGGTGGGGTATTTCAGATCATTTGAGGGTTTCAAACTTTAGGATTTTTGGAGAGGCAGACAAGAAATGTATAAAGAATGCCATGACACGGATTTTCCGGGAAAATCGGATCGGGCATGCATCATTCGCGCTTCTAAGGTGGTCAGCCCTATTGCATTTATTCATTTATCTGCTTTAATTTTAGTAATTAGAATTTGTAATAATTTATTTATTCATTTATTTGTTGGACTGTATTATTGTTTTGGTCCCTCCGAGCGAGGGCAAAAATGTAATAAGTGTGCGTGAGTGGATGTATGTCTTCCAACCCCCACTTCTTTCTAACCCTGGAAGACAACTCATTGGTGCGCCTAGGACACCGTGTTGGCCATCTGCTATTCCTGAGCGGTTTGCTGGAGGCTTGTCTTGTCAAGGCATGTCCATAAGGCTGACCGGTTGCGGGCTCTGCCAGTATGGGAACACAAACCCCGGTTTTACCGGGGCACCCTTTTCGACCATTCGACCTAGTGCATATTCGGAATCCATAGTGACCATTCCAAACTAGGACAGGTTGCTTACCCGATTTTAGGTTGTTTGAAACCGCTGCGTGCGTAGTGAAACCCTAGCTCTTGACAAAACAGCACAGGAAACCCTACCCCAATATAGGGTGTTTTGGTTCGCTTATCCGCTATGTGCTTTAGAGTGTAACTCTGCAGGAACGACAAGATCGGTTTGCAAGTTTAAGTATCGTGCCCGAGGGTATCAAGATTTGTTTTGAGAATCGGTTGTCGTGGATATCGATTCGTGCCTAGGGGCAATGGTTCATGATCGCTGATCGCGGTTGAGAAACAAGCAGATCCAAAGATTCGATCGTTCATTTTTAATACCCGACCGTGTGTTGTGTGTTTATTTACTTTATGCTGTTATGCTGTCCAATTTTCTGCTTATTTATACGCTTTATTTATCTTTTTATTAGGTAGTTGAGCACGATTGCTACCGACCCGATAGATATCCCCCAAGCACCTCGGGTCGAGGTCACGACTCTTCGATCCGAGGATCCGATAGACAGACAACCAAGGTACTACTCACTACCCCTACATTACTAAATCCGAGGTCAAGAAGGCAGATAGCATCAAGACAAGAGCATTCAGAGAGCTTTGACTACCCCCCCTGTGTTCAGTAGGGATCCGGATTCAGTGTCACCAACAGAGAGGGAATATATACCAGTAATTCAACCGTAACAAGATAATATGGCTAGTTTGGAGGAGATGGTGCGCCACCTTCAAGAAAGCATGAAAGCGATGCGAGATGTCGTCCGTCAGCAGATTTCGCCAGTAACAGCCACAGCTTGAAGAGAACAGCAGAGACAATTGCAGATTGAGCAAAGAGATCGAGACTGCTTTCAGATCAAATTCCTCCCCACCAGAGTTCCTAATGCCGGAAACGACCAATACTCGATCGACATGTAACTTCCCACAGACCACCTCCGCCCACCCCAAATCCAACCCCACCGCCAAAAACACCCACCAATTTACGGACTCTCCTTTGAGTTCGAGATCGATCCCACCGCATTAAAGTTGAGCAAGCTTGAGAAGCTGTTCAAGAGATCCCAGGGAGTCAAGACCATCCCTGACATTGAAGATGGATACACAGACGCAGCCGTGACGCTGCCAGATCGGTTCAAAATGCCTCATATCGATCGGTTTGATGGGTCCGGGGACCCCATGGTACACTTAAGATTTCGGACGTTCTAAGGCCAATGGGCCTCAGTAGGCCCCAGAAGTTGTCTTTGTTCGGTCGGACCTTGTCAGGAGTGGCATCCGCGTGGTATGCCAAACTAGAAGATGACGTCAAGAGAAATTGGGACGAAATGGCCGAGGCCTTCATCGCGCAATACTCGTACAACACGCAGATTGAGATTACGAGTCGTGATCTCGAGACAACTAGGCAAGAGCCTAAGGAGAGTTTTTCAGAGTTCGTGACCAGATGAAGGGCCAAGGCTTCGATGATGACCTTGAGGCCTACGGACAAAGACTAGATTCGGATGATTGTGCCCAATCTACAGCCGAAATTGATGCAAAAGATGATAGTAGTCCCATTTCCCACCTTTTCTGACCTACATGAAATGGGGGTGCAGATTGAAGATGCCTTGAAGCAAGGCTGGATTGATAATGATCGGAGCAAATTTAACTTTTTAATCGCAGTAGCAATGCAGGCCCGAGTGGCGGTACGACTGCAAGAGCTCAGGAAGTGAGCATGGTCACCACTAACCCCCCTCCAAGGAATACTGGCAGTTTACGCCATTCTCCCAAGGTCTCGAAGCAACCCGCAAAACAACCAAATACCCACCCAAGAACACCAACCTTCGCTTCCACTATACATGCCCCTATCCAAAGCTCGGGGTTTTGATTAAGAAAGGGCACTGAAGCCCCCGAGCCGCTGCCCCTACCAGAAAACTTCCCCTAACCATAACCCGCTAAGCATCGTATGCTCCACCAACAAAGACGGTCCACGACACCGACCAATGTTATCGGTTACGCCATGAAATCCGTGATCTCATTGACAATGGGGTGATTTTACCTCTGAGAGACCCAACGTTACTACAAATCCTCCCTACATATAACCAAGCTCCACCACCCAAAAGACTCAACTTCATCCACACTGGCGTGTCTTACGACCCTAGTATCTACATCACACCTACCCATCTGCCCAAGCCAGAGGTGTCTCTTCCCGATTGCACCAACTTGTGCATGATAGGCACCTCCATCACCCAACCTAAGCCAGTGGTGGTGACCGCCGAGAACAAAGGAGAGGAGATCCCGAAGGGAAAACGAGTTGTTGAGCCGAAGTCTGCGGAATTTACAGCTTGCATTGAGAAAACGTATAGTCCGAGTGACTACATTTTACCGATAGGCCAGGATGTGTCAGCGGTGAAGCTTCCAGCCAGAGGAGAACTGTGTGTAATCCAAGGAGATAGTCTAGGACAGGAAATGGATAGTGTAACAACCGTGGGAGAGGACTTTGCCAACCTTCGGTTTTACTACAACCAAGATCCAGAGGACTCAGCGGTCAACTGGTTCGATTATGGGGAAACAGCAGAGGCCATTGGGTGGTTAGACGATCACCCAGATGTGATAGAAGAATTTCAACCAGAAGGGAGCCCAGCAGGGGCAAGAACGTCAGTAACACCCAGAGAGGTTGAAAACCAGAGTGTGTTGCCGGAGAGCGCCGGCACGAAGAATTTCGCTCGGAATTGGAGCATTTTGACCACAGGAATTGTTGAACAGCCGGATGTATTGGCACAATCAGAACAGGAAAGGTTTGAGGGATCTGAGAGAGTCAGGAAGGCAAAGGCCCATGTGGGGACTGAAACCGCTGTGTGCACAGAGACAGATAATGCTACAAGTACGAGAATAGAAAGTGCCGTGAGTACGAGAACAAATTTATGCTAAAGCCCGACAGATGTCTGTCAGTTGCTGATGGCATGTGGTGGGAAGATGAGGATCTTTGTCTTGCCCATACAGACTGGGGAAATGATCAACCTGACGGTACCTGGTACCTGGGGGAAATCGACCATATGACTAGGAGTGACAGATTTCAAGCCTCCGCACTGGATCAACCAGACGTCCGAAGGATAGGGAGGCAGAGAGATGTAAAGAAAAGCAACTTGAGGATGAGGCCGTATAAGACAGCTTGAAAAGATACAAGCGTACATCTCCATCCGGGACCGCTTATGGCTTCTCGAGTGCATAGGGAGGTCATTATCAGCCATGGATAAGGCAAAGCTTTCAATAGAAACAACGCCAGAACAGCTAGTAGGATTAGTCTTTCCGGGAGGAGCTGCCCCGATGTTGACGTTCGCTGATAAGGAATTACCGCCTGAGGGCACAAATCACAACAAGCCACTCTACATCTCCGTGGAGTGTAGGAACAAATGGATACCGGTAGTCCTTGTTGATACAGGGTCCGCCATCAATGTCTGCCCGGCAAGGACAGCTTACGCGATTGGTCTGAAAGTCGCGGACTTTATACCAACAGCCTAGGTAATTAGGGCATATGACAACACAAGCCGAGAAGTGATGGGAACAGTCAAAATTCAAACGAAGGTTGGGCCGAGACAGCAGGAGATAGATTTTCATGTCTTGGAAGTGCCGGCAACTTTCAATTTGTTGTTGGGGCGGCCGTGGCTGCATCAGGTAAAGGCGGTGTCATCCACCTTGCATCAAATGGTGAAATACCCCTATGGGAAGGGAGTAGCCATTGTTTTTGGAAATTCATTGATCCATCCACCACCGGAGGTATCTACCCCCGTTCTAGAGATTGAGCACGGGATGGAGGACGTGTTTATGTCCAGATTTACCTTAGCGTGCTTCCTGGTACGTAACATCATGGCGACTAGTGAGGGTATATGTCGCCTTACAGCAAGATATCTCATGAACAAGCTCCAACACATCCCCGAGATGGGATTGGGAAGAAGCGGCCGTAAGGGCATTGCAACGTTGGCCGAAGTGCCGCATAACCCTCACGCCTTCGGCTTGGGTTACCTACCCACCAAGGAAGATTGGGTAAGAAAAGGAAGAGAGATGGCTGGAAGAGCCAAAGCAAAACAGATGGGGAGACCTTTTGAATTGATGCACCGGCCCGTCCGGGGTACCTTGAACGGACGTTTCGTCCGGGAAGGGGAAGACTTCCCATTCTGTGGTTTTCCGGAGCCATGGCTGAATAAAGAAGGGAAACGCACGCCGGGATTTGAGATTTTCTTTGACTTGCAATTATCTGGGGATGATGTTGCCGAAGAGCGCATGCATCTGGCTTGAGGCTGAACATAGCAAGGAATTGGAGTCTGCGGACACAGAGTTCGAAATGGGGGTAGCACTGGCCTGTCTACTTTCAGATCCTTTGATCAACCAGGTGCGCTTGGGGGACGACTCTTCGGTGTCCATGATCGGAGATGAAACGGCTGCGGGCCTACCATCAGCTATTTTGGATGCATCCATCGCACCCTCTCTCATTTGGCAATATGAAGAGGGATTTTTATCAAACAAAGACCGTCAGTGAGCCTAACTGATTCCACTCGAGTCTTGTGAGTCGGAATCAGTTCCAAATTGCCCGAAGTCTGAGTCCCAGATTCTCGGGAGTGATAACCCGAATGCCACAAATCTGTCTGTGTCGCTTTTTTTTTTCTTTTGAGTCTGGTAATGTAAGAATCGGACGGTTTAGAAGTATCTAATGAGAATGAGGTAACTGTGGTTTCCGAGTACTTTTCTGTGCCTTTGGTTTATTGTTTAAATCAGGATTTTCAAAATTTTGATGAAAACGATGAGGACGAAATTCCTCCGGTTTTGCAACGACTAATTGAACAAGAGCAAGAGAGGTTTGTTAAACCCTTAATTGATGAAATCACTACCGTGAATGTTGGTACTGAGAAGGACCCGCGGCTGGTCCAGATCGGGTCCACGTTGTCTTCGGAGGAACGCGATCGCTTAGTCGCTTTATTAAAAGATTTCAAAGATGTTTTCGCGTGGTCCTACGAAGACATGCCTGGAATCGATCCTGAGATTGTACAAAGACCGATCCTCTTGACCCCGAGGCCCGACACAAAACGAAACTCAGAGGATCTGCCTGATTGGGCCATTAAGATCAAGGAAGAGGTCACTAAGCGATTGACGGGCTTCTGGCAGTATCTGAATACCCGACTTGGCTGCCAACATTGTTCCAAAGGTCAAGAAGGATGGCGTAATCCGTATGTGGATTTCAGGGATCTGAACAGAGCCAGTCCGAAGGATGACTTTCCCTTGCCGCATATCGATGAGTTGGTAGATTTCACAGCATGGCATGCTTTGCTCTCGTTCATGGATGGCTTTTCAGGCTATAATCAGATAGTAATGGCACCAAGACCGGAGAAGATCAAGCTTTACCACCGTGGGGACATATTGCTACTGAGTGATGCCGTTTAATTTGAAGAATGCCGGGCTACGTATCAACGGGCTGCAACCACAATATTACATGACATGATCCATAAAGAGGTTGAGGTGTACGTGGACGACATGATTGTCAAGTCCAAAGAAAGAGAGGGCCACTACACCGCCTTACAAAAGTTTTTTCAAAGGATCAGAGAATTTCGGCTGCGGTTGAATCCTCAGAAATGTACGTTTGGTGTTACAGCGGGAAAAATGCTGGGATTTCTGATTACACAAAGGGGCATCGAAGTCGACCCTCTAAAATCAAGGCCATCCTAGAAATGCCCCCACCAATGACTGAAAAGGAGGTGCGAGGCTTTTTGGGAAAAGTGCAATTCATAAGGCGGTTCATCTCAAAACTAACCCTGACTTGTGAACCACTTTTTGGTCTCTTGAAGAAAAGAAAGAAGTTCCAATGGGACGGCCGATGCCAAGCCGCATTTGAACAGATTAAAGAGTATCTACAGAATCCACCCGTGTTGTCACCACCAAGGCCAGGAAAACCGTTGATACTGTACCTATCAGTAACTGAAACTACAATGGGCTGCATGCTCGCACAAGAGTCGGAAGACAAAGTAGAAAGGGCCATCTACTATCTGAGCAAGAAGATGTTGGATTACAAGACCCGCTACACTCCGCTAGAGAAGGCTTGTTTGGCCTTGGTATGGGCTACCCTAAGTGCGGCACTACTTGTTAGCCCACTCAGAATGTTGGTTTCATGGCTTGATCCCATCAAATATCTTTTTCGAGAAACCAAGACTTACGGGTAGGCTAGCTCGTTGGTCTCAAGGTTGCTCCTCGAATTTGATCTCAAGTATATGACGCCATAAGTCCGTAAAGGGAGGCGGTGGCGAGTTCCTTGTCGACCACCGGTTGAAGGATGAAACGGTTGAGTACCTATTCCCGATGAAGCTATTTTGCACATCGAAAATGAGACTTGGACGATGTACTTTGACGGAGCGTCAAATCAGTACGGTATGGAATAGGGGTGTTGCTGATAGCGCCTGACGAGTCCCGTATCCCCTTAGCATTCAAGCTTCAGCTCAAGGTCTCGAACAATGAGGCAGAGTACGAGGCATGTATTGCTTGCCCGAAGCGTTTCTAGAACTAGGGCAAGGCGATTGGACGTCATTGGAGATTCGAACTCGTTGTGTCTCAAGCGAAGGAGATTGGAAAGTGAAGGAGGAAAAGATGATAACTTACCACCGGACCTTGGATTTGTTAATCCTCGGTTTGAAAAGCTAAATTTCACTCACCTAGTAAGAGAGAACAACAGTTTGCAGATTCGTTAGCAACTCTATCTTCCATGATAGACATCCCACCGGGGTCCGGATCGTCCAAATCATTATTGACCGAAATTTGCACCCGCCACTAATCAATCTCGTCAGAAATGAAGTACAAGATAACAACCCTTGGTATCACGACATATGGAACTTCTTGGAGAAGGAGGCCTATCCACCAGAACAAATGCCAAGGACAAGAGGGCCATCAAGAATAGCCGCTCAGCTTATCATCTGCGGGGTAAATTGTACAAGAGAGGTCATCTGGGAATGCACAAGCCGTGTGGAAGCCGAAGAGTCGGGTTACCGATGGAGGCCATCCATGGAGGAGAATGGGGCACATATGAATGGGGTGATGCCGCCGAAGATTCTCAGACAAGGCTACTACTGGTCTACCATGGAGGAAGATTGTATCGGTTTTGTTCGGCGATGCCACAAATGCCAGATTCACGCAAACCGCATGAACATCCCGCCATCAAAGTTATACAACATGACATCACCATGGCCGTTCTCAGTTTGGGGAATCGATGTGATCGAGTCATTACTCAAGGGCTCGAATGGGCATGAGTTTATCTTGGTAGCAATAGACTATTTCACAAAGTGGGTCGAGGCCCAGTCTTACGCTGTATTGAAGGCTTCGCACGTCGCGAAGTTTATCCGAAACAACATTATTTGCCGTTATGGAGTCCCGAACGAGATCATTTCAGACAACGGTTCTCACTTCAAGAAAGAGGTGATTGATTTGCTGGAGAAGTATAATGTGGCTTTTCATAAGTCATCTACATATTGGCCACAGACCAACAGAGCAGTTGAGGCCGCCAACAAGAACATCAAACACATTTTGCAGAAGATGGTGGAAACTCTATCGACCGCCGCATAAGTTGCCATTCGCTCTGTGGGGCTACCGGACTTCAATTAGAACTTCAACTGGAGCAACTCCTTATTCACTGGTCTATGGAATGGAAGCCGTTCTACCGATTGAGATTGAGGTTCCGTCATTGCGAGTGCTGGCCGAGTGTCAGATAGCTGAGGCAGATTGGCAGCAGAGTAGATTCGAGGAACTCATGCTCTTTGATGAAAGAAGGCTGAAAGCACTGTACCATGTCCAAGGCTATCAACGCAGAATCGCCCGGGCTTTTAACAAGAAAGTTAAGTCTAGGAATCTGAAGGAAGGAGATTTGGTGCTCAAGGACAACCGAGCTCCCATCCATGACCCAAGGGGCAAGTTCAGACCCAATTGGACTGGTCCCTATATTATCAAGTCTATATGGTCGGGTGGAGCTGTGGTTCTGATGGACCTAGATGGCCTAGAGTTCTCCCAACCGATCAACATGGACAAGCTGAAGAAATATTATCCCTGAGAGGCTCGCTAGGCCGAAAACCCGAAAGGGCGACCTAGGCAAAATTCGGAGCACAAAAAAATTAGAAAATATAAAAACTGAGCTCGCAAGGTTGAAAACCCGCAAAGGGCGGCCTTGGCAAAAGTTAGAGCGCAAAAGGAGAGTGAAAATACTCGAGTGAACCCAAGCCTGAACTACGTAAGGCTTGATTCCCACCCTTGGGATACGTAGGCAGCTTCGTCCTGAAGTTCAGCCATAAACATTTTCCCCGATCAGCTTTGTCCGTTTGATCATCTTGGTCATCTTTGTCCATCGGTATTCATCGCAATCTCCTGCAAAGGTTATTCAGACTAGGGCAACTTTCCGCTACAATGCAAAGGCCGCGGCACCATTCAAACTAGGGCAATTTTCCAATTGCAGAACCGGATTGTGCATCCCAAAGGACAAATTTCAGCGTGTCGAGCTCGATCCATATCGAAAATGGTTTTGAAAAGTTTTAATGAAGATGACTTTGTTCAAATAAATCTTTTACAACTAAGACCATTTCGACCAAAACGGAAAATTTTCAAGACTACACAACCTTCAATTTCATTGATTTCAAATAGAGTTCTCTTGCTCTTGCATACAATTGAAGTTGCTTTTTATTACATTCATAAAGAAAACTTGAAAGTACTAATAAAGCAATAAACCGGCATGGTAAAGTCAATGCCCCTGCGTTCTTCCCTGAGCCGGGTCGAAGCCTCTCGATGCCAAAGTGGGCCCTTCTGTGCCTCTTCATTAACCCAATCCAAGCACTCACCAGACAAAGTGCAACGGAAAGTAGGAGGGGGGCCCAGGAGTTCTCTCGTCCTCCATGCTGTGGCATACCGCCACCGTGAGCCTCGGATAAGGAATGCAAATACTCTATCCTTCCGCGACAAGTCTGATCATGACCAAGCCGGGCGCAGATACGGAATGGGAAGTAGAAAACACAGTGAGTCAAGCCAATCAATTGGATCCCTACCGACGGGTCATCTCAGAACTCATCATTGGGAGATTGAGCCAAGGGCACCACCAAGCAATGCGACCGGACAAACCGCACATCCATTCAAACCACCAACCCTCATCAAGGGCGCTAACTAGGCGTTACTGAAGAAATAGCCGCGCGCTGAATATGCTGGGCAAGAGTCCACGACTTTCAGTTTATCCATTAACCACACCTGGGGAGGGATAAAAAAATGAGAGAATAAAGAATAGAGAGAAGTACGATGAGAGAAAAAGTGAGAAATGGGTTTTTGTGAGAAAAACCGAGCCTGAGAGCCGAGTGATGTGAGCAAACATAAAAAGTGAGATGGGGTGGGAAACATTACCTGCAGTAATAGTGGACTCCCTGCTAATCTGATCGTCTCTCGACGATAAAAGGCGTCTAAGTCTCAGCCAGGACCATGGCAATGCAGCTTTTGCCCTCCTTCAAGCCTTGGGCAACTTCAATCAACCGGACACTGGGTCCTCTGGAACCGGAGACGAACAGAAAATGAGATAGCATGCATAGACAGAGGGCGTGCCGCCGAAAGCCTTGCCAGTGATGGTCGCCACGACCACCAGTCTCAGAAAAACGACAGACCAAGCTCGGAACATCTAATGTCCCGTCACAAATCAGAGAACGAGCATCGGGTATTGAGAGCCCACACATTTGTCCTAAGGCTTGAGCATGGCCGAAGCGAAGTTGGGGCAGAATCTCTTCATTACGCTCAGATTCCATCAAAGCTTGGAAATCTTCGAACGTAGGGCATACCTCTTGCCCGCTAAAGCTAAAGACGTGTGTCACTGGATTCCAAAATCTTGCCGCAGCGCGAAGGAATGGAAAATGCAGCGGGGTACGACGCAAAGTAAATAGTGCGTTTATGCCAAAAGCCCGGAAATTCAGCTTTTCCGAGCCATCCAAATTGTTAATCCAAGTTGCGAGATTTTGAGCAAGAAATTCTTCCATTTGGAGCAAATCAGTGTGGAAATGAAGAGAACCACGAAGTTAAGATCTTTTGTAGAAGATAAGGTTGAGTGGAGGACAGGTGGCAACTTCTCATTGTCTCGACAATTTAGTGCCGACCGGCCATTTATAGTGCCGACCGGCCACCTATCTTGGCCGATGAAGCACCATTCGGCCGATGGCCATCCCTCACGGCCGGTGGAATTTTGGCTTGACCGGTGGGTCTCCCCCTTGTACTCTAAGCTGTTATGTTAAGAATTTGGGAGAATCCCACCACTTCCAATGCCTTTCAGTGATCAATTCTTATGAAGGCGCGTCCATTTGTTTATCGAGTTGTTGTATATTTGCTTATCGAGTTGTATGTCACTCTCTTTAAGTCTTTGTAATGTTCATCGAGGTGTACTCGCGCTTGGCTAGTTTGCCAAGTCCCTCTGTTTCGCTTATCGAGTTGTAATTGGTTTACTACCTGATTATTACGATGCGATGCTTTGTTTTCATAAACACAAGTTTCAGTTTCAGTCGCATTGTGATGTGAAGCCTTGCGATGCGATGCATAGAACATGCAAATGCAATACCTTTTGAACAAATAGCTGTTTCATCTCCATCATATGTTTTGCAAAAAACACACGCTTTTGAGAAATAAAACCTGCCTAAGGCAGTGCAATGTGCTTAAACTCCTAGTAAAAAGGAAAGTAAAGCAAGAAAATAGCAGGGTAGCAGGGTGCTGGGTTTGACACCGGTAACCTCCTTTCGGCAATCGTACCTTTTGCGCCCTTGTTCGGGTCAGTCATGTGATTTGGTATCTTCATCACTTAAGGCAGTCCAAGAAATGGCGCCCTCAGAATATAAGCGGAGCTTCGAGTTGACCTCGTACCACAACTTTTGAGAACGATGCTTGGAACATGCGAAGGATGTCCCTTCCCGTATCCTTTTATATTTTGTAAATTCCATTTCAATTATACTGTGTTGCAATACGTTGCGTTACAACATCATGATTTACCATGTTCAATTTCAATTTTCTCTATACACATTGCATTGTATGCGTGCATTGCTTTACTGATATGTGTTCAATTTTCTCTATACACATTGCATTGTATGCGTGCATTGCTTTACTGATATGTGTTCAATTCCCTTCTATACACATTGCATTGTATGCGTGCATTGCTTTACTGATATGTGTTCAATTTTCTCTATACACATTGCATTGTATACGTGCATTGCTTTACTGATATGTGTTCAATTTTCTCTTTACACATTGCATTGTATGCGTGCATTGCTTTACTGATATGTGTTCAATTTTCTCTATACACATTGCATTGTATGCGTGCTTTGCTTTACTTATATGTGTTCAAGTTCCCTTCTATACACATTGCATTGTATGCGTGCATTGCTTTACTGATATGTGTTCAATTTTCTCTATACACATTACATTGTATGCGTGCATTGCTTTACTGATATGTGTTCAATTTTCTCTTTACACATTGCATTGTATGCGTGCATTGCTTTACTGATATGTGTTCAATTTTCTCTATACACATTGCATTGTATGCGTGCTTTGCTTTACTTATATGTGTTCAAGTTCCCTTCTATACACATTGCATTGTATGCATTGCTTTATCGATATGTGTTCAATTTTCTATACACATTGCATTGTATCGTGCCTTGCTTTACTTATATGTGTTCAAGTTCCTTTATACACATTGCATTGTATGCGCTTTTGCTTTACTTATATGTGTTCAAGTTCCTACTATACACATTGCATTGTATCGTGTTTCGCTTACTCACATGTGTTCAAATTACAGCTGCCTATACACGTTGCATCCGCCACACACCTCCAATCGTGCAACATGCATATTGCTAACAATATTGTACCTGTTAAGTTTGCTTTCTTTTCAGGCACGATATTGTATGTATGGCTCATTTGAGGCCGGTGCAACCGGACGAGCCGCACAGGTATTGTATCCTCCGCGTGAGACGTTTCGAGAATTGCATAATTCTCTTACATCCTTTCTGCGTTGTAGTGTAGATTGGCGTATGCTAGCTTATAACTGTTGTATGCGTGCTTCATTACAGCTTTCTTTGTATGATCATAAGTTATGCCCGGCTTCTTGCATTTTTAGTTGCATTTTGCCCCTGCCTTCGGGCGCATATCTTACTCGTTTTGCATGATTGTCTGAGTCTTCGGCCTTGTCAAAAATGGGTCGTCTTTGGGCTTTGACATTCACTCCCGTCATTCTTATGACTTCCGAGTTCTGTCAAAGAGGGGCAACTGTAGACACCCCATTTTTGACCGTCCCCAAGACTTGGACGTCACCGCTGGAACACTCGGTGATTATCTATGTTTGTGTTCGTTTGGAGTTCCCGGAGTTCTCGGCTGCGCGCGCCTTGCCTCAGGACCTCCGAACTCGACCGTTTGTGTTTGGTTTTGCACCAAACGCTTGTGTTTTGCTTTGGAAGGGCAGGGAATGCCTTATGAGGCATCCCTACACACCACCGGCTGGGGCTAGAGGCCACCGGCTGGCTGTAGATTCTATCGGCACTTTATTGTGCCGACCGGCACTATTTTGTGCCGACCGGCACTAAATTTTACCATTTAGTACTCTTTCTTGGGCCGACCTTGTACACTTGCTTTATCGATATTTTATTGCAGCTGTAAAGTGTTTTGCTCCCCTCCATACACGTGTATGGAGGGATGAGCTCTTGTTTGCTTAGCTTGTAAGTCTTACAAGTTCTATAAGAGGGAGACTCTTCCTCTTGGCTCAAGGTTAGAGTTTTTGAAGGCAAAAACCAGAGTTGATATACATACATCTCTGCCATATATCTATATCTCCATCTCTCTCCTCTTGTGTGTGTGATTTTAGGCCAAAAAGTGTAGTTTTACTTCATTTTTGCTCCTTTACACACACCATTACACCTTAGCTTGAGATTGAGAGACTTGGAAGGTCATTTGTGTTGGTTTTGGACTGGTTTTGAGCATTAGAGAGGGGCTAGACCTTTTGTTCTTCAAAGGATCTTCAAGGGTAAGAACATCACTTTATATTCCCCATTCTTGCAACCTCTTTCTACCCTCTTTACTTTGTGTTTTTGAGTTTGTGTTTAAGATAAAAAAGTCTTGTTTTTACTTGTTCTTGAACCTTCATTAAGATCATTTTATGGTTTGAGTTAAGCCTCATCACTTTAGGCCTTGTTTGGCCATCTTTGGTGCCTTTTTTTTTTGGGGCCTTCTTGGTTTGGTGTTCTTTGGCCTTCTCACCACTGAAAACCAGTGGGTTTTCAGTGGTGAGGGTGATATTTTCGAGCCTCAAATAGGGGAGAGACACCCCTCTCCCTTTGGCCCTTTGTTTGCCTTTGTTCTTGGCCTAAAGGATAGCATGTGTGCATGCTTGTATTTAACTTCATTTCAGATATTTCTTGAGTGCTTTAGGTCATGTTTGATCTCTGTTTTAGGTTTGATTCATAGCCTTTAACATGTACCTCATGCTTGCTTTGTAATGCTCCTTTATGCTTAAAAGAATGCTATGCTTTTGAGCCATGTTCTTTGCATATTGTAGTTTGGTTCCATGAGGGTATTAGCATCATTTTGCCATGATAGAGGGCTGTGGGCTACTGTTTTTATTATGTTTAGTATGCTTGACATGTTTGTTTTGCATTCTGGTTTGTAAACCTTGGGGAGTATGAGTATCTAGCATGTTTAGCTTGCATTGATCTCACGATTTGGCATCATTTTAGATCATATTGCAGTCCCTAAATCATGTTCACTTGTATGTGCTTGTCATCTCTTTCATGCCTTAAAGGTGTGTCCTTTTATACCCAAGAATGGGCCTTATGTATGCTTCCATGATTAATACATTTTGGAGTGCCATGCGAGGGGATTTGGGTGTCTTTTCGCATACTAGAAATCTGTTTTTGCTTGCTTGGTATATGCCATGTTTGGTCTTGTTAATGGTAGTGAGGTGTGCTCCTTTTGGTGCCTTAGACTTAGCCTTATTTGGTTTGCATATTGGCATGCTCATTGGTCACTTTTTGCCACTGTTTTGGGCTAGTTTAAGGGTTACCCCATTTGACTTGAGTCCACCATTGCATGCTCATATCATGACTGTTGCATGTTTGATTGATAAAGCCTTGAGTACATGCTAGTTCTAGGCTTGATTGGCCCATGTCCACATGCCACTTGTGCCTTGCATACTCTAACATTTTGCATGCCTATTGTGTTAGTTGCATGACACTTATGCCTTGCATCCTTGCATCATTGTTGCATTTTTGGACCATGTTGCATACATGCATCTCATGGCTTGGTTTGGGGTTGTCAAACTAAGCACAAGAACTAAGGGAAGTTCACACTTCAAGTGGTGCAACTTGCCTCAATTCTTGGTCACCAAGGCCTTGGACCAACACATGATAAGGCCTTGGATTTCATTTGTTTGTGTTGGATGCATTTACATCAAATTGCAACCTTAGTTCTTAGGGCTATCATGCATCAAAATGCACCATTGGTGGCCCAAGAACCAAGAGTCTTACCTCATTGAGTCTCAAAGCATGATAGGAGGTCATGACCATGCTTACATATGTCCAAAACCCATGCCATGCATTGCTTTGTTTGCCGTCAACTGTCTGCCGGGGACTTTCTGCCGGCGCTTTATTCGCCGATCGCGACCTTGTTTTTATGCCGATAAACTCCAAATGCAGCCGGTGGTCAATCTCAGCAGCCGATGAGCTCTCCCCCCAGCCGGTGGGGTATTTCAGATCATTTGAGGGGTTTCCTGAAACTTTAGGATTTTTTTGGAGAGGCAGGACAGTAAAAACAGAAGCAGCAATGCCATGACACGGATTTTCCGGGCAAATCGGATCGGGCATGCATCATTCGCGCGCCCCAAGGCAGGGCTGGGGCCCTATTGCATTTATTCATTTATCTGCTTTAATTTTAGTAATTAGAATTTGTAATAATTTATTTATTCATTTATTTGTTGGACTGTATTATTGTTTTGGTCCCTCCGAGCGAGGGCAAAAATGTAATAAGTGTGCGTGAGTGGATGTATGTCTTCCAACCCCCACTTCTTTCTAACCCTTTTATTTACCCGCTTATGGTGGTAGATTAGGGCATGTCTATTTTAGCATACCTTATGCAATGCATGTGTGCATTCATGCATTTGTTTACATGCACTGGGCTCGGTACATCATACAAACTGCATCGTACTTCCAATTCCAAATTGAATACGTGATAGTTGTTACATTTCATGTGCCATGTTTAGGGTTAGCCGAGCCTACTCTAGATTGCATTTCTGCCTGTGCCGCATTAGCCACTTAACATGAACTAGGTCATGCATGTTCGCTAACCAGTTCTTTGTTTTGTACGGTACAATGTAAGTTTTTATGGCTTTAGCATACCGCATGCGTGTGAATGCTTACCTTGACAGTATGCTTACCATACGGCTAAGTGCTTACATGATAAACTGTTTGAATGCCTGTGGGTGGAGGTTAGGTTGCCTGAGTTGGAACAACTCATTGAAATCCGTATTTCAGCCTACTCGCGAGTAGCAAAATCTAACACGTTTTGAGACAAAAGCGGATATGCAATGTTTATTTCCAAATTAGGCAATCTAGTCTATACTTTTGTGTTGTGCGCATCACATAGTAATTCTAAGCTAATAATTGGAATAAGGACGCATAAAGGTTTCTAAATCGGATATCTCGGTTAGTAGAGGCGGTCTTGACCGGCGAAAGGGAATGCTCATAGTGACCTTCCCGATCGTACCCGAGCTCCGAGCCAAGACCACTTTGGTGATGACGGACATGTGGCCTTGACCGAGTCGAGTTTCCTAAATTTCCCATTTTAAAATATTTAGGTGGCGACTCATGTCCGCAAAGCAGTCCATGTTTGGCACTACTTTTTCAAAAATCTGTTTTCTCAAACGATTTGCCGGATTTGGACTCTTTGGTTCAGATTAAGAACCGCGACACAAAAGGAGTCCGAACTGTAGTAGCGAAGCCCCCACGGGCGCGTCTACACTAAGACATCTAAGCAACCATGAGTCTGTAACACATTGTTTCCATAGGACGCAATTCAAACAAAGGACTCCATGTCCACGTTGAGTTTTAGAAACTCAAGACAACCAAAAAAAATTTTAGTACGGTTTGTTGACTTCCAAGTCTTGTAGCTTCTTTTCATGGTAATCTAAAAGATCAACCTTGTGTCCAAACAATCCCAAAAAGCAATCATGCCTCAACCTTTCTCGAGTACTGTTTGTTGACTTCAAGCGAACAAGCCTCCTATTCAATTTATCTGCATCACTCTAGAAGAAGAAAAAAATCAAATAATTAGAAGTCACAAAGGAAAAAGAAAGCAAGTTGATATAGTTTTAGGATGTGCACGAAACCACATCTGAAGTGTTATGTCTAAAATAATTTTGTTCTAATGCTCCAATTGAACAATGTATGAAAAGGAGTGCAGACTGCAACTAATTTAATCTTCCAAAAGGCTCAAAATTTCATTCACTTGAACCAATTACACACAAAAAAATGACGATGACAACAGTAACACACTTACCAAAAAAGGATGATGATAATAATAATTCCTTCGGTTCTAGAATAAAACTTAACATTACCAAAAAAAAGATGATGATAATAATAAGAGCACAATAAACTATTCTAAGCTTTTAAGTATGTCTTGAGACACTTAAACATACAATCCATGCATTTCATGTATTAAAAGAATCAAATATAAATGTTGTCTGCCATACAACTTGAAGTTGGTCTCCATAAAACATCAAGTTACACATGCAGCCCACAAATGGAGGAACCTTGATGGGAGAGAGAGCTGAAGGTAATGGTGAAGAACCATAGAAGACATAGGAGGAGAGAGAAGAAGAAGAAAGAGAGGGAGCTCGTTAGTGCTTAGTTTTTCAATAAGTAAGTTTTTAGGCTTTACTAATAAAATAAAAAGGGCTTTTCTCGAAAAGTGAGCAGAAAGTGACAATATATATGCATACTATTAGCTAAAATAAATAACCATCATAAAAGAATGAAACAATAAAAGTTTCCAACAAATAGAATTTATGACCATGATAAAAGGGTAAGCAAATAAAGCTAGCTTCTAATCGTAAAAGAAAAAGAAATCTACAAAGCTTCCACAAAATGCTTACAAGTAGCTGAAGTTTGCACGATTGAACCATCAATCACGAATTTTTTATCCGAATTTTCACAATTCAATAACTACATGTAATGGAGAATATCCACAGCACAAAATTTAGTTTAGTATGATCATTTCATCGGATCGTGAAAAGAGTTTTTTGTCCCAGCAATGCCCACCAAAGACCGTGTGATCAGACTAGACAAATTGTATAGTTTGCTAGCTGTCTGTCGAATTTAACAAAATGAACCAAATTGAAGAAAAGCATTATCAACTAATTTTATACAAAACCCCCAAATGGAGGGAGTGTGATAATGACACTTTTAGATGTTAACTAAACATCTACTTCTTATGCAAAGGACTAAAGCGAGGAACCACAAAAACCCATATAGACATTCTATAAAATAAGTTAGTTTGCCTACCATTGATCCTCAACTTTAGTAATCCCAATTTCCATACCAGGTGGTGAAGACAATTTTAGGTTTAAAAGCAAGCTATTGTGCCTAAGAGATCAATAATGGATGATATTATTGTCTTTTACCTGATAAACTATCCATGTAATCTTCATCAATATAGTTGTCCATGATATTATTGTCTTATACAAGATAAAAGATTGTCACGACCCAAACCCGGCCCTATGGGTTTAGTCCGTAAATCGCCGATAAATCGAGATTACCAAAGGCCCTCTTGAACGATAATACAATCAATCAGTCTGAGGCTGGCGGAAGCCAATACAGTAAATAACTAGTGTCCATTGAGCTGTGAAAATCTGTATGTCAAAAACATTTTTCATACATTTATGCATTCGACCAAGATGATTATACAATCATTACAGACATTCAGTACGAACTCAATCCCTCAATAACAGTACAAAACAGTAGGAGACTAGTGGGGACACAAAAACACCCCAAGCCATGGCATGGCGTCTCGGAACCTCACAGTGAGGCACATAAATTTGGTGACAAAGCGGGACCAATCACGCTCCTAGCTTGATGCAGCGGTGAGAACCTACATATATATATAACGATGAGCTAAAGCCCGATGAATAACATAACGTGTAAGAGGTTATGAATGAATGTCACTTCGATAAATGAAATCAATTCATTAAACAGTAGTTTCAGTCTTCAGTATTTCAATCAATCAGTCATATGTGGTACATCCAATAGCCTATAACAGTAGGTCCAAAAGGACCAGGCCTTAATAGACCCAACAGTAATGATGGCCAATCATTCAGTAAACAGTATGGTTCCACAAGGAAAGCGACAGAGCGGTGTAACAGTCAATAACAGTAGGTGCTAAGGATGCCTGTCTGATTAGGAAATAGGACATACATTCATTCATAAATAATATCGATTCGATGCGATTCGATGCAGATATTCAAAAGATAACCATTTTGAACATATCTTTACACATCTGTTACTCACAGTGATTGGGCTATCAATAGCTAGAGCGCGTCCAGAAGTCAACCTAAGCAGTCAATCAATAGAACACACACTAAGTTTCTGAGTTGGAAAGGATGATAATTAAATCTCTAAATTCCCTCGGTGTGGTTCTATGTCTAAAGCCTCATTAAGATGCATTAAACTAGGCCTAAGAATGCCTAGGATGAGATGAGGATGCAAAAATACGATTGGAAGGCACTTTCAAAAGTTCTTTGAAAGGGGCCTCGCTTCGGCGAGCCTTCTTCGCTCGGCGAGGTTGCAAAATCAAGGCTTCGCTCGGCGAACAATCCTTCGCCGGCGATGATGAAACGATAAAAATCTTTGGATGTTGAATTTTACGCTCGAGCCACCAATCTTTCGCTCGGCGTGGCTCGAGTAGCGTTGTCGCTCGGCGAGAATCCTTGCTCGGCGAAGAAAAATCTGGAATTTCAGTTGCCTTCAACTTCGAACCAAGCTTCCTACCACTCTATACTCGACCTCTTGGGCCCAAATTGGAAAACACATTTAAACTCAATATACAACAAGTTTTAAAGCTCAATTTGAGAATTCAAAGCCCAATGGAGTCAATTAAAGTCAAGTTTCAAACCCATTTCATGAACATGAAGAACATGCAAACAAGCATGGATTCAAATCATTTCAAAGCTCCAATTTGATGCTCTAGAGAGCCAATTGTTCCAAAAACAAGTTGAAAACATGGACTTAAGCTTAAACATGAGCATGCATGTACAATTCTACCATGAATCCAACTCAAAACTCATTAATTCAAACATGCATGCATGATATATACTATAATCCAACATATTTGAACTCAATCAAGTCTTAGCTCTTCAATTAAACATGAACCATGCATGAATCCACTTAAAGGCACAATCAAGAGGATGAAATTCATACCTAGGTTCATAATTACTAATCTTGAGGTTCAATTTGCCAATACACACTTCAATTCTTCAAGTTCCCCAAAGTGTAGCCAAAATCTCCTCAATTTCTAAACATACAAGATGAGTTCACTCAAGTCCCTCACTCTCTCTCTCTAGAATCGGTTGAGTGCAAGGAATGGGAGAAGAAATGTTTGATTTAGTGCATAAAGGCTCAATATAAGTGATTAAACAAAAGATCCACTCAACATGGCAATTTGGTAATTATGGCCAAGTTTGCAATTAACTTCGTTTTAATATAATTTAATCATTCCTAATCAATTTTCGAGATAATTATACCATTAAATCACATAAATTACGATGATCATAAATCACTAAACAATTTTCGGTTCGGCGTAGATAAGGCCTTCAATTAGCCGTTTAAACATGTAACCATGAGCAGATAATCGGACGGTCAAAGCAGATAAACATGCGATTGAGCAGATACGGTCAATCGATTGACCTCAAATTTCCGTCGATCGATTCGATAATTTAATTCATTCCGATTATCGGTTATTATCGTCTCGATTAACGTGTCGGTGGTTAGTTCGATAATTACTCATTGTCGTATGAGGGTTATTCTGATCTTCCTCCTTATAAAGAGTTTGGTCCTCCAAACTCGAATCAACATAATACAACAGAGATGATGCCTATCATAAGACAACTTTCACTTTATAACAGAAGTATAATCATATTCATAAACAGGTTCATGGCCCAATCTCAATCTTAGCAATGCTCAGAACAGAATCAGAAATCACGTATAAGGATTGGGGCCCATATCAAAACAAAATTTTTTTTGCACAGTCAGATTTCAGTCGAGGACAGTTTCGGTTACATGTTCATTTCCATATTCTTGCATTAAGCATATGCGGTGCATTCATTAGCACTACGAGGCGAATCTGAGAACATGTACAATGCGGAAACAGTCTGATCTGAAACGATTCTGATCTGAAGCGAATCTGATTATGGAGCAGAATCTGATTATGTAGCGGTTATGAAAAACCGATTCAATAAAGGAATCCGAATCCGATATGAGCGAAACGGTCACTGGTGAGCCTATGGCGAGGCCTCGATGCGGATAACGAGTGTGAAGCGGTATAAGTTCCATAAAGGCTGCTTGCGAAGGCGACTAACATATAATACATAATACCAAGAGTCACAAATACATACGAAATCGAACAACCATTCGATTATCGGTATATAGCATTTGGAAACAAAACTTATTTCGTGACTCAGAACATGAATCTGATTATGCAGTAGTACATAGCGATGACAAACGGTGACAATACGATAACAATAGTAGTAACAATACTGTCTGATAGCAATGTCGATGCAGTACTTGATATGATGCGATGGTGATACATTATGATGTCGATACTTGATAACAATCTGATAACGATGCGATAATAGTATAGTAGTATTCACACCACTTATATCAAGTGCTTATCGGGGTTAGAGATTTGCTTTGGTCTCCACTTCATAAGTAATTTCCCGTTAAATTCTGAGTTTGAGTCATTTACTACAAAGTCATTCATTAGGTCTTTATTCAATTTGGTTCTCTGTTCATTAATCCATCACGATCGATCCAGTTCATTCGGGAGTTATTGGGGACATAAAGCGATTTTGTACATTACTCCCATAGCGATGGCGAGTTACGTAGTAACCATTCATTTACCATTTATCGGTTCGATCCTCACAGATTAGGTCTTAGCACATGTCAACACGGCAGCGATCATACGGATTACATATACTTTCGAGACGATCGAGTTTATGATCAAAACCGGTTGGTGGTTAACAGATCCCATCAATTTTGAAATACAGTAATCACCAATACGGTCATTTCCTAGTCAAACCGGTTCTTAGTCAAAAGCGGTATTCTGGGTAAGTAATCATATGGCATGTACCCGTTTTCCCTCGTTACAAGCAATAAGGTAATAGTTATCAATAAGAGTTTTCTCAAATCAATTCGATGAAAGTTCGACTAGGTCATTTCGGATGCAAGTCTGTCCAATCATATCAAGTAAAAGTTGAGCGCAAGCATCGGACATAAGTTCCATCGGTTTACCCAAAGGGTTTCATTAACCCACCGTTCTATCGGATCGGATCGGATAAGTTCTATTCCTATCATTTCGGATGAGGCACATTAGTTCACACTACGGTCATCGCGGTACATAGTCGATAGTTTCACAATTAGTCGAGTTCATCGATTGTTAAACTCATATCGAGTCGGTACCATTACGGTTCATATCAAGCGATGCTGGTCATATACAATGTGTTCCTCCCAATAAGTTTACAGATAAATGTCTGGTATGCGATTATTCATATCGAGAGGTAAGCATCACATCAATATAGCAATTTCCCAATGAATCTTCCATAAAGGTATATGGTATCTGATAATACATCACCCAAGGTTCTCGGTGACCCATAATAGTGAGTTGCCCTACGAGGGTTCCAGATCGGTCATCTGATCACTAACGCATAGGCTCATGAGTTTACTCAACGGTCATGTCAATTTTCTCTGATCACAATTCACGGTCTAGAGTTTATCGGTTGGGGTCTTTATTTAGTCATGCGGTTCGAGTCATAGTCCCAGCGGTTAACTTATCAAACCAATTTATCAATCATTACGGGCAAGAATGCGGTCATGTATGTGCATATTCGAAATTCACTAACGATCCCAATCTGAGTTTCACAAGTTCGATTACAATACAAATTAGTTCACCGGATACAATAATTAAGGTAACAAGTCATACGTCTATGCGGTCCAATAACATCCTTAAGCAAAAGGTAGCGGATATGTACATAAGCAATCTTCATAATATCGTGTCGTTAACATGTGATTTTCACGGTGTTGTACATATAGTTCGCATCAACGATGAATTTCAAGAGATTCATTATACACAGTCTATTCTTCACAGTCTTAACGGTATTACGAGCATGGGAACATTTATATCTGACGTGAGTTCCAAAATCGGTTTTCATGTAGGCATTCTCACAATTTATAGGTAGAAGTTCATCTTGACATGTCAATATGGGTTCTCGATGTCGATAGTCTCACACAAGCGATTAAGGACAACGGTAGAGTATCCTATTCATTCCCATGGAATTTACCGAAATTTCGATTGAAACGCGTTGGCGAGCGTGATTCTAATCGACTTTCAAGGTCATTCTATAAAGGCATGAGACTCTATGGTTTAACATTCCACATATTTTATGGATCAACAACTTCCTCGATTCGGATATTCTCATAGTTCAATTTAACATACGCATGTATAATTCGAGTTCAAGGGTTCGTTCATTCAATAATGTCCGTCAATACGTAGCGATTCGGTACAAACCACAGTGTCGTACAAATTTATCAAATCACAGTCAATCATACGGTATTCCGTATTCAACGATTCAAAAGGCCACATTAGGCAGTTCTGTCGGTTGTTGCAATGCGATACAAGGACCTAACGCAACAAGTTCTCGTGTTCACAAGTCCTACAGTTCTCATAGTATATAGTTCATAATTCCGATAGCTCAAGTAGTTGATCAATATGTCCACGTCTATACCAAATTACGGAGTATACAAACCTCACACAATCGTTCGTACAAGCAATTACATATAATCAAGGTAATACCGTGTCGGTCATTTTAGGTGTTCCGTGCTTTCTATCTAAACTTCGGTTAAGTGGGTAAGATTTAGGCGGGTGTTCTCCTATCCATGCCTAGACTAAGTTTGGATAGGCGGTGTAGCCGCCCAATAATATTTCCCACATATAGTGCGGATAGGTATATCATTGTTCATATTGCTTTTTCAACCTTCATTGGTCAAAGCTAGTCCGGGATTTTCCATTCACGGAGGTCATTCAATTACGGTCATTTTCACTTTCTGTTTCATTCTTTCGGATTGATCAGCGATGTTGGTTTGGATATTTCAATAATGCTATGTTGTCTCGGACATTAATACTCTATCCGGGACATTTACACACTTTGACGGTTTTAAAAGCGTCGATTGATCAAACACATCTAGGTCACACCCACCTTGATTCTTTTCTAGTCTTTTGTAGCCCGTATCTATCGGTGGGGTGCCTATCAACTAGAGCTAGGTAAATTTTACCTCATATACGATCACAGTTGTATTACCTTACTCAAGTTGTTCGAGACTCGGTACTTTCCTATTTGAGATGTATTGGGAAAGCATTTCTTGAAGAACTTCAGATTTTCTCGGTTTCTAAACCCAAGTCTCGATTTTGATGAGTTCGGTACCTCCCGAAATTCGGCGGTTTCATTTATTGGGTTTACGTATCGATAATATCGAGATCATAGTTAGTTGATTAGAACGCGTATGTGCCTTTCTTCTCTCAAATTTTCGATTAAGGCCTCAATCATTCATTCTAGCCTCTAAATCCTCGATTAGAAGTTTGATCCGTTCACAATCCTCACCCTTTCCTTGTTTACACACAAGCGGTGATTATCAATATAGGAAAGGTTCTTATAGATTTTGCATTTCATTTCATATCGACGTGTGTACATTTTCATTTCGATTCGGGCATGATCACATAACCCTTCACTTTCACACGTTCATTTCCTTTACATAGATTTTCCATAGTCGGTATTAACATTAACTTCACATTATTCCACTTAATTTCATTAAGTATGCATATAGGTTTTGTTTGATTCACATAGGCGATGCGGTAATCATAAACATAAGCAGTTGCATACTTAAGCAGTTTATCACATTGGCATGTATTGATCACGTCATTGTCACACACACTTTTCATGCTCATGCAATGCCCTAATTTCTTTTCTAGGACATCTTATAGCTCATTTGGACACGTGTGTGCGGTATAACTTCGTGATTAAGTATCGCTCGATACCACTCATCACGACCCAAACCCGGCCCTATGGGTTTAGTCCCGTAACCGGCCAGTAAATCCGAGATTACCAAAGGCCTCCTGAGCGATGTACAATCAATCGAGTCTGAGAACTGGCGGAAGCCAATACGATAAATAACTAGTGTCCATTGAAAGTGAAAATCTGTATGTCAAAAACATTTTCATACATTTATGCATTCGGACGATCTGATTATACAATCATTACAGACATTGATGCAGAACTCAATCCTCAATAACATTACAAAAGCAGTAGGAGACTAGTGGGGACACAAAAACTCCCCAAGCCATGGCATGGCGTCTCGCAACCTCACAGTGAGGCACATAAATTTGGTGACAAAGCGGGGACCAATCACGCTCCTAGCTTGATGCAGCGGTGAGAACCTACATATATATATAACGATGAGCTAAAGCCCGATGAATAACATAACGTGTAAAGAGGTTATGAATGAATGTCCTTATAATGAAATCAATTCATTATCTGATATTTCAATCTTCGATATTTTCAATCGATTTCAATCAATCGGTCATATGTGGTACATCCAATAGCCTATAACAGATGGGTCCAAAAGGACCGGCCTTATAGACCCAACAATAATGATGGCCAATCATTGATCAGTATGGTTCCACAAGGAAACCGAGAGCTCAGAATGATCAATAACGATGGGTGCTAAGGATGCCTGTCTGATTAGGAAATAGGACATACATTCATTGATAAATAATATCGATTCGATGCTTGATTCGATGCAGATTCAAAAGATAACCATTTTGAACATATCTTTACACATCTGTTACTCACAGTGATTAGCTATCGAGCTAGGCGGCGTCCCGAAGTCAACCCTAAGCGATCAATCAATAGAACACACACTAAGTTTACAGTTGGAAAGGATGATAATTAAATCTCTAAATTCCTCGGTGTGGTTCTATGTCTAAATCCTCATTAAGATGCATTAAACTAGGCCTAAGAATGCCTAGGATGAGATGAGGATGCAAAAATACGATTGGAAGGCACTTTCAAAAGTTCTTTGAGCAGGGGCCTCGCTCGGCGAGCCTTCTTCGCTCGGCGAGGTTGCAAAATCAAGGCTTCGCTCGGCGAACAATCCTTCGCTTCGGCGATCGATGAAACGATAAAAATCTTGGATGTTCGAATTTTACGCTCGAGCCACCAATCTTTCGCTCGAGCGTGGCTCAGGGTAAACGTTGATCGCTCGGGCGAGGAATCGTTCGCTCGAGCGAAGAAGCCAAATCTGGAATTTCAGTTGCCTTCTTCGAACCAAGCTTCCTACCACTCTATACACGAACTCTTGGGCCCAAATTCTGGAAAACACATTTAAACTCAATATACAACAAGTTTTAAAGCTCAATTTGAGAATTCAAAGCCCAATAGAGTCAATTAAAGTCAAGTTTCAAACCCATTTCATGAACATGAAGAACATGCAAACAAGCATGGATTCAAATCATTTCAAAGCTCCAATTTGATGCTCTAGAGAGCCAATTGTTCCAAAAACAAGTTGAAAACATGGACTTAAGCTTAAACATGAGCATGCATGTACAATTCTACCATGAATCCAACTCAAAACTCATTAATTCAAACATGCATGCATGATATATACTATAATCCAACATATTTGAACTCAATCAAGTCTTAGCTCTTCAATTAAACATGAACCATGCATGAATCCACTTAAAGGCACAATCAAGAGGATGAAATTCATACCTAGGTTCCATAATTACTAATCTTGAGGTTCAATTTGCCAATACACACTTCAATTCTTCAAGTTCCCCAAAGTGTAGCCAAAATCTCCCTCAATTTCTAAACATACAAGATGAATTCACTCAAGTCCCTCACTCTCTCTCTCTAGAATCGGTTGAGTGCAAGGAATGGGAGAAGAAATGTTTGATTTAGTGCATAAAGGCTCAATATAAGTGATTAAACAAAAGATCCACTCAACATGGCAATTTGGTAATTATGGCCAAGTTTGCAATTAACTTCGTTTTAATCTATTTTAATCTTTCCTATTCAATTTTCAAATAATTATCACATTAAATCACATAAATTACGATGATCATAAATCACTAAACAATTTTGAGTTCGTCCGCCGATAAGGCCTTCAATTAGCCGTTTAAACATGTAACCATGAACAGATAATCGGACGGTCAAGCAGATAAACATGCGATTGAGCAGAATCGGTCAATCGATTGACCTCAAATTTCCGTCGATCGATTCGATAATTTAATTCATTCGATTATCGATTATTATCGGTCTCGATTAACGTGTCGGTGGTTAGTTCAGTAATTACTCGGTAATCAGTATGAGGGTTGTTACAAAGATTTTATTGAAAAAATAGATCATCATGACTGAAAACAAGGATGAAGAGGCCTAAGAATAGTGAAAAAAGAATTCCACTCCAAATCAAAACAAGACTACACCAAAGATCCCTGGTTCACCATTGTCCACAATTCTGCATTTCCTATATAGACAAAATGGTTCAAAAAGTATGTGAAAGAGGCTGTTTGTGCCTACCAACATAGTTTCAGTCAATAAGATACGTGGAAGAATGATACTCTGTAAAAAAGTTTTGAACACTTTCAGTGACGCTGATCTCGGATGAGACGGGGATATTTCTTACTAATATAGTAAACTGATGTCGCTGAGGTTTGGATGCATAGAAATAAGCAATCCTTTTTGATGAAATATAGTTAAACTCCTACAGATTATATCATATTCCAGATGCGATTAGAACTTCATTGATGTTTTTTCTCCCTCCAATAAACTAGCAATAAAAATGGTACACAAAATATTACTTACAAAATAAAGAAGATAGCAGACAAATGCCGTGAAAAGATAAACAGCACAAAAGTGAATCCATAACCTTAGGAAAAGCAAAAAAAACATAGTCAGGTTTTCTGCATCAGACTTAACTAAATACATACTAGAAGGCAATACAATTAAAATAAATTGTGATTCCATCAATGACTCCATTCAGAACTTCTTACACATTTATATATTTTAATATATATTTTTAAACTTCCAAACTGACACACCCAATTAAACAGAACTGGACTAACTTTCTTATTTAAAAAAGAGGATTTTACACAGATTTACTTATTTTCCCTTTCTGTCACAATGTATAAAATAAGAAACAAAGTTAAAATGAATTTTTTTTTTTTGGAATTTTAGGGAAATAAAATATATCAATAAGTGCATAACCAAATCCTCATATGAGAAGCAATAATTAACAATGCACATCATAGAACTCAACTAACTAGACTGAATCTGAAGCCAATCAACAAATAAGTGAGAAGGAGGAAGCAAATCCAACTATAATGGTTTAGAATGAACCTGAGTTTGTCATATCTACTTCTTCTTCTTCTTCTTTTCTTTCTTTGATATGTGAACCTGCATTTGATAAGAACAAATAACATGAATAAAATGTCATATGAAAATTTCATAATTAACTATTACTCACTTCCTCGGACGAACGATGACAATTCAACGATGAGGTGTATGCATGGGATTGTTGTTATGAATGCATAGGTGTAGCAGCTGGTGCAACAGGCCCACCCATGGCCTGTTGAGACTCCAATTGCTCTATTCGTGCTTGTTGAGCTTGGATTGTGCTTTGCATCTCCATTTGTACTTTCTGTTGATTAAGCATAGCATCCATCATCTCCTTCATTTGTATCTCCATTTGTGCTTTATATTGGTTAAGTTGCTCTTGGACTTGCGTTTGGATGATACGAGTTTGTTCTTGCGATTGCCTATATCCGCCTCCAAAGACATCTGTCGGGGAAGGACCCCATCCATATGTTCGAACACGACCAGGTCGCTCAGGCCCTAGAACCTGTGTGATAATTTCTTCATCTGTAACATTGGATTGCGCCCCAAGGTCCTTCATTTGTGTCTACAATTGTTAATTAGTAATTAGCCACCAATAAAATTGTTCATAACTAGTGCCGTTAAATGTAACCTGCTTCCATTGGGCCATATGAATTCAATAACATCATCAATCCAGATTCAAAATTGTTTCAATGACACTTCCACTTCATATGCTCAAATTCAGAATTCATAAAAATACAGTCCTTGACTTGTAGATTTGGTAGCAAAAAAAGGTAAATGGAATCAAACAAGAAGCTTTCACTAAATTATAGATTTAATGTTATTATAGATTTATAATTTATAAATTAGACCTAATCATTAAATCTATAAATTATAGTATTCATAGCTAATCTATAATCTATGAATACCTAATCAATTAGCTATGTCTTATAATTTATAATTTAAATGTAACCTGCTTCAATAAGGTATTGAGTACCTTATATATATGTTAGTAGCAGATTTATAACATTCTAAATCTAAACAGTTTGTATTTATAACATCCAGAGAACACATCAGCTCCTTTATAATTGAAGTCTGCATACTTTCCTGTTAGATCTCATTAGCTTGAAAAATATGGGGACCGTTCTGGACTAAGATGAGTTCAATGAGAATGTACAGTCGCTTTGCAGGTTTGTCATCTGAACATGACTTCCCTCGGTAATAATATTAGACTAGCATTGGTAAAGTAACATGCTACATACCATGACCTCAACAACTTTATCATTACTTGGTTTGTTATCCTTCGTGTACCCAGCCATCCACACCTCTAAGCGAGTTGCAGAACTCCATTCTTCTTATTAGTTTCCTACAATTACACTTAAAATTAAGTAACAAAATCAAAATATACAATTTCAATTTGAAATATAAAGAAAATATATACCTCTACTCAAACAACTGAGAATGGTTTTCTGCCAGTTATGTGATTTAATGTCTTCCTCTTCTGAATTTCTTTGTTTTTTGTACTTTTTTTCTGTTACATATGAACACAAGTACAAGATAATTTATTAATTAACAAACTCATCTTATGAGATTACGATAGAGTTCAATAAACAATTTAAATGATACCTGTGCCTTCCGAGTGCCCCAATAATAGACTAAGCTTCGCCATTGATGCTCATGTACTCTTTCGGGCCGATGAGTTAACCTATCAGCATCGTTGTCGAATGGCGTATACCCCAATTGTTTAACTCTAGCCTTCCACTCTCTCTATTTTTTTCCAACAGATGCCAAAACAAATTTCTTCATTGACTCGTCGGCATCTGTATTGATCTGCAAATAATTGGCAACTTTGTGACTATTGCCCCAATTGTTTAATAATGATGGACACTAGTGTCCCGTAATTCTCAGTTACAGGTTGTGCAGACACCAATCAACTACAGGGCAAAAAGAGCATTTTAGGTTCAAGCACTAACATCACATAAAAGTCCAGTTATGCATTTTAGGTCCAAACTGGCAACTATAAAATATGAAACAAATAAAATAAATAATAACAAATTAAGATTAAAATTGATATGTAAAATGAAATAATTCTTTTACCTTTACTTCTCTCCAAATTCTCTCTTTGTTTTCCTTCGGTACATGGCTCCAAGTTCTATAAGTGAGGGGCATAAGGTTCCCATCTCGAGCTAAAACACCCAAACGAGAAGCCAAGGGTGTATACCTGTCAACCACTTGGTTCAACTCATTAGGCACAATATGTAAAATGCCACCACTTGGGTTCCAATCACTACCATGCATGAGTGTTGGGCCTCTCGAACTATGACCTACTCATCCAAATATCAATATCAAGTTAGAAGATACTAAAAAGAATGATAATACAAGAATTGAGCAGTCAATGGAGCAAATGTAGTAGTGTCACTTAGTTTAAAAAAAAGAAATATAAACATCAAAAGAAAAAAGAACATCAATAGAGAAATCTAATGGAGTAATTCAATTGAATAGAATAATTCATACCAGCAGTAGTGTCTTGTGTCGAACCAGTACTCGATGATGTACTAGGCAAGCTACCTGGAGGATACCATGACATGGGTGGATCAGGTATGATGCGTGTACTCTCCTCTAAACTCTTATCTGAACTCCCACTATAAGAACTCTCATCCGCACTCCCACTGTAAGAACTCTCAGAATTTGCAGAGGCTGAATGTTGCCTCTGCCTAGAGCATCGTCGATCTGTCATGCTAGTTTACAGAAGACCACAAGCATACGTGTAGAATTTTATGGGTTAGCAATGAATATAAAGTCCCAAAAATTAAAAAATTTCTCTACAAATTTAAATTTTAAACACAATCTTAATATAACAGATATGATCCTTCTCAAGGACATAAAAGGTTGTCTCAAGGACAATCACGTTGAAAAGCAAACAAATGACGCATTTTAAAAGCAAAGGTTTCATTAACATGAATATCCATGCTAAAAGCACAAATGTAACAATGAATATGAAACAAAATTACAATATCATATTATTTCTTCATCATCTTCAGGTTGTGTCTGTGTCGATATCCCAAGAGGTCCAATAGTTTCATCAATAGTTGTTCCAACTTCACCTTGCCTAACCCAATTTATGTCCTCTTCACAAGCAAACGAAGTTGCATCTAACTCTTGGTCGCCAAATCCTTCCACTTCATTGTGATGTTCTCCATCATTAATTGGTTGTTCTCCATACACCTCATACAAGTCTCTAGGTTTCATCTTGACTACAACATCCCAATCAATTTCAACGGCATCATTAACAGATGCTAGGATGAATGGCTCATCACTATTTTGTTTCTTTGTATATAACAAATGATTGAAATTAACAAGTGTGAAACCAAACCCATCCTGCTTCAGTCCTTTGTTGTTGTCAATCCAGTCGCACATGAATAGCACATATCTACGGTTGTATGAGTAATACAATTCAATAATAACTGTCACATATCCATAGTATGCTACTTCACCTTCCACAGGATTCATGTCTCTGGTACTTGCATAGCTACAAGTCTTTGCTTTCACCATAACCCCACTATTTTGAGTTTTTCTTCTCCACTCACGACTCCTCGTATGATACCTAGTACCATTAATTATATACCCATTGAATCTCGTGGCCTTTTTACTAGGTCCCAATGCCAAAGTTTTAATCTCGACAACACAAAGATTTTCAATAGCTAGAAGCTCTTCAACCTATTTTTACAAAGTCAACAAAATTAAACATCAACTAACAGAGAATTAAAAATTGAAAACATGAGAATTGAAAATTAAAAACATGTAATTTATTAGTACTTACATGAGAATTAAACCATCTGGGAAACTCATCATTGTGACGGCGATCCACATCAAAATCTTTGAGACGACGATGTGACTGCTTAATAAAATCACGATGCTCCCTATACATTTAAAGTACTTATAAAATGCAAGATACTTATTAATGGTATCAATAAAATTTTGGAACAAAGATTGTATCTTACTCTCGATATGGGACAACCGCAGCAGTGTTAAATAACACATACCGATGAGCTTGTACCCATGATGTGTTATCAAGTGCAAACCCTTTTCCTTTTCCTAAAGCATGACCCAGTAATATCCCAAGATTGTCGCTAACATCGTAATTCCTTATTGGTCGATTCAATTTTGACTCGACATCATCCAAGTACCTTGAGCAAAAGGTCATACACACTTCAACTAAGTATCCCTCTGCAATTGAACCTTCTGGATGACTTCGATTACGTATATATGGCTTAAGTGTCATAAGATACCTATAAACAAACAAATGCACACATGACTTTCAATTATAAACAAACAAATGACTACAACCTTAAATTGGAGTAGAATTGCACACCTTTCTATGAAGTACATCCAGCGATATTGCACTGGACCAGCAATCTTGGCCTCCTCTGCTAGGTGAATAGGCAAGTGCTCCATTATATCGAAAAAGGATGGAGGAAAAATTCTCTCAAGATGACAAAGTGTAAGAGCAATTTGGGATTGAAGACGATCTAACCCATCTGACTCTAGAGTTTTGGAGCACAATTTCAAGAAATTGCTTAACTCAATCAATGGTTCAACAACTTTTTTCGGTAACAAATTTCTCACTGCTATTGGAAGTATTTGTTGCATCAATATATGGTTGTCATGACTTTTCAGTCCAGATATGCTATGTTGTTTGAGGTTAACACGACGAGAAATATTGGATGCATACCCATTTGGAACTTTGATATTCTTCAGGAGTGTACAAAACAAACCTCTCTCTCTATTGTTCATAGCAAAACATGCAGGCAGCAAATAATACCTGTTCCCAACCCCTTTTTTAGGATGTAATGCCTTTTGAATTCCCATATCTTGCAAGTCTCGACGAGCATTTAAATTATCCTTTCCTTTCCCATCAACATTTAATATCGTCCACAATACATTATCACACACGTTCTTCTCAATGTGCATTACATCAAGATTGTGGCGAATCAAATTATGCTCCCAATATGGAAGCTCAAAGAAAATACTCCTCTTCCTCTAATTATGATCCTCCTTGTTGTCCTTTTTTTTCTTTCCTTTCCTAGTTCTTTTTTGTCTGTTAGTTGGTTAATGCTTAGGCCCTAGCTGTCGTAACACATTAGCCCCCGATAATCTAGTTGGACATGGTTCAAATTCAAAAGTTCCATCAAAAGACGCACCATCTTTTCAAAATTTGTGACTCGCATTCAACCAGTGGCGATGCCCCATGTAACAAATTTTCCTTCCATTCTTCAAATACCGATGTCGAGTACGTATGTTACAACAAGGACAAGCTAAAGCACCTTTCGTGCTCCATCCAGACAAATTTGCATATGCAGGAAAATCATTTATTGTCCACAATAAGACCGCGTGCAATTGGAACATTTGATTAGTTTCTGCATCGTACGTTTGAACACCATTTTTCACAATTCAATCAGTTCATCCACTAACAAGCGCAAGTAGACATCAATGTTATTGCCAGGTGAAGAATGACCATCAATGAGCAATATTATCATCATATGAGGTTGCTTCATGCACAACCACGATGGCAAATTATAAAGTATCGCAATAACTGACCAACTGCTATAAGCAACATTCATTGCTTTGAATGGATTAAATCCATCTGCTGCTAAACCCAGTCTGACATTGTGAGGCTTACTCGCAAACTTGGGATACAAAGTATCAAAAATTTTCCAGAGAGGAGAGTCAGCGGGATGTCTCATTTTGCCATCATGAATTCGGCCATCTACATGCCATCTCATTAATGCAGTAGTTTTGGATGACATGAACAATCTTTGAAGCCTTGGAATCAAAGGAAAGTATCTCACAATCTTCTGGGGAATTCTTTGTTGCTTCTTTTTATAATCATTCTTCTCACCCTCAAACTGTTTGTATCTAGGCATCTGACACACTATGCAATCATCCCTACTAGCTGTCTTCTTCCAATACAGTAAGCAATCTCTTGGGCATGCATGTACCTTGTGATAATCGAGGCCCAATTCCCTAAGGAGTGCCCTCGTTGCATAGAATGACTTTGGCAAAGTTTCACCTTTTGGGAATGCATCCTTTAAAAGTTTAAGCAACATTGTGAAAGACTTGTCGCTCCATCCACTAAGGCACTTGATATGCAATAATCGAACAACAAATGACAGCGTTGAAAACTTGTGACACTCTGGATACAACTCTCTTTCGGCCTCCTTCAATAAACTGAAAAATCTTTCAGTTTTCTTATCCGGGCCTAGTTTGATATTAGAACTTCCTGTCTCATTACTAGCAAGATGAACCAAGCTTGGTGGAGGAAGTCCGAATCCCTCATATATCATTTCATTGACTTTATTTCCATCATTCGAATCAATGATATTCTCATTCAATGGCACAAACTTCGGTAAATCTTCCCCGTAAAAAATCTATCTGGTGTAACTTGGAAAAAACCCATTGACTATTAAATGTTCCCCCAAAAGGTCTTTCTTTGCTAGTTTAACATTCCGACACCGTTTACATGGACATGTGACTTCATTTGATAGAGGATTATTTTGGCATGCAAGTTTAACAAATTCCTTAACCCCTTCTATATATTCTGGATGCAACCTATGTTGATTTAACCAACTTTTATCCATCTGACTTCGTCTTACACTACAAATGTCACTGCCAAATCAACAAGGTTCAAAATTATCATTTCATTTTAATTATTCTTAACCTCAATTAAGTACATTACAATGCATGCGACATGACACCATTCACCGCTAACTCTTCTCTAATAGGTTGGTTCATCCTACTTTCCCATTCAGGAATGCACAGTCTATATTGTAAAAAGTAGCTCATACCGCTCTATCCATCTTTAACAAAATTTCGGCAGCATCTCCCCATGATTCTCCAAGTACACGACATAGACTAGGTGTACTGCTACACCTTGTCTAGTATGCACTCAGAGAACATGAGAAGCTACTACACGAAATCTCTACGAGATGGACTACATTTAAGCCGTAGAACTACTAATTACAACGCAGACTGTGCTCTGAATCCCTCTGGACAATCCAAGAAGAGCTTCATCAAAGATGACTAGGTATCTCTAATGAAGATTCTTGGACGGGTCTAAGGCTATTTGTGTATGCATGGATAATTACTTGCTAAATTAACAACTATCATGATTATTGCATCCCGGTGGTGTAACCTGAATCAAAACTATCAAGCATACTAGAAGCATTTCTAGCATGAAGTATATTAATGAAAAAACTAAGGGTTCGTTTGGTTTGTATTTGGGAAAAATTTTTGGGAAATTTTCTCTACAAATAAGTTTTCAAAAGTAATCAAACCAAACAAATTTTCTCAAAAAAATTTCCCAAAACTTGTAAACCAAACAAGTTTTCCTAACAAATCTGTCTCTTACACACATCAAATCAATCACTTTTTCCAAAACCCTCTCTCAAAATAATTTTTCAAAACATCTTTTGAAAAAAACCAAACCAAACAACTTTTCATACTTTTTATCTCTAAAACACATCTCTCAAACACAAACCAAACATACCCTAAAAGTTTCTACAATGCTCTTGATAGATTATGATATAGAGATTCATAAAAAATGACTAGGTATCTCTATTTATCAAAAAAAAAAAAAAAAAGAGACTAGGTATCTCTAATGAAGATTCTACAAGAACAACCAGATTATCACAAGTAAGCAACAAGTTCTCACTACTACATGAACACCCACACATACCAATATATCTTAGTAGTGTTCTATTTCATTTCTATAACACCATTTTTGTTATGTCATGAACACCCACACATGCTTGGCATCAATCAATAATGTTGAATATTGTTATGTCATCCTATTGTGATCTATTATAAATTGTATATGCACAAACACAAGAAAATATCACAATTACTGTTAATCAGCTTTCAAAATCTTAAACCACGCTATTTGTTATTCTTTTATTTGATTTTCTAGTGAGCGATTTTTCACACAAGGCCTCTCAATTCAAAATTGCATCTGTATTTGGTTCCTTGGGCCAAATTTATATGTGTTTCATTGACTTCTTGTAGCTGCTCTTAAGTAGTTAATTATTCAAGAAGGATAAGGATTCTGAGTTCAAACATGAAATGCTTCCATGGTTTTCGTTTATTTGAGTTATGCAGTTTTAGAATTGCATTGAGTTATCTAAATAGGTCCCACCACTCATAAAGAGGAAGTATGGGTGCTAAAGATCAATGATTAAGGAAAAAAGAGAAAATTCAGCAAGATCTTTATTTTATCATTAGGCCTTAGTACCCTTTATTTTATTAGCCACAAGATCTTTGGCATAAATGCTACACAAAGCATTGATAAAAATAAAAATAAAAAGAACAGTAACAATTGGAAAGAAGATAATAACAGACTTCATCAGCTAAGCTAACTAAACATTCAATAATCAACATTGTCACCAGAAAAACTTCTTGTCTCTTTGCAATTTATCATACAAAAACTTGATTCGCTTTTCACCATATCAGTGTTTACATTATCAAATTTAGTAAGCACAGTAATTCTCATACAAGCCAAACTGAAGGATTGAGCTGTCATTACAGAGATGGAAACTAAATGCATGATCTCCGTGTCCTCTTTCCCTAAGGAGTGGAACAAATAAGTTCATATTGTCATCATCACCATTGGAGTAGATTTTTAGCAAATGTGAATATGGTTGGTCTTGGTCTAGGTCTATGAATGACTTGGAATAGAGCACCGAAGGAACAAGAACAGATAAGGATTATCTTGGTCAGTGCTTACCGTGTCATCCATTTCGTAAATGCTTTATCATCGACTAAGACGACACACAACTAAGCTATAGTGCACATGTTTTTGCTTGGCCTGGAAATGGATTCATTTGCAAAAAAATTTCAGGCACAAGCACATGAAACATTCTCCAAAACTTGAGAAGATGATGCAGCAATTACACCGGTCAACATGTTCTTTACAAGCAGACACTAATTGTATGTGTGCAAGGGAGCTCCACAGAAATCAGGTGCAATTACCATACTTTTTACAAGAATCTATTTCTTTTCATTTTTTTTCCTTCAAGAAAACCAATAAGAAGAAAGAAAATCCTTTTCAGAAAGAGCAAAGTGTGGGAAGATCAACTCTTTCTTCACATTCAGGATTAGACAGCATCTTTCGTTGGATTTAGAATTTTGCAAAAAGGTTAACAGGAAACACTACTTAGCGATTTACGTTTAGGAATGCACGTTCTAAAACATAGAACACTTCCGTTCCAAAACGATGAATTTGGCAATCTGAAGTGATTCCAAAACTATTTTCTAATATAAACCTTTAAAGTTGCCTTCACTGGAAAAACAAATAATATTCCCCTTGTCTGGTTACAAATAATATTGGGATGAAACTTCAATAGGAGTATCACAATTCTTATAACAATTCTCACATTTTGGTACTACTTATGGATTGAAAATCATTCTTGTGATTCAAGAATTTTTATCTATTATAACATATGTAGTCTTCCTTTATCTTAATGTAGGTCTTTTCTCCCTCTAATAATAAAAATTAAAAATCAAACTATTCAATGAGAATGATTTGAGATGCATCCACCAAATCCAAAACAATGAACTCAAAACAATGAAAAATCAGAGACCTGAGTTCATACAAAACAAATGCATATATAATAAAAACTTATAGATCTGAGTTCTGCAACAAAAAAAAGAGACCGATTGAGCAAGATCTGCAACAAAACAGAGCAACAACAAACTTACAGATCTTCAAAAAAAGAAGGAAGGGGCCTAAACGAGAGGAGAACCAAAGGACCAAAATTGAAACACACAAAATCCAAATAGAGGAGAACCAAAATCAGAAGATAAGCACAAATTTGGAGAGCTTCAAATCTGTGACAGGTTCTGAAATCGACAGATCTGAAATCGATCGAGAGTGTTTGAAATCGAGCGAGAGAAAGTGTTTGAAATCGAGCGAGAAAGATTGTTTGAAATCGAGCGTTTCAAATCAGTGAGAGTGGGGGTTTTTGAGCTTCAAATCGAAAGGGTTTCTAAGCGAGAGAGAGTCTGAGTTTAGAAAGCGAGACTGAGAGTGAGACTGAGAGAGAGACGTTTTGAAAGGGACGGAGTATTGAACAGTGTTCACAAGTTGACCCAAATGGTGCCGTTTTACTGAGATCTGATACAACGTTTTAAAAACGTTGTATTTAAATAATCTATAATGGCGTTTTTCATAAACGCCATAAAAGAAGCGTTGCCATAGCCATCTTTTCCTATAGTGATGGGTGAAGATTCCAAAGAGGTAAATGAAGGTATCACTCCTAACACACCTTTAAGCTTAAAGTTTTATATTCTTTAAGGTGTGATTTGTGTACAATAGGTTGTGTCTAATCATTACTTTCATGTAACCTAATTGTACTAAGTTTGCTAAGTCATGTTCTGCTAGTTTCTTTCAAACATTCATTGAACTCAAAAATGAGAATTATATTATTTTGTTAAATGCCTATTAGAATATGAATGATTAATGTATTCATTAACATTTTATATCATGACATCCATTGCTATGAAAAAGAGATAAGAAGTGATAAATTTTTTTGTGAGCATACTTTTCACATCTTATATATGACTTTATACTAATATGTTAATTCCTTTTTTAGTCATATCTTTGTAGAATCAATTTTGATGTCATAGCATGTTTTTGAGATATATACTATCTATATTTTGAATTCTACATTTGTGATCTTAAGAATATGCTCAATATGAAAATTTCATACTTATATGCTTTACATTGGAATATTTGAATGAGTTGTGAAATTCCTTGATTATGATCCATCAACAATGTCTAAATGAAAAGAAGTATCATACATTTGTACAAACATTGCATCTATCCTATTGAATATCTTTTGAATATGGATTATATTTGCATACATCTCGTGAAATGCTTTTGATTGATAAATTGTTGAATTAATTGTTTATAACATTCATGTTGTGTTCCACATTGAGTAAAATGTTTTATCACACTTGAGTATGTGGATTGAATTAATAAAAATGCCTCCTGATAATGTTATGTGATTAAATGAGATTGTTGTATTATTTTTTAATAAAACAAATAGCATAACACTATTTTCTTATGTATATTATGCTATGTGTTACAATTTGAAAATTCTGAAAAATAGCATTCCAAACTCTTGTTTGATCATTGAATTATTTTTCACTTTTTGAGTTTGTGATAAGAAGTGATTTGTGCTGTATTTTTATTGAGTAATAGTGATTGTTCTATGAATGCTATATTTACACAAATCACATTAGAAAATGGTAGCACTAACTTAGGGGGAGAAGTTATTTTGCTAACATACTTGTTAAACCCTTTTGAGATGAACTTCTTATGAAAGAAAATTGAAGATTGAAGATTGAAAAGCTTCCATCTCTTGAACCTAAGGTATACCTCATATACTCTCTTAAGCTTTTGAGGTAAAAATTTCATCTTATATCCTTTGAGCTAATACTGTTATTACTTTGATATGAAAAAGATTGATTATGCTTCATATGATTTGCAATGTATACTCTTTGATAATGCTCTTACCTAAAAATCATGCCTATGCTTAAATGTGCGGTACATATTGAAATTCATGTTTTTTCTTGGCGTATGGATTGCTATACCTTGAACATGCTTCATTTTTTTGGAATTGCATTAGCTCCATGAAATTATATTGAGTTTAACCTATTATGAGCAATATTTGGTTTTCTACATAATGCTTGAGCTATGATTATTAAATCTTCTAGATTGCATATTAGTATCCTTGGCAGATTGCATGTTGGTATCATTTTGGCATCTTATTTGATATTATTGACGAGAACATTTCAGTTATGAGCTTTCATTTATCATATCTCCTATTAATTTTGCCAAATGAAACAAAGGGAAGAATTTAAACTTGATTATCTTTTAAAATCCCCTCAGTTTCTATTTTGTTTTTGATATCAAACTTATGGGCTTGCACTTTCACATGTTACTATTTTTTTTTTGCCCATTATTGTCAAATGGTATAAACTTCAATTGTATGATCATTATGTGCTATCATTTTTTTTGGTATCATAGAGCTACCTTGATATGGATGATTATTTGTGCTATAATGAGACTTACATTCTTTCATTCTATATGTTGTACCATACTCCCTCCTTGTGCTTGATTTTGTTGAAAATGTCATCGGGGGAGAAAAAGAGACTTGAATGTTTTAGTATCTCTGATTATTTTGGTATCTCTATGCTTTTGGTATTTTAATTCTTGCAACATGACCTTTGAGCTGATTAGTTGTTGATAATGTAAGAGGAATATCATTTTCCTCTAGGAAGAGTGACTTGAACTTTAGCTCCATATTTATACTCTTGCTTGGCAACCTTGTTTGATCTATACACTGTTATGTCTATTATAGTCTTGAGATTGGTATGCTCTTGCTAAAAAATTGAGAATTAGACCATGCTCAAATGCTTCTCATATACTCATTAACAATTTGGTCTCTCATTATTATTTTTTGTTTGGGCTTGATTTTCTTATTTTTTTTCTCTGCTTTTTAATTTCATTTTTCAGTACTTAAACATAAAAATAAAAACAAATCAAAATACAAATATTTATATAAAAAAAAAAAAAAACACCCTCCATTTTTTTACGGCCACACGCCAATCAAAATAAACATTAAAAATAAAAAACACCCTCCGTTGTTCCTGTATTTATACTCATTCCTTCCAATCCTCGGGGCCTGGGCCTGCTTTTTAATCATTGTCCTTTCTCTTATTCGGCCCTAAGGACTTACACTTATTCGGCATATATATCATATTCGGCTTCCCACTCTCGTAGGATACAACCGATTAACATCGGTCTTCTAATGGTACGCACCTTCTGATTTTTCCATAAATTCAGCCCCCACAATTGCCCCCCGAACTCCCTATTGACGGTAGTTAATCGGCGTGTTTGGTCTCGAATTGGAAAAGTTAAAATAGGTTAGGCGGCTTCGCGTACCCCAATACAGATGTCAGGATGTGCACACCTTTTCGTTCATCATTATGCTTTCCCGCCTCACTCGTACGTCTCGCATTTATTGTGATTTGAAATTTAAGTTCTTTCGAATGCACAGTTTGTCGAGTATTCGAGACTCTTGGACCGCCAGCGAATATTCCTTCTCTGACTCACATTTTCTGCAACTCTTCTCCGTCTACCCTCGTCTCCCTTGCCCCTCGTAAGTCTTCTTCTCTTTTCTTTGCAATCCTACTTTCTGTTTATTATTTTCATTTTGGCGTACCCTTTATTTCCCGTGAAAATGGCCAAACACTTGAAAGACCTCCTTTCTGAGGGTCGTGTCTCCGGATTCCGACGACACTTTTCCATCCCCGAAGATGTTCATCTATCTCTAGTGACGGACAACACTCTGGATGTGGAGAGAGAGGACCAAAATTCAATCGTCTTCCCTCTCCTATCCATTGCAGAGGGCGGGGTCCGTTTTCCCTTACATCCATTCCTTAGGGCCGTCCTCCGCTATTGGGGTCTGATCCCTTATCAGCCCAACGTGAACTTTTTTTGAATCGTAATGGGGATCGTAGAGTTGAACCGGTGCCTCAGGATCAATCTTGGGATTCCGGCCATTCGGCACTGCTATACTTTAGCCAAATCTTTCGGTCGGCTTGGGCGGTACTTTCTTAGGGCCAAGGATACTGATCATCATTTGGTAACCATGCTCGCCAGTTCTGGCAAGCGTGTGGATGACGTAATGGTCAATATCCGAGGGAACTGGGAATTTGGCAAATGTGAGGGTTGCCTAGACCCTATTCCCAGACGGAGGAGTGAACCAGGTCGCCGCGTGTCTCCTTGTGTTTACTGAACTTTTCTTTTACTCGGCCTTCCCTCTGTGTCTAACCCTTTGTCTTTGCAGGCAGTAATTTGAAGAGGATTCTGGTTTCTACTGACGACGCAGTCCTTACCGATTCTTCGCACTCGGATACTTCGGTCATCCAAACGTACAGAAGTAAGGGAGAGCGGCCCACATACTTCTTTGGTACGAGCCTACTTACACTACCTTTTCGGCCGCTGACAACATTCCAATTCCATCTGGCGATCAACAGCTTGCGGCTCTTATCTTCCCTAGTTTCAAAAGCCTTAGGCAAGTTGGTCTCGAGGCTTCTGATTCGGGCAAGACGTCGAGTCAGTGGTAGAGGTAGTCGGCGAACCAGGTAGAGAGTTCACTGAGGAGGCCGAAGAGGTTGACGAGGCCCTCAACTCGGCGTTTGAGCCAGCCAGACGTAGTCAGCCTACCTTGCCGTCCACTTCGGGTCGGGCGGAGTTTTCTTTTGGAGATATCTTTGGAGGTTTGGGAGACCTACTCGGCGATTTTTTTGAAGGTATGGCTGGGGAAAGCCTCACGCAGATGGCTCGAAAGAAGAATGCTGACCGTATGGCCGCGCGAAAAAAGGCCGAGGCCACCCGTTCTGGGCCTGCCTTGGTTGAGTCTTTCGAACCCGTTATTGAAGAGCCGGCTAAGACTGTTGCGGCCGAAACGGCGAAAGAGGTTGAACAACCGGTTATTGATGAATGGTTGATTCCGGAAGAGCGGGGCAAGAAACGTAGCGCTGACAGAGAGGCTGGTTCAGAAGATAGTCTTGCCGACAAAAGGCCTCGCTTAGAAGAATCAGACGTGGTCGTTCCTTTTATTGTTCAGCCAAAGATCAGAGACACGCCGATTCCTTCTGACGCATCGATCATTACCGACCCGGAGGTAGCCTTGAGCCTGACGGTGTCAGTCTTCCTACCAGCTGATAAGGCATTTGTAGACACCCCATTTTTGACCGTCCTCAAGACTTGGACATCACCGCTTGAACACCCGGTGATCATCCTTGTTTGTGTTTGTCTTGAGTTCCCGGAGGTCTCGGCTACGCGCCTTGCCTTAGGATCTCTCGACTCGACTGTTTTGTGTCTGGTTTTGCACCAAACACTTGTGTTTTTCCTTGGAGGGGGAGAGAATGGCTTGTGGGCTATCCCCACACTCCACCGGCCATGGCTTGAGGCCACTGGCTGTGTTTTGTTGCCATCGGCCAAATGTTTGGCCGGCCGGCACTATAGATGGTCGACCGGCCATCTTCTTTTGGTCAAATTGCATTTTTGGCCGGCCGACTACTGTGCATCTACGTGTGCAGATATTTTTATGCTAGCTGGCATACACTTTGCTCCCCTTCATACACGTGTATGGAGGGATCTCCCTCTTGTTAGCTTGCCTTGAAAGCTTTACAAGATTGAGTCTTCTATAAGAAGAGGCCTCTTCTCCCTATTTTAGGTGAGACAACTTTTTTTTAGAGCTTTGAGTTCTAGGGTTAGGGTTAGGGTTTGCATATATCCTATCTCTATATCTCTCTCTCTTTGTGTATTTGTGTGTGTTTAGCCTTAGTATTGCACACAAACACCCACCATTACACCTTCTCTTGGAGCTGAGGTCCTTGGAGGTTGTTCTTGAAGTTTTGGAGCTGGTTTGGACCTAAGGAGGCTGTTGGTCCACCATTTGTGAAGAGGGTCTTCAAGGGTAACATTCTTGCTCTTTTTACCCCATTTTTGCATAGCTTTTTTGCCTACCTTGCACCTGTTTTTAGACTTGGTGTATAATATATAAAAGTCTTGTTTTTGCCTACTCTAAATAGTTGTTTAAGAGTGTTTTGAGTTTTGAGGTTGTTTGACCCTTCTTAAGCCTTGTTAGGCTCCATTTTTGTGCATTTTTGGTGAGCTCCGGGACCATTGTGTTTGGGCCTCCTCACCACTGAAATCTTGAGGGATTTTAGTAGTGAGGATGGTGCCTTGAGATCCCAAGAAGGAGAGGGCCACCCCCTCTCCTTATTGTCCTTGAAAAGGGCCATTTTTGCCTCATGAGTGAGCATCTAATTTAGGTTCATGTTGGCCATGTCCTAGCTGTTATTTGTGCTTATTATGTCATAATATAGCTCTATTTTTAGTTGGTTTAGACACACCTTGCATGCCTTGCATACATGTCTTGTAATGCCATGTTTTGGCCTTAACATGCTTTAGACTTTGGCCCTTGTTTTAGCATGATTTTGACTTAGCTTTGTGAAGCTTATATGCATGTTTTGATGTGCTTGAGGTCTGTTTTTGGTCGTTTGGGCCATCCATGTTTCGCTTTGTATAGCTACCATGTAATCCCCCTTGTATGCCTTAAGCATTGATCCCTCTAGCATGCCATCCTTGCATCATTTCAGTGGTTTGGAAACACTTGTTATGTTATTTCAGTCCTTTTAGCATGCTTGTATGCTTGCATTTGATGCCCCTTTAATATGTTAAAAGGTTGTTGTCTTATGCCTCTTGTTTAGGCCTTTGTGTATGCTTGCATGTTTAGGCCACTTAGATGCCATCTAGGTGCACCCTTAGCATTGTTTAGGTTTGCCTTGGACCTGTTTTAAGTCCCCTTAGCATGTTGTCGCATGTTTGGCTTATGACATGTTATTGCATGTTGAAATGGTGTTGCATTTGGCGTGCATTCCCCTCTTTGTTTTGGTTTCTTAACATGCCATATGTTTTGCATGTTTGTATGTTGGCATTGTACCTTGTATGCTCATTTAACTTGCATGCTTGTTATATGCCTTGCATGCTTCCCATATGCTCATGTTGCATGCCTAGTTAACATACTTAGGTTGCATTGCATTTGTATGCATCTTTCACCTCTTGATCAAGCCATGATAGAGGTTGAAAGCCCCCTTTGTTTGTTTATGTGCATTGCATTACATTTGAAATCAAATACATACTTGGTTTCTTGGGCCATCACGCATTGAAATGCGCGATTGGTGGTCTGAGAATCGAGGCCCATTCCCCTTTGAGTCATAAACATGATAAGGAGTGTGGTTGGTGCATACATTGCTTGAAATGCATTGCCATGCCATGTTTTTCCCTCTGCTGCTATCAAAAACAGATTCTGCAGGAAGCTTTGGCCGGCCGGCCATTTTCAGTGCCGACCGGCCATCCATCAGTGGCCGATAGCTCATCAGTGGCCGGTGGTCATTGCCCTTGGCCGGTGGTCATTTCCCGCAACCGGTGGTGTTCCACAGTGTGCAGAGAGCATATCCTGGGACTTGTGCAGTCTTCAGAGGAGGATAACAGTCAAAGCAGAGGCATCTTGTGCATGGCAGTGGCTTTCGAGCGGAATCGAGCGCGCATTGCATCGGGCCCTCTTCCCGAGACTATTTACTGTTTTAATTAGCTTAGTTAATTTGCTTAACTAGTTAATTGTCTATAATATTTTAATTAGCTTGTAGGTTAATTAATTGTATTATTCTTTCGGTCCCTCCGAGCGAGGGCAAATTTGTAATAAGTGTGGGTGCGTGTGTGCATGTCTTCCAACCCCCACTCCTTTCTCCTTTTTACTTACCTGCTTTTGATGGTTAATATTAGGGCATACTTACTTTAGCATACCTTATGCTATGCATGCGTGCATCATTCATCAGTATTGCATGCACCGGGCTCGGCGCATCATGCTAACTGCATAGTATTTCAAATCTAACTTGAACATATGCTATCTGTGCATTCCACATGCCATCCTAGGATTAGCCGAGCCCATTCTAGTGACATTTTGTATGTGTTTCATTAGCCACTTAACTCGGACTTGGATCATGCATGATTACTAACATGTTCTTTGTTTTAGCTCGGAGTATGATGTAAGTATTTATGCTTTAGCATCTCGCATGAGTGTGAATGTTAACATGCTTACCATGTGGCTAGATGCTTATTTGATTAAATTGCCTGAATGCCTGTGGGTGAAGGTTGGATTGTTTGAGTTGGGATAACTCGTTAAAATCCGTGTTTTAGCCTACTTGCGAGTAGCAAATCTCAAAGTGTTTTCCAAACAAACGGATATGCAATGCTTCATTCCAAATTAGGTGATCTAGTCTATACTTGTTTGCTGTGCGCATAACATAGTAATTCTAGGCTAATAACCGAAATAAGAACGCGTAATGTTTTCAAAATCGGATATCATGGTTAATAGAGGCCGATCTTCGGATCGGGCGAGAGGGGGTGCTCATAGCTGACCTTTCCCAATCGTACCCAAGTTCCCGAATTGAGGCAACTTTGGTAATGACAGACACGTGGCCTTAGGCAAACGAGTCAGGGTTTCCTAAATCTCCCCATAAAAAATATTTAGGTGGCGACTCTGTATCTGGCAAATCAGTCCATGTTTGGCACTTCTTTCAAAAATTTATTTTCTCAAAACGATTTGCCGAATTTGGACTCTTTGGTTCAGATTAAGAACCGTAACAAATTGAGTCTTGAACTGTGGTAGCATAAGGCCCTCACGCAGGGTGTGTCCACAGCATCCTTTCATGCTGTGCCGGATTTGGTGGCCATAGCCCTATCTGCGCAGTCGGCCCTTTTGGTAGGTGAACTTTGACTTGTTTTGATTTTGGTTGCCTATGGCATCTAACGATCCCAACTCTTTTTGCAAATGGTCGGCAGGATCGCCGACTTGGGCCGCCGCCTACACGATGCCCTTGAGAGGGTTGACTGTTTGCAGTCAGAAGTGGTCGATCAAAAGAGCAGGGCCGAGTTTGAGATGATGAGAGTCATGGAGAGAACAAGAAGCCAAAGCCGGCGGGGGGCCGATCGACTCGATTCGATGCCGAAAATAGGGCGAACGCAAGCAAAGAATCGCTCAGGCTAGCCGAGGAGGCGCTTAAGAAGATGGAGACTGAGTTAGCAGAGTTGAAGGCGGCCAAGGAAAAGGCAGAATCTGAGGCTTCTGCCGCATTCGAAGCAGGAAAAGGCGCCACCTTCATAGAATACATAGATGAAGTCCCCAAGTTTAAGAATCGGGGGTTCAAACATGGGTGGCTCAAGGCCCTTGATGTCGCTGGGGTTACATTGGCCTTGCCAATTCCTTATGAGTAGGTGGACGTTGAGCCACTTGAGTTTGACCCCGAGGATTAATCTGGGAGTCATTCAAATTTTATGAAATGCTCTCCCTTTTAATTGTACATTTTTGTTTTAAGGACTTTTATTGGTTCCGAGTAGTTTTCATGTATAAATTGGCTACTGTCTGCGCTCAATTTATTAATGAAAATTATCTTGTTGTCTCAATTTATTAATGAAAATTATCATGCTGTTTCACTACTATTTAGGCGCAGTTTGTGATGTTATGTTGGTTAAGAATTTTTGCCTTTCACTACCTTAGATAGAATGATTACTTTGTTGAGCTTTCTACGATTGGGTATCTTAGCAATATTGACTTATCATTCGTATGCCGAATAGTTCGTTGGTATTACTCTGGGGCACTTAAGCCGAATAGATTGATAAATCTGCCCTTGCCCCAGGCGGTGCATGATCATTCTGAAGTCGATTCATGAGCCGGCTGGGGCACTTAAGCCGAATATATTGACAAATCTAACACGCCCTTGCCCCAGGCGGGGCAAGATGATTCTGAAGTGGATTCATGGGCCGGCTGGGGAACTTAAGCCGAATAGATTAATTAATCTGCCCTTGCCCTAGGCGGTGCATGATCATTCTGAAGTTGATTCATGAGCCGGCTGGGGCACTTAAGCCGAATATATTGACAAATCTATCACGCCCTTGCCCCAGGCGGGGTAGGATGATTCTGAAGTGGATTCATGGGCCGGCTGGGGAACTTAAGCCGAATAGATTGGTTAATCTGCCCTTGCCCCAGGCGGTGCATGATCATTCTGAAGTCGATTCATGGCGTACCGCACTTAAGCCGAATATATTGACAAATCTATCACGCCCTTGCCCCAGGCGGGGCAGGATGATTCTGAAGTGGATTCATGGGCCGGCTGGGCAACTTAAGCCAAATAGATTGGTTAATCTGCGCTTGCCCCAGGCAGTGCATGATCATTCTGAAGTCGATTCATGAGCCGACTGGGGCACTTAAGTGAATATATTGACAAATCTATCATGCCCTTGCCCTAGGCGGGGCAGGATGATTCTGAAGTTGATTCATGGGCAGGCTGGGGAACTTAAGCCGAATAGATTGATTAATCTGCCCTTGCCCCAGGCGGTGCATGATCATTCTGAAGTTGATTCATGAGCCAGCTGGGGCACTTAAGCCGAATATATTGACAAATCTATCACGCCCTTGCCCCAGGCGGTGCATGATCATTCGGGTGCCGGAAGAGACGAACTTAGGAGTTTAGAGGTCGAGCCAATCGGCACCGGGCGATTGAGGTTTTCGCAATTAATGAGATTGCCTCGAGGGTGCTGCCTTTGTAAAGAATAAATGATTAAGGGTACAACTTTTATGAATATAGTAAACGACTGACTCCAGCTTTTGAAGGTATCGTATGAATGTCGAACTGACTCTTCTTTAACAACAGAGGGGAAGCGAGGATGCTAGCTGAGCTGGGTGGAGACATGAATCGAAGTGATGACCCTTTGCGCACAGGGGGTAGGAGTTCCAGGGATCGAGAGAGGCGTCAGTCTCCTCGACGTCGAAGTAGGTCGCCCAGGCAGGACAAGCAGTCGCAGGGCAGATCTTCTCAACCTCGAGTCGAGAGGGGAGCTGAATCGAATCCGTGCCCATTAAGCTTTGCGGTATTTGTGGGGAATAGACCCATGATAGAGGTGGACTCGATCGTTCGAGACCCAAATGTAGCGGTCGAGTTTGCTCGACAAATTTTTCCACCGGAGGTTCAGCAATCGATGGCAGGTCGTCAGGACTACGAAGTATTTCGCGAAGGCGTTCACGGGGCGGTGAAGGGGCTGTACACTGCCTATGAAATCGGCATGCGGTTGCACGCTGCCCGCCAAGAAATGGAGAAGAAGGATGAGCGTATTCGAAGTTTAGAGGCCCGCGCGGAGGCGGCTGAGCGTGAGTTAAGGAAGACCAAAGCGGCCCAGGCACAACCTGCCGGGCAGGGAAACCCAATCGTGGAAGAGAGGGTTACCAGTTGGCTCATCAGTTCCGCGCTTGCCGATCGTGAGATGGCGAGTATGTTCGCAATGGAGAACGCGAAGGGGAGGGCCTATGAGAAAGGTTTCCATGAAGACCGAAAAGTTGGAATCGAAAAGACTAAGGAAAAACTGGCCGAAGAAGTTTGCCAATGTGAAAATCGTGGATTTAGGCACGGTTGGATCAAGGCATCTCAAGCCGCAGAAGCTCTTCGAGCGTCGGGCATTGATTCGGCATCACCACTCTACCACAGTAAACATTTTTCATTTTCTGCTTTTGAAGTCGAGAAGAGTAATGATGAGGGTGACGCCGTATAGGTATATTTATTGTAAGGCTGAAGCGCAGATCATGTTCAAAACTATGTAATTTATTGTCTATTTTATCGAATAAAAAACGTTCTATTACAAATATTTTATTGCAGTGCGTATTTGGCATGTATGTGTTTCGTTTTATTATGTTTGAATAAATGTATAAACGTTGGCCGGCAGGGTCAATCCATACTTGATAGCCGTTTATTCCTGAATGAGGCTATTGTAACCTGAGGAAGCCGAAAGCCAGTGGGTAGAGTGGCTGCAGCAAATTCAACTTGGCTCGGGGCCTAGATTTTTGGCCAGTGTACGTGCTTCAAAAAGTCGTTTGGATAACTACGTCGTGGCGAATGTCAATCAACATTTTTCTCATGGAATTTAGTGTTAGCGAAATCACCTCGGGATTGGGGCCTCGAGATTGCTGCCAATATTGAAAATAAAAGGAGTGGGCGCTTTGCGCAGATAAACAATTGCTTATGTGAGGTGGGATAAGTGGGGATGTTAGTTAGAGGCTAGAGTTCAGCCGAACTTGGTGTTGCCATGAAGCGCAGCAAAGGATCCATCTGTATGGAAAGTAGGGCGTTCAAAAGTTGGCATGAATCTTCTAGTCGCCGAAGCAGATCACCCCGAAAGGAAAGGCAACGACCGTTGGGTTTGTCCCTCCTTGTCCTGGATCTTTGCCTTGACATTGTCAATGGTATCAGGAGAGGACTTGGGCACAGTTGGCTTAAGGCATTGCAAACAACGGAGGACTTCTGGGTGACGGGAGTTGATTCGGCGCTGCCGCTTTACCAATGCGTCTTCTCTCATTTTTAGCTTTTGAGATTGGAAATGGGTATTGTAATGCTCAAATGCAAGTTGCGTTTATGTAACAATTGTCTAATTAAATAAAAATTGTAATGCTCAAATGCGGGTTGCGTTTATGTAACAATTGTTTGATCGAATAAAAAGCTTTATTTCAAACATTTGCCTCTTATTTTGAATTTTTGATATGCTCAATTAAGGACCTTATTTGCGTCTTGCTCTAAATTTTTTATATGGTCAATCAAACACCTTATTTCTGATGTTAGCGAGTTTTGTTTTGTTCGTGCCAAAGGGTACTCCAAATCCGGAGGCTTAAGCTGCCCTAAGGTGTCATGCACCAAAGGGGGCTTCGAACCCGGAGACTCAATCGACCCTAAGGTGACATGCACCAAAGGGGGGCTCCGAATCCGGAGACTTAATGTGGCCAATCGTGATATCCACGAAGGGGGCTCCGAATCCGGAGGCTTAATCGGCTCTAAGGTGTCGTGCACCAAAGGGGGCTCCAAATCCGGAGACTCAATCGGCCCTAAGGTGACATGCACCAAAGGAGGGCTCCGAATTCGGAGACTCAATGTGGCCAATTGTGATATCCACGAAGGGCGCTCCGAATCTGGAGGCTTAATCGGCCCTAAGGTGTCATGCACCGAAGAGGGCTCAGAATCTGGAGACTTAATGTGGCCAATTGTGATATCCACGAAGGGCGTTCCGAATCCGGAGGCTTAATCGGCCCTAAGGTGTCATGCACCGAAGGGGGCTCCGAATTCAGAGACTTATTGTGGCCAATCGTGATGTCCACGAAGGGCGCTCCGAATCCGGAGGCTTAATCGGCCCTAAGGTGTCATACACCGAAGGGGGCTCCGAATCCGGAGACTTAATTGGCCCTAAGGTGACATGCACCGAAGGGGGCTCTGAATCCGGAGACTTAATGTGGCCAATTGTGATATCCACGAAGGGCGCTCCGAATCCGGAGGCTTAATCGGCCCTAAGGTGTCATGCACCAAAGGGGGCTTCGAATTCGGAGACTTAATGTGGCCAATCGTGATATCCACGAAGGGCGCTCCGAATCCAGAGGCTTAATCGGCCCTAAGGTGTCATACACCAAAGAGGGCTCCGAATCCGGAGACTTAATGTGGCCAATCATGAGATCCACGAAGGACGCTCCGAATCCGGAGGCTTAATCGGCCCTAAGGTGTCATGCACTGAAGGGGGCTCCGAATCCGGAGACTTAATGTAGCCAATCGTGATATACATGAAGGGCGCTCCGAATCCGGAGGTGTAATCGGCCCTAAGGTGTCATGCACCGAAGGGGGCTCCGAATCGTCATCATGACGAACGTCACAATGGGGTTTGTGAAATGAATTGAGCGACAAAGAAAAATGGTTTGCATTGCAGAAGTGAAATATATACAAGTATCAAAGCCCACAAGTCGGGTCAGTGATAGGGTTTTCATAAAATCTCTGCTTGTGCCGATTGGGGGGAGCCACGGATCTCTTCAATGCCATGGGCTGTTGGGAAGCGCACAAGCTGATGATAAGTGCTTGGAACGGCCTTAACAATATGTATCCAGGTTCGCCCCATGATGACATTATACGGCGAAAGGGAGCTTTATGACCAGGAATTCTACTTCGACCGTTCTGGAGCCCGCTCGAACAGGTAGTATGATCTTCCCTAACGGGTATTCGGGATTCATATTAAAGCCGAACAATGGGTGAGGCGCCGGAGACAGATCTGACTCGTTGAGGCCGAGTTTGATGAAAGTTTGGTAATATATAACCTCTGAAGTACTCCCCGGGTCTATGAGAATACGTTCAATGGTGAATCGATTTATGCGTAATTTAATAACCAACGGATCAATGTGGGAAGCTGTTGTGCCACTAAGATCGGAGTCATTGAAAGTAATTATCGGAGCTTCTTTGGCCCATTCAGTCGGAATACGTTGCTTCTGGGGGATTGGATACGATTGAATTGTGTGCACGGTTGGAGGTGCAGGCAGGCTGTAGATCACATGGATCACGCCAAGTGGAGGAGAGTCCTGCCTCAAGGCTAGTGCCTTGGTTGGCTTTCCCTTTCTCACATACTGTTGCAGTCGGCCGTCTTGCACCAGTTCTTCCAGGTGATCTTTTAATGCGTAGCAACTCTCTGTTTCGTGGCCGTGATCTTTGTGATATTCGCACCGCCTATCCCTTCTTCGCGTGTCGGGCGGCCCCACCATCTTTGACGGCCATTTGAAGAATGGAAGGTGTTGGACTTTGGTCATTATTGCAGCGATTGGTTCTAACAACTCCGTGTACTTCTTGTCGGCACGCCTTGAACGCCTGCTGTCGACTTGCAGTTGTTCATTCGTCCGGTGGGAGCATTGATCGCTTGATTGGAGAGTATCCTACCTTTTGTCTCGTTTAGCGTGTTGCCGAGGCTCTGGGCTAGGAGGTGGCACGGAACTTATTGGTTGAGAAATTTCAGGGAGGGCCGTTTTGTTGGACATTTGGCCGGCTTTTATTCTCAAGGCATCATCTTCCACTTTGCAATACTCATCAACCTTCTTCATCAACGCCCAGACTATTTTGGGGGGTCTTCGGGTCAAGGAACTGCGAAGAGGACTGTCAGGATGTAGTCCCATTTTGAAGGCGGTGATGGCCATAGAGTCGTTGCAAGCGTCGTCGATGAGATTGAAGCACTCCCAATAGCACGCCGAATACGCTCTGAGCGTTTCTCCTGACTGAATCTGCATAGCCCAAAGAGAGTCGGCCTGTTTCGACTGTATCTCGTTGGTGATGAACCTGGCCCTGAAGGATTTCTGTTATTGATAGAAGCTTTTGATGGAGGCCGGCTCTTGCTTGTAATACCACCTGACAGCTAATGGCCCCAGGCTGCTGGGGAATATTCGGCACATGAGGGCTTCGTTGTCTGCATGCAATGTCATGGCCTGCTTGTAGTGACGGATATGATCAGTGGGGTCTGATTTTCCATCATAAAGAGTGAATGACGGAGCCTTGAACTTCTTAGGCAGGGCTGCCCTTACAATCCGTCAGACAAAAGGATTGTGCTGGTCCTCTTCGTCTGAACTGCTCCTCCTACGCTTGTTCCTTGTATGTAGACTCTTTTCGGAGGAGCTAGAAGTTTCGGATCGTCCCTTCTTGCTGAGCTCCGTGGGTAATGAGTTGGAGTCGCTATCAGTATCCTTTGGTCGGGCTCGAGGTCATTGTCCACCGGCCCTCGGAGGTCGTTCGGGATCTTGGCGCATGGCTTCTCTTGATTTTGCAACTTCGAGGGACAAATCTTGACGGAAACGTTCATTTTCAGCGATCATGTTCTCCAGCCTTTGTTCATTCTGCTTTGCTTGTTCCATGATCGCCTGTGTTGTCTCTTGCGCTGAAGTCGTTGGTGAATCGAAGTTCAAGGCGCGTCTTGCAATGATGGTTTCTTTTCCGAGCATGTTTGCTAGAGTGAGGTCATCTCCCTCTGCGGTCTCGTCAATGGCTACCGGAGGATCTTCAGTCACGTCTACCATGGATGTATTTGAGTATTCCCACAGACGGCGCCAATTGTGAAGAAGTGGTTTGGAAATACTCTTCAGATCCTGGGAGACGCTAGTGATCCTCTGCTAGTCACCTGAAAAGATACAAACACTCCGGTCGGGGATGCCGGAATTAGCACTCCGACAGACAAGTTAGTTCAGGCCCTCAGGATAGCTTGTTTACTAAGTTAAGTGAAGTGATTCTTACATACCTTTCTATGCCCGTTGTTCCTGTATTTATACTCGTTCCTTCCAATCCTCGGGGCCTGGGCCTGCTTTTTAATCATTGTCCTTTCTCTTATTCGGCCCTAAGGACTTACACTTATTCGGCATATATATCATATTCGGCTCCCACTCTCATAGGATACAGCCGATTAACATCGGTCTTTTAATGGTACGCGCCTTCTGATTTTTCCATAAATTCGGCCCCTACATGTATATATCTGTTTTGATTATCTATTTTTTGATATCATTTATCACTATCATTCTCCTCCTCCTCCTCCTCTAAATTTTGACCCATGATTTCTTGTTGATAATGCACAGGGGGGGAAATTATATAATGTTATGTATTATGATATTATTTTCAAAATAATATGATATTATGTATTTATAGTTTGATATCTTAATCTTATATCATGTTATTGATTACAGCTTATTTATTACACATGTGCTAACTTATGTATTTAGAAATGAATTCAGGGAGCATGACTCGAGGGGGAGCTCTTGTTACTCCCAAATCAAATCAAAATATCATTGTGTGTCATCATCAAAAAGGAAGAAATTGTTAGACTTATTTATTTTGATGATTTATTTAATTATGTTTTAATTTATTTGAAAGAGCAAAATAGAATCCAAAATTTATTTTGATGATTTATTTAATTTTATTTTAATCAAAATTTATTTTGATGATTTATTTGAAAGAGAAAAATAGAATCAAAAATTTATTTTAATGATTTATTTGAAAGAGAAAAATAGAATCAAAATTTATTTTGTCCAATTATTTCTCATCTAAATCTTTATCCTAAATATTGTTAGAATGTATTTAATATTTGATTAAATTAGGAGTTCAAATAGCCCAAAACAAAGGTTCAAACAGCCTAGCACAGTAGCAAGCCAAAATGTTCAAAATGTTCAAGTGGAAGATATTCAAATTCGTAATGATGGAAGTATAACGGCTATAAACAGCTATAAAGGTTCAAAAGGCCAACAGGTTCAAAAGGTTCAAGTGGAAGATATTCAAATTTGTAATGATGGAGTGGAAGATATTCAAATTGGTAATGATGGAAGCACAATGGCTATAAACGGCTATAAATTCAAATGACTACAACGGCTATAAACGGGTATAAATTCAAATGAATACAACGGCTATAACTTTCATTATATATACCAAAGCCTCTAATATAAACAAGTTACAAAAAACTTGAAAATATTCTTTGATCTATAATCACTCACATCTATTCTCAGAAATTATACACTGAGCCTTGTACCTTTAAGCCCATCTTTCCTGTGTGAGATTTACAGAAAAATCAAAGTTTTATTTTATATATCTATCTTTGAGAGATATTTATTGTAAGTTTTCTTTGAAAGCAAAAATACAATTTCATCTTATAAAAGTGTTGCAAACACTGTATTCTTGAAATCTTGAGAGTGATTGTAAATCACCTAAGATTTATAAGGGTTTGGGCTTGTGAAGTCTGTGTAAAATCCGTGAAGGATTGCTCTATTTGTAAAGAGGTTGCTAGCACCCCTGTGAAGCTAGAAGATAGTGGAAAATCTCAAGTGAAGCTTGAGAAGTGGACGTAGGCCGAGTTGAAACCGAACCACTATAAATTTGTTTGCTTCTCTCTCCCTTATCTCTTTATTTTATTTTAAATTGCCATAGCTATATTTCACATTTTTACTGTGCTAAAATCATTAACTGACATAGTTGTTAAGACACTTGTTTTAATTATTTTTATTTCATTAATTATATTTATCTATTGTGCTAGTCATAATTTTTATTAAGGTATTATTAATTTTAATTGTAAAAATCTAATTCACTCCCATCTTAAATTGTCTTTTGGGTAACAAAAATAATAAATTCTATTATACCATTGGATTTTCACGCAAATATTCTCACATTGGGCACACTTAAGCCCGTTAGATTTTAGTGGTGCTATCAATTCAAATTTCTTCTCTCTAAATTTGTCAAAAAATATAAATAAAGGGTGAAAATGCATATTATATACAAACTCACAACACACAAGCTGGATCTGAGTCATATTTGAGGAAAATTCTTATTCAAATTGTTTGGATTCACATGTTTCACTGACTGGATTTTTTAAATCCATTGACAAATGTAGATAAAGGTAAAACTATGTGCATAAATTAATTTTTAAAATTTAATTGTTGCCAAGAAACAATTTAATTATAGTGCAATGTTCTTCATGATTGTCCTAATCCTAATTTATTTATTTGGGTTTTTGTTTGTTGCAATTCAGCCGCATAGGAACAAGAAGTATAGATATTTTATACATAGTTGTGATTACGATTTTGATACTTAGAGTATAAATCTTGTGTTATTTTAGTCTTAATATTTAAATTGTGTCAATTCAAACTCTACTATATAAATGTATTAGCGTATATCCGTGTCTGAAGACACGGTGTAAATAATGTTAGGATTATAATATAATTGTAATCCCAACACTATTTAAATTTATTTTTTAATTTAATAAAATCACAAATTTATTATAAAATTTTGGAGTTCTCACAAAACTATTCACGAAAACTTTTTTTTGCTTATATCATATATAGCTAGATAGATAGATGTGCCTAACATACATACAATTTCCACGGGCATACATATAATACTGTTTTTGGTTATATAATCATATGAAAATTGTATGTATGCCCGTAATGTCCTAGTGTATTACGGGCATACATACATTGTATGGAAATATGTGTAAAATATATTGAACAAAAAGAAGAAAATAAAAAAAATAAACAAATAGAGAGAAGAATAAAAAGGGAGAAAATAAAAAAATAAAAATAAAAGAGAGAGGAAGGCGGGATCATGGGATCATGGAAGGATGAGTAAGAAAAGAAGAGAGAGAGAGAGAGAAGCAGGAAAGTAAAAAATGTATATATAGGACATTTTTTGGAAAATATAATTGTTTTATAATTTGAATAGATCTAAGCCATTGAAATGTCCTAATAGGACAAACATATGTTGAAGATTCAAAAACCTTCTTGCTTTATTAAAATATGTTGAACATTCATATGAGGTTTAAATTTATGAAGTCAATCAGGTATTCAATATATTTAAAAATAATAGTTAATTGTTCAAATTCATTTAATTTGTAGACTATAAAATTCATTAATATAATCTCCACTACACACAATAAAATCTGGCTTCCAATTCTGGGATTGCAGACTTTTCCATATAATATGAATAAAAATAATGTAATGCCCTCAAAATAATACATAAAACCCAACAATCGTAACATGCATACACATAAGAGAAATAAACATCTTTCCATTTATCAGAGTGTTCATTACAAAAGTATTACATGTTGACAACAAAAGTAAATGCCCTATGGGCTTACAACTTTCCAAGCCAACACTTGGTTACAAAAAGAGTATACTAACTCATACACATTAAGCCCTCGGCTTTAATTTACATGTAATACAACAACAGATAACAAAATAACAAAAAAGAGTCTTCAACTCCCAAAACCTCCCAAGCTATGATCTTGGAAGTGGTATGTCACCTGGACCTGAAAATGATGTCCCATATAGGGTGAGCCAAACCCCAGTAGAGATATACTAAACCAAATATAAGCAATGACTAAACCAGTAGCATTTGATAAATGGTTAACACTTATAAACTAGTTATATCATAATACAGTCCTATGACAATCATGTCCATGTTACATTCTACTTTCCTCAACTTATCCAAATCATTTCATGAAACATGGCTCAGAACCTGGCCAAACAATTAATGGGATTACATTCCATATTAAAACATTTCCTTTATTCACAATTCAAATGAATCTACAACTCATATTAAAAACACTTCTAATATTTCAATTTAATACACACTTTTGCTGTATTAACACTTCAAGTGATACCCATATTTGCTGTATTCATGGATTTCATCCCCTATCTCCTTCCAAATAGGTTTGAGAGTCCATCCCTTATCTCCTCTCAAACCATGGAGTACATCCTCTATCTCCTCCCAAACAATATGCATATACAATGTATTCAACACTTGTCATACACAATAATCAATCAATACACATATTTGCTGTAATAATTCAACTGTCATACTCAATGACACATTCAATGTGATTAGTTTCAGTTTTCCCTAATCAGCATACAATGTCTACAACAATTAAGACTATCCTCCACTGATAGCCCAAAGCAGTTATTTCTAAACAGAAAATAAATGCATTAAACAGATATAATCTTAACATCCTCATGGGTGAGTGATTAAATTATCCAACTTCACCATTCAACTTTATACCTCTCCAATTTCATAATTCCCAACTTATTTCCATATTCCCACAAATTAATTATTCAAATTAATTCAACACATAATTAGGGCATTTTTCCCAAGTTCTCAATATTGGCCCTAAGGCTCATTTTCATCATGTCAACAACAATAATTCCATTTCTCATGGATTCATATACATATGGTGTTTAATATTTAAAAACCCCCAATTTATAATCTCAAATCAAACCCTAACTTCCCATAATTTCCCAACAATACCAACTCATCAAAATGACCAATATTTATGACAAAACTCATAAGATGGAGTAGGGTATCCCTATCTCGAAATGAAGAGCTCAAATGGAGAAGATAACCAAAACCCAAAGTGCTCCAAATCTACTATTTTTCAGATTAAAAAGAAGCCCTCGCGACCCTCTATCTTTCTTGCAAAGAAACTAGGCTAGAAACTCACTAGAAGTAGATGAATCCCTAGAGAGAAGATGTATAGAGAGAGAGAGGACGGATCTAGGGTTTTGAAATCAAAAGAGATGAAAAAAGTGAAGTGTTTCCCCGCTATTGTCTACTAATATAACATAGGCTCGCTCGAGCGAAGGATTGGTCGCTCGAGCGATCAGACACACAGAACCCTCGCTCGAGCGAAGAAAGTCTCGCTTGAGCCAACAATTCGAAGCTTCAGGTCTGCAACCCAAAAGCACGCTCGAGCGACAGAATACTCGCTTGAGCGAAGAAACCCAAAACATAGACCTTGCTAGCTCGAGCGAAGGAAAGCTTGCTCAAGCCAAGAATCAAAACCATCATGTCAAAAAGAGACGTAGACGCAAGCTCGAGCGCAAGACTTCTCGCTCGAGCCACCAGACACAAAACTCAACTATCGCTCGAATGAAGGAACCCTGGCTCAAGTGAAGGATCTAAAACAAGGAGCTCGCTCGAGTGACAAAAGGCTCGCTCGAGCGAAGGACCAAAATTCTGGGCAGCAACCATTTGCTCTCAATCACACCCAACCTATAACAAACTTGCCCAAAACATCCTATAACTCAAATACAAAGTATTGAAGGACGGAAACGAGACATATACAACAATCAACATCCACGGAACCAAGTCCGGATTACACTAATCAATGGAGGAAAAACCAGGGTCGCTATAAACAAGTGAACAAAAATGAGAAAATAAAAAAAAATAAACAAATAGAGAGAAAAATAAAAATGGGAGAAAATAAAAAAAAAATAAAAAGAAAAGAGAGAGGAATGTGGGATCATGGGATCATGGAAATGATGGGGTGAGAAAAAAAAAAGTAAGAGAGAGAAGCGGGAAAATAAAAAATGTACATGCAAGATATTTTTTGAAAAATATATCTCAGCTATTGTTCTATAATTTGAATAGATCTGAGCTGTCCAAATGTCTTAGTAGAACAAATGTGTGTAGGACAAATTCAATAACCATTCTGCTTTATTATATAGATGTTGAAGATTCATATAAGATCTAAATTTACGAAGTCCATCAGGTATTCAATATATTTAAAAATAATAATTAATTGTTCAAATTCATTTAATTTGTAAACTAAAATTTCATTAATATAATCTCTACAACAAACAGTAAAATTTGGCTCCTAATTCTGGGATCGTAGACTTTTCCATATAATATGAATAAAAATAAGCGAACAACAATTAAAAAATAAAAAAAATAAACAAATAGTGAGAAAACTAAAAATGAGAGAAAATAAAAAAAATAAAAGGAAAAGAGAGATGAAGGTAGGATCATGGGATCATAGAATGATGGGTGAGAAAAAGAAAAAGTAAGAGAGAAGTGGGAAAATAAAAAATGTACATGTAAGATATTTTTTGAAAAATATATCTCAGCCGTTGTTTTATAATTTGAATAGATCTAAGCAATTCAAATGTCCTAGTAGGACAAATGTGTGTAGGACAAATTCAAAAATCATCATGCTTTATTATATAGACTAGCGTATGCCCGTACCTGAAGGCACGGTATAAATAATGTTAGGATTAAAATATAATTGTAATCTCAACACTATTTAAATTTATTTTTTAATTTGATAAAATCACAAATTTATTATAAAATTTTGGAGTTCTCACAAATCTCCTCACGAAAATTCATTTTTGCTTATATAATGTATAGCTAGATAGATAGATGTGCCTAGCATATATACAATTTCCACGGGCATACATATAATATTGCTTTTGCTTATATAATTATACGGGCATACATACATTGTATGGAAATATGTATAAAATATATTGAACAAAAAAGAAAAAATTTAAAAAATAAACAAATAGAGAGAAAAATAAAAACAGGAGAAAATAAAAAAAAAAAGAAAAAGAAAAGAGAAAGGAATGTGGGATCGTGGGATCATGGAAGATGGGTGAGAAAAGGAACAAAGTAAAAGAGAGAAGCGGAAAAATAGAAAATATACATCTAGGATATTTTTTGAAAAATATATCTCAGCCGTTATTTTATAATTTGAAGAGATCTGAGTCGTCCAAATGTCCTAGTAAGACAAATGAGTGTAGAAAAAATTCAAAAACCATCATGCTTTATTATATAGATATTGAAGATTCATATGAAGTCTAAATTTATGAAGGCTATCAGGTATTCAATATATTTAAAAATAATAATTAATTGTTCAAATTCATTTAATTTGTGGAATAAAAAATTCATTAATATAATTTTCACTACACACAGTAAAATCTGACTCCTAATTCTGGGATCGCAGACTTTTTCATATAATATGAATAAAAATAAGTGAACAAAAATGAGAAAATATAAAAAATAAACAAGTAGAGAGAAAATAAAAAAAAATAAAAAAAAAAAGAGCGGAAGGTGGGATCATGGGATCATAGAAGGATGGGTGAGAAAAAGAAAAAGTAAGAGAGAGAATCGAGAAAATAGAAAATGTACATGTAGGATATTTTTCAAAAAATATATTTCAGTCATTGTTTTATAATTTTAATAGATTTGAGCCGTCCAAATGTCCTAATAGGACAAATATGTGTAGAACAAATTCAAAAACCATCCTACTTTATTATATAGATGTTGAAGATTTAAATGAGGTCTAAATTTACAAAGTCTATCAGGTATTCAATATATTTAAAAATAATAATTAATTGTTCAAATTCATTTAATTTGTGAACTTAAAAATTCATTAATATAATCTCCACAACAAACAGTAAAATCTGGCTCTTAATTCTGGGATTGTAGACTTTTCTATATAATAAGAATAAAAATAAGTGAACAAAAATGAGAAAAAAAAAACAAATAGAGAGAAAAATAAAATGGTAAAAAATAAAAAAAAATAAAAGGAAAAAAGAGATGAAGGTAGGATCATGGGATCATAAAATGATGGGTGAGAAAAAGAAAAAGTAAGAGAGAGAAACGGGAAAATAGAAAATGTACATGTAGAATATTTTTTGAAAAATATATCTCAGCCGTTGTTTTATAATTTGAATAAATCTGAATCGTCAACATGTCCTAGTAGGACAAATATGTGTAGGACAAATTCAAAAACATCATGTTTTATTATATAGATGTTGAAAATTCAAATGAGGTCTAAATTTATGAAATCTATCAGGTATTCAATATATTTAAAAATAATAATTAATTGTTCAAATTCATTTAATTTGTGGACTAAAAAATTCATTAATATAATCTCCACAACAAACAATAAAATCTGGCTCATAATTCTGGGATCGCAGAATTTTCCATATAATATGAATAAAAATAAGTGAACAAAAATGAGAAAATAAAAAAAGATAAACAAATAGAGAGAAAAATAAAAATGGGAGAAAATAAAAAAAATAAAAGGAAAATAGAGATAAAGATGAGATCATGTGATCATAGAATGATAGGTGAGAAAAAGAAAAAGTAAGAGAGAGAATCAGAAAAATAGAAAATGTACATGTAGGATATTTTTTGAAAAATATATCTCAGCCGTTGTTTTATAATTTGAATAGATCTAAGTCGTCCAAATGTCCTAGTAGGACAAATGTGTGTAGGACAAATTCAAAAATCATCCTGCTTTATTATATAGATTTTAATTTGGTCCCTAATTTTAAATTGTACCAATTTGATCTCCAATATGTAAACTGTAACAACCCTCACTTTGAATCAGTCTTGCTTGCATGTATTTTGTATGACCTTGAATTGTCAAGTTTGTAATCTTGATACTTGCCTTGTTTTGCTTTGTTTTATTGTAAGTTCTTTGGAATTGTTTTGTTTGGAGCGTGGCAGTCGGCTCGGCATAGTTTGCCTTTGAGCCTTTGCGTTTTGGCGATTTGGAACCTCGGCCGACCTCCATCTTCACCCCGGCATGTTTGCCGAGATGTTACCTTTTGGGCGAAGTGTGTATCGCCGAGGCCGTGATGTTTTGTGCTTGTAATCTTTGTCCTTGGCAGTATGGCCTAGGCCGAGATGTGGTACACACCCAGCCAAGGTGTGGCACGGCTTAGTCAAGTGTCGCCCTCCCTAACCTTTGTCTTTGTTGACTGTTGTCAAGTCTTGTCTTTGGCGAGGTCATTCTAACTGCGTGCTTAGCCGCCAAGCGTGTTGTGTACGCTTTGTCGAGACTTGTCTTGTCTAGCGCCACCTTTCTAATCGCACCAATCCGGTGATGCCACGTGTCCGAGCCGAAGGCTATGACAAAGCAGTGCCTATAATACATCATTGTGTAACTTTTGATTAGGATTTGGTCTCAAATCTTTGTCTTGTTTAGAGAGAGAAGCTCTAGAACTTGGAGTTAGAATTTTAGTGTGAGAGTTGAGCTCGAGCTTGATCGTGGAAGATCGAACCGTTGGATTTCAGTTTTGAGGTTAGATTCTTGTTCTACATCGATTGTTCTTATTGATCATCTAGATGCATTGCATGATTGGATCTGTTTTGCATGTCATGGGTTGATTTGAACTTGGTTTTGAAAGAAAAATGTTGTTCTTGTGTTCTTAAAGGAGAACCTTGTTTTGATCCGAAAGTTTGGAACAAGAATCATGTTTTGTGTTTGTTCTTGCATAATTTTCTCGAATGAGTACCCTAGTCCACGTTTTTTGAACTCTTAGCTTGAAAACCCCAGATTTCGTATATGTGAGTTGGATTTCAGCATGCATGATCTTGTTCTTCGTGTCCTTTGAAAGGAAACTCAGGTTTTCCTAACTTTGCCTTGTCTTGGCTTTCGAGTCCACACCTCGGCGCGGAGGTGTAGGGCCTCCGCTAGACTGGATGGTACCAGTGCACTTCCTGTGATGGGAAATAATGTTTTGATTCCTTGCATGTATGTGAAGCTCGTTTTGAGAGTATGGTTTGCTATGTGATTGTAGGACTTTGATCTTTGCTTGAGCCTACACCTGAAGACCGAGGTGAGTGGTGCTTTTAATAAAGCTATGTTATAAAGCTTTTGATAAATCTTGCTTGTTTCGCTTTGGTAAAAGTAATTGCTAAGCATGAATGATTAGCCTATTTTGATGTTTTGTATATGAGCTTGTTTTGATGGTATTCTTGAAAGTCCCTGTCTTTGGAGGACTCTAAACTTTAGCAAAGACTAGATGAAAAGGTAAGTATGAACTTCGTCTTGATGATGTCCTTGTAATGAGTTGAGCTTTGTTTTGGTTTCTTTGGAAAGTCCCTTGTCTTTGGAGGACTCTAAACTTTCAGAGACATCTTGTTAAAAGGATACGGTCCTTTCTTTGGAAAGTCCCTTGTCTTTGGAGGACTCTAAACTTTCGAGACATCTTGTTAAAGGATACGGTCCTTTCTTTGGAAAGTCCCTTGTCTTTGGAGGACTCTAAACTTTCGCAAAGACATCTTGTTAAAAGGATACGGTCCTTTCTTTGGAAAGTCCCTTGTCTTTGGAGGACTCTAAACTTTTATGAGACATCTTGTTAAAAAGGATACGGTCCTATCTTGCTAAGATAAATGTTAAAGCGGACTCTGGGCCTAAGTAACACAAGTCCCTTGTGCTAGAGGACTTTAAACTTTTGTAGCACCACTTGGTGAAAAAGGGTCGGGCCTAAGTCATATAAGCTTGATATGTTTTGTCTTGAAGATTACCTCGGCTACTACTTGTGCTATCTCGGCAAATGTTTTGACTTGTAAGACTTGTTGGATGAATACGGTTCATCACTTGATTCGATACAACTTGATTTGTCTTGTTTTGGAAGGAACCTCGGCTACTACTTGTTTAATCTTTGTATTGCTTTTGTCAGTAGGATTTGTGAGATGAATACGGTTCATCTCTTGTTCGCATGCAGACTTGATATTCTTCTTGGCGGGAACCTCGGCTATTGTTTGAATGGTTTTGATATGCTTTGTTTTGGCGGACTCTGCTATTATTCATGCAAACCTTTATTTCTAGTACCATTCATCGAGTTTCCAAGCTCACCCCTCTCTATATATATGTAGGTGATGAAGCGGGGCGTGGCGGCGCCTAGAAGTATTTGTACAAACTTGTTTTGGGATTTTTGTTATGCCGACTTGACTTGCTTACATCGGCTGTTTTGTGATTACCTCGGCATATGTGTTACTTCGGCAGATTCTTGAAAATCATGCTTCTTTGCTCGTAACATTGTATTTGTATATAATTTGAGAAGCCTTTTGATCAGATGTAACTTGTATTTGTTTTGTTATCTGCCGAGGTGCGCTTACATTATGTATGCATTTACATTTGATCTATGCCTGACTCTCAAGGACCATTTGTATTTAGTTTATTCGCTCGCATATGTGAGCCCCTATGATTACTCGATGTGTGTGAAATTTTGTGGCCTTTGGTAATTACGGACATCTGGCCATCTCGCACCCAAACCTACTAGGGCAGGTTGGGTCGTGACAGTGGTATCGAGCACAAGTTCCTCATAGTACGTTGATTCACACTCGAGTCCTAAAGAGCATAGGATTCCATTTAGAAAGATGCTAGGGTTGCATCATATTGCTTGCTATTTGAACAAGGTGTGCATTGTCTTGACTTGCTTAATTGTTACTTGCTCATGGAGTTATTTGTTTACTTGCTTTAAAGTCACACTTTGTATACTCATAGTATCATGAGGAGAGGTAGACCTCCACTTGCCCGAGATCACCAAGACAGATTGGACAGAATGGAAAGATTAATGGAAGGATTGACCCGTGAGTTAAGGCAAATAAGACAAGAAGACGCTAGTACTACATCGACCCAGCCGAAAGCGCATTTAATGGTCAAATGTAGTCCCTCCTCCACCTCCCCAAAGGCCACAAGTCGCCCACGGCCAAATTTTATATGGAGATGGCACAATAGCTTTGATCAGGAGTTCAAGAAGATGAGACCACCAAGGTTTTCCTGAGGTATTGAGCCAATGAAGGCCGAGGCATGGGTTTTGGAAATGGAGAACTGTTTGAGATTTTCCCAAAGACCGATGTTCGTAAGGTGACTTTAGTCGCATTCACCACGACGATGCTCGGAGATGGTGGATGATGACCAGAGAAACTAACCCCGGTTTAACTCCGCAAGGTTTTTGGAACTATTTTACAAGAAGCATTTTCCCTCGCCGTTGAATCGCAAGGCTACCGAATTTCGGACTTTGACGAAGGCGATGAACAAAGGGCGAATATGATCGCGCTTTTGAATTGGTAAGGTTTGTACCTCACATGATCAATGATGAATACATGAAGGCTAGGAAGTTTGAAAGTGGGCCATGACCGATTCAAGACCGGGTTAGCTCGCCGATATGCCGACCTATGCCGGCATCTTGAACAAAGCCGTTTTGGCGAAACCAACTTGAACAGAACCGTAACTCTGGAGAGAATCACGGAAGAGACAGAACCATGACAATCACCGAACACGCTTGAACACCAATAAGAAGATGAACAAGGGCAAGGTTGGTCCGGCAAGCGTGAAGGCAATACTAAGCCGACATGTTCAGATTGTGGAAGCAACATTTTGGGGTTTGTCGTCGGACATCCGGTGCTTGCTATGAATGTGGAGAAGTGGGTCATTTTGTGAGAGATTGTCCTAAGACAAAGGCAAACCAAAGAAGAAAGGTGAGAATACCTCGTGCACGGTTCAAAAGAATAATGCCGAAAGGATGATGAGGCAGGCGAGTATTTGCACTAGTGCGGGATACTCGTAATCCGAGGCAAAGGGTGTCGTATACTTCTAATTTGCTCCCAAATGCTTATGTGTTAGTTGATTCTGACTCTACGACTCGCTTGTTTCTACTAAGTTTGCCGAGAAGATTAATAGGAAATTAGAATCTCTTGATTATGTGCTATCTGTGTTCATCTGGCCCGGGAGATCCATGATTGTTGCATCCATTTATAGAGCATGTGTTGTCGCTATTGAGCATGTTGAACTGCTAGTTGATTTAATGCCCTTGAATATAGATCAATTCGATGTTATATTGGGAATGGATTGGTTAGTAGCAAACCACGCACTCATTGATTGTGTTTGAAGAGTGTCACATTGAAACCCCAAACCTAGCGGTTATTTTTCAGTAAAGGAGTAATTCACCTTATTTAATCTCATCCATGAAGGCACCTGTAAGTTGATCCAAAAAGGTCATAAGGGTTATTTGTGTAGTATATTGAAAGATCGGGATGGAAATGTTAGTTTAGCCGACATCCCAGCTTGTTCATGAGTTCGCCGACGTCTTTCCTAATGATTTACTGGCCATTTGGTCGATAGAGAAATAGAGTTCTTCGTTGATGTTATATCGAACAAATGATCTCCAAACACCATATAGAATGGCTGACGAACTTAGAGAATTGAAACTACAATTGCAAGAGTTGTTGGACAAGGGATTTATTAGGCGAGCACATCACCATGGGGAGCACCTGTGTTATTTGTTAAGAAGAAGGATGGCACACTTCCTTTGTATTGATTATAGAGAACTCAATAAGGTCACCATTAAGAATAAGTACCCATTACCTAGGATTGATGATTTACTTGATCGCCATAAGGAGCACGAGTCTTTTCCAAGATTGACCTTAGGTCGGGCTACCATCGCCTTAAGGTTAAGGCAGAGGATGTTGAGAAGACGCCTTTCGGACTAGATATGGCCACTACGAATTTTTAGTGATGCCTTTCGATTGACCAATGCCCTGCTGCATTTATGGATTTAATGAATGAGTCTTCAAGCCCCACTTAGATGAGTTTGTGGTCGTCTTCATCGATGATATATTGATTTATTCCAAGAGTGAAGTTGAACATGAAAACCATCTCGAGAATTTCTTCTTGCAGATATTGAGAGACCGAACTGTATGCTAAATTTAACAAGTGTGAGTTTTGGCTTTCTACTATTTCATTTCTGGGTCATGTAATAAATGAAGAAGGTATTTCAGTTGATCCGAGCAAAATAGAAGCCGTGGTAAATTGGCCGAGGCCACCAATGTGTCCGAGGTTCAAGTTTTACGGGTTTGGCAGTTACTCAGGAAGTTCGTAAAGAATTCTCCAGATTGCAACTCCATTGACACAATTGACTAGGAAGGAGCACCGTATGAATGGATCAAGATCGAGTCACTTTCAGAGCTAAAGACGAGGTTGGTTACAAGACAAGATCGTACTTCCATCGTAATGAGGAGTTTCATGTTTACAAAGTGATGCGTCGCATAAGGGTTTGGGTTGTGTATTAATGCAAGGAGGTAAGGTTATAGCATATGCATCTCGTCAATTGAAGCCACATGAGAAGAACTATCCTACCCATGACTTGGAGCTAGCAAGTGGTATTTGCTTTGAAGATTTGGCGTCATTACTTGTATGGAGCTTCTTGTCGTTTTTACAGATCATCGAGCTTGAAGTATCTATTCACTCGAAGGAATTGAACTTGAGACAAAGAAGATGGCTCGAGTTGTTGAAGGACTACGATATGCGATTCAATATCACCGGAAAGCCAACAACAAGGGCCGACGCCTGAAAGCGAAAATCAGTTGGAAATTTGGCATGCCTAACATTGATTTCGGCAGAACCAACCATTGTTGAAGAAGTAAAGGCAAGACAAATGGAGGATGAATTCTTCAGAAAAGTAGCCGATGAGATTGTTAGACTTCATGGAGTGCCGATGTCAATAGTGTCGGACAGAGATCCTAAATTTGTTTCCAGATTTTGGCAGAGTCTACAGAGAGCCTTTGGAGCCGAACTGAGATTTAGCACAGCTTTTCATCCCCAGACAGATGGGCAAACAGAAAGAACGATTCAGACACTTGAAGATATGCTTAGACTCTGTGTATTGGATTTCCAAGGAAATTGGGGAATGCATTTGCCATTAGTGGAATTCGCTTACAACAACAGTTATCACGCGAGTATTGGTATGGCGCCGTATGAAGCTCTATATGGAAGAAAATGCAGATCGCCGATATGTTGGACCGAAGTTGGAGATAAGGCTCTGCTTGGTCCCGAACTCATTCAAGTAACAACAGAGAAGATTAAACTTATTCAAATAGAGGATTAAAATCGCCAGAGCCGACAAAAAGAGTTATGCCGACCAGAGAAGAAATGAGCTAGAATTCAAGTTGGGGATCACGTATTCCTAAAGGTTTCACCAATGAAAGGAGTTTCCAGATTTGGGAAGAGAGGTAAGTTAGCACCCGTTATATTGGCCCATTTGAAGTCCTTGACAAGGTTAACTCCGCTGCTCTGCACTTGCTTTGCCACCGATTGAGCCAAGTCCATAACGTGTTTCATGTTTCGATGTTAAGGAAGTATATTCGGATCCATTGCATGTGATTAAGCGATTCGAATCGGGTTAATGAGAATTTGGGCTATGAAGAGAAGCCGACGCCTATTGTGGATGAACAAGATAAGCAATTGAGAAACAAGTCGATACCAATGGTAAAGGTGGAATGGAAAGAGCACTATGGCAAGGACGCCACATGGGAAATGGAAGAGGAAATGAGAATTCGACATCCAGAGTTATTCTTGGACCAAGGTATAGTAAGTTTGGGGTCCAAACTTCCTCAAGGGGGGGAGGATGTACCAACCCTCACTTTGAATCAGTCTTGCTTGCATGTATTTTGTATGACCTTGAATTGTCAAGTTTGTAATCTTGATACTTGCCTTGTTTTGCTTTGTTTTATTGTAAGTTGCTGGAATTCGTGTTTTGTTTGGAGCGTAGCGAGGTCACCAAAGATAGTTTGCCTTTTGAGCCTTTGAGCGCTTTTGGAACCTCACCGACCTCCATCTTCACCCCGCATGTTTGCCGAGATGTTACCTTTTGGGTCAAGTGTGTATCGCCGAGGTCGTGATGTTTTGTGCTTGTAATCTTTGTCCTTGGCGGTATGGCCTAGGCCGAGATGTGGTACACCTGTGCCAAGGTGTGGCACACTTAGTCAAGTGTCGCCCTCCCTAACCTTTGTCTTTGTTGACTGTTGTCAAGTCTTGTCTTTGGCCGAGGTCATTTCTAGCTCAAGGCTTAGCCGCCAAGCGTGTTGTGTACGCTTTGTCGAGACTTGTCTTGTCTAGCGATCACCTTTCTAATCGCACCAATCCTGATGCCACGTGTCCGAGCCGAAGGCTATGACAAACAGGCCTATAATACATCATTGTGTAACTTTTGATTAGGATTTGGTCTCAAATCTTTGTCTTGTTTAGAGAGAGAAGCTCTAGAACTTGGAGTTAGAATTTTAGTGTGAGAGTTGAGCTCCGAGCTTGATCGTGGAAGATCGAACCGTTGGATTTCGCTTTGAGGTTAGATTCTTGTTCTACATCGATTGTTCTTATTGATCATCTAGATGCATTGCATGATTGGATCTGTTTTGCATGTCATGCATTGATTTGAACTTGGTTTTGAAAGAGAAAATGTTGTTCTTGTGTTCTTAAAGGAGAACCTTGTTTTGATCCCAAAGTTTGGAACAAGAATCATATTTTGTGTTTGTTCTTGCATAATTTTCTCGAATGAGTACCCTAGTCCACGTTTTGAACTCTTAGCTTGAAAACCCCAGATTTCAGATATGTGAGTTGGATTTCAGATGCATGATCTTGTTCTTCGTGTCCTTTGAAAGGAAACTCGTGTTTTCCTAACTTTGCCTTGTCTTGGCTTCGAGTCCACACTCGGCGGGGAGGTGTAGGACCTCGGCTAGACCTCGATGGTACCAGTGCACTTCCCTGTGATGGGAAATAATGTTTTGATTCCTTGCATGTATGTGAAGCCTGCTTTGAGAGTATGGTTTGCTATGTGATTGTAGGACTTTGATCTTTGCTTGAGCCTACACACGAAGACCGAGGTGAGTGGTGCTTTTAATAAAGCTATGTTATAAAGCTTTTGATAAATCTTGCTTGTTTCGCTTTTGGTAAAAGTAATTGCTAAGCATGAATGATTAGCCTATTTTGATGTTTTGTATATGAGCTTGTTTTGATGGTATTCTTGAAAGTCCCTCGTCCGGAGGACTCTAAACTTTAGCAAAGACTAGATGAAAAGGTAAGTATGAACTTCGTCTTGATGATGTCCTTGTAATGAGTTGAGCTTTGTTTGGTTTCTTTGGAAAGTCCCTTGTCTTTGGAGGACTCTAAACTTTCGCAAGACATCTTGTTAAAAAGGATACTCCTTTCTTTGGAAAGTCCCTTGTCTTTGGAGGACTCTAAACTTTCAGAGACATCTTGTTAAAAGGATGTCCTTTCTTTGGAAAGTCCCTTGTCTTTGGAGGACTCTAAACTTTCGCGAGACATCTTGTTAAAAAGGATACGGTCCTTTCTTTGGAAAGTCCCTTGTCTTTGGAGGACTCTAAACTTTCGCGGACATCTTGTTAAAGGATACGGTCCTTTCTTTGGAAAGTCCCTTGTGCCGAGGACTCTAAACTTTCGCAGTACATCTTGTTAAAAAGGATACGGTCCTATCTTGCTAAGATAAATGTTAAAGCGGGCTACGGGCCTAAGTAACACAAGTCCCTTGTGCTAGAGGACTTTAAACTTTTGTAGCACCACTTCGGTGAAAAAGGGCTGCGGGCCTAAGTCATATAAGCTTGATATGTTTTGTCTTGAAGATTACCTCGGCTACTACTTGTGCTATCTCGGCAAATGTTTTGACTTGTAAGACTTGTTGGATGAATACGGTTCATCACTTGATTCGATACAACTTGATTTGTCTTGTTTTGGAAGGAACCTCGGCTACTACTTGTTTAATCTTTGTATTGCTTTGTCTGGTAGGATTTGACAGATGAATACGGTTCATCTCTTGTTCGATGCCTTGATATTCTTCGGCTAGGGAACCTCGGCTATTGTTTGAATGGTTTTGATATGCTTTGTTTTGGCGGACTCGGCTATTATTCATGCAAACCTTTATTTCTAGTACCATTCATCGAGTTTCCAAGCTCACCCTCTCTATATATATGTAGGTGATGGCGGGGACGTGGCGGACGCCTAGAAGTATTTGTCTGACTTGTTTTGGGATTTTTGTTATGCCGACTTGACTTGCTTACATCTATTTTTTGTGATTACCTCGGCATATGTGTTACTTGGCGATTCTTGAAAATCATGCTTCTTTGCTCAGAATCATTTGTATTTGTATATGTCGGTGAGAAGCCTTTTGATCGTGATGTAACTTGTATTTGTTTTGTTATCTGCCGAGGTGCGATTACATTATGTATGCATTTACATTTGATCTATGCCTGACTCTCAAGGACCATTTGTATTTAGTTTATTCGCCGCATATGTGAGCCCTATGATTACTCGATGTGTGTGAAATTTTGTAAGCGCCTTTGGTAATTACGGACATCGGCCATCTCGCACCCAAATACTAGGGCGTGTCAGTCGTGACATAAACCATATTGACATAACATAATTAAATATTGAGGACCAAATTAAAATATTACGCAAATTATAGCAGTGGTCCCTGTAATTTACCTTTTTTTTTTTATTTCAGTCAACGTTTTAATTTGCTCAATTTTGCCCCTTAATTTTACGGATTGTGTCATATTAGTCCAATAAATAACGGCGGCTAAGTTTGATGGACGGATAATGATATGATGTTTCAATTTGGTCTCTGTTATTTACAGGATGTGTCAATTTGGTCCCTATTGTTTTGACTTTCCTATAAACTACAGGAACCAAATTAACACATCCTATAAACTACAGGGACCAAATTGAAACATCATTTGATTTTCTGTTCATCAAACTTAGCCGTTGTTATTTATTGGACTAATATGACATAATCCGTAAAATTAAGGGACAAAATTGATCAAATTAAAACAACGGGGACTAAAATGAAAAAACAGATAAATTACAGAGATCATTTACATAATTTATCCTAAAATATTTTAATACATTGGAACTAAACCCTCATATATATGATTTAATTTTGATATTTAAATAATTACAACGTTACTTTATTTATTTCTTATATATAAATATATATATATATATTTCTAAACTCGTAATCGATGCACTAATAAATCCCAAATTTATATCTTGTAACCCATTTGATCCTATGAATTTTCTTATGAACCATTAGGTCCTATTCCAATGTTAATGACCATTGAACATCATCGACATCAACTACAACTTCAACCTCATCAAACATCATCAGATCTCATACACTCCAATTCACAGATCTCATAGTTGATGTTGCTCCATTACCTACCATTGAACAACATCATCAACATCCAAATCAATCTCTCTCAATTTTGAAACCCTAGTTTTCTTTCTCTAGACTCTCTAATGGCACCCAAAGCAGCAGCAGAGAAGAAGCCTGTAGAGAAGAAGCCAGCAGAGGAGAAGAAGTCCACGGTGGCGGAGAAGGCTCCGGCGGAGAAGAAGCCGAAGGCCAGGAAGAAGCTGCCATGATCGACATCGGATTGTGGGTGTTCGAATATCAGATTCATGGTCGATGAAATCAGAAGAACATCAGATTCATGGTCAAACATCAGATTCATGATTGAACATCAAATTCATGGTCGAACATCAGATTTATGGTCGAACATGAAACGGATTTTGAGTTTTTGATGATCTCTATCAGATTCATCAGATTCAAACATCAAACATCAGATTTATTAATCTATATATATATATATATGTTGATTTCACATTGAGAACATCGGATCGGAGAGAAAAATGGTGAAGAACAATTATTTGGCAATGAGGATGACGGGTTCAACAACTTCAACGGAGTTGATAAGTTCTGATCTGCAAGATCTGGGGAACGAAGCAAAGAAGTTCGCAAGTCATGCCATCATGCTCACTTCTGGCCTCGGTCTGGGCTCTGTTCTTGTTCAATGGATAGCTTCAATCGCTGCTATGTAAACATCTTCTCTCTGTCTCTCTCAGGAAAGTTACAAAATGATACAGGTTAGATATTTACACTGATGTTGGTAATGTTGGGGCCTAATCGTACAACACATTTTATGGTTAAAAAGAGAGAAGGTCATCGCCATGTAGAGGGTGGATTCAGTGCTGCTGGAAAGGATTCATCACAGTTGGGGATGGTGGAATGATGTTGTTTTGATGATGATATTGTGATGTAAAAAAAGGACTAAATGGTGCATAAGAAAACTTTAAGGACTAAATGGTTCAACTTTTCAGAAAATAGGATTTATGGGTAAATTTTCTTTAGATGAAACTAACTAGGCAGTGATAAATTAATAAACAATTAAACGTTTTATTTCAATACACACGTTAAAATATGACTTTATTTATTTCTTAGGTATATAAATTTTTTTCTTCACTCATAATCAATTGGATGAATTTAACTAGGCGTGATAAATTAATAAAAAAATGTGGGGTAAAAAATCAGGGGCACCTAAAAAATATAAATTTAAGCCTCACTTTGCCTACCCAATATCTTATTAACTTTGTAGGAAAGATAAAAATTAAAAAAAAATATGTCAAGAAATTTATCTCGAATTATGATGTATAATCCAGATTCAATTCTTATATATTAATAAGACTCACACATTGGTGCTATTTGATAAAATTGAAAACTAAAAATTAAAAATTAAGTATTAAAACTAAATGCCGAATTTATTAAGTTAAAAAATTATTTAATAAAAATTTAAGTGCTAAGCTAAAAATAATTTATTTGATATGTATAAAATTAAATTTGAAATTTATTATTTTTAAATTATATATTTTAATTTCTATATTGTGATGATGGTGGTAATGGTGGTGATGGTAGTGGTAGCAATGGTGGCGGCAGTAGCATGGTGATGGTGGTAGTAGTAGTGGTAGCGGTAGTGATTGTCGTGGTGGTGGTGATGGTGGCATCATGGTGGTTGTGGTGGTATGATGGTGGTGTTTATAATAGTATACATTGATACTTATACTTAATATTTATAAATTCAGTCAGAATATGACTTAAATTTTTTTTTTAAGTTTTAGCTTACATGTTAAAAGACAGTTAAATTTTTAAGTAATATCAATTGTGGTTATTAAACAGGCTTAGTTGATTAAAACTTAATACATTTAATTTTAAGTGCCGAATCATGTTATCAAACACCCCTTTGAATAAATCTCAACAACATAATATTTATTGTAATTATTTTTCTAAGTAAAAATTTTGAATTTCTAACATTACTATAAACCTTATGATTTTGTCTTTTATATTTATATTTTGAAATAAAAATTATTAAATGAGACAAAAACATGATGAGCCTTCGTCAATAATAAGAGGCCAATAATGATAGAGACTTCCACAAAACACAATCCTCAAAATGATCTAAACCATTCATGTCACAGTTAGACACAACCTTTAAAAAAAATTCAAACACATCAATAATTAATATACCAGTAGAGATCGTAGGAATCCTCCATTATGGGAGTACCAAACATTTTCCGTAAGAGGCCATATATGCCTAGAGGAGACACATAGGATACCTATACCCACTAAATAATTACTCTTTTAAAACAATATATCTAATTGTTCATTATTAAAGTTGTTAAGAATTAAATTACATAAAAATATTAAGAATTCACACATTAACATAATAAAACATACTTGAATACACAAATAATAAGAATATGAGAAAATTAAAAAAAAATTGATGAACGTTACATGTATTTTGTAATTTAATTTTATAATAAATTTATAGAAAAAAACCAAAAATAACAGTTAATATAAGGAAAAATTGGTCTAAGATCCCTGCCCAACTTTTGATAGGAAGAGAGGTCCACAATAATATAAAATACCTAATTTATCATTCTTTATAATATAAGTTTGTTTGGATTTTGGCAAACTGAATATTCTATTGCTGTTTTGTAGAAGATTTCATGGGGATGGACTTGACGGTGGAGATTTCGTAGGGATTTTGCAAGTGTTGCAGGAATGAGCTTGATGAGCTTGTCGAAGAAAAGAGAGTGCTCGCGAATCAAAGCCTTCAGATCCGCGGCGGCGGTAGACGGAGGTTCTGCGGACTTTTGCTTCTTCTTCTTCTTCTTCATCTAATATGTGAGAGAGAGAGAGAGAGAGAGAGAGAGAGAGAGAACAGCAGCAGCAGCAGCAGCAGCAACAACAACAACAGTGTTTGGGTGCTAGGGTTTTTGGTTTGATTGCTTTGCTATTTTGCTTCATGTTAAAACTTTGGATAAATTACAAAAACACCCTGAAATTTATTTAAAATACAAATCATTTCTTTTGAAAGAATACAAATACGACCTTGTTAAAAAAATTTATTTAACAGAATTAACTAAAAAAATAAAATTCATAATTGCACTCCTATATAATAAAATTACATAAATTATTAATTGAAGTATATTTCTAACATCATTAAAAATTGTTAATTGACTTCATGATTTATTAATAAAAAAGGCAATTTGTTATGAAATTAGAAACCTCAAGAGGTGACATGTAATTTCTAGAACCACAGGAGATGATTCGTATTTGGATGCGACGCTGGCACCGACGCTGGCAACGCCATCTATCAGTCTCATCGCCTCCTCCAACCTCCTTCTTTCTCCAACTCCCTTCTCTCGCTGTCTTTCTCATTTTCTTTCGTAGTACCGCAATCCACCGCAAGACGATTGAGAGAAAGTGATCGTACAATAATGTCATTGCATCTCGACGACCTCCCTCATTTCCATCACACGAGCACCGCTGCTATGATAACTCAACCTATAATAAACTTAATGACGCATGTGATAATGTGTTTGATATGAATTTGTATGTTTAATTATGTGAGTTCTTATGTGATTATAAATTTATATCTATTGGGTGTAGAAAATATGTTACAATTGGGACCTTGAGTTGAAAATTTATAGCCTTAGAGACACCAGAAACCAAAACCGATTTCATATCTGTGTTTAGTATGATTTTTAGAACCCACGGCGAAATTTGGCAAAATTACGATTCGTAATGAATTAAATGAGCTTAATTAGCAAAAACCTTAGATTAAGCCAACCACATCATATATATGATTTTATGTTTAATTAATTAAGGAGATTTTGATTCTAATTGGTTGTCACTCTAATGTAATTTGGGATTTATGAGAATTCTGGAATCTGATTCGTATTTGATTTTAATAATGATTTATTTTGGAATTAGAAATTAAGGGTCCCAATAGCTCAAGGAAGTGAAATTAATAAATTAAATCAATTGAATTTTAAATACGGACCCATTTGGGAGTTTAATTAATATTTGGTTCAGTTTAGTAAAATCAAGATTTGATTAATTTGGTCCAAATTGGAGTTAATTAAGTTATAAGGTTTGAGAAATTATGATTATTATGGATTAAATCTATTTATGAGGTATCCAATTTGAATATATAATTTATTGATGGGAATTTTGAGTCTGATCAGAAATTGAAGGCATAAATGATTTGAGAAAGTAAAATTGATAATGGAAATAAGTTTAATTTGATATTTGGAGGCTTTTGAGAGTTTGATTAAAAATCTGATTCAGAACGACAAAATTAAATATAATTAATTGAGCTATAACGAGAGTCAAATTAGGCTAATTAAATTATGTGAGATGTGTAATTAGTTGTGATTAATTAAATTAAATTCTATTCAATTGTTAATTATAATTGATTAGGACTAAGTGATGATTAAGTTAAATTAATGTGTAATTGGTGTGCCGAACAAATCCTAATCAATTAAATTGATGTGCAATTAGTAAATTAAGTTAATTTTAATTAATTATATGTGAGAAGAGAGAATGTACTCAATTGAATTGTTGTATTAGGTGTATGTATACACGTGTATATGGGATAAAACGAAAAGAATGTAGGGATTCAAAACAAAGAGTTAAAGAGAGGGAGGGTGGAGCCGTACGGGAGAAAGAACAAGAAGAAAAGGGTTTTGTGGGATATTAAAATTCAAGTTAAAAATTGGAAAAAAAATCATCTTAAGGTAAGAAATTTCATCTTCTTTCTAGTGTTATTTAAATAATCTAAACATAAATTGATTCATGATGGATTTTGAGAGGATTAAAAATGAAGATTTGTGGATCAATTATATAAATGGATAGAAATTAGATTTTGCATGTAAAAACAAGTCAGGTCGAAGAATATGAGTTTTGATTCTTTAAATTTGTTAAGTTTGAGTTTAATTTTGAGAATTATTATTGAATTGTGTTATATAAATTACATGCAACAATGATGTATTGAAGATTTGACCCATGCAATGGAGTTGGGTTCAAATTTATGAAAATTAATTTAGAAATTAATTATTTGGGGTTTGATTTTGGAATATCATGCATGAATTGAGTTTAATTTCTACATGCATGGACAAATCCTACAAGTCTTGATACTCTAATTGTACATGCATCATAGCTTTCCTAGAATTAATTTCATGTTTTGATGAAATAAGAACTAAGTTTTGGAAAATTATGAGTTTATGATCAAATGAGTTCAGTTTTTAAATTAAAAGAGTTTTGATGTAAATGATTTAAAATTGATCATATCTTTTTGATTAATTAAGAGTTTATGTGGTTTAGACAAGCCATGTATGAACCCAAGTTTTGAGATTATATTTTGAAAGTTCAATTAATGTTTTAGAATTTGTGGGTTTGAAATAAGGCTTGATGTGAAAAATATGGATTAAATTAAAATTTGAGAATAAAAAATTAGTTTGATTTTGAATTAAATTTCATACATACAAATATTTTTCAAAGGGCTTTATAGCTTCAATATACGTTTATGTGAAAATGTAGAATTTGTGTGCATGAGTTATGAAGTTTAAGGAAATGAATTTGAAATAATTTGGGCTTGTATGATGAATCCATGGAGATTTGAGCTTCAAATATTGTAGAATTGGCATTATATCATGTTAGAAGTTGTATGGTTGATATATATATAAGACAAAACTTGTAAGTTGTATCATTTAAAGTTATGTTTTGAAGCACAAACAACATTTTAGAAAACCCATAAATCGACTTCATCGCTCGAGCGGAGAAGTTGCCGTTTGAGCGTAAAATGCAAGCAACCAGTATTTTTGCAGACCAAGGGGTCCGCTTGAGCGACCAATGTTGCGCTTAGGCGAGGAACCCTGTTTCAAAAAAGTTTGAAAAGCTGTTTCATGTCCCGATTTCCATTCTCTTTTATTTCCAAGCACTCCTAGGCATACATTGAACATTATAAATAAATTTAAGGAGTAGAAAAGAAGCCTAAGAGAATTAAACAAGTTAAGAACGGAATAAATTGTATTGTGACCCGATTTCTATGTGTATTATGAATTGTGTAAGGTCAACTACAAGGGCGAACCAGGCATCTGAACATTGTGAGTAATACTTTAGTAAAGGTATGTTCATATATGCTATTTGTAAATACTAATTATGTGTAAGTTTTCTGGATTTGTGAATTCAAATTATGAATGAGCATTCTATTAAATACGATTGTGCAAGACTCTGTAATGAAATTGAATAGTATGAAATTATTTGATTACATGGACCAAAGGTCGTTCTGAGTTAATATGAAATGGGCCTAAAGGCCATTCTGTATATTTGATTACATGGACCAAAGGTCGTTCTGAATAAATATGAAATGGGCCTAAAGGTCGTTCTGTATATTTAACAAAGGATATATTTGATAAGAAATGGGCCAAAGGCTGTATAATATGTGTATCAAGGACACGAAATGGGCTAAGGCCGTCTTAATACGAATGCGATCATGATCACGAGTATAAATATGCGCATAGATATGGATGTGGAAATGATGGACCTGAGGTCGTTCAGTATAAATATGCGCATAGATATGGACCTGAGGTCGTTCAGTATAAATATGCGCATAGATATGAATATGGAAATGATGGACCTGAGATCGTTCAGTATAAATATGGGCATAGATGTGAATATGGAAATGATGGACCTGAGGTCGTTCTATACTATAATTGGGCCTGAGGTTGTTCTGTAATATCATTGGACAAGTATTTTGGACCCGAGGTCGTTTTGTATGAATGAGTATTTTGGACCCGAGGTCATTCTGTATGAATGAGAACTTGGACCCGAGGTCGTTTTGCCCTTCTGATACACCTTGAACATGATGGATTGAACTTGAAGTCGTTTTGATTTGGATTTACATGTATTATGTATAAATATGAATTACTTAATTAAGAATCTCATTCATATAACCTCTTTACTTTGATATTATTCACCGGACGTTGGCTTACTCTTTATTTATATAAATGTAGGTGTAGGTGAGCAACTGGAGGATCAACATTAGAGTTTGCCCAGGAGTCCGCCTCTTTGTCAAGCCACCCAAGAGTGCCTCTATGTAGAGGCTTTGTTCTCTTTTGTTTTGTCAAGCTTGGGATAATCTTTGTACTTGGTTAGAAGTCCTTCACGTAGTGTGTGAGATATGATACAAAATATGTCTTCGTACATGTGTATATGAAAGTGTGTTAAGAATGTTTTAATTACTACAGTTGATCGTGTACGAACAACTCGATGGACATCATCATTTTTGTTTTGCTTTCACTTCAGGCCCCGATAAAATTAAATATTTTGAAATTTTGTCTTTGAGGCCGTAGGTAATCTACATATTACTGGCCGGTTATGACGCTAAACCTATAGGGGCGAGTTTGGGTCGTGACAGCTACAGTCCAACGACTTACCTCCCTTTTCTCTTCTTCATTCGCTCTTTTTCTCTCTTTGTGTGTGTGTTTTGCAGCCGATCTCGAAACCCTCACCCTAGATCTAGGGTTTTCAAAGAGCGGTTCATGAGCTGGCAGTGATGGTGGGAGATGATGGCAGTGGCGGTGGGTTGCGAGGAGAATAAGAAAAAGAAGAAAAATGAATAAAATGGGGAGCAGCGGTGGGTCTAAATCTAGGTTGAAGGAGTGTTGCGATGAGAAGGTGAGAAAGAAAGAGGGGTAGCGGCGGCCGGTGCCAACGATGGTTAGGGTTAAGTTAGGGTTTGGAATAAAGAGTTGAAGAAGATAAGGGTAATTTAGGATTTTTTGAAAATTAATGGTGTGAAGTGAGAAGAAATTAAAGAATTGAAAATATGTGTGGTGTGTACTGAGAAAATAGTGTGTGCTATAGAGGTGAGCAGCGGATATTCTGATTCACCAAAACCGACCAAACTGATACAATCCGCCGCATTTTGAATGGATGCATAATGACGAGCGGACGGTTGTAGATTGATTTTTTCCAATTTACCTAATTTTGGACAAATAGCGGATTTGAGGTTCTGTCACGACCCAAATCCGCCCCTTTAGGTTTAGCGTCATAACCGGCCAATAATCCTGGGATTATCGAAGGCCCCTGACCTGAAAATCATGTAAATAGAAAGGCTACGGAAACAAATATAGAACATACATAGTCCATTGAGCTGTGTAGACATATATGAGACAGAAATTTCAAAACTTTATACACATATACGTGACGTCATAAGTACAGTAGTCGCACGTCACATTCATTACAGATATAGCCAAAATGGGGACTTAGCCCATTATACAGATAAACAAAAAACTTGTTCATATACCAGAAAGAAAACAAAGTCTTATACGCTCACAAAATAGGACCATATGACATTCAGAACCTCCTCGGGAGGCACAAAGGTTGGCTGACGAACTGAGACTCTAGGTCATCAACTCTGAGCCTGGTTATGCGCTTGGTTACGCGCCTGGTCACCTACATACATAATATAAATAGAGTGAGCGGAAGTCCAGTGAATAATAACAGAGTTAAGGGGTTTAATAAATGATGTCCCATAACAGATTCAAAAAATAGACTTCATATCAGAAACAGATTCATATTCATATTCCTATTCTTAGTCAAATCATATATAGAAATTAGAGTTCATACTTAACCAACCATACATGGTACATCCATTAGCGCTGACAGGTCAAATACAGACCATAAAGGGTCATGCTTGCCAGTTCCATTAAGAAACCTCTGGTACCAGGAACAGATAACATGCTTAAGCCACGATATTGTTATCCCCGGGCAAAGGCCATGAGACCACAGTATTATTACCCCTGGGCAAGGGCCATGAGACCATAGTATTATTACCCCCGAGCCAGGGCCTTGTGCTAAGGATGCCACGAATACTTTTCAGAAACTTGGACAATCATTCATTGTACAGAATATAGCATTTCATAAAATAGATCTTAATTCATCATACATAAAATAAAATAAGTTGAAAATAGCTTTACTAAGTTATTACTCACAGATGGCTCCAGAGCAGATAGACAAAGAAGACAAATCAGATATCTTGTGGCGCATGACCTACACAAACATAACAGATGTATCCTTGAAACACACACCCGGATATAACTTAACTCATTCATTTCATTCTTAGTGCGTTTCTAAGTCTTAATCTCTTTATTATGTCTTAATTATAACCTAGGAATGCCTAGGATGCAATGAGAATGCCAAAATATGTTGTTCAATAATTAGGTGAGTTTACTGAAAATAGGGTCCTCACTCAAGCGTAGCTTCCCTTGTTCGAGCGGAGGTTCAAAAATGTGAGTGGTTGCTCGAGCGCAACTTCTTTCGCTCGAGGGGTCTATAAACTCTGCAAAAGTACTGGTTATGTGATTTCTCCGTTCGACAGTCGCTCGAGCATGTGACTGAGATCTTCGCTCAAGCACAACTCTTGTCACTTGAGCGGTCTGTAAAACATATGAACTTCTGGGAGCATGCATTTTACGCTCGAGCCAACTTTTGGTTGCTCGAGCGGAAGTGCAAAACAAAGGGTGGTCACTCGAGCGCAGGATCTATCGCTCGAGTAGAGAAATAGAATTCTGAAATTTCCAGATTTGCTTCCAAGCTTCAAAACTCGAATTCAATGGTTCAAAACACACCTTTTGGACCCAAAACTTGAGAAAACACTTGTAAACTCATTTGAAAGTCATTTTGCAAAGTCAAATCCAAAAAAACAAGTGAATTCTACCAAATTCTTGCAAAGAAAACTTTAAACTTATGAAAACATAACATGCATGCAATGACTTGAATACAAAGCTCCCAAAATATGAATAGATGAAGTGTTTTCAAGTAGAATCATAGTGATCTCTTACAACATAGCAATTGTATGCTCTTGCATGTAAGAATTTATGAAAATGGAGCTCAAAAATCATGAATTACGCATGCAATGCATGGGTTGATCTTAATTCGTATTCTTAAGGTCAATTCTCATCCCTAATCTCTAATTTCTCTTAAATTCAAGCATGAATGAGTCAAACACAAGTTTAATGATTGAAAGTCTTACCTAAAGTTCTCAATTTCTTGAATTCCTAATGAACTCTTGCTCAATTCTTCAATTGCCCTTTAATTCCCTATCAAAACCTCATTTCCTTCTTGAATTCAAGTCTCTCACTCTAAATTCTTCCTCTCTCCCGTTTTTGAGGCTCAAGAGTGAAGGAACAAGAGTGCAAAGTGCCTCAATAGTGCTAGAAGTGGCCTTAAATAGGCTTGATTAGGGAGCTCTAATTAAGCTTGGACTAAACTAAGTAATAGCAATTATTATATTCTAATTATTTCGTTCCGAATTGAATTTCAATTCAACCTACCATAAAATTCTAAAAATTCCAATCAACATAAAAACCATTTCAATTTCACGTTCTGTGGCCGATAAGGCCTTCAATTCACAGAACAAAATAGAAACATGAACAGATCTTTCTACGATAGACATATATGAACATAAATAATGCAACACACATGCAATTAATTCAGAATTTCATCTTAAGTACTTATTAGGCATATGTAATCATAGTTTAGCAGTTAATCATAAGTTAGGGTTATTACAGGTTCCTTTGGTTGCAACCGAACCGTCAAACTGCGAGCACGCCTAGTAATTTGTAAGACTTTGTGTTTTCAATTTGTTTAGATATTCTATTTATATTTTGGATAAATTACATATACCCCTTGAGATTTAGCTAAATTACAGATACCCCCTAAGATTTTGGAAATTACATCTCGCCCCTTGAGGTTTATATTCGCGTAACAGTTTGACCCTGCCGTGAATTAAACCATTACAGAAGTATGCTGACATCACAAAAATATATACTGATGGACCATATTACCCTTGGGGCCTTTCAAAGCAGCAAACAATTTATTTTATTTTTTAAACACAACCAGACAACTTGATTTAACCTGTACCAAAGCACCAAACAACCTTTTTTTTTGTTGTTGAACACAACCAAACTGTGGGTGTTGATTTCCGACCACATAACCAAACGAGGAACTCAGTTGGAGAGCATCGGCAGAACAGATTAAGCCTGAACAACCTGTAACAGAAAGATAAGAATCCGGCGGTGGTTCGTCCACCTGGGGGTACTCCGACGTTCAAGTCAGTAATCAAATATCTCTCAAAGATAGCAAATTGTGCTTAATCTCACCAGAAAAAACCTACCTTAGACCCACGAGGGTGCCCTACTTTTATAACTAGCAGTGACCTGGTTTCTCTAGAAGCCTCGCTCCATAGGACTCAGGCTCCATGCTCATTTTGGACCCTCATCTAGATAAAGATAAACTCTTTTTGAGCCTTATCTCTATCCAGACTGAGACCCTCACCTGTTCTAGGATTCTTATCCCTTATCCACTCATCTCAGATTTCGGTATCTCCGCAGATAACCTCAGCATAGCCGAGATGACCTCAGCATCAGGACCGTGCCACGTGGCACATTGGCTGACACTTCAGCGTCACCTTGGCCACGTGTTGTCACTCATAAAATATGTCCCCACAACTGCCTCTAGGTTCTATTACCTCGGCAACATGAGGTAATGAAACCTACATTGCTTGTTCATATATTATGTCGGCTCAAAACTTCAATTTTTTTTTTTTCGCCCGAGGTTAGTTCTAGTCGGTTTCAAACACCCAGGACTCAACTATCCATCTTTATCTAGGATCAAGAACCAAGAGTCTAAGTTCTTTTAATATCTTAACTGAGATTGCCTCTCTAGCCAAGATTTTTGCTTCACTAACCAAGAACTCCAAGACTTTTGATTGTGTCACATATGGTTTTCTCAACAGTTTCCTCCACGCGTCCCTTTCTTATTTGTTCGTACCTGACACGCGCTATTAGGTTGCATCACTTCTGCACACGCTGCCTGACAAGCACGTCGTCCAAGGCACCTTATTACGTTTTGCTACCTTTTCGATTTTTCCACAAAACTCTTTCTTCTCCCTCCGTCTTTTCACTTTCACGAATTCAACTTGCCTCGTCTCTCAAACTCTCTCATTCTCTCTCTCTCTCTCTAACGTTTCTCTTCCAAACTGCCCATTTTCAAGCTCTCAAGCTCTGTAACTACCTTTTCCGTCACCCCTGGTGCACCATTCATCATTCGACTCTGATCGTTCAACTTGTCTAACTCCGGCGTATCTTACTCTGGCTCCAATCGGTAAATCCTTTGATTTCTTTTACTTTAACTTTAATTCTCCACTATTTTTTTTAGTGTTCTTGGCCATGCTCTTCCATACAATTTCCATTAGAATTTTGCTATATGTTTCACTTCACACCTGTTTTTGTGGAATCTGTATATGTATTTGTAATTGCACTATTTTTCTATCTTCATGTTTTGGTCATCATTTCTTATTTCTTGAATCTGTCTAATGTATCATAATTTATTCCTGAATTTGAGAGTGTGCTTATTGCTTCTAGTTCTTGCACACTGCCTTGCACACACTCACTCATTATTCTGCGAATTTATGATTTTCTTTATTCTTGAATATCAGTTGCGTTCTTGATTTTTGAATCATGCTCTTTTTCTACTTGTCTTATTGCATTTCTAAATTTTTACCTTCAATTCCTATTTCTGTAGTTTCTAGGTTTGGGATTTGCCTTAGAACCTCGTTCTTTAGGAAAATCGAAACAAATTCCCCTTAGATCTTCAAAAACCCTTGCTCTAGTGCCTGTTTAGGTTTTAGCCGAGGTTTTCAAACCTATATCAATCATTCTATTGTCCAACCCCTTCTTTCTGAGATAATGGGTATGTTTAGGTAGAGGATAGACACCCCAAAAAAACTTAAGTACTTTAGGAGAGAGTTCTCTATCCCAGCCAACGTCCAGATCATGTTAGCTGGGAAGGAGGATTCCATCATGCCTGATAGAGACTCCATGCCCTTCCCCGTTATTGCATTAATTGAGTGCGGACTTCAGTTTCTTTTAGATATTCTCTTTAGGGAAGTCTTCTACTATTACAAACTCAACCCTATGCAGTTAGCCATTAATTCTTATAGGGTTATCAATGGTACAATTGCCCTTGCCCATCGAGAAAAAGTTAGGATCACATTAGCCGACATCCAATTTTGTTATTCCATGTGTGGCTTAAAGTCTGAAAAATGCTACGTTTATTACATCAAGCCCAGATCCACTGCCTACAAAATCATAGCCGACCTCCCAGACTCCAACAAGGTGTTAGAGATGATTATCTAATCGTCTTAGGCAACTGGGAGTTTGCTCCTGATGATGATCTTTATCTCTTCCCTTTGCGCCGATCGGTGTTTAAAAAGGGTGATGGTAAGAACTGAGTCATCCTCTTAATCCTATTGTTGCTAGGACTTGTCAACTCATATATCTCTTTTTGAATGTTTTCCTTCTTGTTCTCTTTTGTAGCTTTTCCCCAGCCAGCAAAGGATTTCAACAAACTTTCTTCCCCGACCCTGATCTAAAAAAGCTGCTAGACTTGCTAGTAGAGAAACGTAAGGCCCCCTTACTACTTGATTACATTCTGACTTACAAGTCGGCCTTGCCTAACGTTCCCCATCGAAGCAAGACTCCACTTTCTGTAACAACTCCACCAGTTGCTTCCTCACCTAGGCCAGACCAGGCCTCTTCTTCAGATCTAGTTGAAGTTATATCCATATCCATCCCCTAGTTGATTCCACTTTTCCAACGTCGACGTCGATGTCAAGCTCTACCAAACGTCCCTGCCGGTAGAACCTAAAGTCGCAAACAACGAGATTCTGAAGAATTGGCATATGACCCAGCAAACCCACTAATCACTCTGCCAGCAATTCATTTTGGCACCAAAATCACCGTCGTTACAATAACCGAAGAAATAGGCCGCAGCAAAGTCGTCGTGGAGGACCTCCTGGCCAACGTACCAGGAATGGTAACTGTTCAATCTTCTCCATCTGAGTCCCAACCCAAGCCAAAACCAAAGAGGGTTGAAAAGGCCAAGGCAAAGGCCCCAGTTACTCAAGTGGACACCGAAGACACCTTGCCGATCTCCAAACTGGCCGAGGTCGAGAAAAATGACTCCGTCAAGAAGAGGCCTTCCAAGGCCAAGATATCCGACAATTGGCAATCAAAACGGCCGAGGTCCGAAGGTGAAAAGGGCTGAGAATTTTTCAAAGCCGACGAGCCCTGGGCCCCAGCGATTTCGATTGGCAACCGACCGATGACAGCTGGCGACAGTGCGATTGATAGCATCGAAGTCGGCGCCGCTCTCTCCACCGTTGTTCTTCTGCCTACTGATCTTATTCAAATGACCAAGATCACCGAATATGAAAACTTTGCTTTAATGATGCAACACTCTGTTCTGGTAAGTCTTCAACTCCTGTATTTTTTGGCTTTTATTTCAAGTTCTCATACTTAGAAATTTTACTAACTTGCTCATTCTTTCTCTTTTAGGCGATCCAGCACGCTCATTCCTTCGCAACGAAAGCCGAGGCTTTCAAGAAAGAATTAGTCTGCAAGACCAAAGAGGTTGCTGGCTTCCTTGCTTCCCTCAATAACGCCGAGATAAAAATGAAGATACTGCTGGATCAAGCCAAGGCTGCCAAACAAGCTCAGGATCAAGTCGAGGAAAAGGCAGAAGCTGTTGAAGCGACTGCCGATGTACTTAGGGTCGAAGCCAAAGAATCTGAAGCCAAAATTGCTAAAGCCGAGGCTGAGTTGCGAGAGGCCCTGGTGACCAAGGCGGCCAAAACTAAGACAGCTGACGAAAGGGCCTACGTCGAAGGCCAAGCCGACGTGCATGACGCCTATAAAGAACAAGTAAACCAAGCCTGCAACCGAGGTTTTTATCTCGGCTGGACGGCTATTCTGAACAAACTTTCCATCCCAATGGATTCTGACCTCCGAGATATCAACAAACTCTAAGTTTCTTTCCTTCCGCCTACTAAAGGATTGGGCATCGAGGTCGATGAAGAGGAAACCGACACAGAGGACGCCAAAGAAGAGGAGCTGGTTTCTGATGGGGCCAAGTCTCCAACATTGAATGATCAAGTCTTGGACTTGACTCATGATGAGGAGGAAGACTTGGTTTCCAAGGGTGCCTTTTCCAAATAAACAACTTTTGAGGCCGAGGTCAGGGCAGCTGAGAAAAGCTTAGACCAGACCCTTTGGAAATTGACGCCGAGAGAGTGGCGGAGAAGGAAGCCACATTGCCAACCGAGGTTGACACAACGCCAACAGCTGAGGTTGAGCAACCCGAGATCTGTGCCCATAATTCCAATACTTAGGAATTTTTTCTTTACTTTGAACTTTACTTTTGAACAGTTGTAATTTTTTGTAACTTTGGACAAGTAATCTTTTTGTCAGGCCGAAGTGCCCCCCTTTTGCAAATGAACAAGTTCTGTTTGAATGTATGCCTTCTTCCTTCTTTCCTAAGTATTGAATGCTTTGCTTCATGTATGATTACTGCTTTCCTTCTATGCTTTGCACGTTTCCACACTTAGAATATTTTTTCATTTCTTCAGACTACACCTTAACTATGCAATCACTTCGGGGTAAAGTACCCCGAATATAAACATTGACTGTTTGTCTCGGCTGACACTTGGAACACCTCGACTAACACTTAAAAAATATTTCAAAATATTTTTTACAAGTGCTGTTTCTTTAAACTTATTCAGTCAAGTATTGCTTCTTTATTTCCACTTGCTGTCTTCTATCAAGACTTCACCCTTTCAACCCTTCCAAGCTTGACAACCTGGTTGGTTATCTAGGGTACTTCTTTCATCATTACCTCGACTAACTTTAACTTGTAAATTGTTTTGAAATTTTAACAAGTGTGAAGCTCATTTTAACTTGTAAATTTTCTAAAAATTTCAACAAGTGTCAAGCTCTCAGGTTTATCTATCATTCCTGCTCCCTGTCCCCTAATGTAGACTGAAGTTCTTCTTAAGTTCACATTACGCATTTTATGGTCTTTCGCCGAAGTCAGATTCAAGCAAAGACTAGCTGAGGTTATCAACCTTGGTTTCTCTGCTAATCCAACTGAAGCGAACTTAGTTCTGTTCGGAGTTTAACTTTGCCCACATAGCAAGTCTAGATTAATTCAACTTAGTTCAACTCTATTATATGTAAGTATAATTCAACTCTACCATAAAATAAGTTTAAGTTACGCGTTATGTTTCATTCGGAAACATCGCCAACTTAATTCAACTCCATTAGAGGCAAGTATAATTCAACTCTACCATATAATAAGTCTAAGTTACTCATCATGTTTCATTTGGAAACATCGCTAACTTAGTTCAACTCTATTATATGCAAGTACAATTCAACTCTGTCTTATAATAAGTCTAAGTTATTCGTCATGTTTCATTTGAAAATATCGCCAACTTAGTTCAACTCTATTATATGCAAGTATAATTCAACTCTGCCATATAATAAGTCTAAGTTATTCATCATGTTTCATTCGAAAATATCGCCAACTTAGTTCAACTCTATTATATGCAAGTATAATTCAACTCTGCCATGTAATAACTCTAAGTTATTCGTCATGTTTCATTCGGAAACATCATCATAGGACTGGTCAATCCTATTGCACAAATTTTAAATTCATGGAAATCAAACTAAAATTTTATTATTGCTTCGACTAATAAAATTATAAACTTTGAAAAACAAAAAACTAATGATAAAAAAAACTTCAAATTGCAAGTGTTCCATGGTCTGGGCAACTCCTTGCCATCATTGTCTTCTAGCCGATATTCCTCATTATCGGCGATCGAGATGATTCTATAAGGCCCCTCCCAGTTTGGGCCAAGTTTTCCCTCCCTAGGATCATTTTTATTGCCGACAACCTTCCTTAGGACGAGGTCCCCAACCTTGAACTCTCTTGGATTGACCTTCTTGTTGTAAGCCCTAGCAAGTTGTTATTGGTATACCCCCAGCCGAATTGTTGCTCTCTCTTTTCTCTTCTCCAGCAGGTCCAGATCTCGGGCCAAGAATGCCTCATTAGTCCCATTCTCTACTCCCTGGGTTTTGATCCCAAGGATGCCGACCTCCAGTGAGATAACTACTTCAGTGTCATAAGCCATGGTAAAAGGAGACTTCCTAGTTGATCTTCTAGGCATAGTCCGATATGCCCAAAGCACATTAGGCAACTCTTCCACCCACTTCCCTTTTGCTGCTTCCAGCCTCTTCTTGATCCCATCCAAGATAGTTTTATTGGATGCTTTTGTCTGACCATTGCTTTGAGGGAAACTTGGAGTGGAGTAGCAGTTCTTGATTTTGTACTTTGCACAGAAGCTTTTGATTAGCTTATTGTCAAACTGTGTACTATTATCTGCTACTATTGCCCTTGGGATCCCAAACCTGGTAATGATGTTCTTTCATATGAAGTTCTTCACATCAATATCTCGAATCTTCGCAGGGGGTTCAGCCTCTATCCACTTCATGAAGTAGTCAGTTGTTACCAATAGAAACTTCCTCTGTCCAGTTGCTTGGGGCAGTTGTCCAACAAGATCCATGCCCCACTGGGTAAATGGCCAAGGGTTGGATACTGGGTTCAAATCAGCTGCTGGTTGATGTATCAAAGGTGCAAACCTTTGACACTTCTCGCATTTTTTGACATAGGCTTCAACATCCTTCTATATGTAGGGCCACCAGGTCTGTGTGATGGCCTTATGAGCAAGTAATCTGCCTCCAGCATGGTTTTCATAGACTCCTTCAAAAATCTCAAACAGAAAGTCTTGAACCTGGGAGAGATGTACACATCTTAAAAGGGGTCCAGTGAAGGATCTTCTGTAGAGATGGCCATCTGCTATTAGGCTGAACCTGGCCGACTTCAATCTGGTCTTGTGTGCCTCTTTTCGGTCGTCTGGTAGTTTGCCAACCCTGAGGAACATTACTATTGCATCCATCCAACTTGGACCTATCTCCATACACATTGCCTCATATTCTGTTATTAGAGGTTCCATACTTGGTCCTGTCAAGTAGTCAATCATGATTGTGTTCGGCTCCCCTGACTTTATTGCACTAGTCAGGTTAGCCAAGGCGTTGGTGTGACTGTTATCATCTCGGTTAACTTGTTGTAGCCTGCAATCTTGGAACAAGGATAGCAATCTGAAAACCTCTTTAACATACGCTATCATTCGTGCATCTCAGGCTGCATACTCGCATGTTGTCTAATTCACAATAAGTTGGGGGTCACAAAGGACTACCACCTCATCAGCCTCCATTGCTGCCGCCAACTTCAACCCTGCAATTAATGCCTCATACTATGCTTCATTGTTTGAGGCCTTGAACCCCAGACAAATAGACTGCTCTATCATTCGTCTATCTGGTGATACTAACACTACTCCTGTCCCTGCTCCTTGATGGTTTAAGCTTCTGTCAACAAACAGGCGGAAGGAATTGCCAATGTAAATGTCGCAGGGCTTTAGTTTATCTTCTTTCTTCTATTTTTCTAGAGTGGGGTTCTTCGGCCCCAGTTGGGTTTCTTCCTGCTCTCCTGGGCTTCCCAAGCCGCGGCTCACCAAAGTCGGACGCGGGATGGCACCAGGAGTGAACTCGGCCACAAAGTCGACTAGAACCTGGCCCTTAATTACTATTTTGGACCTAAATTCCAAGTCATATTAGCCCAATACTACTGCCCATCTGGCTACCTTGCTTGTTAGATCTCCTTGCTGCAATAAAGACTTCAAGGAATGCTCAGTCAGCACCACAATCTTGTGGGCTTGGAAATAATGATTCAATTTTTTGGAAGCCATCACTAAAGCCAGTGTCAATTTCTCTAAGGGTAAGTACCTAGTCTCTGCACTTGCTAGGGTTTTACTCACATAGTATACTGCCCTTTGTTCTCCTTGCTCTTCTTTGATTATCATTGCACCCATTGCGTGCTCCAAAACTGCCAAGTATAAGAACAATTCTTCTCTAGGTATTGGATTTGACAGAATTGGAGTTATTGTCAGATACTTTTTTAAGTCGGCCAAGGAAACTTCGCACTCCTCTATCTACAAAAAATCTATGGCCTTCTTTAACAAACTAAAAAATGGTTTACACTTATCCAAACTTCTGCTTATAAACCTGTTCAGGGCTGCGACCCTTCCAGTCAACATCTGCACTTGTTTTGCTGATGTCGGGCTCTTCAAATCAAGGATGGCCTTGATTTGATCTGGGCTTGCCTCAATGCCCCTTTTGGTGACTAAGTACCCTAGGAACTTACCAGTCCCGACTTCGAATGTATATTTTGAAGCATTGAGTCGGAGCTAATATGTTTTTAGGATGTCGAAAACTGCCTTTAAGTCGGCCAGGTGATTCTCAAGTTCTTTGGTCTTCACGACCATGTCATTAATGTACACTTCTACTATTTTGCCAATCAGATGTCTGAATATCTTGGTCACCAACCTCTGGTAGGTTGTTCCTGTATTTTTTAACCCGAAAGGCATCACTTTGTAGTAGTACAGCCTTTTCAGGGTGATAAATGCAGTCTTCTCCTCATCAGGGGGATATATCGTTATCTGGTGGTATCCCCTATAAACATCCAGGAAGCTCATCATTCCATACCCTGAAGTGGCATCTACTAACTAATCAATCTTGGGCAGTGGGAAACTATCTTTGGGACAAGCCTTATTCAGACTAGTGAAGTCCACGCAGACCCTCCACTTTACATTCTTCTTTTTTACAACTACTGTATTGGACAACCATGTTGGGTAATTCACCTCCTGAATAGTCTTGGCTTCCAATAGCTTGTCCACTCCCTCATCTACTGCCTCCACATGAACCAACATCGATCTCCTTGCTTGCTGAATGACAGGTTTAGCCGACGTATCTACATTAAGTCTATGGTAAGTGACTTCGGGGTCAATGCCAAGCATCTCTTATGGCATCCAGGCAAACACTTCTATGTTTGCTTGCAAGAACGCCTCCCTTTTTTTCCTTCTCGGCTAAGCCTGAGCCGAGAAGGAAAAAGTGCTCTTCATCCTCTGGTTAGACTAGAATTTTCTTCAAGGCTTCCTCGCTTTTCTCGGTCAGTTCTTCATCGACATCATCTAGGGCTTCCATGTCCTCATCTTCGATTTCTACTATTTCGGCCTCTCGCGCGTTGCAAGTGGATTTCATTGCTGCCATGGAGCAATTCTTTGCCTGCATCTAATCCCTTCTAACATTCTCAACTCCATGCTTTGTTGGAAACCGCAACAGTTGGTGCAGTGTTGAGAGAACTGCCCTCATTGCGTGCAACCATGGCCTTCCCAAGATAACATTGTAAGGTGAGGGGGTATCAATTACTGTAAACTCTGTACTTACCTTCCTGGTGCCTGCCTGCACCTCCAAATTTATTGCTCCCAGGGGCCATGTTGACGTTCTATTGAACCCGACCATGGGGCTGTTGGACTGCTCCAAATCATCTCAGTGAAGGCTAAACTCCTTACAACATCTGACATACATGATGTCACAAGAACTGGCTTGGTCGATCAGAATGCGCCTTACTTGGTATTCTCCTACCTTGAGGGTCACTACCAGAGCATCGTTGTGTAGATACTGTACCATGTCTAAGTCTGCCTCTGTAAAGGACACTATTGGTTCCTGGTACTCGTTTGTCCTAGGCCTCTTTTGCTGGATCTAACACACATGATGTAAGTGCCTCACCCTCTAAGTCTCCCCACGCACCTCGTTCTCATTAACCCTCGAACGAATCACATTGATCACTTAAGGTCCATCTGCTTGTTGTTGTGGTGGCGATAGAGGTGGTGCTGCCGGTGCCTGGGGCAGCCTCGTCTGCTTTTCCCTCGTTCTGGCCTCATCTACCAGGTCCCTCAAGTGACCCTGTCTGACCAGGTCTTCCAAATACGTCTTCAGGGCTCTACACCCTTGAGTCAAATGACCATCCTCATTGTGGTAAGCACAGTGTTTCCCAAGGCTTCTCTCCATAAATTCGCCAGGAATCTTCTCTGGCGCTTTATAATATGGCTGGTTTCTGATCCTTTCTAGAACTTCGTAAAACGGGATCTGGAACACAGTGGTGACTGCCTGTGCAGCCCTCAACCATGTTTCCTGCCTATTAAAACCTGTATTACCTCGGCCTCACTTTGGCGAGCTGTTTCTCTTCTCCTGTTTCGAGGCTCTTGTTCCCGGCGTATCCTCTTCTGCTATAGCATATTTCTCAATCCTTACCATGAGCTCCTCCATACTCTTTGGTAGAGTCTTTGCTAGCGACTTCCGAAGCATGTAATCATCCTCTAAGCCGTTCTTAAAAGACACGACCACCAACTCCTGATTGCATCCTGGTATTTAGTTGAACACTTCATAATACCTTTTGGCATAAGCCCTGAGGCTTTCACCCTCGCCAATTTTCAGAGCCATCAGGGAGTCTACCCTTAGTGGCTGCAACTTATTTGTAACAAACCTGGCCACAATCATCTCGGCCAGGCCTTGCCAACTCGTTACAGTTCCTTTCGGCAACTTATGAAACCAATCTGAAGCGATTGCCCTAAATGATGAGGGGAACACCTTGCATAACAACAGTTCATTTCCGATATACAAGGCCGTTGAATTTAGATATAAGCCGACGTGAAAGTTCGGATTAGATTTACCATCATAAATGTGGAACCTCGGCATATAGAACCTTTTTGGGGCCTCAAACCTATCCAACTTTACTGAGAATGGCGTTCTCGGCTTCACGGGAGATGTGACCTCAGCATTCAGCCGCTTCCTCTGGAGATAGTCCCTCAAATCCTCCTTAGTCCGACTAGGAGCTCAGCTGTCAACAGATTTCAGTTTTTTTGGTGCGCTGCTCCCGGTGTCGTTATGTAATAACCCCGATCCATGCTTAACCGTTAAACCATGATTAAGCATACTAATAAGTAATTAAGATGGAATTCTGGCTTCATTGCATATGTATTGCATTATTTGTGTTTCTATCTGCCTATCGTAGGAATATATGTTTCTGTTTTTATTTTGTACTATGAATTGAAGGCCTTGTTGGCATCCGATCGTGAAATTGACTTAAATTACGTGTTAGTTGGAATTTTTAGAACATTATGGTAAGTTTAATTGAAATTCGATTCAGAACGAAATAATTAGATTAATTAATGCACATTTGCTTAGTTTAAGCCAAGATTAATTAAGTCAATGTAATGGGCCTATATAAGGCCACTCTCTATACCATTTGTACATTTTTGCACTCTCAATCCCTCATCTTTGAAGACAGAAACGTGTAAGAGTGAGATTGAAGGAAACTTGAGCTCAATTGTAGAGTGATTGCTAGAGACTTGGAGGAATTGGAAGGAACTTCAAAGATTACACTTCTATACTTGAGAATTCAAGCTTGAGGCAGGAATTCAACCTTTGGATTGTATAATTTTGATGCTTAAACCATGGATTCAAGAGAATTGAGTGAACTAAATGAGAAATTGAGCTAGAATGAAGAATATAGATCATATCATTACATACATGTGCATATCATGAAGTTTTGAAGTTGTTTAAGCAAGAACCTTCGCATGCATGACCTTACCTTAGCTATGATTTCAGCATTCAACTTGGTTCTGTACTAAACACTTAAATTGAACATGGTATGGATGGTTAAAGAGCATAACTTTGCATACATGTCATATTTTGAAAACTTTTAAGTTGGTTTTGAGCAATTCACATACTTTTGGGCCTTGGTTTCAAGGAATGATCTTTAATTCACTATGTTTTCCAAGTTTATATAAGTTTTCTCAAGTTTTTGGCCCAAAAGACCATGATTTACAGCTTTGAAATTAAGTTTTGCACTGGGCAAAGCAATCTGGAAATTCCAGATTCTGCTTCTTTAATCGAGCTACGGATTCTCTGCTCGAGCGACCACTCTGTGATCTTGCACTTCCACTCGAGCGACCTGAAGTTCGCTCGAGCGTAAAATGCATGCTCCCAGAAGTTTATATATTTTGCAGACTGCTCGAGCGACAAGAGTTGTTCTCGAGCGAGGACTTGAGTCTCTTACTCGAGCGAGCATCGAACGAAAAAATCGAGCAACCAGTACTTTTGCAAAGTTTACAGACCGCTCAAGCAAAGGAATTTGTACTTGAGCGACCACTCACATTTTTCATATCCGCTCGAGCGAAGGAAGTTGTGCTCAAGCGAGACCCATGTTTCATGTATTTTTTACCAGTGCTTTCAAATGTATTTTTGCATCCTCATTGCATCCTAGGCATTCTTAGGCCAAGATTAAGACACAATAATGAGGATAAAAAGTAGAAACACACCATGATAAGAAAGAACCAAGTTAATATTTCCGGGTGTGTAATTCTATACGTATTCGTTTTGTATCTGTATAGATCACGCGCCACAAGATATTTGAATTGCTTACTCTGTTCGTTTACTTAGAGCCATTTGTTATTTATGAGTAATAACTTAGTAAAGCTATGTTCAAGTTAAATTATTTTTTGTATATGAAATAAGACATGTTCTAAGAAATGCTACGTTTTGTACTATGAATGATTGCCCAACTCTGACAAATATTTGTGGCATTTATGCTGTGATTCAAGTATGCTATCTGCATTTGAGGGTTCCTTATGGAGTGACAAGTTTGTCAGCTTTGGAGGTTCCTATATGGAACTGACAAGTTATCCGTTCCCAGTCCGAAGGTTTCTTTCTGGAACTGACAAGTTATCCGTATCCGGCCAGAGGTTCCTCTATGGAACTGACAAGTATGATCTTTGATACTCTGTGTGTGACCAGTTAGCGCTAACAGATGTACCAAGGACAATTAAGCATAAACTTTGATTTTTGTATATGCTCTGAATAAGAATACGAATATGAATCTATCTTGATGTGAACTCTAGCTTCTGAATTGGTTTTGGGACATCATTCATTTTGCCATTTACCTTGTTATTATTCACTGGGCTCCCGCTCAATATTTATTTGTTATGTATGTAGGTGAGCAGGCTCGTGACCAGGCTTAAGATGTTGCCTGAAGAATTTTGTGTTTGTCAGCCACCTTTTGTGCCTCCTGAAGAGGTTCCGGATTAAGTCAAGCCTTGTGGCCATGTTTTGTAAATGTTTAAGACTTTATTTCTTTTGGTTTATGAACAAAGTTTCTGTTTATATGTACATAGGATGACGTGTAAATACTGTACCATCATGACGTCATATGTATGCTAATAAAATTAAGATTATCTGTCCCATGTATGCCTGCACAGCTCGATGGACTATGTATAATTTTATATATCTGCTTCCGTAGCCCCTAATCATGTGTTGTTCCGTTCAGAGGCCTTGGGTAATCCAAGGATTACTGGCTGGTTACGACGCTAAACCTACAGGGGCGGGTTTGGGTCGTGACATGTTATGTGTCCTTTTGGACTTCTCTTCATTTATCATATCAAAGTAAAGTTCTTTTCCTTGAATGTGCCGATGTTCTTTGACATAAGTTCCCTTGGTACGAGGCGTCCTCTGAGACTCTCCTCTCATCGATTCTGCTTGTTCGGCATCCCGTGAAGGCTGATATAAGCATTCCTTTACCTTGTCATGTTAAGGGACTACTGGGGTTGCTTTCTGCCCCCCTTTCTGGGCGTCGTTCTTGGCCGCTGGAATCGGCATGTCCTTCAACGGAAACAGTGGTTGCATGACGTTGTTCTGCATCATGAAGTTGACAACCAATTGTTGGTCTGCCAACTTGTTTGCCATTCCCTTAATCTCGCCGTCCCTTCTCAGGCACCTATCTTTCCATACCTGGAGGTCCCTTTCGTTGTAATACTCGTCTCGGTCTACTTTCGTTGGTGCGTCTTCCTCTTGGCCGACGTCATTCTCCTCGGGATTCTGATCTTGTGTTCCTTCATTATGATTTTTTGCTTTGATGTTAGGATAGGCCTGTTTACTACTCCCACATGGGACGTCGTCCCCGATCTTTTTTTCCTGTCCGTCGTTTCGTTAGCTATCTATTCTCCTTACTTTCCCACAAACGGCGCCAAATTGTAGGTGTTAATTTCCTACCACACAACCAAACGAGGAACTCAGCTGGGGAGTATCGGCAGAATAGAATAAGCTCGAACAACCTGTCATAGAAAGATAAGAATTTGGCGGTGGTTCGTCCACCCGGTGGCACTCTGACGCTCAAGTTAGTAATCAAATATCTCTTAAAGATAGTAAATTGTGCTTAATCTCACCAGAAAAAACATACCTTAGACCTACGAGGGTGTCCTGCTTTTATAACTAGCAGTGACCTGGTTCCCCTAGAAGCCTCGCTCCATAGGACTCAGGCTCCATGCTTATCTTGGACCCTCATTTAGATAGAGATAAACTCTTCTTAAGCCTTATCTCTATCCAGACTGAGACCCTTCACTGTTCTAAGACTCTTGCCCCTTATCCGCTCATCTCAGATTTCGGTATCTCTATAGATAACCTTGGCCTAGTCGAGATCACCTCAGCATTAGGACCATGCCACGTGGCACTTCGGCTGACACTTCGGCGTTACCTTGGTCACGTGCTGTCACTAACAAAATATGTCCCCACACAAACAACGTGATTTAACCTAAAATCCCTTTGGTTTGTTGTTTAAAAAATAATAATAATAAAAACTAATTTACTAAAAATAAATGTTAAGAAATATATTTAATTTGTAAAAAATTATTTCTAAACACTCGAAGATAAAATTATATAAAAATGATAATTATTTTTTATTTTTTATTTCTTAACCAAATTAATTTTTAATTTTTTGAAAAAATTTCTAAAATTCAAACCATTCATAGCCTAAGAATCTTTTGATAAATCATTTCTTACATTGGTAATTTATTTGATAATTTGTTAATTTTACGACACTTTTATCATCTGATAAGTGTTTTTCCATTTTAATTTTGCATTCCATAAATTATTAAATTAATTAATTTTGTATTCATAACCTATTCAGTTAATTTGTTATTTTTTGAGTTTTTTTTTTTTGGGGTGAATAGTTATTTTTTGGGTAATAAATAAGTACCATGGAATCCTCTTCAACATGGAAGGAATAAAGAAAGAGCACTCAACTAGCTTGAAATTGAAATATTATCTTAGAAATTCAAATACACAAGTCTGAAATATTACCTTAGTTATATATTCATGTCCACCAAAATAAACCTTGCAATACTATATCTTAGTTACAAATTCTTGTCCATCAAAAACTTTGCAAGTCACTAAAAGAGTAGTAGCCCACCCAATTCAAAAACCTATGGTGAGCAAGGATGCATGCCTTCTGATACGTACTAACATGAAGACATTGTTAGAAAAGTATACCCACTAATTACACAAAAAAGTATACCTTAGTCTTTAATTCCTTCCAACATCCCCTATACAAAAAGCATCACCTGAAAAATAAAAAAACAAAGAATAACAAATTAATAAACACAAATGAATATATTTTAAGTGTTATGCATGATGCAATTACATGTATACCTATGGTTCAAGTCATGTTTCACTGAGTTAGAAGCACCCTATAACAACCCCGACCCATGATTAATGTTAATCCATGCTTAATTATGCCTAATAAATAATTAAACTAAAATGTTGCATCATATGTTGCCTTATATGTATTTATATCTGTTTAACGTAGGAAGATCTATTTATGTTTTCGTTTCAGTTGCGAATTGAAGGCCGTATTGACATCCGATTCAAGAATTAACTTGATTTATGTGTTAATTAGAATTTTTAGAATTTTATGGTAGGTTTAATTAAAATTCGATTCGAAATGATTAAATTAGAATAATTAATGTCAATTAATTAACCAACTCTTAATTAAGCCTATATAAGGCTAATATGACCCCACTAGTTCATTTTTGCACCCTCATTTCCTCATCTTCAAGCTCCAAAACGTGTGAGAGAAACAAGAGGAGAGAAATTGGGATCAAAAGCTAGAGAAAAGGGGGATTGCTAGGAATTGTTGGAGGATTGAAGAGCATTTAGAAGTTTAAGCCTTTACATTTGTGAATTCAAGGTTTAAGGTAAGAAATTAAGCCTTTAGTCTTTCTTTTGAGTTGGTGAGTTTACGAATATAAGAGGTTTAAGTGTTTAACATGAGAATTGAGTTTACGAGCTAGAAAATATGGAAATTGCATTAAATCATGCATGTATGCATATATCATAGCATTTTGAGTTGAATTTCAAACAAATCCCTCAAGCATGTATCTGTCTTGACTTTGTTTTGAGAATTCATCACATTTCTTACCATTTCACCATAATTGATCATGTTTTGGAAAGTTCAAGTTCATAACAAGTCATATATGTCATGTTCATATCATGTTCCTAAAGTTTGAGTTTGAATTTGTACAATTGGCAAACTTTTGGGCCTTAATTTTGCGAAATGGTTTTGAATTCTTCATGTTTTCCAAGTTCACATGTGATTGCTCAAGTTTTTGGCCTAAGAAACCATAATTTGCAGCTTTTGGGGTTGAATTTGAAGCTTGAAAGCAATTCTAGAAATTCCAAAATTCTGCTCCTACGCTCGAGCGAAGAAATCCACACTCGAACGACCACTCTGAGCGCGTGCACTTCTACTCGAGTGACTAGAAGTCTGCTCGAGCGTGAAATGCATGCTCCCATAAGTTCTTATGTTTTGCAGACCGCTTGAGCGACAAAAGTTGCGCTCGAGCGAGAGCATGTCTCTCACGCTCGAGCGAGCATCGAAGCGAAAAAGAAAACAACCAACACTTTTGCAAAAGTTTACAAACCGCTCAAGCGACAGATCTTGCGCTCGAGCGACCACTCACATTTTACATGTCCGCTCGAGCGTAAGAAGTTATGCTCGAGCGAAGACCTTATTTTTAGTAATTTTTGTTAAGTATTTTCAAATGTATTTTTGCATCCTCGTTCCATCTTAGGCATTCTTAGGCCAAGATTATGACACCATAATGAGGATAAAGAAGTAAAAACACACCAAAACAAGAAAGAACTAAGTTAATGACTTCGAGTGTGTAATTCAGTATGTATTCGTTTTGTATCTGTGTAGGTCACGCGCCACAAAATCTCTGATTTGCCCACTCTGTCTGTTTACTTGAAGCCATCTGTTATCTATGAGTAATAACTTAGTAAAGCTATGTTCAAGTTAAATTATTTTCCGTATATGGAAAAAGATCTGTTCTATGAAATGCCATGTTTTATACTATGAATAATTGTCCAACTCTGACAAATGTTTGTGATTTTTATGCTCTGATTTAATTATGCTATCTGTACCCGGACCGGAGGTTCCCTATGGAACTGACAAGTTATCTATACCCGGCTAGAGGTTCCTTTATGGAACTAACAAGTTATCTATTCCCAATCCAGAGGTTCCTTTATGGAACTAATAGGTAATCCGTACCCGGCCGGAGGTTCCTCCATGGAACTAACAAGTATGATCTATGATGCTCTGTAAACGATCTGTTAGCACTAACGGATGAACTACATATGATCAAGCATGAATTCTGATTTCTGTATATGAATGTATAAGACTTTGTTTCTTTTGCTCCACAAACAAGTTTTTCTGTTTTTATGCACATGAAGTGACGTGTAAATACTGTATCTTTTGACGTCACTTGTAAGTTTATGAAAGTTTAACATTATCTGTCCCATGTATGTCTTCATAGCTCGATGGACTATGTATATTTTATGTATTTGCTTCCGCAGCCCCTAGTTATATATTATTATGATTAAGAGGCATTTGGTAATCTAAGGATTACTGGCTGGTTACGACGCTAAACCCATAGGGGCGGGTTTGTGCCTTGACACAACCTATCTTATCCTTGATCCTAAAAAATGAATTGGATTAGTTGGCCTCAAATTCAATGTGGAAAAATAAAATAAAATAACACAATCATTTGTCATTTACACTTACATCAACAGTGCTTCGCTCGGCAGTTGTGGACCTTCCAATAGTGCTCTTTTCAACAACAGTACCAATTCCTCTCTGAGCAAACTCATTTGTGCCCATTTCACTATCCCTAATAGGTGCCCTCTGGCATGTCCTCTTATTGTACCTAATCTCCTTGCAAATGATGCACTTCACAGTGCATGATCTTTTTTGATGGTACAACCTCATCAACTTCTCTTCTCCTACTTTTTCTAAGTCTTCCAGGCATCCTCTTAAGAGATAGAGGCTTTAACTTATCTCCAAAGTGATCCCAAGATTCCCTCTAAGAGTTTTTTCAAACTTCGTAGCAATCCAAGATGTTATTGCTTCAGTATTCCTTTCTACTCTAACGCATGTATGGTCAGGGCCTAATGTCTTAATCTTATATGTCACCCTATCAGGTAATGGGGAAGCATGAATTCTCCATTCACACATCGAGGAAGCACATATGCAAGTTGTAATGCCCCAAATCTACACTAAGGGTTGTAGTCAAGGGAAAGCCACTAAATAAGATTCTAGATCGCCGGAGGAGTCAAATTAGTCTCCCTTCTAAGTCCATCTTTCTTAGGTAACGTACTACCCTTTTGATAGATCTTAAGAGGCATTGACACAAGGTCTCATAAGCAACGTCAGGAATTATATTGGTGTCGGAATATAAGTATATAATAATAGAATAATTACAAATATCCTTAATTACAAAAGCTCGTTCCATCAACATTACATCCCAAAAGAAAATTTAAAATTTCATATGAACTTTTCAAAACATCAAAAAGAAAAATTTCTAACTTTTCTAAGATAGCCAAATGTCTTCGAAGGTTTCCGGCTCATTGTCTCCTGCTATAAGCTCCTCTTCGGCACCTAGCATGATACGCCGTAAGCTTTAAATGCCCAGTAAATGCACATACACCCCATCCTTTTTTCCCAGTTCAATACACAACCTCATTTATAAAAAACAGAATAAATGGGTCATGGCATTTAAGTTCAAAGCACAAATTATATGGTTAGTTGTTAGTAGTCTAGAAATTCTCCAAAGAGATTTCGTCCTCCCAACTCCAAGAATTGGACACGGATTATTTAGTATGCCTCATTTTTTGTTGCTTTGTTACAGATGTTGGAACAATTCGTCTTGAATTCTTCGGTTGGTGGTCTTCGGGTCTTCAAAACTTGGCGATGAACTTATCTATACAAAATAGAAATTTGATACTTCAAGTCGCGTTACTAAGTCGCTTTCCTAAAGACAATATTTGCACCCACAAAAAGGTGTGCAGGGGGTTATAACAAATTTGCCTCCAAGATACAATGAAGCCTGATCTAAAGATCAAGTCTGTCGGTGTTTGCACTGACGACAATAGATCAAAATACTCTTGATATAATCAAGAAAACCAAGACACTGATAATCAAATCTGCAAAACTTGATTACCAGTAAGAAAAGCAAAAATTGCCTAAAGAAACTGTTGATCGAAAACTCAAAATCAAAAGGGAGAGAGAGAGAGAGAGAGATAATTGCAGGAATGCTTCTGAATTTTGTGGATGGAATGAAATGGTTGATTTCGCAGCCTATTTATAGGCCTTGATGCACCTGGTCGAATAGTCATGTCCCTTGATTGCATCCGATCAGATCTGACCATTACAGTACAGATCATTCTCACACCGAATAGATGCCTTGACTAATCACACTTGATCACGATCGGGTGCCATCTCATCCGTACGATCGCGCGCATCTCCAATCAACAGCTATGATCAAATCGCTCCTAATCGAACATACAACCGTTCGATCGATTGGTTGACTCACCGCCAACAGACGCCACGTCACTGCCACGTGGAGCTAACTATATTCCACGTCACCCATGCCACGTTTGATCCACATCATCGCTCTAACCTGTCCGGTGCAAATAGGAAAGCACCCTTATGGCGCCTTGCGCCGATGCGTCCGTGCTAAGTGCAAAGTGCACCATCAAACACCACACAGCCCACTGCCCATGCTACGTGCATGCATGCATGTATGTGTGCGGATGGTGTGAATCACCATCCTTGTGATGTGAGTGCATGTACAATAGCATTCATCCCATAATACCATATTCAAAGGAATATTCAATGTATCACTTTATTAAGTACTCCATGTTTTCCTCTCTTTCCGATGTGGGACAAAGCCCCAAGTTTATTTCATGTTTTCCAAAGAAAAAAATGGAAGGTTTTGAAAACACCCAAAAATAAACTATAAATTTGAAAACCCATTTTAAAAATTCCCCAACATTCCCCCACCATTTTCAAAATATCAGATGATGATTCTTGGTTCACTTGGCAGCCTTATGCATAGGTAAAGATATTTTACGATTTGAATCATTCACTTAGTGAAGACATCTTAAAGTTAGTCAAGATGGCCTAGTAGACTTGTCTTTGAACTAGTGATCTTATACGACTAACCGGACATGTCTTACGTACAGTACAGGTTACTTCAAGTATTTAAACAAATCAACATGTGGATTGGCCTTGTGTCTATATCCTGTTTCATGAGCGCTCTAGAGTGAAGCCCTTGGACTCATAGGAAACATCACCACCTCTTACACTCACATAGGTAAGCTTACTAAGAGTACCCCTATAATTTATAGTAGCCTAACAACTCAGTTGTAAGCTTATTAAGAGTTGGCAAACTCATCCTCTTCTTTTCACATTACAGGTGCCAAGCACTTCAACCTTGGGATGAAAATGAAATAAAACTAAGAGCTTGCAATCACGACATATGGTGTACTTGGGCTCATTGAATTCAAGGCTTGATGTTTCTTCAAGCGTTGAGTCGAGTTTCCACCAAGAGTGATTATGTTAAGTGGGTTTAAGACCCATCCCCTTTGATGTTTTCTACCCCAAATCCCTTGCAAGTCCCTTTGTTAAGGGGTCAGCCAAGTTTTCACTTGACTTTACATAACTAATGGTAATCACACCTTCTGTGATTAACTGTCTGACATAGTTATGTCTCAGTCCTATATGCCTGGACTTTCCATTATAGACATGGCTATAGGCCCATGGTAGAGTTGCTTTACTAGCACAATGCAAAGATATTGGTGGCATAGGTTTTGGCCATATCTTAATCTCTAACAAGAGATTCCTTAGCCACTCTGCCTCTTTGCTACAAGAAGCCAATGCTACAAACTCAAACGGCATGGTTAAGTCTGTTATGCATGTTTACTTCGTAGAACCCCAGGAGATAACTCCTCCTCCAAGAGTAAAAATCCAACCACTAGTGGACGAGTGATCTTCATGGTCAGTTATCCAACTAGCATCCGTGAATTCTTCAAGCACTGCTGGATAGCCATTATAGATGATTCCATAGTCTATGGTTTTTCTCAAGTACCTAAGTACTCGGTTAATAGCATGCCAATGCACACTACTGGGGTTACTAGTGTTTCCACTAAGTTTTCCCACTGCAACTGCAATATCAGGTCTAGTGCAAGTCATGACATACATCAGGCTACCTATTACTCTTGAGTATTCTAGCTAATCAACAGCTCTTCTAGTATTAGGATACAATTTCAAATTTGAATCAAAAGGTGTAGACATGGGTGTACAATTATATTGATTAAATTTCTTAAGAATTTTCTCAATATAGTGCGACTGGGTAAGAATCAAATTATTGTCCTCTCATTTGATCTTAATACCCAAAATTATATCAGCCAAGCTCATGTCTTTCATACTAAAGCTAGATGACAAGAAACTTTTAGTACTTTCAATGACATCATTGTCAGTACCAAAAATAAGCATGTCATCTACATATAAACATATGATTACACCTCTATTGCCAGTAAACTTACTGTACACACACTTATCAGATTCATGTATCCTAAAACCATTTGACACTATTACTTTGTCAAATTTCTCATGCCACTGTTTAGGAGCTTATTTCAGTCCATATAGTGACTTCACAAGTTTACACACTTTGTGTTCTTGACCTTGTACAACAAATACTTCCGGTTGTTGTATGTAGATTTCCTCATCTAACTCTCCATTTAGGAAAGCGGTCTTAACATCCATTTGATGGATTTCAAGATTGAAGATTGAGGCTAAGGCAATCAACACTCAAACGGTGGCGATTTTAGCCACTGGAGCATATGTATCAAAATAATCAATACCTTTCTTTTGAGTAAAACTCTTAACAACTAATCTTGCTTTAAACTTGTCAATTGTGCCATCAACTTTCATTTTCCTTTTGGAAATCCATTTACAACCAATTGGTTTGCATCCAGGTGGTAAATCAACAAGTATCCAAGTATTGTTACCCATGATAGAATCCATCTCATCGTTTATTACTTCTTTCTAGAAAGCAACATCTTAAGACTTCATAGCCTCCTCAAAGGTTAATAGATTTGAATCCATATTCAAAGAAAACATTGTTTGCTTACAAAAAGCTTTCCTAGTTCCTTCTACAAGGTAAATAATAAAATCAGGGCCAAATGACTTCTCCGTCCTAGCCCTCTTACTCCTCCTTATCTCAATAGGCTCATTAGGTTCATTAAGCTCAATGGGTTCATGTTGTTCACTTTCCTCTGTAGACATCAAAGAAGTTGATTCATTCGCTTGATTAGTATCCGACCTTAGAATGGTTGTGAAACAATTTTCATAAAATACTATATTACGTGATTCAATGATGGTATTTGTTTCCACTGAACCATTAGGCTCTACTACCAGAAACCTATATGCTTTGCTATGTATAGCATAGCCAAGGAATATGCATTCAATTCCTTTTCCACCTAATTTCTTCCTTTTAGGTTCAGGCAATCTGACTATTGCTTTACAGCCCCATGTTTTCGAGTAACCTAGATTAGGTTTCTTGTTTTTTCAAAGTTCATAAGGAGTAACATTTCTTACCTTGAGAGGAATTCTATTGAGTATGTGATAGGCAGTGAGCAAGGCTTCACCCCAAAAATCAGAACTTAAACTAGAGTAAAAAAGCATAACATTAATCATTTTTGTTAATGTCCTATTCTTTCTTTCAACTACTCCATTTTGTTGTGGTGTGTAGAATGCGGACTTCTCATGAATAATACCAACATTTTCACAATTTTATGGAAAAAGGTATTTACCGCTTCTATCAGACCTAAGTCTCTTTATTTTGACATTACATTGATTTTTCACTTCTGTCTTGAAAATCTTGAATTTATCAAACACCTCATCTTTTGAATGCAAAAGATAAATATGACAGTATTTAGAAAAATCATCAATGAATGTTACAAAATAACTCTTACGACCTCTAGTGAGGGTACCATGCATGTCACATACATCACTATGCACAAGTTCAAACAGAGATATGATTTTATCTAATTTAGGAAATGGAATGGAAGTAATTTTAGATTGTGCACAAATTTTTCATTTTTCAAACATATCAATATCATACTTAGGAATTAAATCTAAATTAACCATATCATGCATTTTCCTAGTATTAACATGACCTAAACGAGCATGACATAAAGAAAGAGAATCAACAATATAAACAGAAACAGATGTACTATTGATAATGTTAAGTTTGAACATTCCTTGATACATATAGCCCTTTCCAACAAAAATCTCACCCTTAAACAGGACAAATTTTTCCGACTCAAATACTAACTTGAAACGATGCTTATTAAGCAGGCTTCTAAATACAAGATTTTTCTTGACATTAGGTACATGATAAACATCACTAAGACTTAAGACTTTTCCAGATGTGAACCCTAAATCCATTGTCCCTTTGCCTTTGATAGCAGCAGTTGAAGAGTTGCCCATGTAGAAAACTGTTCCATCACTCACTTGTTCATAAGTAGTGAAATGGCTCTTGTCGTTGCAGACATGCCTTGTTGCTCCTAAGTCAATCCACCAGTCACTAGCATCTTCGAGCATGTTCACCTTGAATATAACAGCTACAAACTTGTTCTTGGCATTTGATGCTTCTGGCTTCTTCTTGTATGACTGGCATTCATTTCTGAAGTGCCCTAGCTTGCCACAGTGCCAGCAAGCGCCTTTCAGCTTCTTAGCATCTTTCTCGGGTTGGGGTTCACGCTTACGCTTCTTTGTGTTAAACCTCTTGCCATCATCCACCATGTGGATTTTAGAAGTCTAAGCCAATTGGTTATCTTTACCTTCAAGAAGCCTTGACTCTCTCTCAACTCGAAGGTGTTGAGCCAATTCCTCTAAAGTAAGATCTTCCTTTTTGTGTTTCAGAGTTTTCTTAAAATCTTTCCAAGAAGATGCCAGTTTCTCTATTATAGATGAAACTACAATAGATTCATCCATGTTCATATTCTTTTTGTCGAAACTAACTCAGAATATGTTGGATCTCATGGGATTGTTCCATAATGGGCTTTGTATCAATCATAGTAAAATGCATAAAATTACTAACAAGAAATTTCTTATTGGTGGCATCCTCGGTGAGGTGTTTTGACTGTAATATGTCCCAGAGTTGTTTTGCTGTTTCCAGATGTTGATACACATCGAACAGAAAATCTAACAGCGCATTCAGAATGTGTCCTTAGCAAATGTAGTCGTCATTCTCCCATTTGGTTCTGGTAGGGGTTTGCTCTATAGTCTCGTCTTCTTGCTCTACCAGATAAGGGCTAGTCAGCACATAGACCACTTTGAGAGTAGTGAGCAAAAAATGCATCTTCTTTTGCCAGCATCAGAAATTTCCTCTATCAAAACGGTCAAGCTTCATGAAATCTTGAGTCATTTTCTAAATAGACATCGCCATATCTAAATATTGTCTTTAGATTGTTGGAACAATTCATCTTGAATTCTTCAATTGGTGATCTTCGGGGTCTTCAAAACTTGGCGATGAACTTGTCTATACAAAACAGAAATTTGATACTTTAAGTCGCGTCACTAAGTCGCTTTCCTAAAGACAATATTTGTACCCACAAAAAGGTGTGCAGGGGGTTACAACAAATTTACCTCCAAGATACAATAAAGCCTGATCCAAAAATCAAGTCTATCGGCGTCTACACTGACGACAATAGATCAGAATATTCTTGATATAATCAAGAAAACCAAGACACTGATAATTAAATCTGCAAAACTTGATTACCAGCAAGAAAAGAAGAAATTGCCTAAAGAAACTCTTGATCGAAAACTCAAAATCAAGAGGGAGAGAGAGAGAGAGATAATTGTAAGGATGCTTCTGAAGCTTGACTGTTGGATCCGATCTGATCTGACCGTTGGATCGACGATCTACAGTGCAGATCATTCTCACATCGAATAAATGCCTTGACTAATCACACCTGATCACGATCAGGTGCATCTCATCCATGTGATCGCGCACATCTCCAATCAATGACTATGATCAAATCGCTCTAGATCGGACATCCAACCGTTTGATCGGTTGGTTGACTCATAGCTAACAGACGCCACAGGGAATTGACTGTATTCCATGTCACCCATGCCACATTGGATCCACATCATCGCTCTAAGTTGTCTGATGTAAATAGGAAAGCGCCCTCATGGTGCCTTGCGCCGATGTGTCTCTATAAAGTGTGCCATCAAACACCACACAGCCCACTGCGCACGCCGCGCACTTGTGCGGATGGTACGAAGCACTATCCTTGCAATGTGAATGCATGTACACTAGCATTCATCCCATAATACCATATTTAAAGGAATATTTCATGTAACACTTTATTAAGTGCTCCATGTTTTCCTCTGTTTTCAATATAGAACAGAGTCCCAAGCTTATTTCATGCTTTTTAAAAAAAAAACATAAAAGGTTTTAAAAACACCCAAAAATAAACTATAAATTTCAAAACCCATTTTGAAAATTCCCCAACAGTAGACCTTATCTCGGATGCCCACCAACGGTTATATACCGCGTAGCGCCACCTGTAGGCTGTCAAAAGAGACGGTAATGATGGGCATTGCCCGAATCCCTCCTTACACAGAACTACTTAGGGTCTGAATACAACCGCTTCATTTAAGGGTTTCAAAACAACCACTTGCGCAAAACTTGCTCATTTTAATCCACTACTAATATCAACTTAACATTCTCATCATTTATATAACTAGTGTGGTCGTCAACCCTCTTTACCAACCCATTTAGTTTTTCCCTTTTACATTAAGTTCATTACACATTAGTTGTTAGCACAAGTAAGAGCATAATAAGGCCATTCAAGGTAAAACTTAAGCATGAAATTATAACATATATTATAACAAATATGTCATGATAGCACAAAAGCATTAACTACAACAAGAACCACACTGTTCAGATTTCCAGCACTGCATTGGTTCAAAATTAAATATAGAAAAAATATTTTTAAGGGTTTTAGAAACATGGCTTCGTGAGGATTTGTAGAGAATCAAGTCTAGTTTCAAAATCATTTCATAAGTAGGGTGGCCCTTTTTGATTTTTAGATATTTAAAAAATACACAGACTCAGTCCAAATTTGACAACTGTTACAAAATTTGCTGTTTCTCTTAAAATACTTATTTATTTTCATTGAAATAAATTTTTTTTGAAAGCTAACCTTTAGAGGAAGATTTTGATATAAAAATGAACGTGAGATCATTTTTCTAGAATTTTCTAAAGTTCTCTATTTTAAACAGGTTCTTTGCACCAAGTATTTAGAAAAATAAAAGGAGTCATAAAAACACATCCATGGTCTTAGCCAAAATTCTCACATACTCTATATATGTCAATTAATACCCATTTAAAATAGATTTTGAGTTCATGAAGGTTTTCTATGGAAATAAAATCGAAAACCTTGAGAAAAGCTTATTGGAAATTACAAGGAAGAAGAAGAACATTTCATTTTCAAACCATACATCATATAACAAATGTAGTAACTCTTAGTATCATATGAAATACATTTTTAGCATGTATTATAAAGGAGAAAAACATGATGATTCATGGAGAGAAGAGGCGTATGAAATTTACCTTAGTTGCTTAGAATTTCTTCATACTTTCATTCTTTCTCTTAGACTTACAAGCTCTCTCTCTCTCTCTCTCTCTCTCTCTCTCTCTCTCTCTCTCTTTCCTTCTTCAATAGGTTGCTATGTGTGTGAAGTGTGAGGAATATGAGTTGCTAGAGCCTTGTATTTATAGGCCAAGGAGGAGAGAGAATGGTTGGTTTGGTTTGGTTAGTTTTTAACGGAAACTATTCAAGTTTGGTTGTAATCTAATTGAATCCAATTAGGATTTGTGTTAATTAATCTTGATTAGAAAAAAGTAACCCTACTTAGTTGCTAATTGGGAGACACAGTACATAGCAATAAATGCTAGCCATTTCCTTTTGTTTATTCAAAGATATGCCAATATAATATTCAAGATATTATAAATAAAAATAATAATTTTTCTTGTTCCAACTACTATTCATAGCCAGTTGCTCTTCAACACATGTGGGAAATCAATTTTTTTATATATTATAATATAGTATATATTATGTACAAATCAATATAATAATAGTTTTACCTTATTTGATTAAAATATTGGGGGTTTTGGGGCCAAAATGCAATAATAAAGAAAGAAAAGGGTTGAATCTGAAATTTGGAACTGAAATATATATTTAAATAATGATAGGAAAACAAATTTGGGTCACGTAGTGCTGGTTCGCAACAAAAGGCGAGATACTGGGCTAAAACACCGATTACCGAAAACTAGGGTTTTTCTCTTATAAATTTTCATTCTAGGGTTTCTAAATTATTAATTTAGAGTTTTAAAATGTTTCCTAAGTTCTCAGAGTCGATTAGGGTTTGCCGATTAGCTCGTGCAGTCGTTCTTGATTTCTAGGATTTAATTTGCAAGAAATGGAGAAACAAGGTTTCTGTAATAACCCCGACCTCTGATTTACGTTAATTCGTGGTTAAATAAGCTTAATCAGTAATTAAGAGAAATTCTGAATTAAATTTCTTGTGTGTGTGTGCAATATTGTGCTTATATCTGTTTAGCGTAGAAAGATCTGTTCATGTTTTTGTTTCAGTTTGTGAATTGAATGCCTCATCGGCATCTAATTCAGAAATTAACTTGATTTATGTGTTAATTAGAATTTTTAGAATTTTATGGTAGGTTCAATTAAAACTCGATTTGGAACTATTAAATTAGATTAATTAATGCCATTTTGCTTAGCTTAAGCCAAATTAATTAAATATCACTAAGTGGGCCTATATAAGGTCACTTCTATCACTTCTACACATTTTTGACACCCTTGTTTCCTCATCTATGAACTCAACATGAGAGAGAGAGAGAGAGAGAGAGAGAGAGAGGGATGATGGATCTCAACTAGAGGATTGAAAAATTGAGCAAGAATTTACTAGAATTGAAGGATTTGGACTTAGGAACTCAACATTAAGCTTCTAGCTCTCATCTTGACAAGCCTAGGTAAGGAATCTAACCCTTAGTTGTGTAATTGAGTTAACTTTTGTAAGAATTCAAGTTAAAGAGGTGGACTAACATGAGAATGGGCTAGGATTAAAGAATTGTAACTCAAATCATACATGCATGTCCATATTATGAAGTTTTGAAGTTGTTTCATAAGAATCCTCACATGCATGTTCATATTTTGGTTATAGACTAAGAATTCACCATGTTTTTGAGTTGAATATTTCATTTGATCATGTTTTGGGAAGCTATGATCTCAAATTACACATGCATGACATGATCACATCATATTCTTACATTTCAAGTTGAATGTTGCACAATTGACATACTTTTGAGCCTTAATTTCATGAAATGATCTTTACACCTTCATATTTTACAAGTTTACACATGTCATCTTAAGTTTTGGGCCCAAAATAATGTGAATTATAGCTTTGGATTTGAATTTGCAGCTTGGGAGTGCAATCTAGAAATTCTAGATTCTGCACTTCCGCTCGAGCATGAGATTTTACGCTCGAGCGGAAACCTTTGTTTTTGGATTTCCGCTCGAGCGACCTAAAGTACGCTCGAGCGTAAAATACATACTCCTAGAAGTTTCATGTTTTTACAGACCGCTCGAGCGGCGAGAGTTGTGCTCGAGCGGGGGCATGAGTCTCACGCTCGAGCGGCCATCGAGCGTTCATCGGGAGTAAAAATCGCATAAGCAGTACTTTTCAAAATTTGCAGAACGCTCGAGCGCGGGAAGTTACGCTGAAGCATCCCCTCACATATTGCATGTCAGCTTGAGCGGGGACCTTGTTTTCAGAAATTTGACCAAGTGCTTACCAATGCTTTTTAGTATCCTCATTGCATCCTAGGCATTCCTAAGCCGAGATTATGACATAGTAATAAAGGTAAAATGTAAAAACACACTAAGAACGGAACGTAATGAGTTAAATATATTCCAACGTGTGTTTCAAATATGTATTTGTTATGTGTTAATGTAGGTCACGCGCCTCGGGTTAAGTGAATTACCTACTTTACTCATCTACTTGGAGCCATCTGTTAATTGTGGGTAATAACTCTGTAAAGCTATGTTTAATTACAAGTATTTTCTAACTGATATGATACGATCTGTTCTCTGAAATGCTATATTATGAATTATGAATGAATGTCCATTTTTCTGAAATGTATTTGTGGCATCCTTTGTCACATGGCCCTCGCCCGGGGGTAACAATACCGTGGCCAATATGCACGTGGCCCTCGCCTAGGGGTAACAATCCTGTGGCTTATATTCACGTGGCCCTTGCTCGGGGGTAACAATACCGAGGCCTATATTCATGTGGCCCTTGCCTGGGGATAACAGTGCTGTGGCTACATGTGCTCAAGATATGGACCTTTACGATTGTCGGTACCGACTATACATGTAAGCCTCAGGACCAAGTTGATATGATAGCTAATGGATGTATCACGTATGATTTTATGCAAGATCCAAATATGAATATGATTATGAGCATGAACATGTATATGATCCTATTTCTGATTTGAAAATTTGAATATGCATAAGACCCTGTTTTTAACCTTTGATTTCTAACTTTGTGATGGACATCATTCGCTAAAACCCCTTTACCTTGTTATTATTCACTAGGCTCTTACTCACTATTTATATTATGTATGTAGGTGACCAGACACGTGATCATGGCCAGAGTTGATGGCCTGGGATTTCATTTTGTCAGCCACCCTTCGCGCCTCCCGAGGAGGTTCCAGACCAAGTCAAGTTGTGTGGCTATGTCTTTTGAACATTCAACACTTTGTTTCTCTTGTTAATGAATAGTTTGCTTTTGATTATCTGTATATGGGGTAACGTATAATTACTGTACTTATGTGATGTCTTGGGTATGTTCATAAAGTTTAAAATTATTTTGTTCCATGTATGTCTGCACAGCTCAATGGACGATGTTTATTTTTGTATATTTGCTTCCACAGCCCTTATCTTATGTTATCCTATTCAGAGTCCTTTGGTAATCCAAGGATTACTGGATGGTTACGATACTAAACCCATAAGGGCAGGCTGTAATAACCCCGACCTCTGATTTATGTTAATTCGTGGTTAAATAAGCTTAATCAGTAATTAAAGGAAATTCTAAATTAAATTGCTTGTGTGTGTGTGCAATATTATGCTTATATATGTTTAGCGTAGAAAGATCTGTTCGTGTTTTCGTTTCGGTTTGTTAATTGAAGGCCTCATCGGCATTCGATTTAGAAATTTACTTGATTTATGTGTTAATTAGAATTTTTAGAATTTTATGGTAGGTTCAATTAAAACTCGATTTGAAACAGAATTTCTGGTGGCCAGGAATGAAAAAGTGTATTGCAAATTTTGTAGCTAGATGTTTACACTGTCCACAAGTTAAAGCCGAACATCAGCGACTCACTGGTTTGTTACAGCCGCTTCCAATACCGGAATGGAAATGGGACCACATCACCATCGATTTCATTGTGGGATTGCCTCACTCCTCTTGAGGTATGGATTCTATCTGGGTCATTGTTGATCGTTTAACTAAGTCTGCCCATTTCTGCCTGTCAAATCTTTGTACAATGCGAATAAGTTGGCTAATTTGTATGTCAATGAGATTGTAAAATTGCATGGAGTTCCAGTGTCTATAGTATCTGACAGAGATCCCAAGTTTACTTAAAGGTTTTGGCAGAGTTTGCAACCAGCCTTGGGGACTAAGCTGAGATTAAGTAGTGCTTATCATCCACAGACGGATGGCCAATTTGAATGGACCGTACAAACATTGGAGGACATGTTATGAATGTGTGTGTTAGACTTTCAAGGTAATTGGGAGACTTACCTTCCCCTGGCTGAATTTGTGTATAAAAACAGCTATCATTCAAGCGTTGGGATGGCTCCTTACGAAGCTTTATATGGTAGAAAATGCCGATCTCTGATATGTTGGGCCGAAGTAGGTGATAAACCTTTGTTGGGACTGGAACTTGTACAAAAAACAACTAAGAAAGTGAAACTGATCCAACAATGTCTGAAAACTGCACAGAGCTGGCAAAAGAATTATGCTGATGTTCGAAGAAGAGACCGAGAATATGAAGTCGGGGATCACTTGTTTATTAAAGTGACTCCAATGAAAGGACAAACACGATTTGGTGTTAAGAGCAAATTAGCACCGAGATATGTTGGGCCATATGAAGTTCTAGAGAGAATCAACCCGGTGACGTATCGGGTAGCTTTACCACCAGTTGTGGAGCATATGCACAACGTTTTTCATGTCTCTATGCTTCGAGATTATTTGAGAGACCCACTACACATGATAGAGCCGACTCAGGTGCTTCTAAAAGATGATTATACATACGATGAGAGGCCAATGCAAATTGTTAATCGTTGAATCAAAAGACTAAGAAACAAAGCAATTCCGTTAGTAAAGGTTGATTAGCAGAATCACGAAGGAACCTATGCAACTTGGGAGACAGAAGAAGACATGATGAGAAAATATCTTGAGTTGTTTCCCTTGAATTCAATATTTTTCCAGAATGAAGGTAATTCAAGTTTGGAAGACCAAACTCTTTAAAGGGGGAAAGTTGTAATAACCTCGACCTCTGATTTACGTTAATTCGTGGTTAAATAAGCTTAATCAGTAATTAAGAGAAATTTTGAATTAAATTGCTTGTGTGTGTGTGCAATATTGTGCTTATATCTGTTTAGCATAGAAAGATATGTTCGTGTTTTCATTTCGGTTTGTGAATTGAATGCCTCATTGACATCCGATTCAGAAATTGACTTGATTTATGTGTTAATTAGAATTTTTAGAATTTTATGGTAGGTTCAATTGAAACTTGATTTGAAACAATTAAATTAGATTAATTAATGTCCCTTTGCTTAGCTTAAGCCAAATTAATTAAATATCACTAAGTGGGCCTATATAAGGCCACTCCTATCACTCCTACACATTTTTGACACCCTTGTTTCCTCATCTATGAACTCAGCATGAGAGAAAGAGAGAGAGAGAGAGAGAGAGAGAGAGAGAGAGAGAGGATGGATCTCAACTAGAGGATTGAAGAATTGAGCAAGAATTTACTAGAATTGAAGGATTTGGACTTAGAAACTCAACATTAAGCTTTTAGCTCTCATCTTGACAAGCCTAGGTAAGGAATCTAACCCTTAGTTGTGTAATTGAGTTAGCTTTTGTAAGAATTCAAGTTAAAGAGGTGGACTAACATGAGAATGGGCTAGGATTAAAGAATTGTAACTCAAATCATACATGCATGTCCATATTATGAAGTTTTGAAGTTGTTTTCATAAGAATCCTTACATGCATGTTCATATTTTGGTTGTAGACTAAGAATTCACCATGTTTTTTAGTTGGATATTTCATTTGATCATGTTTTGGGAAGCTATGATCTCAAATTACACATGCACGACATGATCACATCATATTCTTACATTTCAAGTTGAATGTTGCACAATTGACATACTTTTGGCCCTTAATTTCATGAAATGATCTTTACACCTTCATATTTTACAAGTTTACACATGTTATCTTAAGTTTTGGGCCCAAAAGAATGTGAATTATAGCTTTGGATTTGAATTTGCAGCTTGGGAGTGTAATCTGGAAATTCTAGATTCTGCACTTCCGCTCGAGCGTGAGATTTTACGCTCGAGCGAAAACCTTTGTTTTTGGATTTCCGCTCGAGCGACCTGAAGTACGCTCAAGCGTAAAATACATGCTCCTAGAAGTTTCATGTTTTTACAGACTGCTCGAGCGGCGAGAGTTGTGCTCGAGTGAGGGCATGAGTCTCACGCTCGAGCGGCCATCGAGCGTGAAAATTGCATAGCTAGTACTTTTCAAAATTTGCAGAACGCTCGAGTGCGGGAAGTTGCGCTCGAGCGTCCCCTTACATATTGCATGTCCGCTCGAGCGGGGACCCTGTTTTTAAAAATTTGACCAAGTGTTTACCAATGCGTTTTAGTATCCTCATTGCATACTAGGCATTCCTAAGCCTAGATTAAGACATAATAATGAAGGTAAAATGTAGAAACACACTAAGAACGGAACGTAATGAGTTAAATATATTCCAACGTGTGTTTCAAATGTGTATTTGTTATGTGTTAATGTAGGTCACATGCCTCGGGTTAAATGAATTACCTACTCTACTCATCTACTTGGAGCCATCTGTTAATTGTGAGTAATAACTCTGTAAAGCTATGTTTAATTACAAGTATTTTCTAACTGATATGATACGATCTGTTCTCTGGAATGCTATGTTATGAATTATGAATGAATGTCCATTTTTCTGAAATGTATTTGTGGCATCCTTTGTTCACGTGGCCAATATGCACGTGACCCTCGCCCAGGGGTAACAATCTTGTGGCTTATATTCACGTGGCCCTTGCCCGGGGGTAACAAGACCGAGGCCTATATTCACGTGGCCCTTACCTGGGGATAACAATACTGTGGCTACTTGCGCTCAAGATATTGACCTTTATGGTTGTCAATACCGACTATAAATGTGAGCCTCAGGACCAAGTTGATATGATAGCTAATGGATGTACCACGTATGATTTTATGCAAGATCCAAATATGAATATGATTATGAGCATGAATATGTATATGATCCTATTTCTGATTTGAAATTTGAATATGCATAAGACCCTGTTTCTAACCTTTGATTTCTAACTTTGTGATGGACATTATTCGTTAAAACCCCTTTACCTTGTTATTATTCACTGGGCTCTCGCTCATTATTTATATTATGTATGTAGGTGACCAGGCACGTGATCAGGGCCAGAGTTGATGGCCTGGCATTCCGTTTTGTCAGCCACCCTTTGCGCCTCCCGAGGAGGTTCCGAACCAAGTCAAGTTATGTGGCTATGTCTTTTGAACATTCAACACTTTGTTTCTCTTGTTAATGAACAGTTTGCTTTTGATTATCTGTAAATAGGGTAACGTATAATTATTGTACCTATGTGATGTCTTGGGTATGTTCATAAAGTTTAAAATTATTTTGTTCCATGTATGTCTGCACAGCTCAATGGACAATATTTATTTTGTATATTTGCTTCCGCAGCCCCTATCTTATGTTATCATGTTTAGAGGCCTTTGGTAATCCAAGGATTATTGGCCGGTTACGATGCTAAACCCATAGGAGCGGGTTTGGGTTGTTAGTGAAATTCTTCAACTATAAGAGTTTAGGGAAATTACAAAAAGTTAGGGTCTCACACAAGCCAGTCTTTTCTTGCCATTTTTTATTTTAATCAATTTAAAACCTCTTTCAATTGCAAATTCCTGGAGCACAGTCCTGAAGTGATACACATTATCAAATATCATTCCCTTCTCCAATGTTATTTTCTCTCTTTCCTTTATTTCAAACATTTTTCCCCTCATATATCTGTCAACATTAACACCTTGCACAGCTTCTTTATCTATAGAATATTCCCCTCTTATATCATCAGATTCATAGTCTGATATCCCCTCCCTCATCATTAGCCTCAATTGGTTCATCTGACCCATTACTACCTCCATCATTATCTAAAGTGTCCTCATCATCCTCATCACTAATGATATAAGCATTTTACTCATCAGCATTTGCTTCACTAAATTCAAAATCCCCTAACCCAGTCCAATCAACATCATTATAGTCATCTACATTGCTAAATAAATCATCAAATACTACCGATCTATTTCCAATGTTACTACCCACACCACCTCTCGTACTTGTGCCACTGCTACTCATGTGTCCCTCTACACTAGTAGGAGTATCAGTTATGACAAATGAAGGTGAGAGTTGATCAAGTTCTAGAAAAATATTAATCACCTTAGTACCAAAATTTGAACCAAACATTTCAGTGACATCCTGATCAGATTTAACCTCCATCTTACTCTTAGTGTGTGTATTTGTAAAGTACAAATTTAATCCCACACCAAAAATTTCTAGGTACATTGGTGAGTGCAGCTTCACAAGCATCAGCCAACAATTGCATGTAGTTATATTTGCAAGGATTAACATTCGAAATGTGACTTGCCGAACCATTAAAGTGTACTAGTATGTCATAAAACATGGAATCAGCCATTGTCCTAAATACAAAAAATTCATCACAAAATGCATGAATATCAGAAGGCATCTACACAACAAGCTTACATTACAACATCAAAATTTTAGTAAATAAAAGAGTAGAAAATAAACCCAAAAAAAACTGCCTAAAATACTAATTGAAACCCAAATTTTAGAAAAAGAAAGAGTAGAAACAAACCAAATAAATTCCCAAAAATACTAATTGAAACAGACCCAAAATTTTAGTAAAAGAAATAGTAGAAAACAAATATAAAAAAATATAAAAAAATATAAAAAATCCCTAAAATACTAATTGAAAACAAACCCTATAACCCCAAAATTTTAATTAAAAAAATGTAGAAAGAAACTAGAGATGGCAATCGGAACTCGGCCCGACGGGGACCCAATCCCCCAACCTCGAATTGAGCGGTTATTCCCCGAAAAATACCCCCGACGGGCCGGGGATGGTATTAAAAATTAAATCCCCGATCATATTCGGGCCGGGGACAGGGATACATGTTTCAGCCCCTGCCCCGATCCCCGGCCCGATTGCCCCCAACGTGAAATTACTCTTTTGCCCCTGTTTATATATAACATATGTGTGTGTGTGTGTAGGGTTTTGTTTGAACACACACACACTTAACACAAACACAACACAGAGTCGTCTCTGCTCTCTCTCTCTCTCTCTCTCTCTCTCTCTCTCTCTAGGGTTTCGCCTTCCTCTCTCTCTTTTACACAACGACGGCGCCGATCCTCTGTCACCGCCGATCCTCCCTCACCCTCAATCCTTCCTCACCGCCGCTCATACCTCACAGATCCTCCTCCCTCACTGCCGTTGCTGGTTAGAACTTAGAGTTTCACCTCCCTCTCTCTCTCTCACAGACAATAGCTGCTCGCCCCTCACCGCCACTCCTCCCTCACCGCCGATTTTCAAAGGGTATCTCTCTCTCTCTCTCTCTCTCTCTCTCTCTCTCTCTCTCTCGATTTCAATATAGGGTTTACATACATACATATATATATATATATATATCTGTGTATATATATAGTATCTCTGTGTCAAGGGATTTCGACCTCTGTTTTTTTTTTTTTTTTCCTCTTGATCTGTTATTGATCTTGATCTAATCACTTGAGTTCTTGATCTGTTATTGATCTGTTAAATATATATATATGATATGATTTTTATTGTTAAAATATGTAAAATATTATCTGTTATTATTTGTTTTTATTGTTATTGATCTGTTAAAATATTATCTGCACACAGAAATAGAAGATAATATTATGTGTGTAGATAATGGAAGATAATTTTACTTGCTATTCTGTGTTTAGATGACAAAATATTATATTCCATCAAAGTTATGGGACTTGTTATTCTATGTGTAGATAATGGAAGATAATATTTCAAAGTTATCTGTTTTTAGTTGTCATCTAATCACTACTGACATTTGGTTTGTTATTCTGTGTGTAGAAAGAAACACAACTAAAATTGGCTACAAAATCTGCTCATCCAGGTATTTTCTTTTTATTGATTATGGCTTCTAAAGTCGAAATTATGTGAAGATATGTTTTTTTTTTTTTGGAAAAGAGTTCTCGACCTTCATCATTCTATTGAGAGAGAGACCTGATTTGACCTGATTTGGAAAAATTCACAAACATTCATTGGTAGTTGAATCTTGCACATATCTGTTTGTATTTTTTTAATTGTGACCTGAGGCTGAATATAATTGTGAATTTGTTTGTTTGAAATTATGTCTAATGTCTATTTGTAATTATGTCTATTTGGCTTAATATGATTGTGAATATGTCTTATATTTTTAAAGTCTGTTTGGCTGAATATAATTGTTTGGCTGAATATAACTGTATTCAGCCTCAGGTCCTAATGTCTGGCTGAATATAATTGTCTATTTGGTTGAATATAATTGTAATTATGTCTGTCTTGCACATTTGTCTTATGTCTAATGTCTGGCTGAATATAATTGTGAATTCACAAATAAATTAGTTGAAATTATGTCTGTTTGTTTTAGCTTAGTTATTAATTCTTTCTTTGATATTTTCAAATATTTAGTTAATTTGTTTCTCAGCTCCATTAATTCAATCCATTAGCTTAGTTATTATTAATTTGTTAACATTAATTCAATCCATATTATTTTTATAAAGGTTAAAAATGTCAGATGTTAACTCTCAAGCACCAGTTAACTCTGAAGTACCCGTTAACTCTCAAGTAACCATTTGAGAGTGACGCGTCACAACATTCATCGCCAGCTACCAACTCACCTACGAACTCACCGTCTCCCCTCTCTAATCAAAATGTTATTGATTTAGAAGAAGACTCTAATACTTGTGGAGGAACTAAAAAAAAAACCTAGTATTGTGTGGGAACATTTTAAGAAACAACAAGTCAATAGGGTGTGGAAGGCAATATGTAATTATTGTAATAAACATCTTGGATGTGATTCAAAAAATGGAACTAGGCATTTGTATGATCACCATAAGAGTTGTATTAGGAAAAAAGTAATGGACATGAGGCAAAAAGTTTTAACTAACAACTTTAGTAGAAAGAGTCTAAAAATGAATTCTTATATTTTTTATCAAGATTTTGCTAGGAAAGAGTTGTCACATGCCATAATCTTGCATGAATATCCCCTCTCTATCGTAGAGCATGTTGGTTTTGAACGATATTCAGCAGTACTTCAACCATTGTTTAAAGTGCCTTCTCGAAATACGATAAAGAGTGTTATTTTAAAGATTTATGATTATGAGAGGGTGAAGACATTGAGTTTGGTGGAGCATAATAAAAGTAGGGTGGCAATCACAACTGATATGTAGACTACTAGCAATCAAAAGAAAAGATTCATGGCTGTCACCGCACACTTTATTGATGATTCATGGACATTGCAAAGTCGCATTTTGAGGTATATTTTTGTAAATTTGCAAATCATTTAAAAGTTCTATCTTATTCAATTCAATTTGCATGTTATTAATACTTGTTTATGAATATCATATTTTAGGTTTATTTATGTTTCAAGTCCACACACAAAAGAAGTTCTTTATGATACTTTGCTTGAGTGTATGATAGACTAGAATATTGATAGAAAAATCTCTACTGTTACTGTTGATAATTGCTCCACAAATGATGCCATGATTACCATGTTGATGGATAAGTTAAGCAATACATCGCTTTTGTTGGGTGGTACTTTGTTTCATATGCGTTGTTGTGTGCATATTTTGAATTTGATAGTGAAAGATGGATTGGATGTCATACGAGTGGATGTAGAGAAAATTCGAGAGAGTGTAGCTTATTGGACAGCAACACCAAAAAGACAAGAAAAATTTGAAGAAACAGTCAACAAATTGCGTATTCCACATACTAAGAAATTAGGACTTGATTGTGCAACTAGGTGGAATTCAACCTACTTGATGCTTCAGACAACCTTATTGTATAAGGATGTCTTTTCTAGGTTGAAAATTAGAGAGCTCCAATATAAGACTGTGCCAAGTGAGCAATAATGGGAGTTTGCTAAAGAGATTAGTGGGAGGTTTAAGATTTTTTTTTCTATCACAAAGTTATTTTCTGGTACTAAGTATCCCACAACCAATGTTTGTTTCCCAGCTTTATGTGAGATTAGGATGACACTATCTCACTGGCTCTCTTATGAAATTGAAGTGATTAGAACAATGGCATCAAAAATAATGAAAAATTTTGATAAATATTGGTTAGTGATACATGGTGTTATTGGAGTTGCAATTGTACTTGATCCTAGGTATAAGATGAGTGTATTGGAGTTTTATTTTGAAAAACTTTATGGAGACAGCTGAAGATGAAGTTGATAAGATTCGTCAGATTTGTTATGATTTGTTGCAAGAGAATCAGCACCGAGTTGGTATGGAGACCGATGGTGTTGGTGACTCTTCTACTCATCCAGAAATTGTTACAGAGACCCTTTCAGAATTTGATTTGTTTCTTAGTAGAAAGAGAAGTAAAAAAATGAAGAATATAAGATCAAAGTTGGACCATTATCTAGAAGATGATGTTTTGCCAAGAACTTCAGGTTTTGATGTTTTGAATTGGTGGAAAGCTAATGGATCAAAGTATTCAACCTTACAGGCAATAGCTAAGGACATTTTAGCTATTCTTGTATCCACTGTTTGCTTCTGAGTCAGCATTTAGTACTAGTGGAAGGTTGGTGAGTCTACATCATAGTAGACTTCATCCAAACACATTAGAAGCATTAATGTGTGCACAAAGTTGGTTGTGGAGTGCAGAGATGAAAGGTATTATTTCATCCAATCTACATATTATTATTTCACTTTTACTATTTATATTACTATGGAATAATTTCAATACTGAATTTATATTCTTTACGTTTTAGGAAATTCAACATTGGAATCAGTGGGCTATACAACTATATATGATGATGATGAGATTGACTCCGATGAGTCATGTGCCACTTTTGTGTTAGTTGTCATCCTTTTTTTTTTTAATTGTTAACATTTTTTACATTTTATTATTAGTATTAATTATTTTTTTTTTCCTTTTGTTATTTAACAGGAATTCAAGTTGAAGGAGATGATGAAAGTTGTGTGGTTTGTATGAGTATTGGAGAAATAATGGATTTGATTTTTTTATGTTGTAATGGAATTTTTTTTTTTTTTTTTTTAATTTCAATTTTTTGGTAACCTATCCCTTGCAGGTTGTGCTTGGGACCAATTATTCTCTTTTCAACTTGTTGAATTTTTTTGTGTGTGTGGGCTGCTGGACAGATGTTTTGTTGATTGTGCTATTTTGTTGAACAGGATGCTATTCTCTCTGCTGGACAGATTTATTGAATATTTGACAAATGCTATTTTGTTTAGGATATATTGATTTGAATAGGATGCTGCTAGAGAGATTTATTGAGGACATATTGACAGATGCTATTTTGTTGTTTAGGATATATTGATTTGAATAGGATGCTATTCTGCTGGACAGAGTTATTGATAGATGTTATTTTGTTCTTTATAGATAGAAAATATGTTGACAAATATCATATTTGAAATATGTTTGAATTAGATGTTAATAGATTTTTTTAATTTGAAAATATGTTACAAATATGTTTGAATTGGATGTTTATAGATTTTTTTTAATTTGCAAATATGTTGACAAATATATTTCAATAGGATTAGGATGTTTACAAATTTTTACAGATCAAAAAAAAAACCAAGGGGATTTTTGGGGTTAGGATCCCGATCCCGATCAGTCTTGGTGTGGGTCTCGTCGGGATCGGGCGACGGGAATATATCATATAGCGGTCCGGGTTTTCCCTCCATTGGTTTTGTATTCCGAACTCGGTTCCGTGGATGTCTGTTGTTGCATATGTTGCATTTCCTTCCTTTAATTCTTTGAATATGAGTTTAGGAATGTCTTGGGCGCGTTTGTAACAGGTTGGTTGAGCTTTAGTCCCCAATCTTGTTGCCCAGATTTTTGGTGATCCGCTCGAGCGGGTCCTTTTGCGCTCGAGCAGAGTTTGCACCCTTTTAGCATTTTGTGCGTTTGCAAAAGTACTGCAAAAGTGTTTTTCACGCTCGAGCGGAGTTCTTCACGCTCGAGCAGGTGTGAGCTCGAGCGACTATTCTACGCTCGAGTGGGTGTCTGAAGTCTGCAAAAGTACTGGAGGAGTGTATTCTACGCTCGAGCGGGTACCTTTGCGCTCGAGCGGGTGGTGTTTTGTTGTTGTGCCTTAGTGCTCGAGCGGATGAAGTTTTTGTGTCTTACGCTCGAGCGTCTTATTCTCTGCTCGAGCGGACTATACGTATATCAGATCCTGACTGTGATATTTTAAATCACTTTTCACACACACACACACTCTCTCTCTCTCTCTCTCTCTAACTTTCCAAAAACCTAGTTTGAGAGCTTTTCTCACTACAACATAACTTCTCTCTAAGAAATCATCTATTTTGAGTGATCTTCTACCTTAGTTCCTTTGTTAAAAGTGTGGAGCTTGGTATGGGCTACATTTCAATCTGAAAATCTTTGGGTTTTGAGCACTTCGAGTTTCCTCATCTTCTCCATTTGGGCTCTTCATTTGAGATAGGGATAACCTACTCCTTTCTATGGGTTTTGACATAGATATAACGTATTTTTGTATAAATAATGGTGTTTGGGGTTTTTGAGGGAAACTAGGGTTTGAAATTGAAATTACAAAATGGGGGTTTTCGATCTTTAGGGTTCCCAATGTATGAGTGGCCCCTAGAATGAAGCTATGGTGTTTAAATGACGAGATTTGGCCTTAGGGGCAATATTTGAGAAAATGGGGAAAAGCCCTAATTTTATTATGATTAATTAATTTGTTTAATTAATTTGAAAAAGTATGAGAATATGAAATTGAGTTGGAAACCATGAAATTGGGAGATTATGAGATTGAATGGTGTAATTGGATTAAATAATCACTCACCCATGAAAATGTTGAGATTTTATCTGTTTGATAAATTTATTATCTGTTTAGAGATAACTGCATTAGGCTATTGGTGGAGGATAGTCTTGATTGTTGTAGACACTGTATGTGGATTAGGGAAAACTGAAACTAATCATGTGGAATATGTCATTGAATATGACGGTTGGAATAATACATCGAATAGGTATATTGATTAATCATTGTATATGATATTTGTTAAATACATTGTATATGTATGTCGTTTGGGAGGAGATATGGGATGTACTCCATGGTTTGAGAGGAGATAGGGGATGGACTCTCAAACCTGTTTGGGAGGAGATAGGGGATGGACTCCATTTGATAATTAAGTTGGCCGGAGTGTCTAGGGTGAAAGTCCCGAAATTCTAATTGCGTTTGCATAACGTAGATAATTGAAGTATTGGAAGTGTTTTTGACATGAGTTGTAGTCTCATTTGGATTGTGAATAAAGGAAGTGTTTTAATATGGGATGTAGTCTCATTTAATTATTTGGCCAGGTTCTGAGCCATGTTTATGAATTGAATTGGTTAAGTAAAGGAAAGTGGAATGAAACATGTACATATTTGTCATAGAACTAGATTGTGTTGTAAGTTGATTTATAAGTGTTAGCCATTTATCAAATGCTAATATTTTAGTTATTGCTCATATCTGGTTTAGTATATCTTTACCGGGCATTGGCTTACCCTATATGGGACATCATTTTCAGGTTCAGGTGATATGCTGCCTCCAAGGACGTAGCTTGGGAGGCTTGAGGCTGATAGATCTTTTTATTGTTCTCTTTTTGGTATTACATGTAAATTTAAGCCAATGGCTTAATGTGTATTTGAGTTAGTACTCTCCTTTTTGTAACCAAGTGTTAGCTTGGAAAGTTATAAGCCCATAGGACATTTACTTTTGTTGTCAACATGTAATACTTTTGTAATCAATACTTTGATGAATGGAAATATGCTTTATTCTCTTAAGTTTATAGATATCATGAATGTATGATTTATGAGTTTATTTTGAGGGCGTTACATATCACTTTCGGGGACGGGGAGTGTAGTCCCCGGCCTTGCCCCGCCCCGTTGCCATTCCTAAAAGAAACCCAAAAAAAAAAAAACCCTAAAATAGATTGAAAACAAACCTTTAAACCCTAATTTTTTTTAACAGGGTAAAATATAGACCCAAAAAAATTGATTAAAGACAAACTCAGAAAATTTCATAAGCAAATAATCCTAAAATAAATTTTATAAAAAAAATCATGAACAAAGAATCCTAAACCCCCAAATTTCAGTGCTTAGTATGAGAGAGTAAAAATGGATCATTTACAGTGTTTCAAAGCAATATAGACATACAAATTTCAGTTTTTTCTTCAATCAATGATCTAAAATTCTTTGCGTTGTCTCTTCTTCTTTTAGATCTACACATCCAATGATAAACAACGATACCCTCACTTTCTCCTTTGCATTGCCTCTTCTATCTCTCTCTCAAATGAAGAAATGGAGAAAGTGAAGCTTATGAAACTGTTAAACCTACATAAAATGCAATATAATACAACCCTTTTACAAATACTGACTTGACATGATGTACCAATTAAAGGGTATTTTGGTCAATTTACTATCTTGGTTAACAGAGTTAATTGTAAGGGGGCAGAATGTAATTTCCAAAACCTTAAGGGGTATCTGTAATTTAGCTAAACCTCAAAAAGGTATATGTAATTTGTCCTTATATTTTCAATTGAAAAAAGATATTATGTCGTGTTTTTAATTTGGAAATCCTTTTATCAAATGGCAAGTGTTGATATTTGGTATTTTTGTGTGAAAAATATAAGGTATCATTTTTTTTAAAAATAAATTAAATAGTTTTTAAATAAAAAAAGTAATAAAATAGTTTTGATAATACATGGATTTTTGTATACGTATTTATTATTGGTATTTGACAATTTACTTGATAATCTTTTGGTTATGTTTAGTTGGATCGTTAAAAAAAAAAAAAAATGTTGACAAGTTGTATTATGTTCAAAATTTGTAAAAACTTAAACCGCCAAACCGATTCGCATCCATCTGTCAATCCGCTCAATTTGCATCTGTCAATTCAGTGGACAAATGCAGATTGATTTTTTCCAATCCGCCAATCTAACGAACAAATGGCAGATTGAATATTTTTCGGCCGCAAACACCCCTAGTGTATTGAAAGTTTTTGTGGTGTGTAAATAGAATTACCCTTCGTATTTTAATCAAATCTCATAGATGTATTTGTAATTTATCCTAAAACTTTAGAAGAGTGAGTTACCAACCCGGTGACCTGTCCAACCCATTAAACTCGGCTTTTTTTTTCTTTTAATAGGCTGGGCTTTGTAATTTTTAGCCCATTCATTTGGGTTGGGCTTGATTTTTATGTTCATGTATTAAATGTACCGAACTTAAAAGGATAAGTAAGATTAGAAATCTCAAAAATTCTACTAAATATCTTATATGGGTGTAAAACCCACACAATGTAGGTCCCATGTGGATCCCACACCCATGTGAGACATTTGATAAAAAAATTTGTAAAATTTTTAAGCTTTCTAGCATTTTTTGTAAAAGTAAAATGTTTTAGACCTCTAAAACAACTTTAATGAGCTAGACCCTACTATGATATGATGTGTGTGTTAGTTTTTTTGTTTTTTTTTTTTTTTTTTTTTTCTCTCCCACTTCCACCTCAGTAGAGTTCATTTTCAAACTCTATCATTGCCCAACTTAAAAATAGTAATTGAAGTTCAGTCTAGTTCTGTCTAATTTGACTATAGTATGTAAAAAGAATAATATTAGAGACCCCAAAAATTTTATCAAATATCTCACATGAGTGTTGGACCCACATGGGACCCACATGATGTGAGTCTCACACCTATGTGAGACATTTGGTAGAACTTGGATCTCTAACACTTTTGATGTAAAAATCGTAGGGTAATAATTAAGGGTGTAGGTCCCAATAGGTTGACTTGTTATCTAATAGGTTCTATAATAATTAATGGCATTTTTTATCAAACACTATTAAAAACCGTCAGTAATTGTTAACTTTTAACGACAGTTTAAAAATCTTATTACAAAAAATGTCACTAATTATAAGGTTTAGCGATAGTTTAAAAAAATCGTTACAAAAAAATGTCACTAATTTTGAACTTTCAGCGATAATTTGAAAATTTTGTCACAGAAAAATATCACTAATTTTGTAAGTTTTAGCGATAATTTATAAAAATCGTGACTAAAAAAAAATATTTTTAGCAACATATAAAAAAAATTGTTACAAAAAATTATTTTTAATGACAATTTTACTAAAACTTATTTTCAATAGGATCTGATGAGAATTATCTAATTATTTGGACCTATTGATAGTTTATTCTAATAATTACTCACCAGTCAACCATTAAATCTCACAAGTGTTTGTATAGATCCAAAAATCTCACAAGTAGTGACATTTTTCTAGTAACGATTTCTTAAATCTATTACTAAAAAATGATAATTAATGACGTTTTTCTATGGCGAATTTTTCAATTGTTGCTAAAAACTAAAATTAATGACTTTTTTTTTATGAAAAACTACTAAAAAAAATAAAAAATAAGATTTTATAATAATAATTAAAAGTGAATAAGACTTTTTGATGTACCAAAAAGTTAGAAGAATTGAGTGGTGTATCCATCTTCTTAATAAAACTTTTCAGTCAGTTTCCCATAAATCATCTGGAGAATTCTCTCTTGGAGAAGTATTGTCCGAGCTTATTTTGATAATTTAAATTGTTAATTTTTAGAACTTTTCATGTATTTTATTCACACTAAAAAAATTAAATAAACCCGATAATTATAATACTTTTATTTTTTCGTTTCTAAAAAAAATGAACAGTAATTATTATTATTTTTCAAATAAATCATTCATTTGAATTTTTTTCTCTTTGAATTTGTATACTTTTCAAGCTTAGTTTGAATTCTAATCCAACTCCACGTTTTGTAAATTAAAATAAAAATAAAAAAAGATTTAATTTTATATTATTTAATTACATAAAAAACCTATGAAGGAAAAAATTATAAATTCATTTTTTATGATTTCAACCTAAAAAATAAAAAATATAACTCACTGTCAACACTATTTATTATGATATTTCTTAACTTGTATTTCATTTATATTTACTTTTCTTTTTAAAAAAAACATACAAAATTCTAAATCCAAACATTGGTGCTCGCAAGATGACAGCTAACATTATTTCACACTAATTATCAATTGACATTCTTATTGTGCCATCAATTCAAATTTCTTCTCCATAAATTTGTCCAAAAATATAAATAAAGGGTCAAAATGCATATTATATACAAACTCACAACACACAAGCTGGATCTGAGTCATGTTTGAGGAAAATTCTTATTCAAATTGTTTGGATTCACATGTTTCACTGACTGGATCTTTTAAATCCATTGACAAATGTAGATAAAGGTAAAACTATGTCCATAAATTAATTTTTTAAATTTAATTGTTGCCAAGAAACAATTTAATTTTTGTGCGATGTTCTCCATGATTGTCCTAATCCTAATTTATTTATTTGGGTTTTTGTTTGTTGCAATTCAACCGCATAGGAACCAGAAGTATAGATATTTTATACATAGTACATCTTGTGTTATTTTCATCTTAATATTTAAATTGTGTAAATTTAGACTCTACTATATAAAAGTATTTTAATTTGATCCCTAATATTTAAATCGTACCAATTTGTTTTCCAATATGTAAACCATATTGACATAACATAATTAAATATTGAGGACCAAATTAAAATATTGGGCAAATTATAGCAGTAGTCCCTGTAATTTATATTTTTTTCATTTTGGTCCTTGTTATTTTAATTTGCTTAATTTTGCCCCTTAATTTTACGAATTATGTCATATTAGCCCAATAAATAATAGCAGTCAAGTTTGATGGACGGATAATCATATGATGTTACAATTTGGTTCATGTAGTTTACATGATGTATCAACTTGGTCCCTGTTGTTTTGACTTTCTTATAAACCACATGGACCAAATTAATACATGCTATAAATTATAGGGACCAAATTGAAACATCATTTGATTTTTCGTCCATCCAACTTAACCGCCTTTATTTATTGAACTAATACAACACAATCCGTAAAATTAAGAGACAAAATTGATCAAATTGAAATAACGGAAACCAAAATGAAAAAGCAAGTAGACTATAGGAGCCATTTGTATAATTTATCTTAAAATATTTTTATACATTGGGACTAAACCCTCGTATATATGATTTAAGTTTGATATTTAAATAATTACAACGTTTTATTCCACCACATACACAAGCTAAAATGTGGCTTTATTTATTTCTTATATATATATATATATATATTTTTCTGAACTCATAATCAATTAGATGAATCTAGCTAGGCAGTGATAAATTAATAAATAATTAAACGTTTTATTTCACTACACACGTTAAAATATGACTTTATTTATTTCTTAGGTATATATATATATATATATATTTTTCTTCACTCATAATCAATTGGATGAATTTAACTAGGCGTGATAAATTAATAAAAAAAATGTGATCAGAGGCACCTTAAAAAATATAAATTTAAGCCTCACTTTGCTTACCCAATATCTTATCAACTTTGTAGGAAAGATTAAAATTCCAAAAAAAAAAAAAAAATGTCAAGAAATTTATCTCCAATTATGATGTATAATCCAGATTCAATTCTTATCTATTAATAAGACTCACACTTTGGTGCTATTTGATAAAGTTGAAAACTGAAAATTGAAAATTAAATATTAAAAACTAAATGTTGAATTTATTAAGTTTAAAAACTGTTTAATAAAAATTTAAGATTATTTGATATGTATAAGATTAAATTTGAAATTTATTATTTTTAAATTATATATTTTAATTTTTATATTGTGATGGTGGTGGTGGTGGTGGTTGTGATAGTAGCGGTAGCGATGGTGGTGGCAGTAACATGGTGGTGGTGATAGTAATAGTGGTAGCGGTAGTAATTGTCATGATGGTGGTGATGGCGACAGCATGGTAGTGGTGGTGGTGGTGGTGATGGTGGTGAGTTTATAATAGTGTATACTAATATTTATATTTAATATTTATAAATTCAGTCAGAAAGCAAGTTTCATATGATTTCAAATTTTCTTAAGTTTTAGCATATATTTTAAAAAACACTTAAATTTTTAAGTGATATTAATTGTAATTATTAAACAGACTTAATTAACTATCACTTGATACATTCAATTTTAAGTGCCGTTATCAAACACCCCCTTTGAATAGATCTCAACAAAACAATATTTATTTTAATTATTTTTCTAAGTAAAAATTTTAAATTTTTAGCCTTACTGTAAACCTTATGATTTTGTCTTTTATATTAACATTTTGAAATAAAAATTATTAAATGAGACAAAAGCATGATGAGCCTTCGTCAATAACAAGAGGCCACATATATGCCTAGAGGAGACACTCAGGGTTGGTTTGGGACGTAGGTAAATGTTTTAATTTTTTTTGATTATTTTAGTTTGGGATTAAAAAGTTTTGTTTGGGATAAATTTTTTTTGATTTTTTTAAACTTTTGTGAGAGAAAAAATAAAATAATTATAATTTAAATGTGATATTTTGTCTTATTATATTAAAAAAATTATATTTTCTTTTTGTGACTAAAATAGTCAAAAATATTGGCATGCCAAACAAATGCATAGACTACCTATAGTCGCTAAATAATTACTCTTTTAAAACAATATATCTAATTGTTCATTATTAAAGTTGTTAAGAATTAAATTACATAAAAATATTAAGAATGCACACATTAACATAATAAAACATACTTGAATACACAAATAATAAGAATATGAAAAAATTGAAAAAAGAAAATTAAAAATTTTTGATGAACGTTACGTGTATTTTGTAATTTAATTTTATAATAAATTTATATTGTTGGAACAATCTTCTGTGTAAATGAAATAACTTGAAATAAATTCAAACAAAATAAATAAATAACATACCGGATTTATTTATCGAACCGAATTAAAATTAAGACCAAGTCGAGTGTGTGACACTCTGTCCTTAAGACAGATTCGCCCCGCTATGGTGTTTACGGTTGAGTAGCGTCTATCTCCCAAGATATAATGATCTTCACAAATTTATAAAAGCACTTCAAATAAATTTGTTCGGTGAACATACTCTCTTTAATTTATTCTAAAACTAAATATGAAGAATAAATGCACTAGAGAAAAATTGGACAGCAATGAGACAAAATATCAGACTATTTTTCGGACTGCAAAATTAGATATCTAGACTGCTGGAATATGGCTCTTTTTATAGGCAAAAATATACACAGTCCGAACAGGTGCTGTTAGACAAAACCGGTACAAAAAGATTTTGAACTCAAAAGGAGGTTCTGACTGTAAACACATTTAAATATCAATATTCAAACAATTTGTCCGTTAGTGGAAATTCAAAAATTTGTCCGTTTAGAGCAACTATTGCAACTTTATTATATAAACTATTTTGAATATATATATTAAACTATTTAATATATATATATTAAACAAATTGAATAGTTTAATAAATAAAGTAAGAGGTACAAATTTTAAGAAACCACTTAGGAACTTAAAATTTGAATTTAGAATTAAATTAAATTCCCACAATTACAAACTTTAAGAAACCACTCAGGAATCCAAAATTTGAATTTAGAATTAAATTAAATTCCCACAATAATTTTTATTGAAAAAATTCAAAAGAATTTTTATCTAAAAAATTAATGTTAAACTCGAAAACGACGTCAACTTCCCATTCACTCATAAATGGTTTTGACGTTCCGTCTTCACCGTTTGACTTGTCACGCGGCAAGGAACATGTCACCTCTTCAGACCCACCCCAAAAGACGTTTGGGGCCTACTCAATTTTGGCCTTAAAGTCAGCCCAAAATAAGCCATATAAAACACCATTTTTCCAACAATCCCCCACATGAATGGAATTTGACGGAGAGAAAATGCAACAACATGATCTAATATTAGAGAGTATATAAATTGAAAATATTCTGCAAAGGATAGGTAACTTTTGGCTTTGAACCTTCCCTTGTGAGACACTCTCGGATTTACTAGCTAACCAGTGAACATGATGTCTTGAACTGTTCAGTCGTTTGTATAAACGAAGACAATAGAACTCACACAAGATATCCCTGCATACGCTTTCTCACTATTGTGTTCATTTTGGCCTGAAAACTGGTCTTTCATGAGTGCTCTAAAGACTTGTAGCCCTTCACAAATCTTATAGAACCGCCCATTCACACTCACATAGGTGATTCTTATGAAGAGTGTTCTGCCATTCTCCTCTAGGTATCCCTAGATATAAGAATCACAAAAATTTTACTTAAGCTTTAACGCGGCAGACATTACTATATCATCAAAGAAATGGGTAGGAGTTAGACTCCCCAGTGATCCTTCTGAGTCAATCACAACTCGATTGTCCCTTTGAACCTAGATCTTGGGATCTCCAGTCAACTAGATTGGGTTGTCGTTGTGGTAACTCTTATTTCATAGGCTTTAGTCACATTCACCTCGATGAATTCTTAACTAGCTCTCTTGCTAACCCTTTGGTTAGTGGATCCGCTATGTTGTCTTTAGACTTAACGTATTCTATAGAAATAATTCCATTAGAGAGTAGTTGTCTTACGGTGTTATGTCGACGACGAATGTGTCGTGAGTTACCGTTATACATATGACTCTGTGCTCTACCTATTGCAGATTGACTATCGCAATGTATGTATATAGCAGGCACCAGTTTTGGCCATATTAGAATATCTTTAAGGAAGTAGCGGTATTCGCTTCTTCTTCCCTACTTTGTCTAAAGCTATGAATTCAAATTCCATAGTAGACCTAGCAATACAAGTCTGTTTGGAAGATTTTCAAGATACAGCCGCCCCACCAAGAGTAAAGACATACCCACTGGTGGACTTTGAATTTCTAGTATCCGATATCCAATTTGCATCACAGTATCCTTCAAGTACTGCTAGATATCTAGTATAATGAAGCCCAATGTTACGAGTAAATCGGAGATATCTTAGAACCCTTATAATTGCTTTCCAATGTTCTACTCCCGGATTACTCGTATATCTACTTAATTTACTTACTGCATAAGCTATATCTGGGCGAGTGCAGTTCATCAAGTACATTAACCTTCCAATAATTTGGGCATACTCTAATTGAGAAATACTTTCCTGGACATTCTTAGAAAGATACAAATTAATATCTACAGGTGTTCTAGTAAAATGATTATCATCTTTGCTGAATTTGTCAAGTATTTTCTCAATGTAATGAGATTTTGACAAAGTATATCCTTCTGATGTTTTGGTAATTTTCATACCAAAAATTACGTCAGCAATGCCCATATCCTTCATGTCAAAATATTTATTTAACATTTTCTTAGTAGTTTTAATCATGTCATTATTACTACCAATGATGAGCATGTCATCTACATAAAGACATATAATGACATAACATTTATCTGTGTTTTTAATATAAACACATTTGTCACACTCATTAATTTTAAATCCATTTGATATCATTGCCTTGTTAAATTTCTTATGCCATTGCTTTGGCGCTTGTTTTAAACCATATAATGATTTAACCAATTTACACACTTTCTTTTCTTTCCCTAGAACAGAAAACCCTTCTGGTTATTCCATGTAAATTTCTTCATTTAACTCACTATTTAAGAAAGCGGTTTTAACATCCATTTGATGAATTTCTAGATTGTAGAGAGATGCAATGGCAATTAGCATTCTAATGGATGTTATTCTAGTAACCAGTGAGTATGTGTCAAAATAATCTAGACCTTCTTTTTGTTTAAAACCTTTGACTACAAGTCTTGCCTTGTATTTGTCTATTGATCCATCTGCTTTCAATTTTCTTTTGAAAATCCACTTGTACGCAAGAGGTTTACAACCTGGTGGCAAGTCCACTAATTCCCAAGAGTGATTTTGCAAGATGAATTCAACTTCACTGTTGACAGCTTCTTTCCATAAAGGAGCTTCAGGACTGGACATAGCATCTTTAAAAGTTAAAGGCTCATTTTCTAACAAATATGTTAGAAAATCTGGACCAAAAGATTTTGAGGTTCTAGCACATTTACTACGCCTAAGTTCCTCTTCCTCATTTTGATCTAACTCTTGTTTTTGATCATGTTCTTGATCCTGACTAGTAATAGTATCAAAAGATCTTTTATTAGTACTAGTCTCTTGTCCAGTCTTCTTTGAAAATACATGTTCAAAAAAAGATGCATTCTGAGACTCAATAATAGTATTTACATGCATTTCGGTATGTTCTGATTTATGAATCAAAAACCGATATGCACTACTATTCTTGGCATAACCAATGAAAATGCAATCAATGGTCTTAGAACCTATCTTAGTCTTTTTAGGACTAGGAATAGTCACTTTAGCCAAACACCCCCACACTTTTAAGTATTTGTAGGATGGTACTCTACCATGCCACATTTCATAAGGTGTTTGATTCACTTTCTTCAGATACTTTGTTTAAAATATAATTAGCAGAAAGTATTGTTTCCCCCCACAAGTTCTGAGGTAATCCAGAACTGATTAACATGGCATTCATCATTTCTTTTAAAGTCCTATTTTTCCTTTCAGTAATTCCATTTTGCTGAGGTGAGTAAGAAGCGGTGGTTTGATGAATTATTCCATGTTCTTTACAAAACTCACCAAAAGGTGATTCATATTCACCATCTCTATCACTTCTAAGTTTCTTGATTTTCTTACCAAGTTGATTTTCAACTTTATTCTTATATTGAATGAAAGTTTACAAAACTTTATCCTTTGTTCGAATTAAATAAACATAACTATATCTAGTATAGTCATCTATAAAAGTGATAAAATACTTTTTCCCACCTCTAGTTGGAATTGATTTAAAATCACAAATGTTACTATGAATTAATTCAAGTGGTTCCGTACTTCTTTCAATTGAATGAAAAGGAGTTTTAGATAATTTTGCCTCAACGCAAATTTCACATTTATGATTTGAATCAATGTTAAATTTAGATAAACATTCCATATTAATTAATCTACGCAAAGATCCATAATTAATATGTCCTACTCTACCATGCCATAAATTTGAAGACTCAAACAAGTAAGAAGAAGATGTAGTATTATTAATAACTGAAGATACAACGGTCATTACATTTAACTTGAAAAGGCCATCAGACATGTAACATTTTCCTACATACATCCCATTCTTAGTAAGTACAAATTAATCACTCTCAAATACTAGCCTAAACCTATTCTTACTCAACAAAGATCCGGAAACAAGATTCTTGCGAATGTCCGGTACATGCAGCACATTGTTGAGAGTGAGTTCCTTTCCAGATGTTATCTTGAGTACAATCTTTCATTGTCCTTCAACTTTGGAAGTTGAGGAGTTGCCCATAAAAAGTTGTTCACCATTGTCCACTGAAGAATAAGATGTGAACATCTTTTTGTCGGCACAAATATGACGAGTAGCACCAGTGTCCACCCACCATTCTTTAAGATTTCCGACAAGATTTGCCTTGGAAACAACTGCAGAAAGATTGATGTCATCGCCACCATTGGAAATATTGTCCACTTCGGTCATATGGGCTTGAGTAGGCTTCTTGCTTGTTCTTCTTTTGTTTTTGCCTTTGCTACGATAATCTTTGGCCTGATATCCTTCTTTGTCACAGATGTAACATTTGCTATTAAACTTGTACTTTTTATTATCCCCCCCCTTTAGAGCCTTGTGAGGAACTTTCTCCAGAAGACTTTCGTTTCTTGGTTTTTGAAGCATGTTCCACCACATTTGCCTTAGACTCCATAGGATTCTTACCTGCCCGCTTTTCAGAATTGCGGTTGTCCTCTTCAATCCTTAAACGCACAATTAACTCATCCATAGAAATTTCTTTGCGCTTGTATTTAAGGTAGTTCTTGAATTCCTTCCAGCCTTTTGGTAATTTTTCAATTAAGGCTGTAACTTGGAAGGATTCACTGAGAGACATACCTTCTGCATGAATGTCATGCAAAATGAGTTGGAAATCTTGAGCTTGGCTGATCATAGTTTTTGAATCAACCATTACAAAATCCAGGAATCTGCCAACCGCAAATTTCTTTGAGCCGGCATCTTCCATTTTGTACTTTTTCTCCAACGATTCCCAAAGTTCCTTTGCTATCTTGATTGGATTGTAGACGTTGTATAAGGTGTTGTCAAGTCCGTTCAAGATGTAATTCCGGCAAAAGAAATCGGCATGTTTCCAAGCATCAACCGCAGCAACCACTTGCCGGTCGGTTTCATCCTCTTTCAGGATAGGAGCATCTTCACGGAGGAAACGAGCCAGGTTAAGAGTTGTAAGATAAAACAACATTTTCTGTTGCCATCTTTTAAAGTCAGTCCCTGAGAACTTCTCTGGCTTTTCTCCATGATTTATTGGTACTTTCATCACAGGAGAGGGGGTTGGTGCAATTACAGCCACCACAGAAGTACTTGTTTTGGCATTTGTTTCAGTACCCATCAATTTTAATTTATAAAACAAATTTATAATTAGAATTTACACTACACAGAAAATTAAACCAAATGCACAGAATTAAATTCTGTAAAAATAAAAGAAACAAGAATGTAACTTTTATTTTCTAATTAATTTGGAAATAAAATAAAATTTAATTCAACCAAATTAATTCTACACAGGAAATTAAATTCTGTAAAATAAAAGAAATAAGAATATAACTTTTATTTTTTTTTCAATTAATTTGGAAATAAAATAAAATTTTATTCAACCAAATTAATTTTACACGGAAAATTAATTTCTGTAACACTTCAATAATTAAAATACTAAAACGGAATTTTAAGTAATGAAAACTCTGAAAATAATTTCTAAAATCCAAAATTAATTTCTGAAAAAATTCCACAAAAATATATTCTGAATTGTTAATGACACCAGTATCGTACTACTAGTTGTTGTCAAAGAAAAGAGACAGTATATTACTACTATCTGTCAAATTACATATAATCACTATTTATTTTTCCAACCAGAATATTATTTTGTAAATCTACAAAAAATAATTTTCTTCCGAAATTATTTACAAAGAATGAAAAAGGGAAACAAACGAAAAATTCTGTAAACAGAATAATTCGATTCTGTCTTAAGATTGTTGGAACAATCTTCTGTGTAAATGAAATAACTTGAAATAAATTCAAACAAAATAAATAAATAACATACCAGATTTATTTATCGAACCGAATTAAAATTAAGACCAAGTCGAGTGTGTGACACTCGTCCAAGATGATTCGCCCTTCACGGTGCTTACGGTTGAGTGGCGTCTATCTCCCAGGATACAATGATCTTCACAAATTAATAGAAGCACTTCAAATAAATTTATTCGGCGAACCAAACCTGTGATCTATACTCTCTTTAATTTATTCTAAAACTAAATATGAAGAATAAATGCACTAGAGAAAATTGGACAAGAATGAGACAAAATATCAAACTATTTTTCGATGCAAAATCAGATATCTAGGCTATTTGGAATATGGCTCTTTTATAGGCAAGAATATACACAATCGAACAGTACTATTAGACAGAACCGGTACAAAAGGATTTTTTTTTTTTTTTTGAGCTTTAAGTAGTGCATGGAAATAGTGTTATAAAGCAAGCAAAATCCAATTAGTGATAGAGCTTTCGAAGTGTGTACCTCAAACTCTCTCTCTAAAAACCTCCGCTCCAGGCCTCTCTTTGGGCCGGCCGGCCACCGCTTTTGGCTATGGTGGTCGGCTGGCCTAGCTTTTTTTGGTGTTGTTTTGTTAGTTTTTTCCAGTGTTGTTTTGTTAGTTTTTCTTTCAATAAACTTGATTTCCCCTTTTTCCCCTCATTGGAGTTGTGCATTGCTGCGGTAGTCTATGTTCTTTGGTGATTCGGGGCCCGATTTAGCTATTTGAGGATTTTCATTCCAGCGCTCTTCTGCGAGTAGGAGCTTGAGGGATGAACTCTGGGTCAGATTTGGTGGAGAAGTATCGTTGCTTTACTTCGTAGGCGATCTAGATCCGTTTGGTTTTCATTCGTGCACTTCTCTCCGAGTGAGAGTTTGAGGGGTGAAGAAGAACTGCAGTGGGTCTTATTTTTGGGTGTTGTTCTGTGAGTAAGATAGCGGTGGCAGTGAAGAAGAAGAACTGTTGGGAGATGATATGTGGGGAGTTAGTAGTGGTAATGGGTGTGGATCTGTAGTAGGTGGCAATGCAGGGGAGTTAGAGCTGCAGTGGGTGTCTTCGGCAGTTATTGTTCAGCAGGGGAGTTTTCCGGTGGTAGGAGTTGGTAGTTGCAACAGAATAGGTGTGGTGTGGGCAACTATGGTTGGTGTAGTAGAATGGGTGTGTGGGCAGAATTGTTCTACAGATATTGGTGGAGTATTCTTCGCCAGGGAGTTGTTTGGTGGTGGGGAGTTGGTAGTTGCGCAGAAGATGTGTGGTGTGGGCACCATGGTTGGTGTAGGCTTTTGGAGTAGGAGTTGCAGCTTAAGGAGGCGTGGCGCAGCTACGCTTGGGTGGTGAGGACTTTGGGAGTTGTAGAGGCGTGTGACTCAGAGTCACAGAGGCGTGTAAAAGGCTGCGTGGGTTGTTTGATTTGATTTTAGTTTGGGCTATAGGGGCTGTTTGGGTGTTGGAAAAATCAATATTTGGCGGGTTTTTGGTGGGTTGAATTTGTGGGATTTCTTGTATTTTTCTAAACTTTTTTTTCCTAGTTAAGTCCTTCTTAACTTTTCTTTTCAAAAAAAAAATAAAAAATCGAGAGGCCAAGGGATTGGTTGTATGGATGCGAGTAGCAATAATAGGGGTACTTTTGTACTGTCCGAATCTCTCTCAATGCATGTCATCTTCCTGTATCTTTAATTTCTTGCTGTTAAATGAAATTTTTCTTTGCCGATCAAAAAAAAAAAAAAAGGATTTTGAACTCAAAAGGAGGTTCTGACTGTAAGCACATTTGAATATCAATATTTAAACAATTTGTCCATTAGTGGAAATTCGAAAATTTGTCCGTTTAGAGCAACTGTTGCAACTTTATTATATAAACTATTTTGAATATATATATTAAACTATTTAATATATATATATATATATATATATATGTATTAAACAAATTGAATAGTTTAATAAATAAAGTAAGAGGTACAAATTTTAAGAAACCACTTAGGAATTTAAAATTTGAATTTAGAATTAAATTAAATTCCCACAATTACAAACTTTAGGAAACCACTCAGGAATCCAAAATTTGAATTTAGAATTAAATTAAATTCCCACAATAATTTTTATTGAAAAAATTCAAAAGAATTTTTATCTAAAAAATTAATGTTAAACCCAAAAACGACGTCAACTTTCCATTCACTCATAAATGGTTGTGACGTTCCGTCTTCACCGTTTGACTTGCCATGCGGCAAGAAATACGTCACCTCTTCAGACCCACCCCAAAAGACGTTTGGAGCTCACTCAATTTTGGCCTCAAAATCAGCCCAAAATAAGCCATATAAAACACCATTTTCCAACATATAGAAAAAAAATTCAACCAAAAATAACGGTTAATATAATATGAGTGAATGAAAATGTTTAATAATCAGCCACACCAATAATATTTTCTTGCGATTAGTTCGGTAATTCTGTGTGACGCAAAATTTACTACTATTTTATGTATGTAAACTAACCTAAATTTTTATACAAGAGAAAATATCATTGAAATTAACAAATTATTATTTTTTATTATTAATTGTTATTGCAACATATAATAATAAAATTTTAAATAAGTTCAACTCAATAATATATGATAAATATCACAAGTTAGTAAAAAAAATTGATAAAAAAATATTTATTGGAAAAAAAATGTGATAAACTATAAAAATTTACTCTAGATCGTACTAAATGTATGGTATAAATTTAAAATTAGTGAGTTATGCGTCACACTTAATTTTTGAAAATAGGTTGTATTGAATTGGACAATGCAATTCGGGTCTGTGAGACTTACCATGGGTCTTGTTTCAATCATTTGAGCCATTCATTCATAGAATCATCCTCACACAAAATCAAGTTAATCCGATATATAACTACATAATTTTATTACATTTATCCATCAAAAAATGTAAGGTTTATTTTCAAATCTTTTATGTCATTTATTTTATAAAATTATATAGTTACGTATATCGGATCTTTCTTATTTTTGTGTGAATAATTTACATAAACTAACCTAAAAAATGAATGACCCAAATAATCAAAATAACACACGTAGTGAACCTCAACGAGGTAAACAATACCATCCAGTTCAATAATTGGAGTGGAGCTAGCTCAATTTGTTATTTTAGTATCCCTTTATATTTGGCCATTTTTTCGGCTCTTAAATTTTTTTTTTTTCTCACTATGGCTTTTAACATTTTAATTTTTTTCCAATTTACTTCAAAATCTGATTTATGTCCAAAATTAAATAAAAATGACACATTAACATCCAAGTAATTTTAAAATATTTTATTATATATAACTCACACCTCTTATATAAACCTAAATCTTAATATAATAATATATTTTTTATACCATGTTGTAATTTTTTGTTTGATTTTGAATAGAAGTTAATTTTAAAGTAAATTGAAAAAAACTTAAAACATATGAGAATTAAAATGAGATTTTTTTTATCCCTTCAATAATTAAAGTGAGAAAATAACCAAACATTACTGGATAAAAAGTATAAGGGACTCGCTTCTCTCTAGTTCGGTATTATTGTTATCCGATTGATTTTGTTTTTTGCGTAGATGATATACTTGACGAATCTCAAAATGTGAATGATTTAGGTCATCAAAACAGGACCTAAAATGTAGGCTCAATGGGCCAGATTAGACTGTCTATTACGATCCAAAATATAATGAATGATGTAATATGCATCAATTGGTATACTAATTAGTGTACGAACAGATGATGTTGTATAATTTTAGAAGTTTTTAATATTTGTAATTTGTATAATAGGTGAAGTCAATAATAATGTCATAATATATATTAATACACTAATTAGTATATTAATCAATACATATAGAACCGTTGAAAAATAATTTTAAAAATACTAAAGATCCCAAAAATTTTATCAAAATCTCAAAAATTTTATTAAAATTTCTAATAAATATCTCACATAGTGTGAGATCCACGTAAGACTCGTATGACGTGTGGAACCTACATAGGATCCACATGGCGTGTGAGATCCACATGCAACTCACGCAGTATTGATGATGCGTATGAAAATTGGTAATGATTATGACACATCAGATGGACACCGTGGAGGACAAAAAGTGCAGTCGTCCGCGACAAGAAGAAGAGTCGAATTCACAGTCTGGTAAAAATCACCATTGCTTTTCTTTGTTTTGCACGCAAAACACGAAGCAAATTCACTCGTGTTTTTGGCGCGCATTGTAACCGTCGTCCCAGCAAGTCGTTACAATTTAGGGCTACTCTCTCTCACCTCATGGTCCCACCCACCAACTACCTCTTCGCCTTCTTCAACATCGTTCAAATTCAATGGCTCGGCAACATCTACCTCTGTTTCTTCAGACTTCACATTCTCGCACACCAAGTGTTGGACGATTTCTCTCTTCTAAATATGATTATGAGAAGAACCCAATGCGTATTGGCCATTGTTGTGTTGTTGTTGTTCAGTTCTGTACGGTGCCACAACAACTTCACCGATTTGATTGCTCCGTTCTACACTCAAGTCTTCTACAATCAACTCTCGAATATCACTTTCCCACTTCTCAGAAACGATATCACCGACACTGCTAGCTTCTGCATCAGGGATCCGTAAGTTATTGTTATTATTATTATTATTGTCCCCTGTTTGGTTCCTGAGAAAATACAGGGATAGTCAAATTATTATTGTGGTTTCCATTAGGGGTGTTAAAAATACCAGTGGAACTGGTAAATTGGTCCAATTTGCCCGTTTGGTCTGATTTTTATTTGTTTCATTTAGGCCCGGCCCTGAGATTTTCAGGTCACAAACCCATAATTAATTAATAAATTTTTGGGGTCTTTCATTTTTTTTTTTATTGAATGAAAAAAATAGATAAAAAAAAGGAAGATAAAAAAGACAAAAAAATGTGTCAAAATCACCAAAAAAAATACTTATTATCACATTACAACAATTAATAAGTGTCGCTTGATCCTCGCTCTTTTTGCATTTTTAGAAGTAAATAAATCAATGGATAACAATGCTAATTATTTTAAATGGGTTTTTTAATTTTTTAATGGCTCAATTTATTTTAAGTTAGGTTGGGTCTTCCTTAATATGGGTTTTTTAATTTTTTAATAAGTCAATTTATTTTAAGTTAGGTTGGGTCTTCCTTAATTTTTTTTTTGGATTTAAAATATACCTAATATATTACAATAAATAATAATAGGAGGACAATTTTTTTGGGTCTATTTTCAATGAATAACAATGTTAATTTTTTTGAATGGTCTTTCAATTTTTTAATAGGTCAATTTATTTTAATTTAATTTGGGCCTTCTTTATTTTTTTTTAAACTTAAAACATACCTAATATATTACACTAAATCATAATAAAATGGGACTTTTTTTTTAAGGCCTATTTTGAAAGGCCTAGGCCATGGCATTGTTGGCCCATGCTAGGGCCGGCACTGGTTTCAGTTTTTGTTCTGGTTTTGAAAATTATTTCGCTTTTAAAACTTTATAGAAAGTTTCTTATAAGGTTTGAACATTAGTTTTTTATTGTAAAATTGATAAATTCTAAGCAACTTAAACAAGCTAATAGTTACAGGATTTGGACACTATTGTGGAATTGATAAATTCTAAGCAACAACCAAATTAATTATTATTAGTTTGTTAACTAACATAAAATATATATCATACCTCAAAAGTAAACTGAACCAAATCGGTTTTTATAAGTCGGTTATCATCCGTTTCCATAGGTTTGACGGTTTGATTCCAGTTTCATTTTTTTGCTGGAATTGTAAGAATCGGTTCGGTTCCTGGTTTACTGTAAAATCTGATCAATCCGATCCATGTACACTCCTAATTTGTATATGTTAGTTCAGTTACTTAACACTTTCGGATTTTATCTTTTCAGGGTTTTTGATTGGGACCAAACGTTCAATTTTGCATCTAATTTGACCTTCCTGACTTCTTGTGCTCTGAAAAGTAACGGTATGAAGTGGGTTTCATCTGGAATTTAGTTTCGCTGCTGGGAAAATATCAGATAACTGGAGATATTTTCATTCCAATTCCATCATAGTTTTATATTCACTCACATCTAATGATGGTTGCAATTTTTTTAACAGCAGATATTTTGCGGCATGTGTGTACACCAGCAGAAGTAGAGTTATACTTCATGAGTTTATTTAAAAGGGAATCAGAAAGCACCAATTATCTAAAGCTTAACAAGAACTGCAATCGAACATCTTGGTTTGCCGGTTGCGAGCCAGGATGGGCATGTAGTGCAGGCTCAAATGTGGAGTTTGGGCACAGTTATTCGAAGGACATACCTGCTAGAACTCTTGACTGTCAGGCTTGTTGTGAAGGTTTTTTCTGTCCTCATGGTTTTGCTTGCATGATACGTAAGTATTTTCCTATAATTACTTCATTCTTTACTGACTAGAAGCAACTTTATTTGTTTTCATGTTACAAATTTGGATGATTTTTGTTTTGTTTGTTTGTATTTGAAGCTTGCCCATTGGGTTCCTATTGCCCGCTTGCGACTCTCAACAAAACTACCGGCATATGTGAACCGTAAATTGATATTTATAGTTATTGATTGACTGCATCTTTGTTATGCAATGACCTATGGTGTTCACAAAATATTAATTGATAGGTTTCTGTGTGCAGATACCGCTACCAACTTCCACCCGGACGGCCAAATCATACTTGTGGTGGAGCTGACATATGGGCAGATGTTGGTAGCAGCAGTGAAGTATTCTGTTCAGCAGGATCATATTGTCCAAGTAATATCCGAAAAACTTCTTGCAGTCGTGGGTATTGTTTCTTATCCACATCTTTACAGTTTTTGACTTTCTTTCTCTTGTTGCTGCCTCGAGTTATTGCCTGAGGAGCACGGAGACGCAAATTTTGAAGAAGTTGCAGCACAAGACACAGAGAACATGTGCAAAACATATAGATTTTTATATTTGAATATTATATATTTATTTTTATGTCAAATATTTATTCTCATCAAATTCATCAATCTTGGACATGCTACTTAAGTGAAAAAATAAATTAGAAAATGGGACACCACATGTTCCCACCGTGTCACCAGTGTGTCCGATTGAAAAAAAAAAAAATGCGACATTTCCTCAAGCGTGTCCAACGTGTCTGCCGCATGTCCATGTTCAGCATGTTTCGGACCTTAGTACGTAACCTCTAGAGCCAGGGACGGATCCGGGATTATGTCTTTGGGAAACTACTCTATAAATTAAAAAATTAGGGGCTACTCTATATAATTTTGAAATTATCTACAAAAAATTTGAGGATGCGAACTCTTATAATTTGAAGTTATTTTAAAATTTTTAATATAATATATGATATTTTTCAATTTTTTGGGGTGCGGCCTGTAAGATTTAATAATATACGTAACCATAATAATAATACGGAATTTAACTTAAAAAGATTTTGAATTCAATACAACTCAAGAATAAAACGAATATACCTTTGTCAGCCATTAAATTAGAAAGTTGAAAAAATACCTCTAATAATTGAACATTGAATTCTTGGCTCACATTCTTCTCTCTATCTCTCTTAATTAGGATGACTATGATACTTAGAGTGATGGAAAAATACTTATGATATGAAAAAGGAGTCACCCATCCTTATATAGAGGAGAGAAGAGGGCCAGATAAAATCTATCAGAAGAATTCATAATCCATCAAGGTTTCCTTCTTATCTTAGAAGAGTGATTATATTAAAATTCTAATTACTGAACTTTATATATAATATTGGTTTTATCTAATTGTGGAGTCCAAATAAAATAAAACATGTAAAAAATATGTAGGCTATTGGGCCACACTAGAAAATAAATCCAACATTCTCCCACTTGACCCATTAAGCCGATTATGATGCAATTATGAGTTTTTTCCAAAAATATGCAACTTATAAAAAATTTTGACTCATTGGATTCCACACTAAAAACTTTGACACGTGATCACGAATTTTAAAAAATAGCCAATAAGTTCAGATATATTAGAAACTATAATACTGCGATTACTTCAGATCACCAATGTGAGTCGTAGTGGTTATATAACATTTATGTCATATTTCCTTCTATGCACTACACCATCGATAACCTTCACCAACTCAGTCCATTATCGAGATATATAATTATTTGCCTGAAAGGCCCCTGTAATTTTTCTTGTTAAGACATTTCCTGTTTATCAATATTCAATTTAATGTGTACACACACTTTTGGAAACAGAAAAATTAGAAACAAAATTTTTATTGCGCAAATAGTGTCAAATAAAAATAAGCACTCAGGATTAACCGTACACATCAAGGGTTGCTTAAAAGACTCATCCTGATAACATACTCTTTGTATGTCTTTGGTGGCAATCCCTTTGTGAATGGATCAACAATCATAAGAGAGGTGCTTAAGTTTTCAATTAACACTTGTTGTTTCTGGACTCTTTCTCTAACGACTAAGTACTTTACTTCCATATGTTTGGAACCACTAGAATACTTTCCATTCTTAGAGAAGAAAACTGTTGCGGTATTGTCACAATATATCTTCAGCGACCTGGCAATTGAGTCAACAACACCAAGTCCTGAGATGAAATTTCGCAACCATAAAGCATGATTTGTAGTCTCAAAGCATATGGAATGTCCTTCATTTGTTTTCTTTCCAAGTCATTCCTTGGACACTGTTTTTCACTTAATTTATCATCACGAAACCGGCTGAACAAAACTGCATATTGAATCTCTCCAAAACATGATCAATATATCATTTTACGAGATAGTCCTAGCAATTCTTGAGATCGATCCTAAAGATCTTTATGCCAATAACATAGTTTGCCTCACCCATATCGACTATTTTAAAGTTCTTAGAGATATTCCTTGGTTTCATGCAATAAGCCAAGGTCATTACTAACTAACAAAATGTCATCCACATATAGCACCAAAATAATGAACTTGCTCCACTAACCTTCAGATATATGCACTGATCAACTGCATTTTCCTTAAATCCGAAAGAGGTAATGGTATCATTAAACCTTAAATACTATTGCTTGGAAGCTTGTTTAAGGCCATATATAGATTTCTTTAATTTGCAAGCTAAATGTTCTTAATCTTTCTTTGCAAATCCTTCTGGCTACTCCATATAAATTTCTTCATCCAAATTCTCATTTAGAAAAGCAATTTTCACATCCATTTGATGCAACTCTAAGTCATAATGAACTACCAATGTTAGGATGATTCTAAGTGAGTCCTTCTTAGATACTGGAGAGAAGGTCTCTGTATAGTCTATGCCTTCTTTTTGAGTAAAACCCTTGGCAACAAGTCTGGCTTTAAATCGTTTGATATTGCCTTCGTGTCGCGCTTGGTCTTGAAGACCAATTTACACCCGATCTTTTTACAATTATTAGGCAATTCGACGAGATCCCAAACACTATTCTGTTCCCATGGATTTTAACTCTTCATTTATAGCATTGACCCATTTAGAAGAAAAATCAGTATTCATGGCTTGTGAAAATGAGACTGGATCTTTGTTAATCCCAACATCAAAATCAGATTCCTGTAGATACACCATGTAATCATCTGGAATGGCAGACTTTCTTTCCCTCTAAGATCTTCTCATAACTGCCGGTTGTGGTGGTTCTACAATATTTTCAATGGTGGTATCTTCATGAAGTGGTGAAACATGAGGTGGTGAAGGGTTTTTCATTATGTTGTTCGTTTCCCTCAACCTGTGGAATAGTTTGAGGTACAACAATTTTTTGATAAGGGTCAAATGTTGGGACATCCACCCTAATTTTCTCGAAATTCACCACTTGTGTTTTCTCACTCCCACTAATTTCACCATTCTCTAGGAATCTAGCATTACCAGTCTTCACTATCCTCGTACTGTGATTAGGACAATAGAATTTGTACCCTTTAGATTTGTCTAAATAACCAATGAAATATCCAGATATTGTTCTTGAGTCCAACTTTTTCCCTTGTGAGTTGAAGATTCTTTCCTCTGCTAGGCAACCCCAAATATGTAAGTGTCTCAAACTAGGTTTCCTACTAGTCCACAACTCAAAAGGAGTTGTTGAGACCGCCTTACTAGATACCCTATTTAAGATATACATTGCGGTCATTTAAAGCTTCACGCCACAGTGAAATGGGTACAATTGAGTAACTTAACATACTCCTAACCATATCTTTAAGTGTACGATTACGCCTTTCAACAACTCCATTTTGCTGTGGCGTACCAGGCATTGTATATTGAGCACGAATGCCTTTCTTTTCTAAGAATTCGACAAATGGGCCAGGATTTTGGCCTGACTCATCATATTTACCATAATACTCACCACCCTTGTTTGATCTCACTATTTTAACCTTTCTATCTAATTGTCTCTCGACTTCAATTATATACACCTCAAGGATGTCAACAGCCTGAGACTTTTCATGAATTAGATACACATATCCATAACGTGAAAAGTCATCTATAAATATGATAAAATATTTTTTACCACTAAGACATGGGATGTTGAGTGACCTGCAAATATCTATATGAATTATCTCAAAAAGCTCATTACTTCTTGTGGCACCTTTCTTGGTGTGTTTGGTTTGCTTTTCTTTAATGCAATCCATACATATCTCAAAATCAATGAAATCTAGGTTTTCCAAAATCTCATTCTTCACCAATTTTTCAATTCTATTTCTAGAGATATGCCCCAACCGTCTATGCCACAAGATTGAGGATTTTTTATTAATTAGACCACATTTTAAACCAATATTCGAATGCAGAGTTACTAATGATTGTACAAACTCATGATTTAAGGTAATTTTATATAAACCATCACATAAATTACTAGAACCAATGACTATTGAATTAAACATTAAATTGAGTTTTCCACAATTAAATAAAACTGAATATCCAACACAATCTAATTTGGATAACGAAACTAAATTCCTAGAAATTGAAGGAACAAAAAAAGTGTCTTCTAGATCCATCTGATGACCCATCTCTAAGATCGGTTGGTAGGTTCCTCTGACTATGACTTCACCTTTGAGATGGTTCCCCATATAGACAAATCTTTCACTTTCATTCGGTTTCCTGGTTGAGAGATATCCCTGCATGTCATTTGTAATGTGGGTCATGGCCCTAGAGTCAATCCACCAAGTATTAGAAGGTACTTCAACAAAATTTGATTCATAACAAACAAAAGAAAATTGATTACGTTCTTTTTGAACCAAGCCTTTCGTTTGCTGCAGTCTTTCTTCACATGTCCCTTCTTGCCACAAAAGTAGCACTTGACAGTGAAACTATTCTAAGCCTGATTTTCTTCCCTAGGTTCATTCTTTTTTTTTGGTGGATTTTTCTTCGATTTTACAAACTTACCCTTATTTTTCTTTATAGCTCCATGAGTTACAGCTAATGCAGTTTGACGTCCTTCCTCCATCAACCTCACTTCCTCCTAAACACACATATTAGTCAGCTCATTCAAACTCCACTTATCTTTATTGGTGTTATAGTGGATTTTGAATGCGCCGAACTGTGATGGAAGTGAATTGAGAATAAACTACACGAGGAAAGTTTCATCAACTTGCATCCCTAAAGTTTTAAGTTTTGCAACTTTGTCACCATATTGAGGATGTGATCCTAAACTCCTTGGTGGCCATTATATTTTATTGTTGTCAATTCAACCATAATAGTGCCAGCAAGTGGCTTGTCGATCTTCAACAGCCTTTAACCAAATTTTACTTTAAGCGTTAGGGTAACGTTACTAAAGAGTCCTTTGGTCAATAACCAAGTAAGATCCTAGGAAGGTCGGAAGAGTCAGTATAGCCTCCCTTCTAAATCCAACCACCTTAGATAGCAAGCTATCTTTTTGACAGATCTTAAGAAGTATTAAGACTAGATCGCATAAGTAACGCAGAAAAAGGCATAAACAATATACATATTAAAGTTTTGAGAATTATGATGAACTATTGATATCACATAAGTCTTTCCTTCGGGCAAAACTTAGGTATATCTATTATCCACTCGTCAAGAATCACTTATGTAGGTCTAATGTAATTTATGCAATTTTTCAGTTAGTCATGTTACCTTTGGGTATTCAATTCTAATCTGTCAAATTACATAAGTTACATTATCCTACCCAGTTCATAATTATTTGAAAGTGACTCTTCTTTGGGCTAGTCTCAATCTCCTAATTATAACTGCAATTGAGAATATTATCGACCTTAATGTTACCCTTTTAACAATTCTTTTATGTAGTTCTATATTCATAAGTTTTACAAATCTGGGCCACTTTGGCAGCTACTAAATTAGTAAACCCTATGAATACGGAACTAACCAACAATATTCTCTATTCATTAATTTTGAGTTATTTAATTATCATTAATTCAATCACTATTATGATTTCTATAATTTCTTTTATGTGATTGTAATTATCAATATAATAATAATAATAACTCTGGACGAACGTGAATATGTATATATCAAATTATGTAATATAACAATCATGAATATCTCATATAATGGTCAATAAGAATTACACCTAATATGAATTAACCACTCCAATATTTAATATTCAATGTCATAAAATTATATCATGATATCAAATTTTAAATCATGAAAATATATAAATATCAACAATAATAGACAATAAGTGTATATAATCAAATGAGGTAAAATCATAATTCTTTAATAGACCGAATGATTCAACAAATTATAAAATTGCTTTTAATCTATGCACTTTATCATAACGTCAAGCAATACACGCAATTTAATATCATATTATGATGATTATAAAAATTATTATCACTAAAATTGATAATAAATCAAAGTATGCATATGAACAGCATATAGAATTACATAAAAGCCTGCACCTAACATATCACAAAACAAAGTGAGTGGGCTGTGCTCTTATTTAGGTTAAGACCTAACAGATCATGTTGTCTTGTGAGTAAGGGAGTCTATGATGTGCACGCTTAGTGAAGTGCACATCACATGCCGATATAGTTCAAACCTTATAAATAAAAGTATGTTTTTATGAATAATTATAATTATAATATAATAACAATATTCATAAATATATTATTATTCCAAGGTGTATTGATTCATAAACTAAAGCTCTGATACCACATGTAAGATTTAATAATACATGTAATCATAATAATAATGCGGAATTAAACTTAATAGGATCTTAAATCAATATAACTCAAGAATAAAAGCGAACATACCTTTGTCGACCATTGAATTAGAAGTTGAGAAAATTCCCCTAATAATTGAACCTTGAATTCTTGACTCACCTCCTTCTCTTTGTCTCTCTTAATTAGGATAACTATAAAACTTAAAGTGATGGAAAAATACTTATGATATGAAAGGGGAGTCACCCATCCTTATATAGAGGAGAGAAGAGGGCCAGATAAACTCTATCAGAAAAATTCCTAATCCATCAAGATTTCCTTCTTATCTTAGAAGAGTGATTATATTAAAATTCTAATTACTGAACTTTATATATAATATTGGTTTTATCTAATTGTGGAGTCCAAATAAAATAAAACATATAAAAAAATATGTAGACTATTGGGCCACACTAAAAAATAAATCCAACATTCTGTCCTTCATAGGTCATTGCTATACCATGTTTAGACCAAACAATGTGGATATATTAGGATATGATTTGTGCCCCATGTATTTGACCTGTTGACATTTATATAATTATTGCTTGCCACCCTTTGTCAATTTAAAATTTTCTATTCTTTTGCAATATAGGCATTACTGCAGGATGGGTTCTATTTCTGAGAAACGTAAGTTCCTTGCTGAAGTACGAATTATTGCAAAACATATTGTATAATCCATACAATCATTTCCCTATGGCCTAGATTTTTTATGAACCCTCTACTGCCGGTTCCAAACTGTCTGACTCTTAATGATAAACTTGTAGGGTGCTTCAAATTGTCTTCATGTGATCCCAATACTGCGAATCAGAATATTCACGCATATGGCATTATACTAATAGTAAGTTGTTCTATACACTGGAACCATTAACTTGATATAGTGGGTGTTTGGAAAGTAAATTTTTATGTAGGTTTTTTTAGTTGTAGGATTTTATTGGAGAAAAAAATTTTGATGTTTGGGAAGATAATTAGGTTTTTTTGTGATTGGATGTGATATTTTGTTTGGATTTATTTTTTTTAATTTTGTAAAAAGTTTGTCTTTTAGTGAAAAAAATCAAAAAAAACCCAAAACACAGACTTCCCAAACACCACCATATTGTTGTCTGGGTCTAACACTAGTATACATCACAAATAATTTAAGTTTCTTAAGAAGGCAAAAAAAATATATACTTTGGCTTGCAATTGTTTCTATAGAAAATTCCCGTAGTAGCGAAGTAATGGGAGATTTACATGTAAGTCCTAATAGGTGGACTTATTATCCAGTAGGTCATGTGATAAGTAATAGTGTTTTTTATCAAATACTATTAAAAAAGTCACTAATTGTTAATTTTGAACGACAGTTTAAAAATTTTGTCACAAAAAATATCACTAATTATAAGTTTAGCTACAGTTTAAAAAAATCGTCACAAAAAAACCTCATTAATTTTCAACTTTCAGCAATAGTTTGACAAATTCAACATAGAAAAATGTCACTAATTATAAGTTTTAACGACAATTTATAAAAATCGTGATAAAAAACTCACTAATTGTCATTTTTTAGCAATATATGCAAAAAATCATCACAAAAAATTATTTTTAATGACGATTTTACTATGACTTATTTTCAATTGGACTTGATGGAAATTAAGTGCAACTATTGGGTACTATTGGTAGTTTACCCTTTCATTTTTTACTAGTTTTATTGCTTTTTCATAATTATATTGTTTGTTAGTTTGAGATAATAGCCAAAGGATTTAGCAGTAAGTCTTAATACCATACCAGTACTATAATTAATTCCAGAAACATCGAAGAACGTTTCCTGAAAGTCTATGCATCTCTTTATCTTCTGTACATACATTCCAGCCTACCATGTGTATATCTCTTTCATCTATCAAAGCTAATTTTAGATATTAACACCCATTACTTGTAATGCAGGCTGCTTTAAGTACTCTCCTGCTTACTATTTACAACTGTTCCGACCGAGTTCTCACCATTCGGGAAATGAGAAATGCCAAAGCCAGGAAAGCAGCAGCTAGAAGTGTGAGGGAGAAAGCACAGGCACGCGATAAGTACAAATCTGCTAAAAATGCTGCTAAGAAGCCCAGAATTGCATCATCAAGTCAATTATCTCCGACTTCTTGTAAAAAAACTGTGATACATCCTCTGGCACTTGAGAGTTTGGGTCAAACTAAAGCTGAGACAGATGATGATCTAGATTCATCTTTGTATATAAGTGCTTTGAACTCGCCTGAGCAATCTTCCCATGCAGTCGAAGATGACCCTGATAGTTGCAATGGTTTCAGTTTAGAGCTTGGAGATAAAAATGTAGACAGGAAAATGAAAAATGAAAAACAAATTCGTACTCACAGTGAGATTTTCCAGTATGCATATGCTCAACTACAGAAAGAGAAAGCTTTGCTGCACCTGCAGCAGAATAAGAACCTTACCTTCTCAGGATTAATTTCAATGGCTACTAATCAGGAAATCAGGAAAAGGCCCATGATTGAGGTTTCCTTCAGAGACCTTTCTCTTACTTTGAAAGGAAAAAACAAACGTCTTTTAAGGTGTGTTACTGGGAAAATAATGCCTGGCCACATTACTGCTGTAATGGGCACATCTGGAGCCGGGAAAACAACACTCATTTCTGCTCTGGCGGGAAAAACAGTTGGATGCAAGATGACTGGTTTAATTCTTATCAACGGAAAACCTGAATCAATCCATTCATACAGAAAAATCATTGGATTTGTGCCACAGGATGATATTGTGCATGGAAATTTGACAGTGGAGGAGAATCTCTGGTTCAGTGCTAGGTGCAGGTATGTCAGATTGAGTTCTCTTACAGATTCTAATTTCTAACTGTACTTTATTATGAAATGTTCAAAATCGATTCATTTTAAGTTGGAAAGTGATGTTTCTTGGACATTGACACCTTTTCTTTTTTATCCTTTTTAAGTCATTTTGAATACTTGGCCACTGATTAATTTCTACTTCACATTTGTGAGTACAAAAATTTTTGCCTATTCAAACTAATCACCATCTGGAATTTCGAATTGGTGAGAAATCTGGAAATTTTAATTTTATTTGTAACATCCCCTGTGGGTTTCATATGGACTCACAAAGTATTTAGCTAATAAAAATGTTCTTGCTTGTGATCCTTTTGTTTGCCTGTGTTCTTGCTCAGATATATTTTGTTATACATAATGCAATCACTACCATCCATACTTTTCTATTTACTGCTCTTGTTTTTCCCAATCATTGAAGACTATCTGCAGACTTGTCGAAGCCAGATAAGGTTCTAATTGTTGAAAGAGTTATCGAGTCGTTGGGGTTGCAAGCAGTGCGTGATTCCTTGGTTGGAACAGTAGAGAAGCGACGAATATCAGGAGGCGAAAGGAAGCGAGTAAATGTTGGCCTGGAGTTGGTAATGGAACCATCACTTTTGATCTTAGATGAACCTACTTCTGGTTTGGATAGTTCTACTTCCCAGCTACTTCTGAGAGCACTTCGACGTGAAGCTCTTGAAGGGGTCAACATCTGCATGGTTGTCCACCAACCTAGGTGACAATTTCTTTCCCAATCCGTATTATGGAATTCTGTTATCTCATTCTCTTTCTGTTTATATTTGGTTATCTACTCACATAACTTGGGAGACTAGGACCATTTTAATTGTTCAATTTGAAAGCTTTGTCATTTCAAGGATTACCTTGCGGGCTTCAAGAAATTATTTCATGCATTAAGCTCATAGGAAACTCCTTGTGTGTCATGCTTCGTGTTTAATCTTTTACACAGCTGATCCCAAGCCCAGATAAGGAGGGTGTGTTAAGTAGCTTGGCAGCCAACACGTAAAAATTCCAGTCAGATCCCTGATGAATATAAATCCTAATATGATTATGCTTAATTAAGCACATAGCCCTTGACAGAGCAAAGTGGTGAAAAATGATTTATGTGACCGACCCCGAGAAACAAGACTTTGTTCTTTGTTTAATTTGGTAAGCTCATAGGACTTATGAGGACAACCAAAGTTCATCCTCCTAGTATTTTTTTTCTCGGTTAATTACATAAATGGTCTCTAAAGTATGTGTTATGTTACACTTTAGTCTCCAATCTTTTAATTGTTTTACTTTGGTCCCTAAAGTTTGCAATTTGTTTCACTTTAATCCCTAGCGTCAGTATAGTTCAAAATCAATAGCAGTAATAAAATACTAGGGACGAAAAATGCAAAAAATAAAAAATAAAAAATGCATACTTTACAGACTAAATAAAACCAAATACATATTTTATAAACCAAAATGCTACAAAATGCATACTTTTAGACCATGTGTGTGTTTGGCCATTATGATTTTGTTAAGGTTTCTTGTAAGATTTCAAAAATACCCCTCCTCCCGTTACTAATTTTGAACGGCTCTTACATAAAGGATTTAAGTGTAATAGATTGCAAACTTAGGGGGCCAAAGCGAAACAATTAAAAGTTTGGGGACTAGAGTGTAAGACCATCTCCAACCCTGAATCAAACCTTTCACCAAATTTAAAATTTGGAGAAAAAAACACTGTTTCATGCTCTAACCCTTTCACCAAATCGATATCAAATCGAAATTTCATCAAACGTTTCACCAAATTTGATACAGGCTCCGCGTTTCACCAAAACACTGTTGATGACCGTTGGAAAAGATGAACCGGTCGACCAGCTGAAGGTTCAAAAAGTTCAAAAAAAAAGTTCAAAATGTTGAAAAAAAAAAAAAAAAAAAATTTTTTGGCTAACCGGTCGACCACCCGGTTGTCCCGGATGAAAATTTGATGAAAATCAAAGGTTGGAGCACTGAGTATCAGATTTGGTGAAAAGTCATTTTTTCGACTCAGATTTGGTGAAAAAAGAAGTGAAGCGTTGGAGATGCTCTAACAGAACGTATACTTTGGGGACCATTAGTGTAATTAACTCTTTTGGAATAAGAAAGCCATCTAAATTATCTTTTTATTTATAGCAACAAGATTGGTATGTCAGGGACTAAAATGGATTTTATAACCACAAGAAGATCTACTAGAATACTTAAATTGCTGAAATGGTGGACTCTTGAACAACCAAGATGGTTTACAGGTGCTACAATCCTAACTAGGAAAGTTCAATTTACTCGTTAGAAAATTTAGGGTATTGTGTCACTGTTGCTACTTGAGGAATTACTTCTTTTATCTTACTTGGTACTGGTAAATTCTTGTTTCAGCTACACCTTGTTCAAGATGTTTGATGATTTAATACTTCTAAAAGGCGGCCTTACTGTGTATCATGGACCGGTAAGCAAAGTTGAAGAGTATTTTGCAGGCCTTGGGATCAATGTACCAGAGCATATGAATCCTACAGACCATTTTATTGACGTTCTGGAGGAAATAGTTAAGCCGATCACAAGTTTGAGCATAAATTACACAGAGCTTCCGATGAGATGGATGCTTCATAAGGGTTATCCAGTACCCCCAGATATGCAGCAGGATTGTGCTGGACTTGTTATGTCATCCACAGGAGTAAATCTAGACAATCAAAAAAGCTCTGTTGACGCTGAAAATAAGGAACAATCTCTTGCTGGAGAAATATGGAAGGATCTGATATGTACTCTGGAGCTTCACTGGGATATCATACAGCACAATATCTTGAGGTCTAGGGACTTGTCCAATCGGAGAACTCCAGGTGTTCTGATGCAATATAAATACTTTCTTGGGAGGTATATATTTAAGAATCTCTTTTATTTTTATATTTCTTTTCAACTTCTCTTTTTGTAGGTTCCTTCAAACAGTACATATTATACTTATGTTTCTCAGATTGAATTTCTAGGTTGGGTCAAATGATATAAAAAAAATTCTCATGCAATTTCTGGCAACGTTTGATTGTCGGATTATTTTTTATGGGATTAGATTTGATGGGATGGGATTATTGAGGATTATGAGGGATAAGTTATACCATGTGATTTGGATATATGATAGGATTATGGATAGAATTATGAAGGATAAATAATAACATGGGATTAATAGATGAGATAAATTGATTGGATAGAGAGAGTGAGGTATTATATTTGATTAGGATGAAATAAAGGATGCAATTATTTTTTACAGTTGGATGAAGCAGAAAATTAATCTAGAAGCCTAATCCTTAATATCACAATACCTATGGCATTATTTAATCCCCCATTTTTAATCCTCGATATCGTTATTAACATTATCTGTAGTTTTAATACCATGCAAAACAAACGCAGGACTAAAATAGGTGTGGTACCACATAGACCCCCACCTCCAATCTCACCATTTTTATCCTATAAACAAATGTGCCTGAAGAGTATACTTGAAAAAATGTTATGCCTGTCGGTCATTCTATAGAACCAACATATTCCAGAAAATGGTTGGGATTTGACAACATGATTTTGTAAAGTAAATTTCAATGGTGTGTATTATCTATGGAGATATAGGTGGGGAATGGGGAGTGGGCTGTCTAGTGTGGGAGTCTATGTGTTCTACGGATTGATTGTTTTATGATTCATTTTTCCTGTTTCTTGACGTTCTTTATGCCCACAATATCTTCAGGGTTGGCAAGCAGCGACTACGAGAAGCTAGACTAATAGCAGTTGATCTTCTCATCTTGTTACTTGCTGGTGCCTGCGTAGGATCACTTACAAAAACCGGTGATGAAAATTTTGGGGTATTTGGTTATATTCATACCATCATTGCCGTCTGTAAGTTGCAAAATTTGCACTCTTGGTTATACCTATACAAACTGCATCAGAAAAGTTTCTAAAACAACTTGCTTTGATTATATACGTGGATGAAAAAAGGTTCAGAAGTATCAGAGAAACTTTGATTGATTCTTGCTGCCTCTGTAGTTATATTGTTCTATAATACTTTTTGGATGATGAATGCATAACATTCCTATTGTAGCAAAAAATGAACATAGCTAGGCTAACTAATGATAATGAATTTTGAGTTGAAAATATTGATTAGACTCATTGTTAATACCCTCTATTTTGTTTTTCCGAAAACATTTTCCAATGGATCACCTCCACCTCCACCTCCACCTCCACCTCCACCAGAAAATGTTTGCTGTTGAAAATGTTTTTCTATGTTTGATTGTGATCTTAAAACTAATGTGCTAGTAGTTATATGAGAGGTGGTGTTAGTGGTGGTTGGGGGGAGGGGGGTGGGGGTGGAATTGTGGTAGTGGTGGTGGTAGCGGCAGCGGCAGCAGTGATTGAGTTGGTAGTGTAGCATCATTGGTAAGACTTTAGTTCGGAATGAAAAACATTTTCTGCCCAAATAAACTTGTTTTCCACTAACCACAAAAGCCAGTTTTTGTTGACTTTCGTTTTCTATTATACCAAATACTAGGAAAAACCAAAAAAATGTTTAAAACATTCTCCACTGAAACAAACTGTGAGTACCATCTACTTGCACAAGATTGTCCTCCTTATTGTGGCTCATACTGTTGATTTCAGCTCTTTTATGCAAAATTGCGGCTTTGCGAACATTTGCTCTGGACAAGTTACAATATTGGAGGGAGAGTGCTTCTGGCATTAGCAGCCTGGCTCATTTTCTTTCCAAGGAAACAATAGATCATTTTAATACAGTGATAAAGCCTGTGGTGTATCTCTCCATGTTCTATTCCTTCAGCAACCCCAGATCTTCTTTTGCTGATAATTACATTGTATTGTTGTGCCTCGTGTACTGTGTTACTGGCATAGGTTATGCACTGTCCATCTTCCTTGGACCTGGTCCTGCCCAACTGGTGAGCAATAACATTTCACATTGAAAGCTCATCAGCTTTTCAATATGAGTTTCCATAAATTAGTTTTTATTTTTTGCTGACAACATACTTCCGCTTTCTACAGTGTGCGGTGCTGATTCCAGTAGTTTTAGCTCTGATTTCAATTCAGACTGGAGAGAGTAAATTTGTGAAGAAACTAGCAAACTTGAGCTATCCAAGATGGGCTTTGGAAGCATTTGTGATTGCAAATGCAGAAAGGTAGGACACAACTTCCCTTTATCATGGCCAGATGCTCCACCTTGTTCAGCATATGCTATTCTCATATTAAGTAACAATTTGTACCTTCACGCACCAAAAAAAAAAATTGGTCTCTTACTACCAACGCCTCCACTTCCTCCTCCCCCACTACCACCGTCACCTCCACCACTGCACCATCACCATGTCGACAACCGCTGCCACCTACTCCACCACCCCCACCACCACCAGAGACTTCAACAAAGTAAACGGGCTGGTCGGATTGATTTGTTCAACCTTTATCCAATTTAACCCAATTAGAATGTTCTTGATTGAATTTTGTTTGAGCATTGCATGACAATTAGAATTTGTTTGTGTACATGATTTTAAAATGTCCATGATTAAGTGGCTTTGGAAAATTCATCTTATAATATACATGAATATAGGACTGCTGAAGCTTTCTTCAGCTCCCTTAATAAGTTTAAAGGTCATTCTGTGCTGCTGGAATATCCAGATCCAATTACATGAAACTGACATGATTAGGATTAACATTATTGATCCAACGATACACATACAGCCCTAGGATGTCTAGGAGATTTATATACCAGTGTTTAAATATGAGGGGGGAAATCAAACTCACTATTGATGAAGAGTTCAATGAAGAGATGACCAATGCACCATGAATATGAAAAATAGGACACCATTAGTGTTCCAGCTGGCCTATGCCAAACGGGTACTCCAATTTAAATCAGTACCACCGCATGAATATAATAATAGTAATCAAATTACTGTATTTGATGGTGTGTTGCGTACCTTATCCTTTTAGGCCATGTTTGTTTGAGTAGACTGGATTAGCATTCCCATGATTAATAGTCCTAGGACTACGAATCCGTTGGATTATGTATCCTATCTTAACTAATAGTCAAGTTTAAAATAATTAGTCCGTACTTCAATTGTTTAACCAAATATCGGATTAATAATTTTATTGGACTATTAGTCAATCTAACTCTTGTCACCCAAACAAACATGGCCTTAGAGTGTCTTTATATAGAGCATGGAAACGGTGGAGAAATTATAAAATATTATGGGGCCACGTGGTATTCCAGACCAATGTGATAATTTTTGCTCCAGCTCCACATGGGACCATATGTTATAACTTATTTAACTTATTGCTCCATTTTTTGTGAGATTGTGCCCCCACATGTGGAGGTGATAAGCATTATTTGAATAAGCTGTTAGGATTGTCCTAGATTGTCCCTACCAAAATGGCCTAACTGAGTAGCCTAATAGATTGGCCAAGCAGAGTGCTGCCTAAGAGGACGTCTGAACAGAGTGCCTAACAATTTATCTGAGCAGACTGGTCGAACAGTGCATCTAAGCAGAGTGGCCAAACAGAGCATTCGAGCAAAATGTCTAGACAAAGTGCCCGAACTGAAAATTATGCCAAGTGTCCATGCTAGGACCTGTACATTTCTATACAAATTTTTAGCTCCCACAAAATGTATTCTACTGATCATCTTTTCATTTCAGGTATTCTGGAGTGTGGCTTATAACTCGTTGTGGCGTACTTGTGAAATTCGGCTTTAATATTCATGATTGGGATGGCTGTATATCCTCCCTCATCCTGTTAGGCATATTCAGCCGTCTCATAGCTTTCTTTGGCATGGTCGCCTTCCTAAAGAAGTGAGTTCAATCCACCATTTGTCATTGTACTCTACTCTGACCCACAAAAGAAAAGTGCAATTTTGAGGAGTTTTCAACATATGAAACACCCCACAAAATGGCAATGATTATCCAAGGCAGAGCGGGTCATTGCTGGCTGAATATGCTACACAGGATTGTTAGATGGCACTGACCAAATTTTGTTGTGTTCTTCAGAATTTGATTAGGGGACTATCTGATAATTGAGGTACTCTCTCTCCCTCTCTCTCCGTTCTCTCTCTTTTAGTTTTTTTTATTTATTTTTTATATTAGGCAACAGCCTGTAAGGATGGGACCTTCTTGCTTAAGTTAGTATATTGACATGTTAACCTGAAGGCCAGTGACGTTTCTGATGTAAGGTCATCCTTGTTTTACTGGAAAATCGATTAGAAGTCTGCCAATAAAGAAAGGAAACCATTGTTATTGAACGGGCGCTTGAAAATGCCCATCTGAATGAAATTGTAACCATTCAAAAATAATATCAATGTCTGCACCAAGGTTTCAGGCAGCATTAATATTTTACATATTGAAATATATTCAAGCATTGCTTTTGTTCATTTTGCATAGTCATTAAAATCAGTTACAGTCTTGATTGTGATTGTTGTTTTTTCTATTTTTCATAACTGAACCAACCCTACTAACCCATTAATGAGGTTGAGAAACCCTTTAGAAAGGTTTAAACTGAGAGAGAGAGAGGGGGGGGGGGGGGGAACTCAGAGACGAAGAGTCAAAATAATAGTTTGCTCAAAGGAAGAAAATATTGATTTGTGTAGAATTTAAGCAAACTAAAAAATGGCATAGCCCACATAATTTCATTTTATCTGTATGGTCTAACAATAAGTAATGATGGATTCACTGCAGATTCAATTTCAGCAGCTAAATTTTTCTTCTTTTCCTTTCCCTTTCTACATAACCCTTCTTCCTCTTCCCTCTTGATTGTGTACTTGTTAAAAGAACATGCTGATAAATAATAAAAAAAACAAAGTTCCATTACTTTCTCTGTACCTGTAGCTTCCTTGTAAGTTACACAATATTTCTCTTCCATAGGCTTCATATTATGAACACCCTTGTGTACAGAGATCACTGTTAGGATAACCGAGTTTGACAAGTAACCTGCATGTTGTGCAGAAATCGAAGAGTTTTGATGTCAAAAACAGTAAACAGAAAAAATCAAACACGTAGAACACAAGGCATACGTGGTTCGGCAATATGTCCATGTCCATAGTTGGGTTACAGATTCGATTGATCCTGATGTTTTAGCTTTTGTAGATTTTGTGGAGGATTTGTTTAGTTAGATTTTTGGTGATTTTGTTTAGTTAGTTCCGTGAGGCCAATGTGGGCTGGTTTTTTTTTTTTTTTTTGTAGTTTTTACGTTGCCTTGATGCTTTTCTAATAAATTTTGATTATTTATCCCAAAAACAGGAAAGTAGCGTAGGGATCGTCAATTTTAAAACCCACCATGAAATTGAATCTTTCTATTCATATGTGCAAGTATGAAAAATAACTCGGTTTAAAGTGGTAAGTGAAAAGGTTACCTAACTATGCTGACATCATTGAGCAGATTTTCATTTCCAAACCATGTCCCCTAAGAACCGAAGGGCTGGAACACCTCTAATCTCCACATCAACAAGGGGTGCCTCAACCAAAATCAAACCAGAGAGTTCTGGATCACTCTGGATCATATCAAGAGCACGTGTCTGATCCTGTAACATTTGAATAAAAATAATTGAAACTTTCAAATTAATCACACAAAATGAAAAGTAGATATGTCATATGACAAGGTGCTCGCTTGTGTTGCTTGCTTGAACATATGCCCAAAATTTATTACTGGAATCTGCTCCATCCTTTTAGAAACAAGTGAACTTGTCAAAATTTAGAAATTCGCACAATGTAAAGCCAATGTCAATAAGAATGAAGGGTTCAGGGCAACATTAATTCAATTATTCTCATGAAAATCCAATTACATTCCCAAACATGCATTAATATCAACCATGGGCAGAATTCAAAAAGTAGATTTAGTTAATCAATATATGGTAGTCAAATTCCTCACATTTCTAGTAAAGAATGCAATAAGATTGTAAATTGATTATTTACCTTCCTTTTCATTGCGCAAAACTTGCAATCCGAGGAAGATGGAGGAAGAACCTGATTAACAATAAGCCTCTTGACAGGAACATTTTCCTTCTTCAAGGAAGCACGCAACCTTGATGACTCACTAACCGCCATCACCTTAGCAGAATAGTTTAAAATGAGAAGTCAGTTGTGCAGTTCTAGATTCTTCATGAAACAAGATAATAGGTTTTACTTCCACTAGAGTTGCAACTGCAACCAAACATGCCTTTACTAGAAAGGAAAAGCGAGCAGTGCCCTATAATCTAGAGGTCACTACCGTGGGGATCGTTACAATGACAAATTCTGTTGAATCCGTATCACGGAAAAGCTCTCGTACTTTTAGCATCCTTTCCCTTAAACGCTCTAACTTGTCAGCCTACAACAAAACAAACATGGAACAGTAAATACTTTTTATTAAAACAAAATAAAACAACAATTCCCAGTGACATCGGGGGCTTACAGCATCCTGTGGGGTTCCTTCTTGACCAAAGACAGATTTGATGGCTGAAGTAGCTGAAGCTATCTTCTGCCTAAGCTGTGATAGGAAACACGGTGAATAAACGTCCATGAATGTAAGAAAGCGGACACTAGGTATGTCTCTAGAAACATATTTCAGTATCTATATAACTAACTTCAGAATTGGGTTATTCACATTTCATTTGATGGTTGGAGGCGAATTGAAAGCTAACAGTGGTAATTCTAAAGATTCTCCCAAGGAAAAATAGAGATGTCTCCTATGTTACCAATAAATATGTGGAAGTATAGACATAAGTTCATAGAGTTATTTTGTAACATATTTCTTTCACTTAATACATGAAGCCAACCAATGTCCCATTGAAACGGCATATGATCTCAAACATAAGCTACCTTAAATCTGTGTAAAGATTTCTACCTTCAATATCTTCCCTATAGACGCATCCAAGAAGTCTGGCAAGGACAAAAGACGTAGCGTGTGACCCTGTAAACGATACTCATCAAGTTCAAGAAATGACCTCTACAAATGAAACGGCACTAAAATGTGAACTTTTTGCTCACCGTTGGGGCAGTATCAAAAACTATTCGAGTAAACATATTATATTCTTCTGATTCAAGGAATTGTATAACCTGATAATAGATTATAAAGTCAGCAAAAAAAAAAAAAAAAAAAAAAAAAGAAAGAAAGTAAAAAACCCTAGAAGATGTTACTAGAGAAAATTCATAAAAGCAGAACAGAGAGAACACACATGCCTTGGAAATTGCAATCGCTTCATCCAATCCAGGAGGAGGTGTATCTAGAAGCTCTCCTAGCTTTAGTTCTCCTAACTTTCAATAAAAAGTTTCAAGATAGACAAGTTGAGTCAGCATTATAATAAAGCTATCAGCAAATTGACATTTTTTATATTTTTTGGAAAAAAAGAAATGTATTCTAGGGAAGGTAATTAAACAGATAGAAAATGAGAAAAATAATCAAAGCCTAAATATAGCGAGGTAATTAAACATAAATGCTAAAAGGCATTAATCAGAATCTACTGGGGAAGAAATAAAGAAGCAGCTTTTGGCTAAAAAAGTCAAAAGCAAATAAGCCTGTTTGGGATGACTTTTTCATAAAAAGCAGCCTTTTTAGCAAATTTGTGAAAAGACGATTTTGCCCTTAATACTTTTGAAAATTTCACTGTGTTCTTACAAGGGCTCCACAATACCAAAAGGGAACATATTTGATTGCCCATTAAGAATTTGCATATCTAGACCATCAAGACAGTAATTTCTCAATTCAAGTTACATGAAGAAAGATAATTGCTCTCAAGTTCCAATAATCATGAACACAAATAAAGCTTTACCTGTTCTACAAGCATTCCAAGGCCCATGCCATCCATAAAATCTTTAATTCCACTTTCCCCGTTTTTCTGGTTTACACTGCGAAATTCTTCCCTAGCTTTCTCAGGATTTATCTGTTAATAGTATTACATTTAATCTAACGACAGGAGGCACCAAGTTCATCATAACAAGAAAGAACAGATTTGTGATTTATGGTTACTAACTAAGCTAGACAGATAAATTATCACCATAAAAAAGTAACACGAATCACTTTCCCACACACCTCAAGGGCAAACAATGGAGAATCAGGTCCTTCAACTGGTACTAGTGTCCCTCCAGTCAAATCCTACAAATCACTCACATGCTCAGAATGTAATTTGTAACAAGAAAAACTACATTTTAAGGAAATTAACACTGGAACGACATAAATGATGACTTCACCGGTACTAAAATAATAATTATCTTAAACCTGGGCAAAAGAGTCGCTCAAAGAATGAGCAGGGTCGGTTGAAACAACAAGAGTTGGATGACCATTGTTTGCAAATTTTACAGCAAGAGATGCAGCACAACTTGTCTTTCCAACGCCTCCCTTTCCGCCTAACATGTAATATTTCCTCGTGGTTCCAGAAACCATCTCATCAAAACCAGTAGCCGTATCTGAAGGAGCTGCCACTGATCGGACTGCCAGAAAATAGCATATATGAAAGTTTAAGCATCGTCCTTTCCCCTTAGGGAAAATTACTTTTGTGAACCAGTAGGGATCATGCAATGACACAAATCAAAAGGTCAAGTTGAGGTTTCCTCATCAATTATAATGATAGTAATTGCTCTACAAAACAATTTTGGTCTATTATGGATGCAAAATTCACTAGTATTGTTATCCTACAGCCTAGCCCTAACCCTCAAAATTATTTCTGGAAGCCAGAAAAGTTGGGGCATAAAATCTACCCCCAAATTGCTGTCACAACACCCTCATACCCATTTGCTACTCGTATCCATCCCAATCTTAAAATTTTCTCAAATGAAAAAATGATTCTCTAATTGGATGGAAAGAAAAAGAAACAACTAAAATTCAATAAAAAAAATTTCACCTAATAACCTCACTTAGAAAATTTTAAGATTCTCTCTTCACTATGCACAATCTTTTTGCTTTCTTCCTTTCCATTACTAGTTTCTCCTTCATTCCCCTTGTATGTCCTCAATAATCTCTCTATTCTACCTAATGAAATCAGTTAAGAAAACTAAATTATCAATTAATAAAGATATTTTGTAATTGAAACTATGACACATAAACATACCCATAAATTCTCTAATTGTATTGTCAAACACGAAGAAAACCAATTAACTGAATTACTCATAAGGGTTATTTAGACCAAGACCCCCTCAACTAGAAAAAAATGTATCACTTTCACCCTGCAGACCCCTTCCAGATGACCTCAAAAGGGGTGTATTTATACCATTTTCATAGTTGAGGGGTCAATATGTACAGGGTCATAGATGAGGGGTGAAATGATATTCACTAATAGTTGAGGGGTCTTAGTACAATTAACCCTATAATTATCAGTGCAATGAAATTCACAGTAAATCTAAGTAGAGGATGAAAATTGGCAACAAACCAAACAAATACTGGAATTGGGGGGAAAAAAACATGGGTACTGAAGATTTCACCTAGAAATGACTTTCTCTGCTGTTTTCTTGCGATGGAAAGAGAGAGAAAGCTAGAGCTGAAGCTCGTTTTGACTTCCCGAAGAGAGGTACCCAGATTGGTTTTGGGGTAATGAGAGATAAACCCTAACATTGCCATAGAATTTGTTGATGGGTACCTCAAAAGTGAAGGGGAAGACATTGAGGACAAAGAAGCAAAATGGGTTGCCATCTTCTTCTGTTTCATATGGGCACAGAACTGACACACAGACTGTATATATGTATGTAATCCGGTATATCCGACCCGACAACTTTTGACCCGTTTAATATTGCGCATAATTAAAAAAATTATTTAATAATGAGTATAAATTATAGGGGTAGGCCTTAATAAGTAAATTTATTGTCTAATAGAAAAAATTTGTTATAAAAAATATTACTAATTATAAGTTTTAGCGACAATTTAAAAAATCATAATAAAAAAAAGTTACTAATTGTCAATTTTTAACTACATGTATAAAAAATTGTCATAAAAAATTTATTTTTAGTAACAATTTTACTAAGACTTATTTTTAATAGGAGTTAATGGAAATTAAATTTAACTATTATAACATATTGGTAGTATACTTCTCACCATTGTGATTTAACTTAAATTTGATTTTGATTCTTATTATTTTAATTTAAATAATTTAATCCTTTAAATCTGATTTTGATTCTTATTATTTTAATTTAAATAATTTAATCCTTTAAATCTGATTTTGATTCTTATTATTTTAATTTAAATAATTTAATCCTTACTCTTTAATTTCAATTTTAATTTGATTATTTAATTTTAATTTTCTTTACGTGTATATTTTTAAAGGCTAACAAATGTTTTAAAATTATCAATTTTAACCTTCAATCGAATGGAATAACCAAATTTAATCTCAAATTATTTAATTTAAAATAATAAAAATCAAAGTAAATTTTAAACAAACTAGAAGGATTAAAAGTGTAATTTACTCAAAAAAATTATAATCTTAAAAAAAATAATATTCATATTTCAAGATACTTTGAAGAGATAATTAAAAGCTAATTTTTTAACTTTTTTTAAAAAACATGTAAAAAAAATATGAAAAGTAATATAACTCAAAATAGTCTAAAAACTGATTTCTGGCTGACTTCTCAAAAGACGCCTCTGTTTTGCTTTCTGAAAACCTGATAGAGTCTAGTAGGGATGATTGTTTTTCAATATTTTGTATCATCAAAGTATATGAAAAGTATCATTTATTTTCATTAATTTTTTAATAATTATCTCCAAATAAATGGACTAATACATGTGTTGAAAAATGTCTTTGGAGGCTTTGAAAAAATCTTATTTTTTGTTAACTTTAAATATTAATTAAGGTAGGATCCAAGCATTATTTTTAACGTTTTTCATTAGATTCATATTTAATGTCGTGTAATGAATAAAACCATGTATTTGGTTGCTCAAAATCATTTCCGGATGAATGTGAATTCAACGCACATTTTTTAGTTCGTGGAAATGGATTTAGGTCATTTGTAAAATGTATTTGTCCCATATTAGAAAAGCTTAAGGTTTTGAATATGTTTATATACCTTAGCTTGAGATACTTGGGATGGGCCCTAATGGGTACCCTAGTTTGTGGAAGAGTAAGGTTATAGGTAAAGTGGGTTAGACTCATTGGATCCAAAACAAAAATCACACACAACCCGCTGTCCGTCTGTCCGAGTAGGGCTTGGGGGCGGGTGTATGGCGTGAAGTTGGGTTAGGCTTGTCCAGCCCATTACTTATCTTTTTGGGCTAAAAACATTTGTAATTTATTTAATTATTTTTTATTTTGGCTCCAAATTTTTCCTTCACCCAAACAAATCCTAACCCACCCGAACAGGTTCATACCTGTAAAATTCTTTCCCGAATAGATATATATCTGTCCAAACAGGTTTTTGCTTATTAAATCTGTCCGAACAGGTGCATATCTGTTGGCATCTGTTCGGAAAAGCTACTATTTCTCCTATAAAAGGCCAAGCCTTCCAGTAATTTTATTCATCTCTCTTTTTCTCTTTTTGTCTTCCTCTTTTCTGCATTTATTCTGCATTTAATTTTAGGAAAAAGAAAGATAAGGTTTTAGTAAAGTTTTGGTTCGCCAGATTTGATTTTGTAGTGCTGCAAACTCAAGTGTTAGTCGTTGCATCCTAGGATGTAGACGCCGGTTAAAACTCGAAGTACCGGAGCGAGGTCGAAATCTACTTTTAGGAAATTGTGTCCAACACAAGCCTCGACTTTAATTTCTGTAACCATTTAATTTGGAATTTAATTTATATAATTATTTTCTAAATTATTTTATTTTGTTGTTTATTTAATTTATACATTTAATTGACACATACACACCACTGTGGATATAACAATCTTAAAGTAGATTTCTTCAATTTTTATTTCTGAGTTAGACTGATGAATATTTTGTTTCGGAAAATTAAATAGTAGTCATATACTGTTTAATTTCTTAAATAGTAGTAATATACTATTTAATGATTTCTTTGATAACATAGTAGTAACATACTGTTTATCATTAGAATTTTGTTACAAAATATTATTCTGCTTATTTTGTGTGTAAGTTCTTTTTTGTATAAATTTGTAATTGGTGTATTATTATTTTATCAAAATTATGACAACTGAAATAAACAGTACTGAGACTGTTATTACTCCGACCTCCACACCTATTGTGTCAATGATGACTCCGGTAGTACCGGTAAATCATGGAGAGAAGCTAAAAAAATTCAATGGAAATGATTTTAAAAGATAGCAATAAAAGATAATGTTTTATCTTACCACATTGAATTTGGCTCGCTTCACTCATGAAAAAGCTGTGGCACTGAACAAAGAAGAAACTAACCAGCAAATGGTTGCCACAGTCGATGTATGGAAACATTGATGATTTTCTGTGTCAAAATTATATCCTCAATGGGTTGGACAATACACTGTACAATGTGTATAGTGTCAAAAGTACTGCTAAAGAACTGTGGAAATCTCTGGATCATAAATATAAGACAGAGGATGCCAGTACAAAGAAATTTATTGTTAGTCGTTTTCTAAATTTTAAAATGATGGATTCCAAAACAGTTATTAGTCAGGTTTAAGATCTCCAATTAATTCTCCATGACATACATGAGGAAGGGATGATTCTCAGTGAATCTTTCCAAGTAGTGGCAATCATTGAAAAATTGCCACAATCCTGGAAAGAATTCAAGAATTAACTGAAGCATAAGCGCAAGAAGATGAAATTGAAGGAACTGATAGTGACTCGAGTTGAGGAGGACAACCATGGTTCCAACAAGAAATCAGGAAACCATGTCATGCAGGCTAAAGCAAATGTTGTGGAACATAAACAAGGGTCAAATTTCAACAACAAAAAGCAGAAGCATGATGGCAATGGTCCCAAACAAGGATCTACTAATAAAATCAACAAAGGGATCAACAACGGGTTCAACAAGAGGTTCAAAGACAAATGTTTTGTATGCAGCACATATGGACATCACACTAAAGATTGTCACGTTCGCAAGGACAGAGTGTCACAACCCAAATCCGCCCCTATAGGTTTAGCGTCGTAACCGGCCAGTAATCCTTGGATTACCAAAGGCCTCTTAAGACTTGACTTGAGATTAGGGGCTGAGGAAGTAATTATATAAAGAAATGTACATAGTCCATCGAGTTGTGCAAACATACATGGAATTGAAAATCTTAAACTTTATAAACATACGAGTAATGTCATAGGTACAGTATTTTCAAGTACATACAAAAGGAGAACTTGTTCATAAAACAAGAGAAACAGTCTTATACATCCATATTGACACAGCCACAAAACATGACTTGATTTGAAACCTCCTCGTGAGGCGCAAAAGGTGGCTGACTAACACAAAAATACCCTAGGCATCATCTTAAGCCTGATCACGAGCCTACTCACCTACATACATAATAAATAACTAGTGAGCGGAGGCCCAGTGAATAATAACAAAGTAAAGGGGTAAATGAATGATGTCCCATAACTGTGGCTGAAACTGAAATTCACATTCGTATTCTCGTTCTGAGCATGTATACAAAAATCAGAGTTCATGCTTAATCTTACGTATTACATCCGTTAGTGCTGATAGATCTCATACAGAGTGGCTTAAATCATACTTGTCAGTTCTATAGAAGAACCTTCGGCCGAGTAAGGATAACTTGTCAGTCCCATAAAGGAACCTCCAGACTGGGAACTTGTAAACTTGTTAGTTCCACTTAGGAACCTCCAGCCGGGTATAGATAACTTGTCAGTTCCATAAGGAACCTCCGGTACCGGGAACTTGTAGCATACTTGAATCATAGCATAATATCACTTGTAACATACTTGAATCATGGCATAATATCACTTGTAACATACTTGAATCACGGCATAATATCATCAATGTTTGTTATTATTGGACAATCATTCATAGTATAAAGCATGGCATTTCTTTCAGCAGATCTTATTTAAAGAAGCGAAAATACATAAAATTGAACATAACTTTACTAAGTTATTACTCACTGATAACAACTACTGCAAGTGGACAATTCAACTTCCTTAAGGTCGTGGCCTACGATTCTGACGAGCATTATCTTGAATTACACACCCAGAAATGATAACTTAGTCCTTTCTTGGTTTGGTGTGTTTCTACCTCATTATCCTCATTATGGTGTCTTAATTATAGCCTAGGAATGCCTAAGATGGAATGAGGATGCAAAAATGTACTTGAAATTGTTTTTCAAAACTTACTGAAAACAGGGCTCACGCTCGAGCGTGGTTTTCCTCGCTCGAGCGGACATGCAGAATACAAGGGTTCGCTCTAGCATAACTTCCCTCGCTCGAGCGGTCTGAAAACTTTGAAAAAGTACTGGTTGCTTGTTTTTCACGCTCGCCAGACGCTCAATCCCCGCTCGAGCGTGAGACTCAGATCCTCGCTCGAGCGTGCTGCAAAACATATGAACTTCTAGGAACATGCAATTCACGCTCGAGCGGGCTTTAGGTCGCTCGAGCGGAAGTACATGCACTTAGAGTGGTCGCTCGAGCGTAGATGCAAATTCTGGAATTTCCAAATTTGTTCTACCAACTCAAAATTCAGCTTTCAAGCATCAAAACTTGATTTTTCTGGGCTAAAACTTGAGAAAATACTTAGGAACTCATAAAACATCATGAATTAAAGATCATTTCAAGAAATCATAGCCCAATAGCTTGCCAATTATGCAAGATTCAACTTGAAATATAAGAACATGCTATAAATATGACATGCATGTATAATTTGAGTTCATAGTTTCCCAAAACATGATCAAATGAAATATCCAACACAAAACATGGTGAATTCTTAAATTATAACCAAAATCTGAACATGCATGTGAGAATTCTCATGAAAACAACTTCAAAACTTCATAATATGGACATACATGCATGGAATGACTTTGCTTTCTTAAATTCTAGCTCAACTCCATGTGAATTCACCTATTTCATTTATATTCATGTACTAAATGACTCAATTTCAAGGTTGTAAGGTTGAGCTCTTACCTAGGCTACTCAATTGAGCTCCACTCAAGCAAAATCTTGAGCAATTCTCTCATATCCCAACTTTGATCTCAATTTTCCTTCCATCTCTCTCTCTCCCACGTTTTGATTGTTTGAGTCACAAGATGAGGGATTGAAAATGTATTCTTCTAGTCTTGACTCAACAATTTGCCTTATATAGGCTTGGGCAAAGATGTAATTCTTTATTGATCAAGTTAATCAAGTAGATCTTAAATTATTTTAATTTAATCGTTTCGAATCGAATTTCAATTAAACCCACCATAAAATTCTAAAAATTCCAATTAACACATAAACCGAGTCAATTTCTAAATCGGTTGTCGATAAAACCTTCAATTCACAATCTGAAGCTAAAACATAAACGGATCTTTCTATGTTAAACAGATATAGACACGAAATAATGCAATGCACATGTAATTAACTCAGGATTTCTCCTTAATTACTTCTTAGGCATACTTAAACATGAATTAGGGTTAATCACAGGCCGGGGTTGTTACACGGAAGGAGTTCAAGCAAAAAGCCAACACAAGCCAATATAGCCGAGGATTTTTATCTTTTCGATAGAGTGTCAGACATCAATCTTGCTGCAGTAGTTTTTGAAGCAAATTTGGTGGGCAATCCCAAGTAGTGGTGGGTGGATACTAGAGCAACCGGTCATATTTGTGTAGATAAGAAGATATTCACAACCTATAAAGTGGTGGAAAATGGTGAATAGCTTTTTGTGGAAAACTTCTCCACTTTTACTATATAAGGACAAGGAAATATCGTGTTGAAAATGACCTCGGGGAAAGAACTCACTCTTAACAATGTACTCCATGTGCCAGAGATTCGCAAGAATTTGATTTTTGGGTCATTGTTAATCAAGAATGGGTTTAAATCAGTCTTTGAATCTAACAAAGTTATACTCTCCAAGAGTGGCATGTATGTGGGGCGAGATTATATGAGTGATGGGCTTTTTCAGCTCAATGTAAATACTATTGTACCTAATTTGACTATTAATAATAAAAACACATCTTATGTTTATATTGGTGAGTCTTCTTTTTTATGACATGATAGATTAGGACATGTTAATTTTAATTCTTTGCGTAGACTTGTTTCTTTAGAATGGTTACCAAACTTAGAATTTGATCCTAATCATAAATATGAAATTTATGTTGAGGCAAAACTTACTAAGGCATCATTTAACAAAGTATAAAGAAGTGCTGAATCTCTAAGTTTAATTCACACAAATATCTGTGATTTAAAATTTGTTCAAACTAAATGAGGTAAAAAGTACTTTATTACTTTTATTGATGATTGCTCTTGATATTGCTATGTTTACTTATTGAGAAGTAAAGATGAAGCCTTAGAAGCTTTTAAGCAATATAAACTTGAGGTTGAAAATCAACTTGGCAAAACTATTAAGATAGTGAGAAGTGACAAAGGTGGTGAATATGATGCACCATTTGAGGAATTTTGTTCTGAACATGGTATTATTCACTAAACTACCGCACTCTATTCTTCTCAATCAAATAGAGTTGCTGAGAGAAAGAATCGAACTCTGAAAGAGATGATGAATGCCATATTGATTAGTTCAGGGTTATCTTAGAACTTGTGAGGGGAGGCGATTTTGTCTGCTAATTTTATCATAACGGTACCCACAAAAAACTTAATCAAACACCTTATGAATTATGCAAAGGTCGACGACCTATCTACAATTACCTCAAAGTGTGGGGATATTTGGCCAAGGTGGCAGTCCCTAGTCCCAAAATGACTAAGATAGAACCAAAAACCGTTGATTGTGTATTCATTGGTTATGCAAATAATAACATTGCATATAGATTTTTAGTTCATAGATCTGAAAATCCTGATATGCATATAAACACTATTATTGAGTCAAGGAATGCATCATTTTTTGAACACATTTTTCTATGCAAGGAAACTGAAGAGAAAAGTTCAAATAAAAGAACTTTTGACACTACTATAGGTAGTAGTGAAGACCACAATGATAATGAAGCAGATGAGCCTAGGCGTAGTAAAAGGGCTAAAATCCCTAAATCATTTGGTCCAGATTTTTTGAAATACTTGTTAGAAAATGAGCCTCAAAATTTCAAGGATGCAATGTCAAGTCCTGAAACTCCATTGTGAAAAGAGGCTGTGAATAATAAAATTAAATCAATTTTGCAAAATCATACTTGGGAACTGTTCCACCAAGATGTAAACTTCTTGGATATAAGTGGATATTCAAGAGAAAAATAAAAACAGATGGTTCAATTAATAAATACAAGGTTAGGCTTGTTGTTAAAGGATACAAGTAAAAGGAAGGCCTTGATTATTTTGACACATATTCACAAGTGACAAGAATAACATCTATTCACATGTTAATTGCGATTGTTACTTTGTATAATCTGGAAATACATCAAATGGATGTTAAAATAGTTTTTTTGAATGGTGAGTTAGATAAAGAAATCTATATGGAACAGCCGGAAGGGTTTCAAGTTCCCGGCCAAGAGAAAAAGGTTTGTAAACTTGTCAAATCCCTTTATCGATTAAAATAAGCTCCAAAACAATGGCATGAAAAATTTGATTATGCTATGCTTTCGGATGGTTTTAAGATAAACGAATGTGACAAATGCGTCTATGTTAAAAGCATAGACAAAGGCTATGTCATAGTTTGTTTTTATGTGGATAGCATGCTCATTATTGAAAGCAATAATGACATGATTAAATCCACAAAGAAATGTTAAACAGAAAGTTTAACATGAATGATCTGGGAGTAGCAGATGTAATTCTAGGAATAAAAATTACTAGAACATCTGAAGGATATGCTTTATCTCAGTCTCACTATGTTGAGAAGATTCTGGAGAAATTTGTAAAACCGGACGACCATCCTGCTAAAACACCTGTTGACATTAGTCTTCATTTATCAAAAAATACAGGTGCAGGCATATAACAATTAGAGTACTCTTGGATAATCGGAAACTTGATGTACTTAATGAATTGCACTAGGCCAGATATAGCCTATGCTGTGAGCAAATTGAGTAGGTACACAAGTAATCTAGGGTCCAATCATTGCAAAGCAATAATTAGGGCACTTAGGTATCTAAGACATACCCAGAATTATGGCTTACATTATACCAAATATCCAACAGTACTCGAGGCGTACAACGATGCTAATTGGATATCGGATGCTAAAGACTTAAAATCCATTAGTGGATACGTCTTTATTTTGGGAGGTCCTGCAGTCTTTTGAGAATCCTCCAAGTAGACATGCATAGCAAGGTCGACAATAGAATCTGAGTTTATCACATTAGATAAAAAAAGAAGAAGAAGCATAATGGCTTCGTAATTTCTTAGAAGACATTCTAATGTGGCCTAAACCTGTGTGAGCTATATGCATTCCTTTGTGATAGTGAAGCACCAATAGAACGAGGCACATAATCATATGTATTATGGTAAGTCTCGACACATTCGTCGAAAACATAATACCGTTAGGCATTTGCTCTCACATGGAATAATTTCCATAGAATATGTAAAGTCAAAGAAGAATATTGCGGATCCATTGACTAAAGGGCTAGTTAGAGAGCAAGTGTACCGTTTATCGAGGGGAATGGGATTAAAGCCTATTACTTAAAAATCGCCATAATGGCAACACGACCTAGTTGACTGGAGATCCCAAGATCTAATTTCAAAGGGACAATCGAATTATGGACGACTTCAAGTATCACTAAGAAAGTTTACTCTTACCCATTTCTATGACAAGAAGAGCGATACCTATAGCGTTAGTAAGATAAGCTTTGCTTTTAATGATTCTTATAGCTTGGACATCCAAGTGGGGTATAGCAGGATACTCTTAATAAGAAATCACCTATATTAGTGTAAACTGGGCCGGTTTCGTGAGAATTAAGAAGACTAAATTCTCTAGAGCACTCATGAATTACCAGGTGTTGTTCAAGGCCAAAATGAACACAACCGTAAGAACCAAACTGTGTCTACGGATACACTATGTGTAGTCTATTGTCTTGGCTTACACAAACAGTTGAACAGTTCAAGGCATCGCGTCTACTGGTTAGCTAGTAAGTCCGATAGGCTTTCACTAGAGGAGGTTCAAATCAAAAACTACCTATCTCGATGTGGTGTATCTTCTTAATGTATTCTTTCTTTGTCTACATCTTGTTGCATGTCCATTATCGTGAATCCCATTCATGTGAGGGATTGTTGGAAAATGGCTATGGAGGCTTTGGAAAAACCTTATTTTTTGCTAACTTTGAGCATTAATTAAGGTGGGACCCAAGCATTACTTTTAACGTTTTTCATTAGGTTCATGCTTAATGTCGCGTAGTGAATAAAACCGTGTATTTGGTTGCTCAAAACCATTTCCGGATGAATGTGAATTCAACGCACATTTTCGGGTTCGTGGAATAGATTTAGGTGGGTTTCTTATACATTTGTGAAATGTGATTGTCCCACATTGGAAAGGCTTACGGTTTTGAATGGGTTTATATACCTTAGCTTGGGATACTTGGGAAGGGGTACCCAAGTTTGTGGAAGGGTGTAGGCATCCCATTTTTTACTGCCCTTAAGACTTGTTCTAAACACCTGATGATGAAAGTTACATTGTGCAATCTTTTGAATTCTCAGCAAAGAAATTTGGATTCAAGCTCTAATCCCAACCTTACACCTCATTTTGGCCAAACTATTTTAGACCTTAAAACCCTCTTTTTCAAAATATTTTTTCAAAAGCTTCTACGATGTTCCGAGGTTTGCATTTCGTTTAAAACATTGCACCTTCAGGTAAACCAAGTAAGGACCAAGTGGAAATACATGGAAGGGAGGTGAACTCTTTGAAAAATATTTAAAACGTCTTATTTACAGGTTTGGAGTTGGAGAAAATAGGAGGGAAGGAAAAAAAACTAGTTCGGAGAAGTTAGGCATCAATCCGATTAAGATAGAAATGAGCAATCTTTACTAAAATAGGCATATCTCTTTGCACACTTAGAATTTAGATATGAGGCCACCACCATTGGAAATTAGACTTCTGGGGCTTCAATCTAGACTTAAGAATCACCTAAAACCGAGTCCGGATGAGAGAGATATGCCCGTTTAAAGTCGGACTTGAAGTGCAATCTTTTAGACCCGACCGAGTCCATTTAGAACCAGCCGTGCTTCATTGAGGCCCGGTCGGGCCTCAATGAAAACTTTTCCAGGGTTGCTTTTTAGGCCTAGCCGTGTGTTTTTAGGCCCAGCCAGGTCTCGATGGTGCCAGACAGATAGCTGGCGAGAATTGAACAAATATCTTTGTTTGAAGATATTTATGATCTTTTTTGCTCAAACTCTATAAATAGGACCTCCCACTTCAAATTTTAAAGTTAGAAATACCTTCCAAGAGGCTTAGGCATTGATAGCACATCCATTTTCCTTCCAAAGGCTTCCTTGACCTCACATTACCTTTAGTTATACATACACAATACATACACCATTAGAGCTTGTTCTTGGAGCTTTTTGTTAAGATTTCAACCTAAGTTTCACAAACTTGACGGTGTTTCGGATCAAGTTTGTTTAACTACAAGCATCCTCTCTTTCAAGAGGCATAACTTTTACATCTTCTTTACTTCTCTCTCACTATTTTCCTCTCTTTTCCTTGATTTATACATTGTTTTGGGGGTGTTTTGGGGGCTGAAACTTGTGATTTAAAAGCTACCAAGGGTAAAAGGGTTAACCACCCTTCCTTGAACCTTATTCCAAGTTTATATCCTTGTGTTTCCTACTTATTTTTTTTATTTATTTTAGCCACTGTTTTTGGGCTGTTTTTGGACTATTTTCATATGCTAAAATATGTGATTTGAAGTTGTAAAAAGTGAAGGGGTTAGCCACCCTTTCTTAAGCTTGCTTACTAACTTTGTTCTCTTTAATCTTTGCTTAATTTTTCTAGCTTTTCTAACTATTTTTGACTTGTTTTTGGGGCTGTTTTGTCATTGCTTTTTTTGGTTTTAGGGGTTGTTTAACTCATTTAATTAATTTATGCTTTGAATATCATGCTTGAAGTACAAGCTTGCTTGCCTAGCTAGTCCTTCCCTATTTGTGTTCACTTTCTTCCCCTTTTTGAAATAGTTTTGTCACTGTTTTTTGTATATTAGGGGTTGTTTTAGTGTTGTCCTAATTTATTTAATTAGTTCATGCTTTGATTAGTTTGCTTGTTATATCATAAGTTCTCACATATAGCTTGTTGTATGTCGTTTTTGGCCTTTCGTTGTTTAAACTTCCATGTCCAGAGCCTCATTTTAATAATTAACTTACCATTCATTTCTTTAATTTGAGAATTGTTTCAATCGGTTGACGGTTGTTCAAAACATAAGCTAAAGATCTATGCTTAATGGCTTAATCTCTACAGAGGTTTATCGCCAACAACATAGTCTCTCTTTCATGTTGAGAATTACTTCATATTTGACAGGCTTCTCATTTAGTGGACGTAATCATCACATTGGACTTAATGGACTAAAGAATAGAAAAGACTAAGAAAATTGGCTTAAAATGAATCAACCAACATAAAGAAAATGAGTCATATTGCTCGGGTTCGGTCAGACGTTATGCCGAGTCCATCGTGTCAAAGGTCATTATACGTCAACTCATGATGTTTTGATGAACCTTGAAGCATCTCTACCTCTCTCTTTGAGTTTACTCTATGATAGAAAAAAGGGGTGGTTGTTGCTTAATGGCTAGAGGTTTATCACCAACGACATAGTCTCTCTTTCATGTTGAGAATTACTTCATGTTTGACAGGCTTCTCATTTAGTGGACGTAATCATCACATTGGACTTAATGGACTAAAGAATAGAAAATACTAAGAAAATTGGCTTCAAATGAATCAACCAACATAAAGAAAATGAGTCATATTGCTTGGGTTCGGCTGGACGTTATGCCGAGTCCATCGTGTCAAGGGTCATTATACGTCAACTCATGATGTTTTGATGAACCTTGAAGCATCTCTACCTCTCTCTTTGAGTTTACTCTATGATAGAAAAAAGAGGTGGTTGTTGTTCATTACATTCATTAATTTTTGTCCAAATTGTACCCGAAATCATTAAGCAATCAACTTGCTCATTAATGATTTTGGAAACAATTCTAACCTTCTCTCGAGACTTTCCCATGACAGAGGAGTGTGAGAGGGACAAACAGAGTCCAGATCACTCTGTCTGCACTGTTTTCATTTAAATACACAAAACAGAGTTTTGCACAAAATTGAGGCATGGTCGGCCTTCTCTTGGCCCTAGAATTTCATTGAGGCCGGCCCTCAATGTTTAGTCACAGATGTATTTTGTAGAAAAGCAGAGGGCAATGGTGAGGTGAAAGCAGGGAACTGGGGCGAGCAATTTGTTCTTAAACGTTGTGCATGTGCATGCATGCAACCCTCGCGCATCCTCGCTTACATCATGATCATCATTGTAATTAATTTATTCAATATTGTTTATTGTGATTAGTCTCATTAATCATTAATGTTGTAATAATTATTATTGTCCCGTTGTAATTGTTGCAGTTAATTAGTTTAAATAGCGAGTTTACTTATCGTGGTTATTCTTGTTGTAATAGCATAGTTAGCTAGTTAATTAGTCTTGCTTATATATTTATTCAGGTTTGTAATAATTAGTTAAATTTGGACTTTTGGACTTTGATTCGCACCCTCTTATACGAGGGCAATGTTGTAATAAGTTGTATGTCTTCCAACCCCACGTCTTTCTCCCTATTACTTACTCGCTTATGATGGTTAGTATAGGACATCACGCTTCATTAGTATTCTTATGCTTTGCATCTATTATCTTACATGCATCCAAGGTTCGGCTCATCATGCTAACCCAATATCAAATGTTCAAATTCATTTACTTGAATACGTGCTCTTTCACATGTCTTGAATGAAATCATATCACATGCTCATAGCCGAGCCTATAAAATATATAATGTGTGCGTTGCATTAGTCATATTACATTAGTTAGGAGCATGCACATTTGTTTAATTAATTTGCTTTGTTTTGGCTTGAAGTACTAGGTAAGCACTTATTGCTTTGGCATAACCGCATGCGTGTGATTGTTGCTATGATAAGCATGAATACTATGAGGCTAATTGTTTAAGTGATATAACTCTTTTAATGCCAATGGATGAAGGCCTTGTTACATAAGTTGCGATAAATTAATTAATGTACATGCAAACTCGCATTTTCAAGTGACGAGTATCAAAAACAATTTTCAAACAAATATGAAATTAAATGTTCCGACTTTTGCAAATTAGTCTATACTTGCGTATATCACATAGTAATATTAGTCTAATAATCAAAACAAGAGTATATAATGTAAATAAAAATCACATCATGATTAGTAGAGGCCGATCTTTGATCAGGCGAGTGCAGTGCTCAATTCATGACCTTCCCTTCTCGTAGCTAAGTTCCCGAGTCGAGACACTTTGGTGATGAAATGGCCTTTGGCATGAGTTTCCTAAGTTTCTAAAAAATATTTAGGTAGTGACTTTGTAATCTGGCAAAGCAGTCTATTTTTAGCATTTGATTCAAACATTGATTTTTCAAAAAGAATTGACGGATTTGGACTCTTTTTGTGTTTTCATTATTTCACATTGCACTTGTGAAATTAGATTCAGAACCACAAGTAGAGTTCGAACTATAAGGCTATTGGCCTTCCAAAAGGAGGCCTTGGAAAGTCTAGCCACAAAGAATGAAGTTATAGGTAAAGTAGGTTAGATCCATTGGACCCAAAACAAAACCACATGCGCCTTGCCGCCACCGGCCGTCCGGGAGGGTTGGGCCTGGGCTTGGGCGCAGGTGTGTAGTATGAGGTTGAGTTGGACTTGTCTGACCCAATTCTTATCTTCTTGAGCCAAAAACATTTGTAATTTATTTTTATTTTTTTATTTTGGTTTCAAAATTCAAAATAAATTGGTCCAGATTTTTCCTTTGCCCAAACAAATCCTAACCCACCCAAACAGGTTCATACCTGTTGAATTCTTTCCCGGACAGATCTATATATATCCAAACAGGTCTTTGCTTATTGAATCTGTCCGAACAGGTGCATATCTGTTGGCACCTGTTCGGAAAAGCTACCATTTCTCCTATAAAAGGCCAAGCCTTCCAGCAATTCAGAACATTGAAATTTCCCTCAGATTTTCGTCTCTTTTCTTCCTTTTCTATCTTCTTATTTTCTGTATTTATTCTACATTTAATTTTAGGAAAAAGAAAGAGAGAGTTGCAGCGAAGTCTTGGTTCGCAAGACTTGATTTTGTAGTACTACAAATTCAAGTGTTAGTCGTCAACGCCTTGATTAAAACTCGAAACACGGAGCGAGGGCCGAAACCTACTTTAAGAAGATTGTGTCCAACACAAATCTAGACTTTAATTTACTGTAAGCATTTCATTCGGAATTTAATTTATATAATTATTTTCTAAATTATTTTATTTTGTTATTTATTTAATTTACACACACACAATCGTGGGTATAACAATGTAGGGTGGGTGGTGATACAATACAATGACATTTCTCTTGTTTTAAAGATTTTGAATACAAAATAATTCATTCTGTGACTGGGTGCATCTGTAACACAAACTTGTGCTGGAACAAGTATACACACATACACAGAGAAGCACACAAACATGTAGAAAAATGCAAAACCAAAATCCAAAATAGGAACAATTGCCTAGCACAAGTAGTTTTACCAACAAACAAAAAAAACTAGTTTCATCAACAAAAAAAAACTGTTGATAATCCAATTGTTCCAGTCAAATCTTTTCCTTTCCAGCCAAATCTTCCAGTGTTAAATTTAGAGTATCAGCAGAACCTTTTTTCACTTCTTCCCCACGAGCAGCCAGGAGGTCCTCAACGCTCCTGGTTGTCCAAACCACCCTAGATGATCTGCAATCAAGTGCAGCTTATTGCACCCACCACCGTGCCACCACCACACCTTTCTCATATGATTGTGACACATTGTCTTGGCGGATCTTGTTTCACAGACTTTGCAAGTAAAGATCATGGCAAGATCATGGTTGGGGGATATCTTCAAGTTGGAGGCGGGATTGAATTTCACAGCAGAATCATCATTATCAGTCGGGTTGGTGAGAGAAGCTTCATGGCTTTCCACATCTTTGACAGCCTGCTCACTTGGTTCAGTCTCTGTCTGAATTCTTCTTTTACTAAATTCGTATCTACTGAAGAAATGATTTGCAGAAGGGCAGAAATTGCCACAAGGGTTCTGTAAGTAGTAGATCCAAAACAAACTATGATAAGAAGAACAGCAGCAGCATGATATGCCTTCTTCATGCAGAAACAGGTTCATCATGCAGGAAACCATGAGTCTCTAAGACACTATTCACTTAAAAATGAACAACAAAAATGAGTGATATTGGAAAATCAAATTTGCCACAATTAGAACAAATAGCGCACATTCTCACTTGGCATGTAAAATCACCTTGGTTAGGGAACAATCCACACTCCCATTCCCTCTCCCTTTTTTCAACCTAATTCACAAGTACAAAATTTCACAGAATAGCAATTAACTGTGTCAACTAACAGAAATAAATCCAACCCCAAGAAGAACAAGAAAAGGTCGAATCCAAATCTTTAGTTAGAGTACATCGAAAATTTGAAAACTAGAATATTGTAATTTAAAGAAGATTCTAACTGGCATCACATTCATTGGTGCTATGCTTTTACCAAAAAAATATATATATATATACATTTTGATGCTTTGTTGAGAACAAATTATGTCCTGCAAATTCTTTCTTACGAAACTCAGCGTTTCAGCCTATATGTGCCTCATGCATCTCAGTCATTAATCTATCAAGACTAATCGTACACCATCATAGTCACCACAAATTGAAAACAACATAATATAGGTTCTTTAATTTAATTGGATTATGAAGTTTAAGCAAATATTATGTCAACATGATCACATTGACCAGATTCCATTCAGAGGAACACCATCGACACAGGTTCAAACATATTTGTCAGCTGTCGTATGATCAAAACCCATCACTACACTACACAAATTCACTAGAACCTCATATGAATTTTGTCTGGGCTTAATGAGGATTACTGGGATTGTTACTCAATATTTGATAAATTTGTCAAGATGAGGCATCTCACCCATTGCAGTAAAATTTCTAATGGTTCCATGTTGCTCAATATTTTTAAAATTTGTGCACTTTGTTTGGGTTTTTTGAGAATATGTTTTCTGCAAATAAATAAATAAAGAAGAAGTAATATAGTGAAAAAATAATGCAAATTTCAAAAACACACATGCTCCATATTGTTTTCTTTTTTGTTTTGTGCAAAAATAGTATTTGAAAATTCAAAAACACTCACGATTTTCATGTTGTCTTCTCTTTTTGGTGCAAAAATTGCATTTAAAAACTCCAAAACATCTTTTTGGTGTTCAACTTCACCAAATTAGTTTTTAGTATTTTTCATAAAACAGATTCTGAAAACAAAACCGTGATTTCTTCTATTTTCAAGAAGTTATGATCTGCAGAGTCTAGGCTTCATATCACAAAGTTCACACAAGGTAACTCTATGCCAGCCTCATTTGGAAATATAATTTTTTTGGAAACTTTTTGATTTTTTGACTAAAATATAAGGTAAAAAAACTAGTGTGTTTGAAACCACTTTTTAACTTTTTACAAAAAATAACGTACAAAAAATAGACAAAAAAGATTTTTTTTTTTTTTTTTTTGGTACAGTTTGTTGGCTTTTAACTTTTTAGCTTAAAAGCTAAAAAGTAGAGTTGCAAAACTAGGCCGCATCTCCAACCCTTACCCAAATCTCGACTCAAAGTTAAATTAAAAGCCACTAAAATCCTATCCAGTCCTCCTTTACTCAAACCTCTAGGCTATACCAAATTGAGTTTTACCCAAATTTTTGACTCAAATCAAAATGAGATGCAGTTCCTTTACTCAAATTTCTATCCAATAAAACTTGACACGTAAGTGCTTTCACTCAAATTTTCCAAATTCTCCTTTACGCCAACTCCTAGCATTCACTCAAAACTTCACACTTGCAATTTCACTCAAATTTGAGTTTGTCCTTTGGAGTGGCTCATATCAAATGAAGCTTTTTACTCAAAATTTCTACTTTGAGCAAAAGTATTAGGTATCTGAATCCCTTACGACAGTTTGCTAATTAGCTAATATCAGGAAAAATTATCAACAACAACAACGACAACAACAACAACAATAATAATAATAGCTTCGGTATCTCCATCACTCCATTAAAGAGTTCATTAGAATCAATAACTATGAACTGCTCTGTAAATGATTCATTCAGTTCACAAGCTAATAAGCAAAGTTCAAAATCGAACAAAACTCGAATCGAACCTTACTTCTATAGTTTCCAATTTATGCTATACTCGCAATAAATTTATAGTCCTGCATATGCGTGTATTTAGAGAGAGAGAGAGAGAGAGAGAGTACCGTTGGGAAGAGAGGTGTGAATGTTTGTAGAGGCAAAGAGAGAGAGTAATCGCTTCTGAATCTGCCGAATAGCCATTGAAGGTTTTGGCGGTGCCCAACTTCGCAAGTTAACACGTCTTCGCTGACAGGAGCCAAATATATACATACATATTACTGTATAATGTCGGTAATTTGGGTTTTGGGGGAGAAAAAGGGAAGAAAAAAAATTAAAGGTACTAGAAGGAAAAAATAGGGAAATTCTATTTTCACACGTCATATTCCCTCAATCCACACACTTAATGAATTATTTTTATCCTAAAATAAAAATACCAAAATACCCATAAAATCATGCGCGCGTCTCTCTCTCAAATCCCCTCTCTTTCTTCCTAGATCTTCACACTCTCTCTCTCTCCATCAGAGGAGGCGAGGGCTTTGATCACCGCCGGCAAAATGATAATTTCACAAGAATCAAAAGCACTTCAACATAACAAGCTCATTAGCTCACTCTATCAATTGTTACTAGTACACGTTAACATAAATATCACAAAACGAACAAACCCAGATGGAAAACCTAATCGAAATTACAAAAACTGTTAAAATTGAACCAGAAATGAGGGCTTTTGGTGAAAGAACAAACCTGCAAGGCACATTAATCACAAAAAATTAAGTAAACAAGTGATACAATCAACAGTTTTAGCTCGAAGGAGTCAAATGCACAACCTCACAGTGACGATTTCACAAGAATCAAAAGCATTTCAACATAACAAGCTCATGAGCTCACTCCATCAATTGTTGCAAGAACATATTAACATAAATATCACTAATTGGACAAACCCAGATAAAAACCCTAATCAAAATCACACAAAAAAATGTTAAAATTGAACAAAAATGAGGGCTTTTTTTTGGGTGAAAGAAGAAACTTGCAGAGGCCCCCGCGCCAGCATCGCAGATGATTTGCCTGATGCTCCAGCCGTTGGACGACGTCGTGATGGCGAGGTCATGATGAAGGTCTATGGATCGAACAATTGGAGTGACAGATTATTTGAGAGTTGAATGAATTGAAAGATAAGCCCATCGCCATGAGCAGAGCACCACGGTGGAAGGATAAGCCCACCGCCATGAGCGCACAGCAGACAGACGGTGGGCGATGTAAGGGTTATGGTTAGGGTTTGTTGGAGAAAATGAGGGGTAATATGGTATTATATAAAAATTGGGGATGTGTATTGAGATAAAATCAATATATTTAATTTGTGAGTGGTGTATACTGAGCAAATGATGTGTTCTAAGAAAGTTGTGATTTGTAAATAGAATTACCCGAAAAAATAAGATGTTATTGTTTGGTTTATAAAATCATATAATATTCCTATAATTTTCTTTTCCTTTCTTGTTCTTTTCATTTATTCTCTTTTTTGGTCAACACTTTTTTCTTGAGCAAATTATACTAGCAAATTCTATAGTTTAAGATTTATATTATTATGATTCTGAATTTTTTAATTATAATACATTTGACCTTAAATTTTAAATTTCATTCTAAATAAAGGCAATTAAAGACGTTGTTTCCTTTGTAAATAAAAAATGTTTCATTTCAATGACAAAATTGTCGGTTTGCCCCATTTCCTACCCAAACAGGGATGGATCCAGAATTATATTTGTGGGAGCCGAATAAGAGGAGATGCAAAGAGACCGAATACATACTTGGAAAGTCAGGATATGTATTATATTCAATCTTGTCTTGTACGATCTAGAAGCCAAATATCCTAATCGGCCATAGAACCAGCTGAGCGAGGAGCCGAGTGGGAATTGGTTTACGACAGAAGGAGCCGGGTGAACAATCACACGGTGGATTAAAAGTGGGCCCGACCCTGAGGCCCAAAAGCGAATATAAATAGAGGAACATCAGCCAAAGAAATGGATGTGAGAGATAACCCCAAGAAACTTGAGACATAAGCAAACGTGAGACATATACTGACTTGTCCGTCGGAGTGCTAATTCTGGCACCCTTGACAGGAGTGTTAATCCCTTTTTTGGTGGCAATTAGGGGATTAGGAATGTCCTTCAGGATCCAAGAGTATTTCCAAATCACATTACCACAATTGGCGCCGTCTATGGGAATACTCAAATATATCCATAGCAAGCGTAACAGAAGATCCTCCGATAGTCGCTGACAAAACTACACCAAAAGACAACCTCACACCAAGAAACATGCTGGGATCGGAGAATATCGCCGCGCGACATGCCTTGAACTTTGACTTAGTAGCTCAGACATCACCCTCAACTTCAATGCATGAGACAATGTAGACAATTATAGATCAGGCAAAGCAAAATGAACAACGGCTAGAAAACGTGCTAGCTGAGAATGAGCGCCTGCGCCAGGATTTGGCCTTGGAGGTGGCAAAATCCCAACAAGCAACATGCCAAGACCGGGGTCGACCTTCGGGAAAGAATGATAGTCGCCGACGTCAACTTCAGAAACGTAATAGTGATAGTGATTCAGACTCACCATCCCCGGAGCCTAGAAAGAAATGGCGCGTTGATGTATCCAGCTCATCTGAGGGAAGTCAATATGTACGGCATAGACAAAGGAAAAGCGATGATTCGGATGAGGAAGATAAACACGGCCCCTTCGTGCCATGAATTGCCAGCGCTGTGCTACCCAAGAGGTTCAAGGCACCGTCGTTCACCCTCTACGACGGAAAATCAGACCACACTGATCACATTCGTCATTACAAGCAAGCGATGACGCTCCATGCTGACAACAAAGCCCTCATGTGTCGGATATTTCCAAGCAGTCTGGGACCATTGGCCGTGAGGTGGTACTATAAATTGGAGCCGGCATCAATTAAGAGCTTCCACCAACTCCAAAAGTCATTCAGGGCAAGATTCATCACTAATGAGGTCTAGCCGAAGCAAGCCGACTTTCTCTAGGCTATACAAATTAAACCGGAAGAAACTCTTTGTGAATACTCGGCCCACTATTAGGAATGCTTTAATCTGGTTGATGATGCTTGCAATGATTCCATGGCCATCACCGCCTTTAAGATGGGATTGCATCCTGACAGCCCCCTCCGCAGTTCATTGACCAAGCGTCCCCCCAGAACCGTCTGGGCATTAATGAAGAAGGTTGAAGAATACTGCAAAGTGGAAGATTATGCCCTTTGCGTCAAAGCCGGACGTAAATTCGTTGAGACGGCCACATCGGCAGCTGTTCAGCCGATGAGCTCCGTGCCTCCAAGAAGCCCCAAACGGCGGAACCGACCCAAACGAGACAAAAGGCATGATTCGCGCCGATCAACCGACCAATGTTCACAACGAGCTAATGAACAATACCAAGTGGATAACAGGCACACAAGGCGTCCGGGTAAGAAATACACGGAGCTGACAGAACCGATCAATAAGATTCTGTCGAAAATACAACACCTTCCGTTCTTCAAGTGGCTGTCCAAGATGACAGGACCCCCCGATGCGAAAAGACAAGCTAAACGATGTGAGTATCATAAAGACCATGGTCACGACACCGATAGTTGTTTTTCTTTAAAAGATCACCTAGAAGAATTAGTGTAAGACGGTCGTCTTACGCAATACATCCGAAAGAACAATTCAACAAATACTGTAGCTCTACGGCCGGAGTCACCCCCTCTTGGTGTAATCCATATGATATATAGCTTGCCAGCACCACCTGAGGTGCACACAATCCAGTTGCCGTCTAACACATAGCTCAATGACGCCAGCCAAATGGCCACGCGACACTGGAAGGATTAGTTTCGATGACAATGATTTAGTTGGAGTGACCCACCTCCACACTGATCCCCTTGTCATCGAGCTATGTGTAAACAAATTCACCATCGAGTGTGTCCTCGTTGACCAGGGCAGCACTTCGGAGATAATGTATTACAAAACTTTTGTCAAACTTGGTTTTACCAATTCGGACCTATCTCTGGCTAATTATCTATTATTCGGCTTCAATGCTAATCCGGAGTACCCTTTGGGCAAGATCACACTACCTGTACGGGCTGGAACCAGATCAGTAGACGTAGAGTTTCTGGTTGTTAAGCTTTCTTCGCCGTATAATCTGATCATGGGCAGAACTTGGTTACATACGATGCAAGCTGTACCAAGCACCTACCACCAACTGCTCTGTTTTCCGACTGAATACGGTATTGAACAAATTCGCGGCTCTCAGAAGTCGGCGCAGACATGCTATCTTCTAGCTACAAAGAGATCGAGGGAACTGGAAGTGCATTCAATTGGAGTGCCAGATAGAGAGAGTCTCGAAAACATTGGGAGGATCCCAAGTGAAAAAGCAACCGAAGCCCTGCATCGGGTCAAAATTGATGGAAATCCTGATAAGTTCTTCATGATCGACGTTTCTTTGGATAACGTCGAAAGGCAGGAATTGGTAGCCTTCTTACTTGGCAATATTGATGTGTTTGCATGGTCCCCATACGAGATGCCAAGAGTAGATCCATTAGTGGTCCAACACCGCTTGAACGTTGATCCGAAATGTAAGCCAATTGTTCAAAGAAGTCGACGGTCCGCCACGGAACATACTTCAGCCGTCGTTGAAGAGGTGGATAGGTTACTTGATGCCGGGGCGATTCGCAAAGTAACTTATCCTACATGGTTATCCAATGCTGTGGTCGTAAAGAAAAAGAATGGCTCTTGGCGCGTCTGTGTGGATTTTACGAACTTGAACAAAGCTTTTCCCAATGACTGTTTTCCCCTGCCCAGAATAGACTAACTCGTAGACGCAACGGCACATCATCAACACATGAGCTTCTTGGATGCCTACAGAGGCTATCATCAAATTGCCATACATCCGAAGGATCAAGAAAAAACCGCATTCCTCACCCCAAGAGGAACCTATTGTTACATGGTCATGCCTTTTGGCCTAAAGAATGCAGGGGTAACTTATCAAAGACTAGTGACTTCCATGTTCAAGGAACAGCTCGGCCGTACCATGGAAGTATATATCGACGATATGGTGGTCAAATCCAAGGAAAAACACTCCCATCTAGCTGATTTGTCAGAGACATTCGGCATTCTTCGAAAGTACAAGATAAAATTAAACGCTTCTAAGTGTGCATTCGGCATCAGCTCCGGCAAATTCCTTGGCTACATCGTTAACCACTGCGAAATCGATGCCAATCCAAGGCAGATCACGGCAATTCTAGAGCTTAGATCCCCTCGGTCAGTCAAAGAGGTTCAGAAGCTAATGGGGATGGTCGCCGTGCTCAACAGATTTATCAGTCATTTCATAGATTGCTGCTAACAATTCTTCCACATACTTCGGCAAGGTAGAGCATTTGATTGGACTCCCGAGTGCCAGGCCACCTTAGACGGCCTGAAATCTTACTTCCAATCAGTTCTATTATTGGCAACACCTGCAGCCGGCGATCCACTCATTTTGTATCTGGCAATATCCGACTGGGCAGTCAGCACCGTATTGTTAAAGGAAGAACTAGGGGAGCAGCGACCAGTTTACTATGTAAGCAAAGTTGTGGCCGACGCCGAAACACGTTACCTTCCACTAGAAAAGCTTATCCTTGCTCTCGTCATGGCTGCAAGAAAACTGATGCACTACTTTCAGAGGCATACCATTAGGGTGCCAATGGAATATCCTCTCCGGTCAGCGCTCCACAGCGCGGAGGTGTCTGGGCGCGTCTCGAAATGAGCTCTTGAACTCAGCCAGTATGATATCCAGTTTCTACCCAGAATTTCCATCAAAGGGCAAGTGCTCGCCGACTTTGTTGCCGAGTTCACAAGATCCCAGGCCGACTTTGAGTCTGATCAAGTGTAAACTAATCTCGACTGGAGAATGTATGTTGGCGATGTTTGGCAAATGTATTGCAATGGGTCATCTAACCAGCGTAGCAGTGGGGATGACGTAGTAATCATGACCTCCGAAGGGGAAAAATCGAACAGGCCGTCAAATTAGGATTCGACGCACCAAACAATGAGGCTGAATATGAAGCACTGTTAACCGGCTTGCGAAATAAACTTCACCTCGGTGCGCGACGTCTACTTGTTTTCTGTGACTCAAAGCTAGTAATCAACCAGTTGAAAGGGGAATATGCAGCCAAAAATGATCGCATAGCAGCCTATATGAAAACGGCTAATTCTTTGCTCGCGAAATTTGATCACCACGAACTGAATCAAATAACCCGGGTTCAGAACACGCATGCAGACGCCCTGGCTTGCTTAGCCTCTATTATCATCTCAAAAATTAAACAGACAATTGAAGTAGGGTTTTATCCCCGAGCCGAGCATTGCCGCTTCAGAACCAGTTCAGGTCAACGTTATCGAACCCGGTCCAAGTTAGATGGACCCTATCGCCGTATTCCTATCTTCAGGACAGCTCCTGATAGATAAAAAAGAAGCACACAAACTCCGAAACAAAGCCTTTCGATACTATTTGGATCTGCAGGAGAAGCTTTACAAAAAATCTCTCTTCGGGCCGTACTTAGAGTGTGCTCACCCAAATAAAATCGAGGAACTTTTATCTAAAATACATGAAGGCAGTTGTGGAGCCCATTCGAGCGGACGTTCTTTAGCTCACCGCGTCGTATCGCAAGGGTACTATTGGCTGACCATGTGAACCGACGCCGAGTGTTATGTCAAGAAATGTGGTCAGTGCCAAAAGTTTTCCCCTTTAACTCACCTGCCAGCCGAGGAGTTAAATTCTATCACTAGCCCTTGGTCGTTTGCTCAATAGGGCCTTGATATCGTTGGACCGTTACCACGGGCCCCGGGCAACAGGCGATTCCTAATTGTTGCGATAGATTATTTCACAAAATGGGTCGAAGTGGAGGCACTAACACATATTCGAGATTCCGACGTCAAGCATTTAATATGGAAAAACATCATAACAAGATTCAGCATACCATGAGCACTTGTTTCTGACAACGATACCCAATTTGATTGTGGCGTGTATCGAGAATTATGTGACACCTATGGTATCCGGCCCTACTTTTCCTCGCCGGCTTACCCCCAGAGCAATGGTCAAGTGGAGGCCACAAACAAGGTTATTTTGGACGACATCAAGAAAATGATAGAGAAAGCTAAAGGCAGATGGGTCGAAGAGTTGCCCAGTGTGTTATGGGCTCATCGCATTACTCCGAGGCAATCTACTGGGGAAACGCCGTTTACTCTATGCTTCGGAACCTAGGCAATCATCCCCCTGGAGATCGGCCTCCCAACCTTGAAATCAAAAGTTTTTGATATGGGCCAAAATGACATGATGTTGGCCTTGGACTTGACTCTGATTAAAGAACACCGAGACCGTTCCCTTGCATCCATGGTACGGTACCAGCAATAGCTCGTTAAGTCGTATAATCAACGTGTTCAGCTGCGCCGTTATACACCAGGAGAGTTGGTCCTCAAGAAAGTGCTCCTCGCTGCTAGAAATCCGGCTAACGGAAAATTGGGTCCCAACTGGAATGGCCCCTATCAAATTGATTCAATCGCAGGGACAGGGGCATATCGGCTCAAAGACATGGATAGAAGAAGCTTGCCGCACCCGTGGAATTCCACACACTTGCGCAAATTTTATCATTAAATTGTACGGCACGATAGCTTGTTTTAATTTTGCGCCGTGTATATCTTTCTTTTTTCTAATATAATGTCTTGTTGCCCAGTGAGTTCTGGTTATGAATAAGCCTCCGAATTCGGAGCGCCCTTCGTGGAAATCATGGTTGGGCAGAATAAGCCTTTGAATTCAGAGTGCCCTTCGTGGAAATCACGATTGGCCAAGACACAAAGCCTCCGAATTCGGAGCGCCCTTCGTGGAAATCACGATTGGCCAAGGCAAAAAGCCTCCGAATTTGGAGCGCCCTTCGTGGGAAACACGGTTGGCCAAGACACAAAGCCTTCAAATTCGAAGCGCCCTTCGTGGAAAACATGATTGGCCAAGACACAAAGCCTTCGAATTCGGAGCGCCCTTCGTGAAAAACATGGTTAGGTCGAATAAACCTCCGAATTCGGAGCGCCCTTCGTGGAAATCACGGTTGGGCTGAATAAGCCTCTGAATATTCGTGGAAATCACGATTGGCCAAGGCAAAAAGCCTTCGAATTCGGAGCCCCCTTTGTGGAAATCACGGTTGGGTCGAATAAGCCTCCGAATTCAGAGCGCTTAGAAAACATGATTGGCCAAGACACAAAGCCTCCGAATTTGAAGTGCCCTTCGTGGAAAACACAGTTAGCCAAGGCAAAAAGCCTCCGAATTCGAAGTGCCCTTCGTGGAAATCACGGTTGGGCTGAATAAGCCTTTGAATTCAGAGCGCCCTTCATGGAAATCATGTTTGGCCAAGGTAAAAAGCCTCCGAATTTGGAGCGCCCTTTATGGAAAACACGGTTGGCACGAACGAGCATCCGAATTCGGAGCTCCTTTCATGAGCATTGTGATTGATAAGCACCAACGCAATTGGCATACAATGGTAGATGATCATAGCTTAATTTGTAAACATTGACTGAAATAACTTGCAAACATTTCAAATAATATATTTCATTAAATTGATCGTGAATACATAATCCGCATCCAATTTGCATTAAAAAGGTACAATGTGTTCAATTTTATTCGGTACCACCTTCGTCGTCACTCTTCTCCACTTTGAAAACTGCGAAGGGAAAATTGTAACCTTGATATAATGGCGACACTGAATCAACGACTGTTGCACGGAGAGCCTCCGCAGCCTGGAGAGCCTTGATCCATCCGTGCTTAAATCCACGATTCTCGCATCGACAGACCTCCTCGGCGAGTTTTTCCTTAGTCTTTTGTATCCTAATTTTTTAGCCTTCATGGAAGCCTTGTTCATAGGCCCTGGTCTTTGCGGCCTCTATCGCAAACATGTTTGTCGTTTCTCGATCGGAAATCGCATGACTTATAAGCCGTTGGGTCACTATTTCCTCCACAATCAGGTTAGCTTAGCCTGTCGATGACGTCTCGGCAGTTTTGACTCTTCTTAGTTCACGTTTGGCTTTCTCTGCGCGAGCTTCCAAGTTTTGAATGCGTTCATCTTTCTGCTATCTTCCGCCATGCGCACGCGTAAGGCGCATGCCGATTTCATAGGCGGTGTATAGCCCTTTCACCGCTCCATAAACGCCCTCCCGAAACACTTCGAAATCAAGTCGACCGATCAACGACTGCTGGACTTCTAGCAAAAAAATCTGTCGTGCAAATTCAATTGCCACGTGTGGATTTCGGATAATCGAATCTGTCTCCGTCATCGGTCTGTTCCCGATAAAGACTGAAAAACTCAATGGGCGCGGTGGCCCACTAGCCTCACTTCGCGAATGAGGGGAGTTCCCCTGCTGCCGCTTCTCCTTCCTAGGTGACCTGCTGCGACGACGTTGAGAGTAGCGCCTCTCGCGCTCCCCAGACGTCCTACTTCCCATTCGTGAAGGTTCGCCACCTCGATTCATCGCTGAGTCTAGCTCAGCCAGTGTCCTACCTTCCCCTCTGCTGTTGAAGAATGGTCTACTAGACATTCACACTTTTCCAACCTCGTTCGATGCATTGGGTTGAGTTGAGTTTGGATACACTAATGGAATCTATGCACACGAAGCAACCACCCCTTTTATTACTCGCAAGTGCACCGCTTCCAAAGCGATCTCTTCAAAGTTCTATGCCATAAACTATAGATATTCGGCGGTTACGTTTACTAATCTGCTCGGGCAAAGGGCAGATTAGTTGATCTATTCGGCCTAGTATTAGTAATTTATAATTTGTGCCGAAACAATAGTCTGCCTCAGCCAATTCATGAACTACCGATATTCGGTGGACATGTTCACTAATCCGCTGGGCAAGAGGCAGATTGATTGATCTATTTGGCCTAGTATTAGTAATTTGTAATTTTTGCCGAAACGATAGTCGGGCCAATTCATGAACTACCGATATTCGGCGGCCACGTTCACTAATCCGCTGGGGCAAAGGGCAAATTGGTTGATCTATTTGGCCTAGTATTAGTAATTTGTAATTTGTGCCAAAACGATAGTCTGCCCTAGCCAATTCATGAACTACTAATATTCGGCAGCCACGTTCACTAATCTGCTGGGGCAAGGACAGATTGAGTGATCTATTCGGCCTAACCTCAGTCCTTTAATTAACTAATTTGGCCTACTTGTAAAACCACGCAGTTATTTGCTCGCCGATTTATCTTATTAAATTGTTTCAATAATCCCACTCTGTGATTACACATGTAACAAACAGAAAAACAAAGGAAATTTTTATTAATAAATTGAGTACACATGTAGTCATTTTGTACATGAAAATTACCTTAGATTTAACTTCCAACCGAAGTAAATAAACAAAAATCTACAAAAATTATATACGGAAGATTCTTAAACAAAAATCAAGTTATCACCCTAATCAATCTTCAAGGTCAGACTTGAGCGGCTCAACGTCCACATGCTCATATGGAATCGGCTGGGCCAATACCACATTAGCGGCAGTGAGGGCTTTGAGCTAGCCGTGTTTGAAGCCCCGATTCTCGAACTTGGGCACTTTTTCCGCGTAGTCGTCCAAGGCGGCGTCCTTCCCAGCTTGGAACACTTTGGAAATCTCAGAGTCGGCTACTTCCTTCGCCTTCTTCGACTCTTCCAAATCGGCTTCCAGTTTGGCAATCACCTCCTAGGCTAACTCGAGCTCGTCTTTGCTCGCGTTTGCCCTCTCTTCGGCGGCCATCCTGAACTGGTTGGAACTTTTTGCTTTTGCTGACTCGGCATCGGCCCTTAAACTTTACTCAGCCGCTTTCGCCGCCTCATACTCGGCCCTTTAAGAGGCCTCCGCGGCCTTGCTCTTCTCACTTTCAATTTCTGCTTTCAGAAGGCCAATCTGTTCAATAACATCATGTTGATGGCGGCCTATCTCGGCTGTCCTTCCCGTCGTCTGCAAAATAAGGAATTAGAATATAAGTAAAAATATAGGTGGAAAGGGGCATATAAGGATCAAGTTATGTACCAATATGGCTGGCTGAGCGGCTAATGCTATTGCCAGCAAATCTAGCTCTGCCTGAAAAGTTGCCCTGTCAGCCGGTAGAGAAATTGAGGAAGCCATGCTTAATGCCACGGACGGATCTTTCAGAGCCGACACATCAGAGGAAATCGGCGTGTTTTTTATCCTTGGTTGAACAACAAATGGCACAACCGAGTCCGACTCCTCTATGTGCGGCCGTTTGTCGGTAGGGTTTTCCTCAGAGCTAACTTCGCTCTTGACGGGACGTTTCTCCCCCCTCTAATCGGCCTCATGACTCAACCGTTCGACTATCTACTCCGTCTCGATCGTCTCAATTTGAGCTGTTTCTTCCACGATAACAGACGGAGAAGACTCGGTCGCGACAGCAGGTTCAGAACGGATGGTCTCGGCCCTCCTCCAGGCGGCCATCAGTTCAGCGTTTTTCCTCCTTGCCAGCTGCATAAGCGATTCCACTTCAGGATACGAGCCAGGGAGGTCTCCTAAATTAGTAAAAATGCCTTCAAAGAAGACGTCCCATCGACCTGAAATGGATGAAGGATTGGATGAATTAAGGTCGGCTTCTTCAAAAGCCAAATTTAGAGCCTCGTCAACTTCTTCGGCTTCCAAAACGGACTTCCTCGGCTACTAGTTCTTCAGCCTGCTCCGAATCAGAAGCTTCCAAACCAATCTGCCTAAGGCTTTTGAAGTGGGAGAAGATAAGGGCCGTGAGCTGCTGCTCGCCCTGTGGAATCGGAATGTTGTTCGCGGCCGAAAATGTTGTGTAAGTCGGCTCGTACCTCAGAAGTATATGGGCCGCTCTCCCTTGCTTCTGGAGGTTTGGATGACCAAAGAACTGGAGTGCGGTTTTGATTTCCGCAAGCACAGCGTTGTCAGTCAAAACTAGAACTTTCTTTAAATCATTACCTGCACAAACAAAGCGATAAGTACATAGAAAGAAAGCCGAGTAAATAAAAAGTAGATAAACATAAGGAACTATACGGCCACCTAGTTCGCCTCTCCGTCTAGGTACAGAATCTAGGCGATCTTCGCCTTCGCCTTCGCCTTCGCCGAATTCCCAGTTACCCCCGACAACGACCATGACATCATCAACTCGCTTGCCAGAGCTTGCAAGCATAGTCACCAAGTGATGGTCGGTGTCCTTGGCCCTGAGAAAATAGCGCCCTTGCCAGCCAGAAGATTTAGCCAAGGCATAACAATGCCAATAGCAGGTATGCCAAGATTGATCCTAAGACTCTATAATCCTCATTATGATTCGGAAAAAATTTACATTAGGTTGAGAAGGGATTAGACCCCAATGGCGAAAGACGGCCCTAAGAAATGGGTGAAGGGGGAAACGGACTCCACCCTTAGCAATTAATAGGAGAGGAAAGATGATTGTACTTTCATCCGTCCTCTCCATATCAAGGGTGTTGTTTGTCACAAGTGACATATGGACATCGTCGGAGATGGAAAAATGGCGTCGAAAACCAAAAATTCAATCCACTAAAAGGAGGTCTTTTAAATGTTTTGCCATCCTAGCCAGTCTAAGGAGTATGCTAAACTAAAAAGAAACAAGGAAATGGGATTCAAAATGAAGGAGAAGATAACTTACAAGAAGTAAAGGAGACAAAGAAAAAACGGAAGGAGGTTGCAGAGGTCACGAAATGGAGAAGGTATACCGAAAGGCAGACCAGGAGCTCTGAGTATTCAAATGCATTCGAAGGGATAACAAAATTTTAAATCACAATAAATGAAGGAAGCGTACGAAGAGGTGAGAAATTATAATGATGACCAAATAGCGTATGCGTTCTGACACTCGCGTTGGTATGAGGTTAACCGCCGAATTTCTGTTTTGACTTTTGAAGTTCGAAACTAAACACACCAACTAACTAGTGTTAGTGGGATGTTTGGGAGGCAATTGTGGAAGCTGAGTAACAGGGGATGCAAAGAGGCCGAATACACACTTGGAAAGTCAAGATATGTATTATAATCGACCCCGTCTTGTACAATCCAGAAGCCAAACATCCTAATCGACCATAGAACTAGCTGAGCGAGGAGCCGAGTGGGAATTGGTTTACGACAGAAAGAGCCGGGTGAACAATCACACGGTGAATTAAATATGGGCCCGACCCTGAGGCCCAAAAACGAATATAAATAGAGGAACATCAGCCAAAGAAAGGGATGTGAGAGATAACCCCAAGAAACTTGAGACATAAGCAAACGTGAGACATATACTGACTTGTCCGTCGGAGTGTTAATTCAGGCACCCCCGACCGGAGTGTTAATCCCTTTTTAGGTGGCAATCAGAGGATTAGGAACGTCCTTCAAGATCCAAAAGTATTTCCAAATCACATTACCACAATATCTTTGGGGGGCTACTCTATAGTTTAAAAAATTGGAGGGGCTACTCTATATAATTTTAAAATTATCTACAAAAAATTTAGGGGTGCGAACTCTTATAATTTTAAGTTATTTTAAAAATTTTAATATAATATATGATATTTTTTAAATTTTTGGGGGTGCGGCCGCCCCCCAACCCCCCCTCCCCCCTAGATCCATCATTGTACCCAAATAAACTTGCCCCTCTTTATTCAAGAATTAGGGCGCCATTAGTTGAGATTGCAAGCCAAAAAAAAGGAGGGTAGAAATAGTTTTTTTTCTTTTTTGGATTTTTTTTTATTAAATTAGTTTTTTTTTTTTTTTATCTAAAAGATACTAAATATTGTCCCTGAAACTCAAGTCAAAACAAAGATCGTAGGTCACAAAAAAAATCAACCAAAATAATAAAAAAAAATGAATACCATATTGAGGCGGGATAACGTCATTCGCAATCCTTTGAGTACCCATATGCAATACCAACTTCTGCTTGTAATTGTGTGAATATCTTAAAAGCTTCCACTTTGATATACTGTAACTTTTTGCTCAATGGTGAAAATCCTATTTTTTTGCTCGCAAATCCGAACTCTAATGGTGCCCTAATTCATGAAGTAAAGAGTAGGTTTATTTGGGTGGGAAATATGGCAAATTGATGATTTTGCCTTTAAAATTGAGCATTTATCGTTTGCAAATGAAATAACGCATTCAATTGTCTTTATTTGAAATGAGATTCAAAATTCAGAATCAAATGTATCAAAATTAAAAGGTCAGAGATCAAAGTGATACAAGTCTCAAATTACAGAGATTGTTAGTGTAATTTGCCATTTTTCCTTTATGCTCAGTGTGTCTAGGCAGAAAATATTTTTCGTATTTTTTGATATTTGTTACAATGAAAAATAAATGTCAACATAAAATATTTTATATGGTCAATAAAAAAACAAATTTATTTAAAGAGATGATGTTTCCCACTTTTAAAAAATGAAAAACATTTTTTGTACTAATTGTTTACTAATGTCACCACACTACCACCATTACTCTCACCTTCACCACCACACCACCATCACCACGTCCACCGCCACTGGCATTGTTGCTATCGCCATCGCCATCACCAGTGTCGTCGCCCAACCACTATGCCCCCCACCTTTACCTTCACATTCGTTTCACCACCATCATTACCAAACATAAAAAAATATTTTCTTCAAAAAACATTTTCCGTAAAAATATTTTCCATTAAAACATTTATTTCCATTTATTTTCTTTCTTGATCAACACATTTTAAAAGTTTGACTAGCTGAAAGAAATAAGTATAAATTTTTTATCATTCATGGGAATTTTTATAACATATGCTAGCACTAATTGGTGAACACATTATTTTCATTTTTCATATTTTTAAGGTTTAATTTTCATTTCTTGTATTTTTTTAAAAAATAATAAAAATGATATCCTTTTATTAATTCATGCCAAATTAATTTTCAAACATTCAAAACACAATTTAAAAATATTCCTTAAAATTGGATATTTTCAAGAAATTTTTTCAAAAGTAATTATTGAAAACAGTTTGCCAAACAAGTCCATGTGCGTTCCCTTTTTTTGTCTATGGCAACAAAAATAAAAAAAAATGATACCATGATTCAAATGCATCAATTATCAATTAGACTGGATACGCAATTTCTCTTTTGATAATGCATGTTAGATAGATATTCCTTAGGAAAAAATTTATAATTTCACATTACTGTTGAGCACATTCAAGGCTCTCACTCTCAGATCAATTGTACTACTACTGTACGGTTAGAATGATCATAAGAAAAAAAAAACAAATTTGGGCACAAGTCCCATTTCCATTCCATGCAAGCACATCGCATCACAGATTCTAATCTCCCATTCTTGAATCATTTCAAACAAAGGATATTTGGAATCATTTATCTGCTTTGTCACCTCAAAATAAAAATATCGCTCCAACTAGTGCACAAAACAATTAGATGGTGACATAGTAGGTCACTTCTGTCTTTGTGTTGAGAGAGCCACTCATTTTTGAGGTAACCTCGTGGAGTTTGTTGCTTTAACACTTCCATTAATCAATAGACCCGACATTTGCCTGTACCAGCACAAACTGAACACTCACCTGCATCTCCAGCAACATGACTTAAACAATACTTGATTCTATCATTCATAACATCCTACAAAACAATACCAATAAAGAGAAAATGAATTAATGCAAAAAAATTTCCAAAAAAGGAAAATATCTTGAAATTGTGAAGTTTTGAAATGATTTTCATCAAAGGGAAGGGTAAACCAAGTCAAAACAATGAGAGAGGGAATGGGAAGAAGGCATAAGCTATTAATAGATGTAAATTTAGGAAGTAAATCTGATACATATTGTCAAATTTTCGGGGGATTTTTATCAAGATATTTTGCACTGATGAAATAACGAAAATTAATAAATTTCATACCACAAGTAGTTCATGAAGGCCAAGAGGTGCAGTTATGATATATGACACGCCTGGGTGCCCTTTCGCAGCTTCAGCCGTTAAGGAAGGAATATCCTGCAAAAAACAGGTTATTATACATCTCACTGTGCTTTTTAGTTCTTAGAGTTCATCAATCATCCTAGATTCATGTGTTATGTTCACAAATATTATCACGGTCTAGTCATCATTGAATATCATGCTCACTTACCTGGTGCCAATGCCGTCCAGGGAACAAGAAAAATGGGCTTACAATCACACGATTTGCCCCTTGTTGAATGCACAAACCAAATGCATCTTTTATTGATGGTTCTGCCAACTCCTACTCAAATAAAAAGATATCAACAGTGAAAATTCAACAGCATGAAAAAGAACATTTTTATAAATTTTTTATTATTATTATTATGTTATTTTACCGGCATGAAAGAGAACATCTTGAAAATCAAGAACGCACAATTTTGCTCAAAAGCTAAAGATGATCCTAATGCAAAGTTACTTGAACTAAACCAATTATTGAAAAAAGAGATCAAATTCTCATCTCTATGCTTTGCTTAAACTAATTTTGCTTAAAAACTAAAGATGATCATAATGCAAAGTTAACTTGGGCACACCATTACTAAGAAAAAGGTGCCCAAGGCTTTTGCCTGCCCGATAGGGTCAAAGACATCAAAACGTGGACAAAGATCTAAGTAAATATCAGAGAGGTGAAATTCTGGATTGATGTCAACTGTCCATCTGCCACTATACAGGCTTATAGTTCAACTTTGGACCAGCAAACAGCTTTCTACCAAGATTTAACAATTTTTTTTTTGTTTTTCCAGTAGTTTGCACATAGTATCAAAAGAAACATTACCATATGAGCAGGCTCTACAATGGGGTAGCCAGTTTTATCTCTAAACATTGCCACAAACTCATCTGAAATTATAAGTTCTGATTTCATCAGCTTCTTACAACATTTATCGAAGCGTAGTTCAACAATTATCAGATTATCAACATACCAGCATAATAACAAAAAAGATAGTAAAAACGTACTCAAATAAAGGGAACTAGTTTAGCTTACCTAGCATAAGATTAGATTCTTTTCGGCGTGAACCATGGTCAACAATAACTACACCGTCTTTGTCACCAATCCCATGAGGCTGCTGCCTAATCCCACCATTTCTAGTAGCCAAGCATAATCTTGTTGATGAATATCTGCTGTTCATGGGATATTTCTTTATTTCCACGAGTCTGGGCAGTACCCATTTAGGGCTTCTTCCAGTTTCACTTAATATAGTCCTTTGATCATCCAAAGGAGAAAGCAAGAAAATATCAATCTCTCAAGCTAATACATACAAAAAAAAAAAATACAAATAAATTCATATCATACAACAATATTTAACGGTATATGTTTTCAAATTGTTTGGGTTTAGCTGTGGTTTTTTTGAGTTTTCCCTAGCAACCATTTCAGACCCACAAAAGCTAAACTCAAATCGAGATTCAAGAACAGTCTAAAAAGGGACAAAGAAAGTACCTTTTACTACTAAATTGAGAAGTAAGAGATGACATTGCCATCTTTGGTTGTGCCATGAATTTTTATCAGCTTCCCTCGGGAACTTCTTCCAGCGAGAAGGCAATAATTTAATAACCTGCAGTTTACAATTTGGGGTTCCATCATCACTTCATCATTTACAGTCCATAGACATTTTCTCACAAGTGTTTCACACACTAGATTGTAGACCTTAACTAGTAGTTTTTTTTTTTAAGTACAATTATTTTCAATTTGATCTCTGTTTGTAATTATGCTTTACATCCTCAATTTTGATAACTCAACACTGTTATAATCTTAGAGTAGCAGCAAAGTTCTACTGGTATTACACTCCCCTTCCCTCTCCCTTTTTTCAACCTAATTCACAAGTATAAAATTTCACAGAATACCAATTAACTGTGTCAACTAATAGAAATAAATCCAACCACAAGTAGAACGACAAAAGTTCGAATCCAAATCTTTAGTTAGAGTAGGTCTAAAATTTGAAAACTATAATATTGTAATTTAAAGAAGATTCTTCTAACTGGCTTCACATTCATTGGTGCTATGCTTTAAAAAAAATTAAACAATTTGCTGCTTTGTTGAGAAAAAATTATGTCCTGCAACATAACCTAAATTTTGTCCAGTAAATTCTTTCTTACGAAACTAAGTGTTTCAGCCTATATGTGCCTCATGCATCTCAGTCATTAATCTATCAAGACTAATGGTACACCATCATAATCACCACAAATTAAAAACAACATAATATAGTTCTTTAATTTAATTGGATTACAAAGTTTATGCAAATATTATGTCAACATGATCACATTGACTAGATTCCATTCAGAGGAATACCATCAACACAAGTTCAAACATATTTGTCTACTGTCATATGATCAAAACCCATCACGACACTTCACAAATTCACTAAAACCTCATATGAATTTTGTCTGGGTTTAGTGAGGATTATTGGGATTGTTACCCAATTTTTGTGATTGCCGATAAATTTGTCAAAGCTGAGGCATCTCACTTTTCTACTTACAATTTAGAGCAAACAAAATTTTTAGAATTTTCTGGGGAGGCTGTTGTATAGGATTACCTAATACTACAACAAAAAGATGAAATTGGCTTTTACTATTGATGAGGATTAAAATTTGATTAATTTGAAATTGAGTTATGTTCAATTCAAGCTTGCTTTAATGCTATAGTGGTTTTAATTGTTAGGTTTGCCTCTAAGCTCTTTATTTTATTTATGTTATTGCAATTTGAATTGTAGTTTGAACTTCAATAGACTGTTATTAGATGTTATTTTGTTTGTGCTTTTTTTTTTTTTTTAATAAATGTGATAATCAAAGATTTTAGATTTATATTAATTTTTTTTTTGAAAGTTTTTTTGAGAAACAACAAAATTTTATAATTATAAATTTTTTTTGAAAATTTTATAATTATAAATTTGAAATTGATCCCAACAGAATACTGGTTTGTTCAAGGACTAGAATTAACTCTTACGTTTTTAAAAGAAAATAATGTTTTATCACTTTGTAGAAGTTTGAATGATTGTGAGGTTGCATCTCAAGCCATTCTTTGTTTGGGAATATAATTTTCTGATTTCATACTTTTCTTCTTTACTTCACATATACTTTCCCCTACTGACTGTTTTGTTTAATTTCTATCCAATAAACTTGCGTTTAATTTCTTCTCATACAATTCATTTGGCTGCTTTTTTATTTTGTAGTCATTGGACTTAAGTTTATGTTCTCTATATTAATTTCCGATGCATGATGGATCCACAGAGGATTTGTAGTGTAAGCAAAATTGTAGTGACTCAATTAGCATTTCATATAACATATTCATTGAAGTTGTGTCTAGACTTAATTTTCCATGTGTGTATGTTTCATTCAGTATTCAGATAAATCAAACTAGACAGCAAAGGAAGGATGTAAAAGAAATGGTATAGTACTCTCTCTCTCTCTCTCCATTTGAGTGATTTTAGGTTGATTCTAGCAATTTTTGCTAGTTTTAAGTTGATTTGGGAAATTTTTCTCACAGAGGATTTATGTTTAAGAGACAGTGGGACTCTTGCTATTTTGGGAAATTTTTTAATTCTGAATTTTCTTGTTGCTAGATGGTTTGAAACTTGCTATTGAATTAACACTTGTTGAAGTATTAGTCTATTTGTTTTGCTGTGGTACTGTTAGGAATTCTTTTCTTTTGCTTTTATAATTCCAGTATGTGACTTAGAGAAGCAATACGTATGTGTTTATATTAATTTCATTTTCATTTGTTTCTTTTTAGTTGGCCGGTCAAATTGCACGCACTGCAACCATTTTCCGAATTGACGAGGTATTTACCTAAGTTTCTTAAAATTTGAGTAATTATAAACTTTAAGTGTAATCTAAAATAGTTCTATGTATTATTGATGAGCTGTTTTTTACTGAATTAATGGTATTCTTACTATTAATGAGTTTTATATTCTATCAAAATGGTATTTTGTTATGGGTTTGACCCTAAATTAGAGTAATGGATTTTATTGAATTTGCTTGTTTTATTGGTGACAGTAGAGTAATGGTATTTTGTTATGGGTTTGACCCTAAATTAGAGTAATGGGTTTTAGCTGTTAACATTAGCTATTTTGTTCATCGAAAAGCGGGGTTCTAACTATTCCTATATAAACAGGTGGTGGTATTTGACAACAATAGTAGTTCAGTGAATGATTCAAGTGTTACCACAGTGCATGACAATATTTAGATGATAATAAAAGTGGCGCAACTTTTCTTATAAGGATCTTGCAACATCTCGAGACACCACATTATTTGAGAAAAAGTCTATTTCCAAAGCATAACAGCTTGCGTTTTGTGGTGTGAACTTAATATCTATTTTGCTTGGATTTGATCAGTATTCCTTTTCTTTTGTTTCTTGTTAGTTCATGAAAACCTAGAAGTTGCTCACATCCTAAACTTTTGTAGGGTCTTTTGCCCCCACTTGATGCTCCACATCATTTGCGCAAGCATGAATGGGCTCCATATCGTGAAGGTAAGTTTTCTCCTTACATTCTCCATTCATGTGTGTTGTAGTAGTCATTGTGCTATTATATGTAGCAATGCCTTTGCTTATAACATACTACACAACCATTGAAATTTCAAGGTTTAAATTTTTGTGTCTCTTGAGAGTAACTATTAACACCCTATTCATTGTTTAAAGGGAATTATACTTGTTTCCTATTTTGTTGGATGTGAGAGTGCTCCATTTTGTTTCTCTTTGATTATTGATTTTATGGGGGATTTGTATAAGCTTGTAGGTATATAGGCTTAGATGCTTTGGTTGTACAAGGTTTATGCCTCACCTTTCTTTTATGGAATAAATATGTTTGTTCTATAGTTTATTTTGAAGTATAAGAAGGTTATAATTTTGTCCAAATATAGTGGATACTAACACAATTATAAAATGTCTCCATTGTTACTTGAAGAAAGCATAATATGACAGTTCGGATTATAAGCTTAATTTAGGTAATTACTGATTGGATGTCATGTTGTACAGAATGTTTTGATTGACACAGTACTTGAACTTGGAGTAAGAGTGACTGTAGCAATGGGAACCAATCGCAATTTAGACACTAGTAATAAATAATTTTTTGTTCTTTTTGTTGTTTCTTCTTTTTGTTTTGTTTTGTGTGTGTGTGTGTGTGTGTGTGTGAGAGAGAGAGAGAGAGAGGGAGAGAGTCGAACTGTCTTATGTTATCCATTGTATGAAAGGGATTAAGAGTACGGTGAGATTGAATGAAGAGATTGTTAGTATGGTGGTATTAAGTTGGAAATGTAGGATAAAGAATATTTGTTTGTACATCACCAACTTAGTAATACTATAGATAATATAACATATAAAATAAATATTTTTTAAAATTTTAATATTCATTACCCTGCTGATGTGTGTTTCTTAGCAGAGTTATTTGTGATTAGTCATTTTCCTAGTGCATTGGTTTACTTGATTTAGATTATTTTTAATAGAGCCAATTGGAGGCCATAAGTAATTGGAACATAGAGTTGACTTATGTGATGATGGTGGGTAATGGAAGAACGAATGTACTTCATCAAGTTCTTATTGTGTAAATTTTTCTATAGAGCAAGTTGAGAGGAATTTTAATTGAGATTTCTAGACAAAATGATGGACAAGAAGATTGAGAAAAAAAATAACTATTGCCAAAAATTAGTTTTAATGTTAAGTTAATAAAATTGATTTAACTCATTCTGTTCAATTTGGCCCTTTTTCAAATGTGTGGCTAGGTCGTGGTCTATGTGTTTACTATAAGCTCTTAATAGATCAATGTCTTTTGTGTATTTTACAGGTTGAGAGCTCTGTTTCTACTCATACGAATGGACAAAACACCCGTGGTCTAACAATGGCATCCAAGCACCCTCCAATATGGTCCGGCATCTATCCAATTTTAACACCAAACTATGAGGTAACAATCATCTATCATTTTGTGTATCTCACAGATAACTAAGTCACCAATATTTCTACCTTCTAAAACCACAGTGAAATGCAATCTTTCTAATATAACATCAAAATCTATAGGATAAAGCATAGTAAGCAAGCATTCCATAGCAAAAGTTAGAATCCTTGTTTTAACAAAATGATAAATAATAGATGAACAACTCAAATCATATATTAGCCTTCTAAGAAACCTTTTGATTGATTAGTACTTCAGTTTATGCTTTTGTCCCTAGACCTTTCCATTTGGATTTCCAAGAAAATGGTGTTAATCATTATCTTTGATTTGCCAGGAAAGAGCATTAGGGAAGGCCACTGAAGCCCTTCCTTTGCCAGCATTCTCAAACTGGGCATGGCAAATGCAAAGCCATAGCATGGTTTTGAAGTCGACTGTGGTTGATATCTTCATAGAGTTCTAATTCATATAATGAACTATGTTGAACTATTAAGTGAAAGGACTATATTAAGTGAAACTGGAAGAAGCCCTAAATGGGTACTGCCCAGACTCATGGAAATAAAGAAATATCCCATGAAGATATTCATCAACAAGATTATGCTTGGCTACTAGAAATGTTGGGATTAGGCAGCAACCTCACGGGATTGGTGACAAAGACAATGTGGTTATTGTTGACCATGGTTCACGCATAAAAGAATCTAATCTTATGCTAGGTAAGCTAAACTAGTTCCCTTTATTTGAGTCCTTTTTTACTATCTTTTTTGTTATTATGCTGGTATGCTGATAATTTGATAATTGTTGAACTACGCTTTGGTAAATGTTGTAAGAAGCTGATGAAATCAAAACTTATACTTTCATATGAGTTTGTGGCAATGTTTAGCGATAAAACTAGCTACCCCATTGTAGAGCCTGCTCATATGGTAATGTTTCTTTTGATACTATGTGCAAACTACTGGAAAAACAAAAAAAACAAGATTGTTAAATCTTGGTAGAAAGCTGTTTGCTGGTCTAAAGTTGAACTATAAGCCTATATAGAGGCAGATGGACAGTTGACATCAATCCAAAATTTCACCTCTTATATTTACTTAGATCTTCATCCACGTTTTGATGTCTTTGATCCTATCGGGCAGGCAAAGGCCATGGGCACCTTTTTCTTAGTAATGGTGTGCCCAAGTTAACTTTGCATTGTGATCATCTTTAGTTTTTAAGCAAAATTAGTTTAAGCAAAGCAGAGAGATGAGAATCTGATCTCTTTTTTCAATAATTGGTTCAGTCCAAGTAACTTTGCATTAGGATCATCTTTAGCTTTTGAGCAAAATTATGCATTCTTGATTTTCAAGATGTTCTCTTTCATGCCGGTAAAATAAAATAATAATAATAAATTTATAAAAATGTTATCTTTCATGCTTTTGAATTTTCACTGTTGATATCTTTTTATTTGAGTAGGAGTTAGCAGAACCATCAATAAGAGATGCATTTGGTTTGTGCGTTCAACAAAAGGCAAATAGTGTGATTGTAAGCCCATTTTTCTTGTTCCCTGGACGACATTGGCACAAAGTAAGTGAGCATGATATTCATTGATGACTAGACCGTGATAATATTTGTGAACGTAACACATGAATCTAGGATGGTTGATGAACTCTAAGAACTAAAAAGCACAGTGAGATGTATAATAACCTGTTTTTTGCAGGATATTCCTTCCTTAACAGCTGAAGCTGCAAAAGGGCACCCAGGCGTGTCATATATCATAACTGCACCTCTTGGCCTTCATGAACTACTTGTGGTATGAAATTTATTAATTTTTGTTATTTCATCGGTGCAAAATATCTTGATAAAAATCCCCCGAAAATTTGACAATACGTATCAGATTTTACTTCCAAAATTTGCATCTATTAATAGCTTATGCCTTCTCCCCATTCCCTCTCTCTCATTGTTTTGACTTGGTTTACCCTTCCCTTGATAAAAATCATTTCAAAACTTCATAATTTCAAGATATTAGCTTTTTTGGGGAATTTTTTTCCATTAATTCATTTTCTCTCTTTCCCTCTCTCTCTCTTTGGTATTGTTTTGTAGGATGCTATGAATGATAGAATCAAGTATTGCTTAAGTCATGTCGCTAGAGATGTAGATGAGTGTTCAGTTTGTGTTGGTACAGGCAAATGTCGGGTCTATTGATTAATGGAAGTGTTAAAGCAACAAACTCTACAAGGTTTCCTCAAAAATGAGTGGCTCTCTCAACACAAAGACAAAAGTGACCGACTATATCACCATCTAATTGTTGACAAACTCTACGGAATTGGTGACAGATCAGACACGGTGTGGTCATTGTTGACCATAGTTAATGCCGAAAAGAATCTAATCTTATGCTAGGTAAGCTAAACTAGTTCCCTTTATTTGACTCCTTTTTTACTATCCTTTTTATTATTATGCTGGTATGCTAATAATCTGATCATTGTTGAACTACGCTTTTGAATCAAACTTAGGTAAATACCTCGTCAATTCGGAAAATGGTTGCAGTGCGTGCAATTTGACCGGCCAACTGAAAAGAAACAAATGAAAATAAAATCAATATAAACACATATACATATTACTTCTCTAAGTCACATACTAGAATTATAAAAGCAAAAGAGAAAATTCTTAACAGTACCACAGCAAAACAAATAGACTAATACTTCAACAACAAGTGCTTATTCAATAAAAATTTCCAAACCATCTAGCAACAAGAAAATTCAGAAATAAAAAATTTCCCAAAATAGCAAGAGTCCCACTGTCTCTTAAACATAAATCCTCTGTGAGAAAAATTTCCCAATTTAATTTAAAACTAGCAAAAATTGCTAGAATCAACCTAAAATACTCAAATGGGGGGAGTACTATACCAATTCTTTCACATCCTTCCTTTGTTATCCAGTTCAATTTATCTGAATACTGAATTAAACATACACACATGGAAAATTAAGTCAAATACAAATTCAATGAATATGTTATATGAAATGCTAATTGAGTCACTACAATTTTGCTTACACCACAAATTCTCTGTGGATCCATCATGCACTGAAAATTAATATCGAGAACATAAAATTGTCCAATGACTACAAAATAAAAAAGCAGCCATAGGAATTGTATGAGAAAAAATTAAATGCAAGTTTACTGCATAGAAATTAAACGAAACAATCAGTAGGGGAAAGTATATATGCAGTAAAGAAAGAAAAGTAGGAAATCATAAAATTATATTCCCAAACAAAGAACGGCTTGGGATGCAGCCTCACAATCATTAAAACTACCATAAAGTGATAAAACAATCTTTTCTTTTAAAAATGTAAGAGTTAATTCTAGTCCTTGAACAAATCAGTATTCTGTTCGGATCAATTTCAAATTTATAATTATAAAACTTTCAAAAAAAAATTAATATAAATCTAAACTCTTTGATTACCACATTTATTTAAAAATAAATAAAAATAAAAAATAAAAAAGTAAACACAAACACAAGGAAACAAACAACTAATTACAGTCTATTGAAGTTCAAACTACAATTCAAATTGCAATAACATAAGTAAAATAAAGGGTTTAGAGGCAAACCTTTCAAATTAATCAAATTTTAATCCTCATTAATAGTAAAAGCCTATTTTATCTTTTTGTTGTAGTATTAGGTAATCCAATACAACAGCCTCCCCAGAAATTCAAAAAAATTTGTTTGCCCTAAATTGTTAGTAGAAAATAGCATCAGAGAACTGAGCACAATTCCAAAATTATACAAACAATAAACCAATAAAATTTGTTCAATCGGGCAAAAATTTGAACTAATCACTATGTTCTTCATAGATACATATATATATGTATGTATAGGCGGAGAGAGATATATATATATATATTGAAATCGCACCAAATCGCTATTGAATCAAAATTTGCTACAATCTTTATTAGAAACCAAATCAATCTTGTATATATCTGCAAAAAATTGAAGAAATGATAGAAGATCTCATAATCTGTGTATATATATGTGCGTGTGTGTGTGAAGCTCAGCAAAAAATGATAGATCTCAAAAAATTATGTGTGGAGATGAAAATCTCAATTGTCATGAAAATCATTGATTTACTTTCGGATTAAAGCCAAAGAATTCAGATCTGCATTGGAGCCATGAACATGAGATGGATCAGGGCAAGTTAGGGCAAGAAGAGTCCTAGACGGAGATTGGAATCCTAGGAGAGAGTGAATTTGGCAAATTAGGGCTGACAAGAGAGTCCCAAAATTTTTGTATGGTGGTTCTGTTTCAGCCCCCAATTGTGAAAAAATAAAAAAATTTGGTCCTACACGTTTTTAATTGGTAATGACAAAAATATTAGAGGTATTTTGAGAAGATGGTAAAAAATTATTTTTTTTTAACTTTTAATCAAGTTTTTTTTTTACTTTTTTAGAAATTCATTTGAGAAGTGGATTAAAAAATTATCTTTTTGATTAATATTTGTTTATATTATCACATCAACATGGCTAAATGTAAATTGATTAAAATACACCTACCCAATCAACAAAATATACATTTTCACCCATGTCCAAACATATATCGTCCTCATCTTAAGGCGAACCCACTTCCAAATTGTCATGGCCATCATGTTTGATGTCAACTATACATTATTTACATACATATTTCTATCTTAACATGTTTGGACCTAGGGAACGATGAGGACAATATATGTTTGGACATAACATGTTTGGACCTAGGGAACGATGAGGACAATATATGTTTGGACATGGGTGAAAATGTATATTTTGTTGATTAGGTAGGTGTATTTTAATCAATTTACATTTAACCATGATGTGATAATATAAACAAATATTAATCAAAAAGATAATTTTTTAATCCACTTCTCAAATGAATTTCTAAAAAAGTCAAAAAAAAACTTAATTAAAAGTTTAAAAAAAAAATAATTTTTTACCGTCTTCTCAAAATACCTCTAATATTTTTGTCATTACCAATTAAAAACGTTTAGGACCAAATTTTTTTATTTTTTTACAATTGGGGCTGAAACAGAACCACCATACAAAAACGTTGGGACTCTCTCGTCAGCCCTAATTTGCCAACTTCACTCTATCCTAGGATTCCAATCTCCGTCTAGGACTCTTCTTGCCCTAACTTGCCATGATCGATCTCATTTTCATGGCTCCAATGCAGATCTGAATTCTTTGGCTTTAATCCGAAAGTAAATCAATGATTTTCATGACAATTGAAATTTTCATCTTCACACACAATTTTTTGAGATCTTCTATCATTTTTTGCTAAGCTTCACACACACACACACACATATATATACACAGATTATGAGATCTTCTATCATTTCTTCAATTTTTTTGCAGATATATACAAGATTGATTTGGTTTCTAATAGAGATTGTAGCAAATTTTGATTCAATAGCGATTTGGTGCGATTTCAATATATATATATATATCTCCGCCTATACATACATATATATATGTATCTATGAAGAACATAGTGATTAGTTCAAATTTTTGCCCGATTGAACAAATTTTATTGGTTTATTGTTTGTATAATTTTAGAATTGTGTTCAGTTCTCTGATGTTATTTTCTACTAACAATTCAAGAGAAGCAAAATTTTTTGAATTTCTAGGGAGGCTGTTGTATTGGATTACCTAATACTACAACAAAAAGATGAAATAGGCTTTTACTATTAATGAGAATTAAAATTTGATTAATTTAAAATTTGGTTCCATTCAATTCAAGCTTGCTTTAATGCTATTGTGATTTTAATTGCTAGGTTTGCCTCTAAGCCCTTTATTTTACTTATATTATTGCAATTTGAATTGTAATTTGAACTTCAATAGACTGTTATTAGTTGTTTGTTTCCTTATGTTTGTGTTTGTGTGTTTATTTTTTTATTTTTTATTTTTATTTTTTTAAATAAATGTGGTAATCAAAGAGTTTAGATTTATATTAATTTTTTTTCGAAAATTTTATAATTATAAATTTGAAATTGATCCGAACAGAATACTGATTTGTTCAAGGACTAGAATTAACTCTTACGTTTTTAAAAGAAAAGATTGTTTTATCACTTTATGAAAGTTTGAATGATTGTGAAGTTGCATCCCAAGCCGTTCTTTGTTTGGGAATATAATTTTATGATTTCCTACTTTCCTTTACTTCATATATACTTTTCCCTACTGATTGTTTCGTTTAATTTCTATGCAGTAAACTTGCATTTAATTTCTTCTCATACAATTCCTTTGGCTGCTTTTTTCTTTTGTAGTCATTGGACAATTTTATGTTCTCGATATTAATTTTCAGTGCATGATGGATCAACAGAGAATTTATGGTGTAAGCAAAATTGTAGTGACTCAATTAGCATTTCATATAACATATTCATTGAATTTGTATTTGACTTAATTTTCCATGTGTGTATGTTCAATTCAATATTCAGATAAATCGAACTGGATAACAAAGGAATGATGTAAAAGAATTGGTATAGTACTCCCCCATTTGAGTATTTTAGGTTGATTCTAGCAATTTTTGCTAGTTTTAAATTAAATTGGGAAATTTTTCTCACAGAAAATTTATGTTTAAGAGACAGTGGGACTCTTGCTATTTTGGGAAATTTTTTATTTCTGAATTTTCTTGTTGCTAGATGGTTTGGAAATTTCTATTGAATAAGCACTTGTTGTTGAAGTATTAGTCTATTTGTTTTGCTGTGGTACTATTATGAATTCTTCTCTTTTGCTTTTATAATTTCAGTATGTGACTTAGAGAAGTAATATGTATGTGTTTATATTGATTTCATTTTCATTTGTTTCTGTTCAATTGGCCGGTCAAATTGCACGCACTGCAACCATTTTCCGAATTGACGAGGTATTTACCTAAGTTTGATTCAAAAGCGTAGTTCAACAATGATTAGATTATTAGCATACCAGCATAATAATAAAAAAGATAGTAAAAAAGGACTCAAATAAAGGGAACTAGTTTAACTTACCTAGCATAAGATTAGATTCTTTTCGGCATTAACCATGGTCAACAATAACCACACCGTGTCTGATCTGTCACCAATCCCGTAGAGTTTGTCAACAATTAGATGGTGATATAGTCGGTCACTTTTGTCTTTGTGTTGAGAGAGCCACTCATTTTTGAGGAAACCTCGTAGAGTTTGTTGCTTTAACACTTCCATTAATCAATAGACCCGACATTTGCTTGTACTAACATACACTGAACACTCATCTACATCTCTAGCAACATGACTTAAGCAATACTTGATTCTATCATTCATAACATCCTACAAAACAATAAGAGAGAGAGAGAGAATGAATTAATGCAAAAAAATTCCCAAAAAAAAAAATATCTTCAAATTATAAAGTTTTGAAATGATTTTTATCAAGGGAAGGGTAAACCAAGTCAAAACAATGAGAGAGAGGGAATGGGGAGAAGGCATAAGCTATTAATAGATGTAAATTTAGGAAGTAAAATCTGATATATATTGTCAAATTTTCGAGGGATTTTTATCTAGATATTTTGCACCGATGAAAAAACGAAAATTAATAAACTTCATACCACAAGTAGTTCATGAAGGCCAAGAGGTGCAGTTATGATATATGACACGCCTGGGTGCCCTTTTGCAGCTTCAGCTGTTAAGGAAGGAATATCCTGCAAAAAAAAAGGTTATTATACATCTCACTGTGCTTTTTAGTTCTTAAGAGTTCATCAACCATCCTAGATTCATGTGTTATGTTCACAAATATTATCACGGTCTAGTCATCAACGAATATCATGCTCACTTACCTGGTGCCAATGCCGTCCAGGGAACAAGAAAAATGGGCTTACAATCACACTATTTGCCCCTTGTTGAACGCACAAACCAAATGCATCTCTTATTGATGGTTCTGCCAACTACTCAAATAAAAAGATACCAACAGTGAAAATTCCACAGCATGAAAGAGAACATTTTTATAAATTTATTATTATTATTATTATTATTATTATTATTATTATTATTATTATTAATTTATTTCGCAAGATAGCTTAACCAAGATGACATTGCATCCCCATAAATCAAAAAGGGAATGACAGCTATACGCTATTTGACTTCAAGTACACTATGTGATTTCCATACACACCAAAAATGAATTCAAAACCACTTTGGCCAGTTTTGGCGGGGTGACTGTTTCATGAGCATTTATACCTTCTTTTTTTTCCCTCTTCTGGTTTTGTTCCTTAACTGGAAAGAATGTGATGCAATTTTAGAGGGGAAATGGTGTCCCATTAATTAAACAGGTGATTGAATCGAGACAGGGGTCGCTGCTGTGAGCCCCTCGCTGCTGTCCTGCTGTGCCGGATGAAGCGAACGTTTTACTTCTTTTTTTTTTGTTTTTTTTTCAAAGGGTTTAGATAAACAGTCCACTTTCAAGTTTTGGTTTTTGTTTTTTCTTTCAAAAGCTCAGTTTGGTAGAAAGTAAAAGGAATAGAAAAAAAAAAAAAAAAAATTCTAAGTTAGCATAAAAGTGATGGAAGTTACAAAAAAATTAATTTTTTTTTTGTGTAACTCATAATAGCATGCTAATTAAACTTTCAGTTTCTTGTAAAAAATATAAGAAAATATAAGAAATTTAAATTTATTATAAAAGTAATTACTTATAATTAAAATTCTTATTTTCTGACAAAAATTTCTTACTTATAATTAGAATTCTTGTAATTCTAATTATAACAAATTATGAGTACTCTTTACATCTCAAAATATTAGTCTCTTATTTCATTTTTTATTGTCCCAAAATATTAGTCTATTTTAAAAAATGAAGGACTAAAATAATATAAATTTCCTATTAGGCACTTCTTTTAAATTCATTAATAACATCAAAAGTACAATTATGATAATTGATATTTTTCAAAAAATGTAGTATCAAAGGAAAATTTTGAAAAATTAATATTTTTAAAGTGCAATAATTGTATTATCAAAAAAAGTTAGATTCTCTAAAAAAAAATTATTATTTTGGGACGGAAGGAGTAGCTATCTTAATAACAAATTTGAACTTCTCATATTTTCTTGTGGTTGTTTGTAAAAAATTGAAAAGCTTAGTTACTATACTATTATGAGTTGTACAAGAAGATTAATTTTCTTATAACTTTCGCCAATTTCATGCCAAACAAAGCTATTTTATTTTATTTTTTTATTTCTTTTACATTTTACCATTTTTATCCTAAACTGAACCTTAAAAAAATAATAATAATAAATAAATAAATAATTGAAAGAGTGTTGTTTATCTAAACCCAAAACAAATAACGCCGTTTCATATGCACAACAGCAACAGCAGTGAGGGGCTTACAGCACTGACTCCTCATCCGATTGAATCATCGATTCAAAAGTTTCAACACGTGAATCATTATATATATATAACAATCCCTAATGAATTAGAACTGTATATATATAACAATCCCTAATGAATTAGAACTGTATATATATATATATATTTAACAGATCAAAAAAAAACCAGATCATATATATATATATATATGTAACAGATCAAAAACTCAATAAAAGATCAACTCATATATATATTTAAAATAAATAAATTAGAGAGAAAAAAAAAAAACAGAGGTCGAATACTATATATACACTCACAGATATATGTGTGTGTGTGTAAACCCCCCTATATCCGAAATCCCAACAGAGAGAGAGATACCCTTTGAAATCGGCGGTGAGGGAGGATCGCCAGCGAGGGAGGAGTGTCGGTGAGGGGCGAGCAACCGTCAACGTCGTCTGTGAGAGAGAGAGAAGGAGGCAGCAGCGGCTGTAAGGGAGGAGGATCGACAGTGAGGTACGAGCGACGGTGAGGGAGGATCGGGGGTGAGGGAGGATCGGCGGTGACGGATGATCGGCGCCGTCGTTGTGTGAAAGAGAGAGGAAGGCGAAACCCTAGATGGAGAGAGAGAGAGGAGACGGCTCTGTTGTTGTGTTTGTGTTGTGTGTGTTCTCTCAAACAAAACCCTATACACACCCACATATGTTATATATAAGCAGGGGTAAAAGGGTAATTTCATGTCGGGGATTGGGGCCGGGGCTGGTCCGGGGCTGAAACATGTATCCCAGTCCCCGGCCCAAATATCATCAGAGATCTAATTTTTAATACTATCCCCGGCTCGTCGGGGATATTTTTCGGGGAATAACCGCTTAATTCGGGGTCAGGGGATCGGATTCACGTCGGGCCAGGTTCTGATTGCCATCCCTAAACATGGAGGGTTGTTCCGTAATTTTACCTTTGGCTTATACCCACAATCTCGAAAGCTTCTATTTGCATATACCCATTCCACTCTATGACCACGTTTGTTTTGACAGATTAAGTTGGATAGGATTGGCAGTAAGGGGATAGTCGTTTGGGAACAGGCTAATTTAGTAACTTTTTAGCTAATTGGCTAAAAGGGTTGGTAAGAAAAACCTGTATGTTTGGGCCAACTTTTTGGCTAATTACGAAACGACGTGCAAAAAGTAGAGAGAAAAGGGAATCTTTGACTTTTTGGTATGAGTTGTTGGCTTTTTGGCTAAAAAGGTAACTTTTTGGCTAATTGGCTATTTTAGCCTCTTGCCAAACGAGGCCTTTAGTAAAGAGATTGTTAATGTGGGGATGGTTAGTGAGGCAATTAAGTAAAAGTGTATTTGTTTTGATAATGGTGGAGATAGATGGTTAGTGATGGGATTGTTAAATTATTTTTATATAAAATAAAAATATATATATTTCTATATTAAAAAAATTCTAAAACAAATATAAATTATTTTTTTTACAAATAATAGGTTGCACTTCGGTAAAAAAAAAAGAAAAAAGAATACATTTATTTTTCCAATCCCCTTATTATTTTTCTAATCACATACTCTCACCAGCTTTGATAATCCTATTGTGTAATGGGATTACTAATTTGGCTGGATAAATAATCTCACCACTGATGTGGGATAACAAACATGCTTTCAAAGTTCCAACCTCACTACCAGTCCAATCCCACCACTAATGCGAGATAACAAACATGGCCTATGCACATCTTTCTTAATACATATCCTTAAAAAATTAATCTCAATTTATTTTGCTAACTGCACACACCTTTTATTCCACATCTACCCTCAAATGTAAATCATGTGCACACATACCCAGACCCCAAACTTGTCCTTTACACACAAACCCCTCAGGCCCCACACCCGTCTCTCTCATACACACACACCCGTCTCTCTCTCTCTCTCTCTCTCTCTCTCTCTCTCTCTCACACACACACACCTCCATCTCTCACACTCTACCTTTCGTCCCCAAAAGCTGCATCCATCCATTGAAGACATTTCATTGAACCATTAAAGACATCTCACGTGAATCATTGAAGACATCTCATTAAACCATTAAAGACATCTCACGTGAATCATTTAAGGAATTCTTCACATTTGGAGAACTTAGGTTAGTTTACTTATTTCAATCCTTATTGTAATGTAGGGTTTGTTTTTACCATTTTCGAAATGAAGCCCACTGAAATGAGCAATCTGTTCATCATTCGGAATTAGTTTTCCGAAAATAAACAACTTGTTTAGAAGTAACATTTCGAAAATTATCATTTATTTCGATAATAGAATTCTGAAATTTTTTCATTTTTTCGACATTCAACTTTCGAATAAATTGATATATTTTGACACTAGTTTTCCGAAAGACGCTGAGGAAAACAAAAAATGACTTTTATATAGCAAAACTCACCTTTCCTTAGCTATCTTTCTCATAAACATTTATCTATTTTTGAAAATCTGAATTTTCAAAAGAGAAATCTTTCATAACAATGATGAATGAGGATGAGGTTTAGTGTATAAACTAATTGTTGACACCATATTTTCTGTCGATTTTGGCCTATCAATAGGCCAAATCTAATATAATTAGTTGTGGCTGCCAATTATGGCCAAATCCAATTTTATTGATTGCGGCTTATTGATCATGGCCAAATCTAATCTCATTGATTATGGTTTGTTGATTTTGGTCTGTCGATTTAGACTATAAATTATTTTTAACATAAAATTATGGTCACAAATATTTACATTTTATATTATTATTATATTTGTGTAGGTAAATCTCATTCAAACTATTTGGTGGGTCATCGCATCACAAAAGGAGAAATAGTAACGTGCAGCAAAAATCATGGCTATTGTAGAAACATGGATTGATGGAAGTTACACAAGAAAGTGGTGTAGAAGTTAATGGAGGTTACACTTGATCCTCTCTCTCATGTGCCACATCACATTCATAGAAGAAGAAAACTGCCCAGGGCAATTGTTGAACATAAACAGTAGGTTTGGCCTATAAAAGGGTCAAGGAAATACAAGCAGAATGAGGCCAAAAAATCAAACTCATCAGAGTTCTTTATTTAGAAATAGTCTACCTTAATTTAGGAGTAGATTATCTTATTTTAGGAGTAAATTAATGATTAGTTCTTGTAACCCTTTTAATACCGTCGATTGTGTAACAAAAATTGTGCTTGTTGTTTGATTAATGCAATTGAGTGACAAGTTTCAATTTTATTACCAATTTGGTGTTTCTATACTTTGTTTCTTTACATTATAACCTCCAAAGAAGTCCTTGGATCTCAAGACATAGGATTCCAACCATAGTTGCTTGATCTGCTTTGTTGTTTGTAAAATTTTGGTTTCTCTGTTGAATCTCCTCTGTCGATTTGACCTAAACTAGATTTTTGCTAACATTTTTGTTACGCCAGTGGGACTGTCTAATTTGAAGTGATGGCAAAAAAGGCAAGCGAATATGCATGGAGATTCAGACTTGGGCCAAACTAGTGGCCCATTCATAAAAATAAAAAATGCACTTCTTTTTCGAAAAGAGAAATTATTGGAAAGCATGCTTCCACATGAAAAGCAAGAATTGTTTGAAGAACTGAACGCCATATTTAATTTCAAGTTGGTTCACAAAATGCAAACTGTTATTCATGAAGAGCCAAGGTATAAAATAATATGGCTCGAGGGATGAACATACCAAGTCATGAAGATAACATGACTTTGGAGAGTTTTCATAGGGCATTAATGACTAAAATTAAAAAACAGCCCATTCTTCCGAAAGATGTTAAAAATCTATCACAAAATGATAAAGAAGATTTACTTGGTGGGCATAATTTTAAGCCAAAGATGGCTAAAAATTGTGAACGTAGGGGGCATAATTTTAAGCCAAATATGGCTAAAACACTACAACAAAAAGAGTCTTTGGAGACGAAAACTAATGATGAAAATAAATTTTGTCACGAAAGACGTACCTTTTAGTGAAGAAAACAATATTTTGTCTCAAAATATACCATTTTTAGAGAGAAAAATAAAATTTCGTCACCAATCTACATAAATAATAATAAAAAAATTAGGTGATGAAATTATTTTTATCATTATTTTTAATTTTTTGTCACCGAAAATTTTCCTACTAATTTTTTGGGATGATGCCAAAATTTTGAGACTTTTGATGAGGAAAAAATTGGTCACCAATTATAAAATTTTTAGTGACGAATATATTTTCATCACCAATAATTTTTAATATTTTGATATCATTTAGTGAAAAAACTATTTTCATGATTAATAATTTTGTCTTTTGGTAAGGAAATAATTTTATCACCAATTTTGAAGGGAATATTGAGAGGTAATGAAAAACAAAATAGGCTACTAATTTTTTCCCACTATAATGACCCAAATTTTTTTTTTTTTAAAAAAGTCAGTGCATAAAGTAATTAAGTAATGTTTGGATTGGGCTTCTGTGTAAAATCCTGTATTAAAATATTTTTTAAATACATTTACATTAGATGCAACTAAAAAATATAAAACAATGACAAAATATAAAAATTCACTAAACATAAATGAGAATTAAAAAAAAATTAAAAATCAAACAAAACATAGCTTTTAGAATGTTGTTTTTTTTAGACAAAAATTTTAATTTAATAAGAAAAAAATTTCTTCACAAAAAGAAGTCAAATATTTTGGCGCCATACGAAAATTGAACGCGCCTAAAATTTGTGATTGGCGACAAAAATTATTTTGTCCCAAAAAAATTATGAAAAGAAAAATAAAATGAAAAGTTTTGTTGAGAGAGAGAGAGAGAGAGAGAGAGAGCGCTCTCTTTGAAGCAGATAGAAGTGTTAGAAATTGTTGGAAAATTCTGGATAAAAACAGAATTTTTTCCTAACTTTGGTTTATTATTTAGGTGGGACCCGTACGCTAAAGTTGGCGGGTCAAAGTGGTAGCGTGTTCTATGTCGCGTTGTGAATCACGTGGTATATTTGGTTGCTCAAAACCATTATCGGGTGAATGGGAGATTGAAGCCAAAGTATGCTCCATGGAAATTGAGTTTTTGTGGAAATTCCTTAAGGTGTGTGTAATGGCTTGTCCCACATTGATTTGGTGGCAAGTTTTGAGCGGGTTTATAAGGCATGGGATTGGTACTTGGGGTGTGCCCCAAGGGGTACCCAAACTTTGTAGAGAAGGAGGTTATAGGCAAAATAGACTAGACCCATTGGACCCAAAAATTATCACGCGCACCGCCGCCATTGGGCAGGCTGGCCTACGCCTGGGCGCAAGTGCGTGGTGTGTGGTTGGGTTGGGTTTGTTTGGCCCAATACTAATCTTTTTAGGCCAAAAACATTTGAGTTTATTTTATTTATTTTGAAATAAAATCTGTCCGTTTTTTTTTCAAAATTTTGGTTGTAAATTAAATTCAAATTTTGTAATGCACCTCTTCAGAAATTCTGTCAAACCGAATCTGTTCCACCCGAACAGATTTCAAATATGTTTAATTTTCAAATTCAAACGGATTCGGTTATCTATCCAAACAGTACCAGTTCAAACCCAATAGGTTCAGTACCTGTTTAATTCAAAATCAGCAGCCACCAATCCATTTATAAATAGGCAGCCCTCATTTGATGTTTTTATTCATTATTTTCGTCCCAAATAATTCTGCTGTTATTCTCTTCATATTGCTGTATTAGTTTTCTGTGAGAAAGAGTATATACACTTAGTGTGTTCGTTGTATGAATAAATTGTAATGCTGCATTTATTCGTTCATTGATCATTTTATCCTAGGATATAGACGTTTGTGTTCGGAAAGCACCGTAGAGATGACGAATCTATCTTAAAGATACAGTGTCGAACACTGGACTTGATCAGAATATTATTCAAGAAATTAATTAAGTAAGTTGGTTATTTATTTTATGTTTTATTTAATTATTTAAATCATATTTTGATTTTGTTTTTGTAACAAAATAAAAATTTGTCTTTATTTATTTTATTTTATTTTCCTGGTTTGATTTTTGTAATCAAACAAATTCTCTCATTTCCTTTATTTCTTATTTATTCTGTTTGTTGTTAAGTACACAACAGAATTTATTTTTCAAATACAGTGAAGATTGTCCGACAATCTTAAGACAGAATTTTTTGTATCTTTATTGTATTTAATTTTCTGTGTTTTCACAAGGTGATATTCTGGTTGAAAAATACAAATAGTATTTATAAACTATTTGACAGATAGTAATAATGTACTGTCTATTTTCTTTGACAACTAGTAGTAATATACTGGTGTCATTAACAATTGCAGAATATTATTTGGTGTTACAGAAAATTATTGTGGTATTTTATTTTTTTGGTTTTAGTAACAAGGAAAATAAAATTATTTTATGTTATAATTTATTTTATAGTTTTAGTGACTAGAAAATTAATTTATGGTTTGTTTTTCTGATTTTTTGTAATCAGATATTATAGCTACTACAACTGAATCTACAACTGGAAGCGGTACTCCAATTGTTACACCAACACCAGTCCCTATCTAAAACCATGTTCAAGTACCAATAAATCATGGAGAAAAACGAGAAAAAATTAACGGTACTGAGTTTAAGAGATGACAACAGAAGATGCTGTTCTATCTTACAACTCTAAATTTGGCCTGGTTTCTCCACGAAGAGGCTCCAGCACTTAAAGAGGGTGAAAGTGATTGGCAAGTTGTTGCTGCTGTAGATGCTTGGAAACATTCAGATTTCTTATGCAGAAACTACATCCTTAATAGCCTTGACAACATGCTGTATAATGTTTACAGCCATCTGAAGTCAGCAAAAAAATTATGGAATTCTTTGGAGAAGAAATACAAGACAGAGGATGTCGGCACAAAGAAATTTGTTGTCAATAAATTTCTGAACTTTGTTATGGTAGACTCCCAAACGGTAATTTCTCAAGTACAAAATTTTCAAATAATTTTGCATGATATTCATTCAGAAGGTATGTCTCTTAGCGAGTCTTTCCAAGTCGCTGCTCTAGTGGAAAAGTTACCACCGGCTTGGAAAGATTTCAAAAATTATTTTAAAATATAAACACAAAGAGATGACCATGGATGAATTGATTGTAAGATTGAAAATTGAGGAAGATAACCGAAAGGCTAAAAATAGGAATGGAAAAAATTCCATTAAGTCCAAGGCTAATGTGGTTAAACAAGTTCACAAACCACATAACAAAAAGAGAAAGTTTACTGGAGATGGTTCTAAACAAGGCGACAACAATGACAACAAGAAGTTTAAAGGAAAATGCTATAACTATGGCAAAATTGGACATCGAGCTTCTGACTCCCACCGCCCTACGAAGGATCGCGGAAGTACAAGCAAGAAGACTACCAATCAGGCCAATGTAACTGAACTAGAGAAGGCAAAAAGTACTTCATAACATTTATCGACAATTGCACAAGATACTGTTATGTTTATTTACTTAGAAGTAAAGATGAAGCCTTAAAAATGTTTAAACTCTACAAAACAGAAATTGAAAATCAACTTGGTAAAACCATTAAAATGGTTAGAAGTGATAAGGGTGGTGAATATGATGCACCATTAAATGAATTTTGTGCACAACATGGCATTATACACTAAACTACAGCACCCTATTCTCCACAGCAAAATGGAATTGCTGAAAAGAAGAATAGAACCCTAAAAGAAATGATGAATGCCATGTTATTGAGTTCAGGCTTACCACAGAACTTGTGGGGGGAAGCAATATTGTCTGCTAATTATATTCTTAACATAATACCCCACAAGAAAACCAACAACACTCCTTATGAATTGTGGAAAGGTCGACCGCCTTCTTACAAATACTTCAAAGTGTGGGGGTGTTTGGCAAAAGTTGAAGTTTCTATTCCTAAAAAGACTAAGATTGGACCAAAAACGGTAAATTGTGTGTTTATTGGTTATGCTCAAAATAGTAATGCATATCGGTTTTTGACTTATAAATCAAAAATACCTAAAAAAAATGTGAACACTATTATAGAGTCAAGAAATGCTGTGTTTTTTGAACATGTCTTTCCTTACAAGAAAGGACATGAATTAAGTTCACAGAAAAGAACTTATGATTGTACACAAAGTCAAGAGACTAATGACAATCAAACACAAGAGTAATGGTCTCGACCAACAGAATTTAACTGATGATGAACTAAGACGAAGTAAGAAAGCGAGAACATCAAAATCCTTTGGTCTAGATTTTCTAATATACCTGTTAGAAAATGAACCTCAAAGCTTTAAGGAAGTAATGACATGTCCTGAAGCACCTTTGTGAAAAAAGGCTGTTAATAATGAAATTGAATCCATTATGCAAAATCATACTTGGGAATTGGTGGATCTTCCACCTAGTTCTAAACCTCTTGGATATAAGTGAGTATTCAAGAGAAAAATGAAAGCAGATGGTTTAATAGACAAGTATAAAGCAAGACTTGTAGTAAAATGTTACAAACAAAAGGAAGGTCTGGACTATTTTGACACATATTCCCCTGTGACAAGAATAACATCCATTCGCATGCTTATTGCTATAGTAGCGTTGTTTAATTTAGAAATATATGAAATGGATGTTAAGACAGCTTTCTTAAATGGTGATTTAAATGAAGAGATCTATATGGAGCAACCCGAAGGGTTTGTAGTACCGGGGCAAGAAAAGAAAGTTTGTCGGCTTGTAAAATCTCTTTATGGATTAAAATAAGCACCTAAGCAATGGCATGAAAAATCTGATCATGCAATGCTTACTAATGGGTTTAAGATAAATGAATGTGACAAATGCGTCTATGTTAAAAACACTGACCAAAGATATGTCATAATTTGTCTTTATGTGAATGACATGCTTATCATTGGAAGCAGTCAAAACATGATTAAATCAATTAAGCAAATGCTTAACAAAAGATTTGATATGAAAGATATGAGGATCGCAAATGTTGTATTAGAGTTGAAAATTACTAAAACATTTGACGGATATGCATTATCTCAATCACATTATATTGAGAAAATTCTTGGTAAATTTATTAAGGATGATATGAATTTAGCTAGAACACCTGTAGACATCAGTCATTATTTATCGAAAAATAAAGGTGATGCGGTGTCTCAGTTAAAATACTCCCAAATCATTGGAAGCCTAATGTACCTAATGAATTGTACTCGTCCTGACATAGCTTATGCAGTCAGTAAATTGAGTAGGTACACTAGTAACCCCAGAGAAGACCATTGGAAGGCGATCATTCGGGTTCTTAGATATCTAAGATTTACCCGTGATCATGGTTTGAACTTTACTCGATATTCAGCAGTACTCGAAGGTTATTGTGATGCAAATTGGATATCGGATACTAAAGATTCAAAATCCACTAGTAGATATGTCTTTACTCTAGAAGGCGCTGTTGTTTCTTGGAAATCCACGAAACAAACATGCATTGCGTGATCCATAATGAAATTCGAGTTCATTGCTTTAGACAAAGCAGGAGAAGAAGCATAATGGTTTCGTCACTTCTTAGAAGATATTCTAATGTGGCCTAAACTTGTGCTAGCTATTTGCATTCATTGTGATAGTCAATTTGCAATAGGCAGGGCACAGAATCATATGTATAATGGTAAGTCATGACACATTCGTCGTCGACATAATACCGTAAGGCAATTGCTCTCAAATGGAATAATCTCAATAGATTATATAAAATCTAAAAAGAATATTGCGGATCCGTTAACAAAAGATTTGACTAAAGAGCAAGTGTATAGTTCATCGAAGGAGCTGGGATTAAAGCCTATTACATAAGAGTCATCATAATGGTAACCCTACTTATATGACTAGAGATCCCAAGAACTAAGTTTAAAGGGACAATTAAGTTATGTATAGCTCGACAGAAATCATCAAGGGATTAAAATTCCCTACCCATTCCTATGGTGAGAGTGATATTTGCAACATGTGTTGTCTGCAGGGGTCTAAGGATAAGCTTAGTTTTTAATGATTACTCATATCTTGATTTAGATATAAAAATCAAGACGAGTACAAGGAGATACTCACAATAAGAATCACCTATATGAGTGTCGAACTAGGGCCAATTCTATGAGAATGAAGAGACTACATTCTCTAGAAGCACTCAGAAATCCAGGAGCGTTCAAGGCCAAAATGAACACAACAGTGAGAACCACGATGTGTTAGAAGATATTTTGTGTGAAATCTATTATCTTGGCTTACACAAACGGCTGAACAATTCAAGGCATCGCGTCCATTGGTTAGCTAGTAAGTCCGATAGGCTATCAGTAGGGAAGGTTCAAGGCCAAAAGCTACCTATCCTGATGCAAGATATTTTCGAACTATACTCTTTCGACAAAGTCTGCATATTGTTGCATTTCCGTTGTCATCAAATTCCATTCATGTGGGGGATTGTTAGAAATGATTGGAAAATTCTGGGTAAAAACAGAATTTTTTCCTAATTTTGGTCTATTATTTAGGTGGGACCCGTACATCAAAGTTGGCGGGTCAAAGTGGTAACACGTTCTATGTCGCGTTGTGAATCACGTGGTATATTTGGTTGCTCAAAACCATTATCGGGTGAATGGGAAATTGAAGTCAAAGTATGCTCCATGGAAATGGAGTTTTGGTGGAAAATCCTTAAGGTGTATATAATGGCTTGTCCCACATTGATTTGGTGGGAAGTTTTGAGTGGGTTTATAAGGCATGGAATTGGTGCTTGGGGTGTGCCCCAAGGGGTACTCAAGTTTTGTAGAGAGGGAGGTTATGGGCAAAATAGGCTAGACCCATTGGACCCAAAAATTACCACATGAGCGCGCACGTCGCGGCCGCCGTCCGTCTGGTCGGTCGGGCGAGCTGGGCTTTAGCGTGGGTGTGTGGTTGGGTTGGGCTTGTTCGGCCCAATACTAATCTTTTTGGGCCAAAAACGTTTGAGTTTATTTTATTTATTTTGAAATAAAATCTATACGTTTTTTTTTTTTCAAAATTCTAGTTGTAAATTAAATTCAAATTTTGTAATGCACCTCTTCAGAAATTCTGTCCAAACCAAATCTGTTCCACCCGAACAGATTTCAAATTTGTTTAATTTTCAAAATCAAACAGATTCGATTATCTGTCCAAACAGTACCAGTTCAAACCCAACATGTTTAGTACATGTTTAATTCAAAACCAGCAGCAACCAATCCATCTATAAATAGGCAGCCCTCATTTGATGTTTTTGTTCATTATTTTCGTCCCAAATAATTCTGCTGTTAGTTTCTTCATATTACTGCATTAGTTTTCTATGAGAAAGAGTACATACACTTAGTGTGTTCATTGTACGAATAAATTGTAGTGCTACATTTATTCGTTGATTGATCATTTTATCTTGAGAGATAGACGTTTGCATTCTAAAAGCACCGTAGAGAGGACAAATCTGTCTTAAGAACACAGTGTCGAACACTGGACTTGATCAAAATATTATTCAATAAATTAATCAAGTAAATTGGTTATTTATTTTATGTTTTATTTAATTATTTAAATCAGATTTTGATTTTGTTTTTGTAACAAAATAAAAATACATTTTTATTTATTTTATTTTATTTTCCTAATTTGATTTTTGTAATCAAACAAATTCTCTCATTTTCTTTATTTCTTATTTATTTTGTTTGTTGTTAAGTACACACCCGCTTTTTTTTTTTTTTTTTTTCGGATTCTATCCATACATTCTTTCTGAGAGGTCGTCTAGATCTGCTGCTGAAAGTTGGTCGTAAAAGTCATCCCCATCTTCCATATCGGACAGTTCTTGATCATTTTCTCCTATAACTGATGATTCATGAATGACGCAATGTTGATAGTTGGGGTACTGGCTTTCATCGACAAATGTTTCTCTGCTGAATGGATAACCCGGGATGGCCAAATTGCAATGTATCTTTTGAAATTTATCTTCAGATATTTATCTTCACAAACTAGATGTCCGGAATATCCATTATATGCTATTAGTGTGTTGCAGGCAAATTTTCTCCACTTATTGAGCTGGTCTTTGAGTGGAAATCGTCGGCAAGGCCAGGGTCTCCTATTGAGAAGTCTTGGGTATCCTGGGAAAGTAGAGGTTCCTCTGAGGTACATTTTGTGTTTAGCTGGATTGCACCATATTCCCTTCCATTCTGGTAGTTTGCTATCTATCAAAACTTCTACATATGGCTGAAATTCTTCCATTACACACAGGACTGTATGAGCAAGCTTGTGTCCAAAGTTATCTGTCTAATCTGGATCTGTGAAAATTAATCTAGAGACAAAGCCGTAATCTAACAATTTTGAGGCTGTTAGATAACATGTCTCGCCTCTTATTTGTATCTCCAAAGGCTTAAATGTAGCTAAATTTATCTGGCAAAAGCAAATGCTGAAGTCTAGGTTACACTGACACCTATCAAAATGCTCGGAATGCTTTCTGCATTTTTCTTTTGTTAAGCAGGGCTGCTCTTCTTCTTCGTCGTTATAGATCCATTGATAAGCTAGGCCAGGGCAATCGACTCTTGCTATGGAGAGATCTTGAAGGAACTGCTGAATAATAACTAGTTCGTTATTTCTGCTATCTTCGGCTAAGGTGTAAATAATGGGTTTTAGGTCTTCTATTTCTTGGCTTTTCTCACAAAAAGATCGAATGATAGAATGTCTGAAGAAATACATTCTAGCACTCAATTTGTCAAATTCCTCACTGGTGAGTTGTTTGATTTCATGGCTAGGTAAGGAGGGAGGTGTTCTTTCGAGCTAATTTTTAAGTGATTGGTTAGGGTTGACGGTTGCTCTCAATTGTTTTTCTTCGCCCTGAGGTGGTCTAGCTCTTCATCGACCTTTTGCCTTTATCCATAATTTTCTTGAAATTTACGGTAAGGCCTTCACAATGTCTTGCACATCCGAGAGGATTCAAAATCATGCGAGGGTTAGAACTACTACTCTTGCTGAACTCACGCTTCCAATTATCCGGCTAATCGAGCTCCACCGTAGCAAAGATGGTTGACTTCATCTTGCTCAATGTGTCCGGGTAATCTTTAGCTATCGGCTAATAAAGTAACTAGTTCTATCTGTCTTGAGCATAGGTCTTTGGTGACTCAAAATCATAAAATCCTTTAAAGCGTAGGCGTGGGAAAATATTTTACTAAGGGTCTATACATCATCCAATCATGGTAAATACCGGGCTTGGTTCCTTTAACTACTACATAGAAGAAAAACTTTTTGACAAAGGTTTATTTTGGATTTTTGAAAAATATATCTTGAGAGTTTAAGGTGAAAGGCGTTTAGTGGTGGTTCGACTATTCCAAAGATTATCTAAAAGACAACATTGAACTGGGTCTAACTCAATTCTGTTAAAGGGTCGAATTTTGTTACGCCTTCATGAATGGGAAGAGAGAATCCCCCAAAGTTCATGGTCTTGCTGTTCTCCATTATCTGCACAAAAATTAAACTGGTTATCTTCTTTTTCTAAATAAATTTTCCTACTTAGCCAATCTGTTAGCCTATTATCACTACCTTTAATATGTTCAAATTCTACCTTATATCCTTGTCCTACTATACAATCTAAAAATTTTGCCCATCTTCTAGTACTTAATTTACGCTCATTGAGTTTGTTATGGAATCTAACTATAGCTTCACAATCTGTTCTAATTGTAAAAGGTTTGTGCAAAAATAATCTAAATTTATTTATTGCATAAACTACTCATAATATTTCAAAATCTAAATTTGGTCATGGTTGTATCTTTTTCTTTAAATTTTCCAGAACTGTATCTACAAATGCGCTCTTTATTTTTACTATCATACTTACTAGGTTTAGCTAATAATATTGTTCCCCATCCTAATTGACTTGCATCTGTTTCTACTACTATGTATTCTGATTCTAAGGGGTAGGTCTGGTAAATTTTTACAAATATCTTTAATTTTTCTGACTAAAGCCATGTCTTGTTGGTTAAAATATTTTTGTCCTGTGGGTGTGGTTTTACTATAAAGTGGTCCTATTATTTTACTAAGGTTAGGAATATACATTCTTGCATAATTTAAAATTCCTAAAAATGATTGAAGCTGTTTTGTATCTTCTAGTTTATCTGGATAATCTAAAATTTTCTTTACTATGTGAGGTTGTAAACTAATCTTTCCATCTCCTAACTCCATTCCTAAAAATTCTATGTGAGGTGTATTTAATACCATCTTCTTTTTGCTAATTATTATTCCATTATTTATGAATTCTTCTAATGTTATATACAAATGATCTATATGACTATTTTTATCTGGGCTGAATACTAAATTATCATCTATGTATACCAGTATGAAACTATATTTATTAAATATACTATCCATTTATTTGAAATATGGAAGGTGCGTTTTTAATCCAAAGGGCATAACTAGCCATTCATAATGTCCTTGAGGGCAACAAAAGGTCATCCATGGTATACTTTCCTCTTCCATTTTTATCTGCCAAAATCACGATTTACAATCAAATTTACTAAATATCTTTCTTTGTCGTATTCTATTTATAAGTTGATCTTTATACGGTATATTGTATTTATCATCTTCGTATTATCATTTAATCTTTTATAATTTATTACCATTCTAGCTTTTCCTCTTTTTATCTCTCGCATGATTTCTAACCATAAATCTTTGCGCTTCTATGTGGACTATTACTAGGTCTAATTACTCCTAAATCTAATAATTCTTTAATCTGAGTTCTAAATTCTTCTATGTCTGCTGGTGTGTGATCTATTTGTGCTGAAGTGATCCTATAATCTCTATTTTTTATATCTAGACTGGCTAAAATTTTATTTCTTTCCCAATATTTCATGGGTTGTTCTCCTAAAATTTCTGTTGTTTCCACTAATCTTATTATCTCATCTAAATCTTTTTCTGTTCTCTTGTATTTTGGTTTTTTCTTTATTTTTCCTATTTTTGCAAAAATTAATTCTAAGTTAGCTATTTCTTGAAAATCTTCGAAGTTCCAATAATTTTCCTTATCTTCAAAATGAACTTCTTCAAAATCTTCTAACTCATAATTTTCCATATCTAATTTTTCTAAAGAAGTATTTACTATCTCATTAGGTGTGTATGTTTGGGCTAGCTCGGGAAAATTTTTTCTACTAGGGAATAAAAAACTAACGGGAATTGAATCTACTTTTATGGTACCACCACGCTTCGCACGCAACTCTGATGAATGGGCTATGCTGCTAAGGGCATAAGCTGTTGGTGTATGGACAGTTCGTTTAAAGAAGCTGATGTTGTGTTGGCTGATAAACATTCCTCCTTGTAAACTAAGTATGAAATTAAGTCCTAAAATGAAAGGGTGATTCTGTCTGCTATTTCCGATCCATACTTGGGGTAATGGGAACCATTCTATATGCTGATCTTGAGAACCTAGATGGTGAAAGCTAATCTGGGCACCATTAATGCAATGTGTATATGTTTGTTTAGTGCCGTCGGCTATGCTGACTAAAGCTGGTGTTGCTAAGGCTGTGCTCCATCCGGGGGGAACTACATGTTGTTCTATGTATGATTTACTAGCTCCTGTATCTATCATGGCATCTATGCTAAGGGTTTTTTCTACAAACTTAATTACACAAGAAATCTCGACTAAATTGGACTTGGGTATAACAGGGTAATTAAATGGTAAATATGTATTATCTGGTTGAGTCTGAGAGTATTGACTAAAGGGTTGAGAATCGACTAAATTGACTAATTCTAAAGAGTTCATATGATCTTCAACTAATTTATCTTTCAAAGGGTATTTACTATGAAGTTGTTTTAACTGCTGTTTAAGCTGTTTATTTTCTAATTCTAAACATTCTATGTCGAAACTAGTTTTAGTTTCTATCTCTCTTATTTGAAGTGTAAGTTCTCTTATTTGTACTTCTAATTCTCTATTTGCTAGTCGTAATTCTCTACTTTCTATACTATGATCTTCTCTGTTATTTTCTAATTTTATCTTATGTGTCATATTTAATTTTTCTAAACAAATTATACAATAGGTTATGCTGCATAATAAACATTGAGCTCTCTTATTTACATTTGAAACCAATTACAATAGCTGCATCTAGTTGTATCAAATCCTAATCCTATCTGAAAATTATGTTGACATTCAGTATCTGGATTGCATTCCATCATAAAGAAAATATCTTGAGTTTTTCCTATTTCTTGGTTAAGTTGTCCTAAAAGATTGTCTACATCTGTATCACTTCCTGAATCACTATCTGAGCTTATAGCTTCTAATTGATATTCATAATTACTGACTATACTATATACATCTGAATCATCACTATTTATGCTGACTATGTCTTCTTCTAAGTCTTCTATAATATTTAATCTTTCTATTTGCTTATTAGTATTCGGCTTGTATCTTTTTGGGCAGTTTTTTGCAAAATGATTGGGTTCTTCACATATATAACAATTACATTTTTTACTATTGGGTTTTCTAACATATCTTTGTTTTCTTTTATCTTTTTCATCTTTGGGTAATTTCTTATAATTTGTTCTATTAAAAGTTCTACTTTTCCTAATGAATTTCTGTCTTTTCCAGGGTTTTCTATAATTTTTCTTCCAATATTTTTCTTTTCTATATTTTCCATATTTTTTGTATTTTTTCCTATTATATTTATCTTCGTATTGCTGAGGGGTATATATTACACTGCTACAAAAACCATAATTTTGTTTTTTCAAATCTTTCTGTATTTTAACTTCTATACATTTTTCTCTGAGTCTTTGGAATGTAAAAATTATCCTAGGTCCTATTCCTAAACTTCCTTTTATTTTTACTTCTCCTGAGGCTATTTGAGCTGGTAAGTTTGTATAATAAATTGACCATTTATCTTCTATTTCTCTTCCTAGTTCTCCGGGTAATTTTCTAAAATATTTATTTCCTATCTCTTCATCAAAACTTTTTCCAGTTCTAGCTGCTATAGCTAAGTATTCTTTACTAAAGGGTACAATATATCTCCAACTTCCTAAAGTCATTTGATCTAATTCAGTTAATGCTATGCTTTGAGTATAAATATTTCGTCTAGAAGGGTCATATCCTATAAGTATTTCTTTTATAAAACTTGTAAAATTCCACGGGTTATCTCCTAAGTCCTTAAGTTGTCTAATTATCTCCTCATATTTTCCATTAAATGTTAAGTATATATTAAAAATTTGAGTCTCCTAAAAGTGTCTGCATAAAGTCCCACATATCAGTTGTCTCATAAGGATTACTTATCCATGCCTTTACCGCATCTTTTTCCCATCTTTCTATTACTTCTTGCCATATCTGAGGGTCAAATCTAGCTAAATCTAAAAGGGTTCCCTGGTTATTAGCTGGTTGTAATTGTATACTCATATCTCGGTTGTCTCGCTTTCCATGAAATCTATAGCTTTTATTTGGGTGCCTTCGCTCGTCTGAACTTGCTAATGGCCTTCTTCCTCCTACTGTATAATGTATTGGTTCTACGGGATCCTGTACAGTTGGTTGTGGGTTACTAGTTCCGGTGCTTTCTGTATTCATATAAAAAGTATCTTCTACCTTAGGTTGTTACGGTATTCTAAATATTTTCTTTGGGATGTATAATATCTTCTATAATATCATCTACATATTCTGTATGAAATTCTTGATCTAAAAATGACACTGCCTCATCATGGGTATCTCCTCTGGTTAAGTATTCAGAATATCTAGCATCTAATATCTTGTTCATGTCTTCTAGGGTGAAATTGTCTAAATCTATCTCATCAATATTATATATCTTATTTTGTGATACTGTTTTTTCTTCTGTCATTACATAAAACTGATTTATTTCACTATGATTATCTTGATTTTCTTCTCTATCTACGCTACTAAATTCATCATCTTCAGATTTTTCTGGTGCTACATAAGTATACTGAGTAAATCTTACTGCATAATTTCCATCTGCTGTCTGATATAATAAATTATCTTGAGGGGCTAATCTCTTTTGTCCTAAAAAATCTCCTAATTTCCAATCTAGTCTTTGCATTATCTTGAATTAAATTTTTTTTAGGTAATGCTTTTATTCCTTTTGCGCCTAATAATTTAACTATCTGATCATTTGTAAGTCTATAGTGAGTATTGCTTTCTGATACTGCTAAACCGAAAAATCCTGTGCAGACTAATAAATTCTTTTCTCCTTTTTTCATTTTGTATCCTCTACTTTTTATTCCTATTTTTATCTTTTTATGAAATGTTGAGGTTGGTAATAAGAAATCTGGTGTAAAATAAACTATTCCTCCTTTTGAATTCATATCTAATTCATAATTGCCTAAAATACTTTGTCCTACATCATTAAACCTATCATCATAAAGACATACAAAAACTTTTGTTCCTAAATTTTCTCTGGTTAAAGCCTTAACTCCTACTACTACTAATCCTAAGTGAGTCATTTTAAGGTGTTCATTTACTGCATATTTATAGTTTTCTCTCTCTATTAAATTTAGCTCTACCTTCTCATCTTCTTGAGTTACACTAATCATCTGTTCAGCATAGTGTTTAAATAAATATTTTTTTTATGAATTTTACCTAGCTTATACACATATTTAGCTGGAATTAATTCTAACTTTTCTTTTTAAAATTTTTCAATTTGTTGTTCTACATCTATAAATTCTTCTACTTTAATATCTTCATCATCATTACGCTTTTTGCTACTACTACCCTTAATTAGCTGTTTAAACATTTTTATTTTCTATAAACTCTACAAGCTGATTTCTTTGGTGGTAATTTAAGCTTTTCAAAATATTTAGCTATATCTTCCTCGTTTATCTGAGATTGGGGCCTGTTGGATCCTTCTACTCCTTTTCCTTTTTGAAGTATTGTTTTTTCTAAAGTGGTTAAACGATTTTCTAAACTGTGTATCTGTTCTAATAGATAGTCAATTTTTTCACACAATCTAATTAAGAATAAAATTTCTATATTATTTTGTCTTACTGTTATTTTATCTGATTGACTTACTCCTTGATAAATACTGATTCATACGGATTATTATGAAAATCTTACGCTTGTTTTAAAATTGTCTCGATAATCTCTATTAGCTTTTTATCCTTTGCTCATAAACTAAGACCGACTAATTGTTCTAAAATTTCTAATTTACATTTTAAATTATCTTGAATCTGATTAATCTGTTCTATTTGTTTAGCTATTTGATTTGTAGCTGAAATTAATGTTTCTATTTCTAGCTTAGTGGGAAATTTTTCTAAATTTAAATCTATTCTCTTTTGTAGGATAGAACTACACTGATCTTGGATATAATCTAATTTTTTATCTTGATCTTTAATTAAACTCCGATTATTACGAAGATGTTCTATGGATGAAATAAAATGATTACTAATTTTATCTATGTCCTTTTTAATATTTTCTGCAAAATTAATATGATAATCTATGATACTATTTAGCTGAGGATTATGTTCACTATGAATCTGATGTGTAAAACTATTTTCAAAATTGCAACGGAAATTATTTTTATTTATGCTATGGCGATGGTTATGGCTGATGATTTCTAAATCTAGATACTCTACTCTTTTCATACACAAAATTAACTCATATTTTAAAATTATTAAAAGCTACTATAAAATGAAATTTATAACTAAAATCTCCAAAAATAAAAATTACTCTGTTACCATAAGCAAAATGCATAAACTACTTTAAACTATCCTAAAACCGAACACTGCTCTGATACCATTTTTTTGGGGGTTGTGAGTTAGTGGTTTACCACTATTTGAAAATGGGGCTGAGAATCATCTAATTAATTCTACAGTTATGCTAAAAGGTCTTCTAGCTGTTGTATGGCTAATTTTAAGGCTTTTTGATTTATAGTTACCTGTCTATTTATCTGAGAAATTTTTAAACTGTAATTTTCTAGGGATCTACCGGAAGCTAATGATAAAAGAAACTGATTTTTTAAACTGTAATTTTCTAGAGATCTGTTAGAAGCTAATGATAAAAGAAAATGATATCTAAATTTTTGATCTTCTAATTCTTGTATTAACTCAGTACTAATTTTAATTTTATTCCTAAGGTCTTCGTCTAAGGGCATATACTAATTTTTTATTTTTTATTTTTTATTTTTTATTTTTTATTTCTAAAGTCTAAATCTAGTGGATCTTTTGAAGGCTAAAGTCTACGTCTACAAATTTTTTGATTTTTTAATTTTTATTTCTAAAATCTACGTCTAAGAACATACAAAATTTTTTGGATTCTTATATAATATTTCCTTAATATTTCTACTCGGGTTGCTCTCCTTTTATTCTAAAATTCTTTTCTATGGCAAAAATTCTTTTTAGGCAATGTTTGTTTTCATTACATGTACTCCCACCTTGAAGCTAAGCCTCGTTCAACATAGTATATTTTTATTTTCCATTTTTTACTTTTCCCTTTCTGCCTACAATTCGCCCTCCAACGCCTAACCACGGCTCACACAGGCTCTTCAGCTAAGGTCACTCAGTAACAAAATAGAAAACTGAAGATACTACGAAGGTTCAAAGCATGTAATATTAATGAGCAAACAAGCATTCCATAACCTTAATTTTTTTCCAAAAAGAAAATAAATTTTTAGAATAGAAGAGTTACCCTTTCGAAATATTTAAGGAAAAAGAGAAACTACTCACACTTCATATTAATAAGAAATATACTTACAAAGATTATATTACAGACTCTGAAATTCTGAGAATACACTTAGAGGGTTTTTTGAGAGGGGTTGGAAATTACAAAGCAGAGTGAAGTGGTGTTTTTTCTTTCTCTGTAGTTTTCCTTCTGCCAAATCCATTGGCCAACATGCCCATTTATACAACTTTGAAAGGAATAAAAACAAAAGAAGCCTCAAATCCATATCCATGCTACGTCTATGGATTTTTAGATTCAACACCTAGACCTATGATTATAGACCTATGACTTTTAAAACTAAATAAAGACAAAAATGTATGCTTACAATTATATGCATATTTGACTCTAAACATTTAAATTTTATCAATAAAGTATTAGGATAATGATATCGGGTACTGCTTTGGGCCCCATCGCATATCATTCAATCCTCCTTTTTTGACAAAATTTTGACATAATAATTTATTATAAGATACGTATAAAGATTTTCACAACTTTTCTTTAATAAAGCTGGGTAAGAGTTATCCATACTTTATTAAAGTAGTGAGTGAAGGAAAATCTTTATCACTGACAGACTCAAATAATTACAGACACAAAAATATCTACAAAAATCTTTTTGTCTTTTCTTGGCGTGCATTTTTCTGATATCTGAAGAGAATCTTTATCTTCTATGGACTTTGTCTTTTTCTGCCAGAGAGCCAATTATTGATGGCGACTTGTGGAGTGATGCTTCTTGGCGGGACATTGAAGGTTTTGCAAAGATTGAAAGAGTCTCGTGGGATTTGTTTTTGAAATTTTGATGGAGTCTTGTAGTGGGACCCGCTGTTTTTTTTTTTTTTTTTTTTTTCGGATTCTATCCATACATTCTTTCTGAGAGGTCGTCTAGATCTGCCGAAAGGGGAACGACGGAGAGAGATGAGAGAAACGAAATCACGACAGAGGGACTTGGCGAAGAAGAAAACTCTCTCCCTTCAACTAGGTTTGGAACCTATTTGTTCTAGGGTTAAGATTTCGAGATTTGAAAAAAAAAAGTGTTTTTGATTTGGGGATTTCAATTGAAAAAATAAAGTTTTGATTGAGGGCCTAAAAAATTAGTTTTAGGTTTTGATTGTATAAAAGAAATTATTTTGTTGAATCTAAAATTTTAGTGTGTTTGTTGAATCTAAAACATGTGATTGTATAAAAATTAACTTATTGAGATGTATAAACAATTAAACTAATTAATTTAATCAATAGACTGTAGTTCATCCTAAAATCTTAGAGTTATCTTGCCCTTCATTTTGTGATTATTTATGAAAATTAGTAGACCAGGATTTTTTTTTTTAATTTTTTTTTGGTTCGTTTGTCTTGTTTTCTTTGTTTTCTAAACTTTCAATCCTTTCGTTGGTGAATCATTTATACTTTTCAAGATCAGTATTTGCTTATTCTCACTTGCCAATTATCAGAATAGCTTCTTGACTACTTGCAACCTTGCATTGGTAATTTATTTATGAAAATTGGTAGCCCTATCATAGATGTTTATCCAGAAATAGTTTTGTAATTACTTCAACTCGTATACAACTTTGAGTTATTATTTGTTGAGTAAATTTTAGAGTTTGAGGGTTTTGGGCCATTTCAGTTCTAGAAAAAAAGAAGAAGAAGAAAAAAGAGAAGCTAATTCTAATTCCCAAACCACCCTTTAATATTATTGGTTGAAATTGTAGATGATTTTTGCAGAGGTACGGATGATTGTGTTTGTAATTGTTGGTTGTTCGGCGATTTTGCTTCTAGACAAAATGATATAGACTGATTTAGTGGTTTATGTGTTATATTTTAATCTTTGTTGTAATTTGTTCTCAATTTTAGTATATGTAGATCTGTGGAATGGTTTAAGTGCCCTTCAGTGTCCATTCTTCTTCAGATGGCCTATTGGAAGAAGGCAACAAATATAACTAAAACAAAACAAAAAGGATTGCATCTTTCTAGAATTTTTTATTTTATTTTTATTTTTTCTTCAGATGCTTTATGGATATTTTTTTTATTTTGTTCTGGACTAATTTGTAGTGCAAGATTTGGCTTCTTCATATGGTTGGGGATGTGCATTTCATGGTGAAGTTTTTTTAATCAATAGGAAGTTCAATAGCAGTGCCATATCTCCCACTAAACCACTGTTTAATAGGAGTTGTAAAGAAATTGAAATTGAGAGAGATTTGAAGCTAATTGAATAATTTTTATGAACACTCTACATGATTCAAGACAAATAGATTAAGACAATTAAAAACAAATCTTGATATAAATTTTTATAGGAGCTGTTATAATGCTTCATGGTCTTAAGCTATTCAATATGGCCTATTTGATTGGTTAAAGTTTATTTTGAAATATATATATATATATATATATACATGTGATTCATTCTAGAGACATGTGAGATTTTGTTGGACCATTATTTAGTCCTATTCCCTTCATAATATATGTGAAAAATTAATCTATTATAAATTTATGAGGAAATAAAGTTAGATGTTTAACTATATACTTAAATACTAACAAGCCAATATTTATATGCATCATTAAGATATGTTTTTTATGAGTTTTGAACTTCTTCTTCTGTTTTTTTCTTCATTTTTTTTCTTTTTTTTTTTAAATCAGAGAACCATACACACAATATTCTCAATTATGTTTGATGTCACATATGGGTGTATTTCTTTCTAATGGATTGGGAATGTTATTTGATATATTGACTCAGAATTTCTAGTAAATCAATATATGTGGGAGTTCTACAGCCTCAACTCTATTTTAGTATCCTAGCAAAGATGTCTATTCCCCTCTTAGTTTTTGATTGCTTATTAAATTATATATGTATATACATTGCAGCTCTGTTTTCTTTTTTGCTTTTTTATTTTTTAACAAACCCTTGTCACATGGTCCTCTCATCAGTTTCATAAATCTCTGTTCATAGTCTATCATAGTTGGATTAGATAGCGAATAGTTTTAGATTTATCTTTCATAATACGAATCCTTTCAATTTTGTTTATGGAATTAGTGAATTTATGAATTTGGGAGGTACTCAGATTGATTGTTTCAGAAGAGTCTAAAGAACATCTAGATTCATGTAGTTCACTAAGCTTGCTAATAATGTTTAGAAAGACGTCTTATTTGGTTTGCTTTTAGTCTTTTTTTTTTTTTTTTTTTTTTTTTTTTTTTTTTTTTTTCCTTCTGTGCATATGGCTAATGTACATTATGTGATGCAGGTTCCATCTTACATTGGTTCTTATTGCAACAGTATGCTGCTGGATGATGTAAGTTTGATTTTTAGTTGAACTTTCTTCTTTTAGCAGCAATATCAAAACATGAATTATTACTTATCAAAAAAAAAAAAAAAAAATCCAAACATGAATGTCAAGTTTAAAACAATAAATTCGTGTTTCATGTAGCTAATTATGGAGGATTGCAGTACATATGCATTTAGGCTCCGATTGCATGAGACATCAAAATCTTAGAACTTGAAATTAATGTGATGTACATAGCAGAGCCACACGGGCTGACGATTACAAGCTAACAATCCATAATTCTATTTAGGAAATTTAACTGACTAAGATTTTGAATCACAAAAAAGAAAAGGAAACCTCCACATCATTGAGGCACAAAGACTCAAGATCAATACCCTTTTCATTATGGAATCCTATTTATTTTATGATGAATACATACGTGTCAACACAGATACTAGAATCATAAAATACTTAGCATAGCTCATTTTCATCAAAGTGCATCAAAAAATCAAATTTCATAGTTCATAAATATCTCAACTTTCTCTTTCTCTCCTCTTTCACTTGATTTTTTCCTTTTCTGTTTTATTTTATTTATACATTGAATCGGATTTTTGAAATGGGAAATGAGTTTGAATTTTTGAAATGGGTATTTGCAATCCATTATATTTTTATAGGTTTGCAGCGACTCTTCTTCATATCAATTTGTCAAAATGAGTTAGGGCTTTGATCATCCTCTGTATCTTCAGCTTCGCCATCGAGACCCTTTTCACCAACAGGTTGCTTCTCCATCGAGACCCTTTTCACCAACAGGTTGCTTCTCTCTCTCTCTCGATTCTTTTGGACTCTTTTTGTTTTCCTAATTGAAATTTCACCTCATTCAAAACAGGGGGGGGAAAAAAAAGAGGATTAGTTTTTATTTTTTTTGGGTTGAGCTAAGCTAAGATATTAAAGAAAATTTGGTTGTTAATGTCGTAGATTGTGGGCTCCTCTTCCTAAATCCAACGGTCAAACCATCTGATGGCCGCGACATGATCAAGAATTGCAAAAATGCAGAAGGTCAGATTTTTAGATTGTGTTTTCTTTATTTTCATTCTCTTTAGATTTTTATTTATTTATTTATTTATTATGTAGGGTCAATGCAATAACACTAGCAAGTGTGCTTTGTTTGTTTTTCTAGAACTTCCTAGAACTTTAAAAATCTTTTTTGCTTTCTAATGGATGGGATGATGGATAGAATTGCATTTTGCATATAGTTACACTTGCACTGTGAGTGATTTATACCTTGAAACCAACCTAGGTAACCAACCCAAAGTTGGAGATATATCAATGTTGGCCTTTCTTTAACTTCCAGCTTTCTTTTCTAGTTATTATGAAAAATAATGTCTTTTATATTTTTCTTTTGGTTTATGTTTTCCCAGATTATTCACGTAATATGGTTGTTGCTATATTTTAGTAATGAATAACGACAAAATACTAGAGTTTAGCAATGTTGCTTCAGTAGTTAATTTGCTATTTTTTAGATTTTTCTCGCAAAACATCAAATAAAAAAATGTTATATATGGTGTTGTTTCAATAGTAACTTTGCTTTTGTTAGATTGTGGCTTCACAGCATTGGTTTTTAAATGATGGTCTGCATATCCTTAGCTACTATATTTCATAGTTTTTGAAGCAAATTTCATGCCCTTGTCTTTGGCTCTTCATGATAGTGTTGAGTTCACTGATTTTTGCTGTTCTTCTAAATAAACAAATTCTTTTGGTTGGTTGTCTAACTTGACTAAACAAATTTAGAAAATTATCACCCATCATGCTTGCTATAGGTATGATTTGTATGTATTGATTGAACACAATAAAAATACATATTTTTTGTGAGTGTCATGTGTCATATGTTAATGATAAAATAAAAATATTATACCTACAAATTCATTTGATGAATGAATGTGTTAATAATTAGGATTTGTATAGTCAAGTTAGACAACCATGGCTTTAAATATAACATGAAGATCCCCGAGACTTTACTTGCATGAGAAAAATGGACATTTAATTCTATTGAATGTTTGGGATGGCGATGAGTTTTGGAAAGAATGTAATTACATTACATTGATATAGTATATGTGTTAGAAATAATTAAATTGATGAAATCATGAATCTATTTTTGTGTTGTATGCTATTGATATGGATGAACCTATTGCTTAGAGGTTTTGTCCTTTGGTAACCGGTGGAGGGTTGCGTTGTTGGTGATAGACTGATATGGATTTAGGTTGAAATTTTCATTTCTTCTCTTCTAGGTTGCATGTTAACATATTTAGTGAATGGTTACCTTAACATTTTATTGTTGTTTTTTTTTTTTCTTTTTTACATGGCAGATTGGAGATGAACGAATTTGGTAACTTGCATAACAAGAGCTTTTTGTTGATATTACCAGACACGTATCCATCAGAGTGTAGTTGTACTTTTTTTTCCCTATGTTGTTGCTTTATGCAAGTGAACGGGTTTTTGTAATGATTTGTAATGAATATTATATTGAACAGGTCATTAAAATGCACAAGTTATTTTGATTGTGTTGTTGTAGTTTTTGATTTTACTAGAATAAATGTTATATATTAATTTCTTGATACTATGAGACATGTATTATTAAAATGAACAGGGATTGTTTATTGAAAAAAGTATATATAAATTGCAAATATCCCCCTACACAATTTTTAAAATTTACTTATTATTGGCATTTAAAAAAATTGTCGCTAAAATTTTCAAATCCCAACAAATAATTTCGTCACACATGTTCAATATTTCGCTACTAAATTGAAATATTTCTTGACAAAAATTTTCGTCACTGAAGAGTATTTTTTTTTTGCATCTTTTGGTGACGAATATTTTTGTCACTAAAAATTTTATCACTATTTTTAATGACAAAATATTTCGTCACCTAAAACAAATAAAATAAAATTTTGTTTAATTCTAGTGACGAAATGGACGTAGGTGACAATATTTAACATTTAGCGACAAAAATGTTTCGTCACCAAATACCAATAATAGACAACAAAATAAAATTTCATCACCAAGTACTTTTACCGATGAGCAATAGACGACGAACGTAATGACGAATATTGGAGACAAAGTGATTTTGTCATTAATGAAACATTTTGTTGTAGTGAAAATTATGAACAAAAGAAAGATGAGCAACAATCCTTTCTGGCAAAAGATGATAAAAATCATTGGGGAGAAAAGCAAATTTTTGAGCCAAACATGGCTAAAATTGATGAACTTCCAATTGTTTATGAATTCAACATTTTTGATATCATTTAAAATGACGAAATATATGAAGTTTTAAAGCCAATTTATACTATGGCTTTTGATGTTCAAAATTTATTTTGGATTTGTGGATCATACCAAAATTCAATTTTAATGAAATGGTTAACAAAACAACAATTGTTAGAGAACATTTTTCTGTCAATTGCATGTAATGCATAATTAACGATGGTTATTTGGCTAAGTATGGCCAGTAGAGGTATAGCAGGTTCATGTAGTATTAGCCCATGAAAATAATAAAAGAAGAAAAGTGTTTGCAAGCCATGTATAAATGTGCACAGGTCTGTTATGAAGTTGAAAATGCTTCAAATGTGCATTGATACTGTCAATCTTATATAAATTGGAAATTATTTAATTTCCCAAATAATGTCTATTTCGATATAATGGTTATAGAACTCTTCAAAAATTTGAGTGAACTCATTTTTAAGAGTTGGAAGGCATTGTTTGCATTATAAATTAGTTTCTAGCGATTATGGACTGTTGATTATGGCTAAAATAATTTATGAATTTTAGTAAATATGGATTGTCCTAAATTTTTGTCCTTTATATCATTTAAGGAAAAATTCATTTTTACATTAAATGAGAGGGGCATTGTTGACACCATATTTTCTGTCGATTTTGGTCTGTCAATAGGCCAAATCTAATCTAATTAGTTGTGGCTGCCAATTATGGCCAATTCCAATTTTATTGATTGGGGCTTATTGATCATGGCCAAATCTAATCTCATTGATTGTGCCCTGTTGATTTTGGTCTATCGATTTAGACTATAAATTTAACATAATTAAAATTATGGCCACAAATATTTATATTTTATTTATTATTATTTTTGTATAGGTAAATCTCATTCAAACCATCTGGTGGGTCATCGCATCACAAAAAGAGAAATAGTAACGTGCAGCAAAAATCGTGACTATTGTAGAATCATGGATTGATAGAAGTTACACAAGAAAGTGGTGTAGAAGTTAATGGAGGTTACACTTGATCCTCTCTCTCATGTGCCATGTAACGCCCCGAAAATTAGGCAGGGTATATCTATTTATGCTACAAAACCCACCTGATAGACAAACACATATATATAGCTAACTATTCCATACATCAATTTCCATTAAATCCCAAATACTAAATACATGCTATTCACATCTCAATGCCCCAGTTCTAACCCAAAGCATACATTTTACAACAAGTATGAAATGGAAGCCAAACAGATAATAAGTGCCCTACAGGCTTACAAATTTATCCAAGAACATTATTGGTTACACAAAATGGAATTTCAACTCAACGCAAATACAGCCCTGGGCTTACATTCAACAAATAACAATAAAACAAAAATGAAGCCTCAGCTCTGAGTCCTCCCAAGTCAATACCTTGGCGGAGGCATAGCACCTGTACCTGAAATGGTTTCCCTATAGGGTGACCTACAACCCAATAGAGATATAGTACACAATATATGAACCATGATAAGACTAAAGAGGAGTATGCTCATGCCATACTCATGATAAAACAATTTATCTCTCTTTTTATAAAGCATGCAATGCTGAGATGCAACAACAGATATAAAACCATTTCCATTTTAAACCATATCTGTTACATGAATATAAGCCCTGTGAATCTCTAGGTGAGTGTCTGCAAGTAGGCCCTAATGCACAACCATCGCTATTTTTACCAAGAACCGAAGGCTCGACACCTAATCGCGCAGTTCTACACCTCCTACCCAGATTCACTAAGTATTCATCTTTCCGCAAATAGATACATTTCAAAACATTTCTCAAAGAACAGATACATTTCCAATGAAATGAATGTAATGCAATGTCCAATGCAACAAATGAGGAATGTGGTTCAATTTACCTAAGTCTCATGCATTTCTACAACAATCATGGCTATCCTCCACCGATAGCCTAAAACAGATATTTCTAAATAGATATTTAAACAATTAAATTCCAAATTTTTTTTCCGATAAATACAATCTATTCCACATCTTATCAAATATAAACAACTATACTAGTTTTCATGTCACAATCACGTCCAATAACCTCTCAAGGTCTATTTCTAACTGTGTCGATTTTATTCCAACAAATACAATTAAACAAAATAATACCGTTAATGCCCAATAAAATATTATTTTCCTTCCAAACTCATTCTTCAAGCATTATTCAACTATGACATACTATTTTGATCAAAAGCCCCAAAAGTTAAACATAATTCCTTTGTTTTCTTTAAAAATGCTCTTTTGGTTGCAAATCGGTAAAAATTTCAAAACCGATCAAATCGAAGTTCATTTTTGTTCAAATTTAAAACATAGCTCTTTCATAACCTTACGAACATATTCAAAGTTTACACTTTCACAATTTGAGCATCAACTTTTTATTTGTCTCAAAATTTCTCTTTTAAGCAAATAAATCACAAATTTTTCAAAAATTCTAATTAAATTATATACAACTCTAAGCTCCCTATAATTAAGTTAAAGTGCATAAAGAAGTGTAGGAAAAATCCCTACCTCAAGCTATAAGAGAAAACAAACAAAAATCCAAATTTTCGATTTTGTCGAATCTCCACCGGTCAAAACGTTGCTCTCACCAAGCTCTTCACTTTGGTCTCAAGAACATGGGTCTAAAATCTAATAGATTTTGGTGGATCAAAAGGTCTTGTGATAAACCTAAAAGAAATTTGAGAGAACGAGAGAAAGAGAGAGAGAGAGAGAGAGAGAGAGAGAATGAAGCTCTGCTTCTCCAAAGCAGAGAAAGGAAATCAAAGTAAAAGGAAATAAAAGAGAGGAGAGGGGCAACCCATGTGCTGCCTCTCTTGATAATATAATTTTTTTTTATTTATTTCAAAACATCTATCTATACATATATACCTATATATATATATATATATATCAATTAAAAGTATGTTTCAATATCATTATAATATTTAGTAACATAATTGATAGAAAGGATATAATATTTTCTCACCACAAAATATATCTTGTTTTCTTGTACACATCACAAAATATAATATTTTGTTCATAACGAAATATACGCCCATTTTATTTACTACAAAAATATATAATTTTTCACCATATGGTACACACCATAAAATCAACTATCAAATATTTATTATAATCTCATATAATAAATAATAACAATTCCTAAGATGGTTATTACCAATCACATTTTAAAATGACCAAACAGTTAAACGTGAGTCAATAAACAAACTCAATTTAAATTAAATTTAAGTCATGGGTCTCACCCATAAGTCAAATATGGTCCAATTATATACCAAAATAGACCCAACAAATTTAACTCAAATTATGGTCCGAATACACAAAACTCAATTTTAAATTCTGTTGTAAATTAAACTGAACACCAATCAATCCGTGAATTTTCATAAAATAAATACTCATCATTAATTTCTGAAATTTTTGTCCAACGTGCTAGACTCATATGGGAACAATATATAAAAAATTTATAATTTTCTGAGATCGGAAACTATTTTTAAAAAATACCAAACCGAACTGTTTTCGCACATAATTTACACAGCAATCAAATTCAAAAATTTGCTCAATTAAATTATGCATTGGCTATTTATAAAAAAAAAATAAAAATTGGGTCATTACAACCTACCTCCTTAAAGAAATTTCGTCATCGAAATTAAACTCAAGTAATGTAATACATTCTACAGTCACCCACAAACTCACTCAGGTACTTACTAATGCATCAATAAAATTTCTTTGACTGCTACATGAGTCTCAACAAGTCACACCAATGACAAACCAAATCATGACATTTGCACAACAATTGATTATAAAACCCTTACTAGTATAAACCATTAAGTGATTCCTGTATCCACATCGATAACCTACAGCAACAAAATAGGATCTAATCCTTTAAGCATAACAAAATTTTGGCAAAACGACTCCTTAGAATACCAAGACACCATACCTTATTGGTGATAACCCAACTTTAACGAATTATCTTCATCGCCTAATGCACAATGCATCCCAAGGACAAAATAACTATCACTACTTTGAGACCTTAAACTCTCAATAGTCATTTTCACATTGAGACATTCTTTTAATACCCCAAACACGTACTAAGCTCACTCTTAAGAATTTAAAGTTGTCTTACCTTCCATAGTAAAAGACACCGTAACTGAAATCGAAACTCTCAAACTCACTTTAATCATAGAGTTGTAAACACAACAATAACTCCTCAATGATGGTACTACTATTTCTTATCGCTTGAATCAAACAAGAATGACGAACGGTCTAATCCAATCGGCCCTACCATCGTGATAACATCTCATTCTAATAACATTCGCAAAATTATTTTACCAATATGAAGTAACAAATTTTCAATAGACTCAAAAAAAAAAAAAAAACAAAACAAAACAAAACAAAATTTCTACACCCACCAGCTATCTATGATATTAAGATACATTGTTTCAAAGAAGCCACCCCTCAACTTAAAACCACTCATACTAGAATTTGGACAAACAATTTATAATAGAAGGAAAAATGTAGGTGATTCTTGCAACATATAAGGGGTTAATCAAAATCTATCAAACTCACAATTAGAATACAACCGTACTCGCAATCTCACTTGAACATGTTCAAACACACCCACAAAATTTGCTTACTCCACACAACTAACTCAATAGGTCACAACAACAAAAGAATCCCACTACTTTGAAGAGCACTCAGAAAAGCATTCAAATATTACACACCATTAAAGATGATTCACCACAAACAAATTTTTTTTTTTTTTCATAAGCTAGTGTAATAATTTATTTAATATACATCCAAAGTGATTATCTCAAGACTCTTAACCAATGAGAGCACCCTCCCTTTAAAGACACAATTCAATAATATATTTTGTAATCGCAACTGTTACACGACAACTAACTCATCTCAATATTAAAATGAATTCATGCGCAGTTACCCAATTGAATAAAACTATCACAAACAATGTCTTCAAATATTTCATCCCATGAGAACCTCCACTCATTCCCTAATACAATCATATTCTTCCCTGAATTATTCCAAAAACAAAATTCACAGATCACCTTAGCCTCAACTGCTTCACTTGAACAACAAGAAACATCAACCCTTATGAAACATAATGCAATCATGCCAAACACACTACTTGAAAATTCTGAACCACAACTTTAATTGCTCAACCAAGTAATTTCTGTATTATTTTTACCTATCCACTCTATTTCTTTCACTCGTCGAACCGACTAACAGTTTACGCCAACTTGTCTACATCTACCCGCACAATTTCACTCCAACATAGAATTTACCTAAACGCTCACACAATGCACTTCGAGTCCACATAGAATTCATCAAGACTAGATACACATTCTAACAATACTAAGGTACTCCCAACAAATACTCAGAGTTGTAGTGACTTTGAAATCTCCTTTGAAGTCTCTAGTCAGCTCGCTTCTACCCAAATTCTAAAAGATATAACCACAAGCTATGATGCCACTCATTCACTCTAAAAAAAAAAATTCTATGTCAACAATAGTCATTCCATAACAATTTCCAAGACTAACAAAATAACGAAGTACTTCATACCAATTTATTCTCTGATGAGGGGTCTGCCAAATAACTTCTTCTAAGGTAATATTACTACAAAACACAATGAAACAAAATTAAAATAAGGAATCATCCTCTATTAGGCAAAACTAAATACATTTTAATTAAGAAAACACTTACCATTTAAGGTCAAATACACTCATCAAATTGAACTCAATGGTAATATTAGACCAACATACCGACAACACGAATTCTTACCACACTTATAGCAAAACGAAGGATCAATACAAGGGATTACATCACGCCTAACCCGCCCTAGAAGTCCAAAACGTGACCGCCAAGATTCAGAATTACCTCCTACTTTTACTACAAAAACATAAATAAAGGGGCTCATGAAGCAAAAAGAAACCTAATAGTCCAAGAGCTGTACATTTATATGAACATACACTTACATGCCAGAAATGAGTTAATTACCTACTATCTTTACATAACCTGATCATAAATTCATTACAAAACATAGTTACATGCCACTGATGCAAAGACAAAACAAAGCTCACAACGGCCTTCCAGGCCTAGCCCCATCTCGGAGCACTCAAAACTGGTAGGCTTCAAAATGGCGGCTCGAACGAGAATCCGCCTAGGCTTGACTCCCCGAAGGCTCACCTATAAATACATAAATACAAACAATGAGCTAAAGCTCAGCAAGTAACATAACAGTAAAGAAGTTAGTGAACGAAGTCCGACATTTTCATAAATCCTTAATAAATTAATCATAAACATATATCCGTCATCATATAAACATACGTAATGGCATACTCCACAGAGGCTTATCATAACATTTGTCTTCCGACTAGAGTAACCGGTCCGTACACTGGTTAATCGACTGACGAGATCTCGTAACTGGTCCACGTAGGACTATCTATGGATGCCATACTAGATTCGCAAACTAGGTTCTTCGTTCACAGCAAACATTAATCATTTCAATCATATCATATCATATCATATCATAATAACGTATCTTTACGGAAACGTTACTTACAGTGGGTTTCCGAAACCGATGGCACGGTCTTCTCAATCTGACCTGCAAACATTCACATAATAACACATTTCTTATTATTCAGTCATCATATAATTCATGTCATTTCCTTTCTTCTTTTACATTTTACCATGCTCATTCTCTTTCTTCATTACATTCATTCATGTCCATATCATGATCATAAGATGCGAAATGATGCAATTATCATATCAAGATCATATGAAACAACTTCCAAAATTCTTCCTGAAATAAGCCTTCCCGCTCGAGCGCCCACACGTCCGCCGAGCGACAAAGACATTTTTCCCAAAACCGCCGAGACTGATTTTTCCGCTCGAGCGTGCTTACCTCGCTCGGCGGACCCCTGCGACAAAATTGCGAATTTGTTTAAATCTCTATTTTGCAAAACCCATTTCAAATACATGATTACCAAATCCAAAACACTTGAAATCCAACATGATTTAACTCATAACCCAAATGAATCACATAGAAAATCAATTCTTGATTTCAAAGGAAAACCATGAACTTGAACATAGAAGCTTCATATCATCACATCCATGGAGGTTTGGGAGAGAATCTCTTTAAAGCCAAATAAACATGAAACAAGCCATTCTAAACTTTGATCTTGAATTCAATATACAAGAATCACAATCCATTTCAAGAATTTAGAGAGAATCCTTACCTTAATCACTTATTTGGAGATGTCCAACTTGATTTCCCCCTTTTTTCTTCCTCTTCTTCTCTTGGTCTCTCTCACGATTTCCTTCTCTCTCTCTTCTCTAGATTTTTCCTTTCTTCTTTGGTTGAGTCAAATGGTCAAAAGAATAAGGCATTCTTATCTATATCAATAAATAGATTGGTACCAAAACTCACAAGCCAAACAAGGCCCTTGTTCTTATAAATAAAATTGTGCCAAATCATGTGCCAAACGGGACTTAGCGAATCAGACGAAATTCAGTCTTCCATTTATCGTTTCAGATAGTTCTAAAAATTCCCGGTATCGCATAGGTATTTTCACTTCCATTTTCTGAACTCGTTACGGTCATCAATTTCAGTCCCGAAATTGTCATTTTAACAAATCTTTTCTAGGTTCAACAGATAATCTCCAATTAAATCATACTAAAGCATAATTAATTACTGATAATTTCGATTTACGATTCCGGGTCGTTACAGATTCACAACTCTTACACCAAGGATATAAAACAATCTTATAGTAAAAGGACAAGGGATACAAAAATAATCTCTATTTCCATTACATGAACCACACCATCACAACACACACCAAATTTAACCCAAAACACTCTCCTATACTTTCCATCTTCACAATTTCTAACTCATATATAAAAATAACTGTAAAAGTTAACATCAATCATTCTCGATAGGTCAAGCATAAATTCCCATGGAAATACTCAAATTACCATCATACTAATTATCCTAAAGCACCTACTTTAGAATTATAATATCCTCACAAAGTAATCTTAAAAATTTCCTTTAAGAACATTGGTTTGCTAACACAACTCCGAGACATCAATTACATCATATCGCTAAACACTTATTGCACTTGGATACATCAACAATCAACTCTAAGACAATTAACCCCACCAAACTCAAAAGCATTCAAAACTTGGTTACATATCCCAAAATGTCATCTCACAAGTCACTATATATATATTACTACTAAAAATTCAATTAAAAAGCGGAACCCCAATCAAATTTAAACTCATTCCAATTTATCTCAAAATTATTTATCCCGTTCACCCTTTTAGGATTTGTAAGAAAATTATGAATAAACAAACTCTCTAAGAAACACATCTCTTACTACACAATATAATTTCTATCATGCTAAGACTACGTTTATTCCCAAACACATACAAAATAATTGGCCTAGGTTCCATCACTAACCTCACAAGTAGTCCATCAAGCAAGTGAAACAATTCAACTATAACTAGCTTCGTCTATCCCAAGAAAATTTAGAACTAGTTTTACGTGTTCTAATGTCAACAATCCAAATCATATTATCTTAGATTACTTTAATCATTATTAAAGTTATAAACAAACCAAACTATTAAAATAAGGTTAATCTCTAACTCACTCTACTTCTAAGATTTTTTTTATTTTTTTTCATCTAGTCCACTTCTACAAACTTGATATAAAATTGAAAAATAATTAACTCCTCATAACAACAAACCAGTCGCTACACAACACAAACTTTACTATTTTAAGGTCACATTTACAACCACAATCATACAAATTGGTTAACCTACGCTTCAATACTAATTCCATAACATCTTGACCAATCATCCCGGCCATATTACTCTAGCTTACACCTTTTTCTTGGGGAAAAGGTATCCTCCTACATGAGAACATCCCGAGCACCCGAAGTGCCTCTATTACGGCCTCTCCTGCTTTATGACATCTTATATAAGAGACATAATTAGCTCAGAAGTAAGTACTCCACACTAGTTCTAACACACTGCATACGGATTAAACATAAACCTACGCATGTATCTACATCACATAAGGCAAACCATATAAGCACATAGCCACATAGAGCACATACGAGTTACCCCTCCAAGATATTGACTCGTTCCACAAACATTAAAAGACTTCCAAATAGAAATAGCATTGATCAAATGCTTTTCTAAAAGGACCTCAAAGAATTTCATGGACGCAAATCACATCTCAGAAGTTTAACCCTATACCCACATAGTCACATAAACATGTTATCACATAGCACATAAGATATGCAACATTTCTCACTAGCGAAATGAACCCACTGTGGTAGAAACCACGTCCCGCGAGCCCCAAGTATTCAAATCCCGTAGCTCTGATACCAAGTTGTAACGCCCTAAAAATTTGGTAGAGTATATCTATTTATGCTACAAAACCCACCTGATAGACAAACACATACATATAGCTAACTATTCCATACATCCATTTCCATTAAATCCCAAATGCCCAATACATGCTATTCACATCTCAATGCCCCAGTTCCAATCCCAAGCATACATTTTACAATAAGTATGAAATGGAAGCCAAACAGATAATAAGTGCTGTACAGGCTTACAAATTTATTCAAGAACATTCTTGGTTACACAAAATGGAGTTTTAACTCAACGCAAATACAGCCCTGGGCTTACATTCAACAAATAACAATAAAACAAAAATGAAGCCTCAGCTCCGAGTCCTCCCAAGTTAATGCCTTGGCAAAGGCATAGCACCTGTACCTGAAATGGTTTCCCTTATAGGGTGAGCCACAGCCCAGTAAAGATATACTACACAACATATGAACCATGACAAGACTAAAGAGGAGTATGCTCATGCCATACTCATGGTAAAATAATTTATCTCTCTTTTTATAAAGCATGCAATGCTGAAATGCAACAACAGATATAAAACCATTTCCATTTTAAACCATATTTATGACATGAATACAAGCCTTGTGAATCTTTAGGTGAATGTCTGCAAGTAGGCCCTAATGCACTACCACTGTCATATTTACTAGTAAATTGGAAGGCTCGACACCTAATAGCGCGGTTCTACACTTCCTACCTAGATTCACAAAATATTCATCTTTTCGCAAATAGATACATTTCCAAACATTTCTCAAAGAACAGATACATTTCTAATGAAATGAATGTAATGCAATATCCAATGCAACAAATGAGGAATGTGGTTCAATTTACCTAAGTCTCATGCATTTCTACAACAATCATGGCCGTCCTCCACCGATAGCCCAAAAAAAGATATTTCTAAATAGATATTTAAACAATTAAATTCCAATTTTTTTTTCGATAAATACAATCTATTCCATATCTTATCAAATATGAACAACTACACTAGTTTTTATATCAGAATCACGTCCGGTAACCTCTCAAGGTCCATTTCTAACTGTGTCGGTTTTATTCCAACAGATACATTAAATAAAATAATACCGTTAATGCACAAGAAAACATCATTTTCTTTCCAAACTCATTCTCCAAGTATTATTCAACTATGACATACTATTTTGATCAAAAGCCCCAAAAGTTAAACATAATTCTTTTATTTTCTTTAAAAATGCTCTTTTTATCGCAAACCGGTAAAAATTTCAAAACCGATCAAATTGAAGTCCGTTTTTGTTCAAATTTAAAATATAGCTCTTTCATAACCTTACAAACATATTCAAAGTTTACACTTTCACAATTTGGGCATTAACTTTTTATTTTTCTCAAAATTTCTCTTTTAAGCAAATAAATCACAAAATTTTCAAAAATTCTAATTAAATTATATACAACTCTAAGCTCCCTATAATCAAGTAAAAGTGCATAAAGAAGTGTAGGAAAAATCTCTACCTCAAGCTAGAAGAGGAAACAAGCAAAAATCTAAATTTTCAATTTTGTCGAATCTCCACCGGTCAAAACGTTGCTCTCACCAAGCTCTTCACTTTGGTCTCAAGAACATGGGTCTAAAACCTAATAGATTTTGGTGGATCAAAAGGTCTTGTGATAAACCTAAAAGAAATTCGAGAGAGAGAGAGAGAGAGAGAACGGAGCTCTACCTCTCCAAAGCAGAGAAAGGAAATCAAAGTAAAGGGAAATAAAAGAGAGGAGGGGGGCAGCCCATGTGCTGCCTCTCTTGATAATATATTTTATTTTTTTATTTTATTTCAAACATCTATCTATACATATATACCTATATATATATATATATATCAATTGAAAGTATGTTGCAATATCATTATAATATTTAGTAACATAAATGATAGAAATGATATAATATTTTCTCACCACAAAATATATCTTGTTTGCTTATACATATTACAAAATATAATATTTTTCTCACCACGAAATATACGTCCATTTTATTTACTACAAAAATATATAATTTGTCACCATATGGTACACACCATAAAATCAACTATCAAATATTTATTATAATCTTATATAATAAATAATAACAACTTCTAAGATGGTTATTACCAGTCACATTTTAAAAATGACCAAACAGTTAAACGCGAGTCATTAAACAAACTCAATTTAAATTAAATTTAAATCATGAGTCTCAGCCATAAGTCAAATATGGTCCAATTATATACCAAAATAGACCCAACAAATTTAACTCAAATTATGGTCCGAACACACAAAACTCAATTTTAAATTCTGTTGTAAATTAAACTGAACACCAATCAGTCCGTGAATTTTCATAAAATAAATACTCATCATTAAATTCTGAAATTTTTATCCAACGTGTTAGACTCATATGGGAACAACATATAAAAATTTCATAATTTTCTGAGATCGGAATTTTTAAAAAATACCAAACCGAACTGTTTTCGCACAAAATTTACACAGCAATTAAATTCAAAAATTTGCTCAATTAAATTATACACTGGCTATTTAAAAAAAAAAAAACTTGGGTCATTACATGCCACATCACATGCATAGAAGAAGAAAACTGCCCAGGGTAGTTGTTGAACGTAAACAATGGGTTTGGCCTATAAAAGGGTCAAGGAAATACAAGCGGAAGGAGGCCAAACAATCAAACTCATCAGAGTTCTTTATTTAGGAATAGTTTACCTTAATTTAGGAGTAGATTAACAGTTAGTTCTTGTAACCCTTTTAATACCCGTCGATTGTGTAACAAAAATTGTGCTTGTTGTTTGATTAATGCAATTGAGTGACAAGTTTTAATTTTATTATCAATTTCAGTGTGTCTATGCTTTGTTTCTTTACATTACAACTTCCAAAGAAGTCCTTGAATCTGTCAAGGCATAGGACACTAACCACAGTTGCTTGATCTGTTTGTTCTTTGTAAAATTTTGGTTTCTCTGTCAAATCTCCTCTATCGATTTGACCCAAATTGAATTTTTGCTAACACTAATGAAAAGCTAAAAATCAAGAATGAGGGTGTTTAGTGTGTGAACTAATGAATGGAAGCTAACAATGAGAGGTTTCAAAGGATGATAATGGAATGTGGAGGTTTAGCAAACTGAGTATGGAAGAATGGAGTAGTTACAATGGACTTGTGGAGGTTCAAGAGTTTCAACGTGATGTGGATGTGGAGTCTAGATGTGCAATAAGAACTTGTGTTTATTTGAATTAGGTTTGATGTTCATAATAGTAATTTCACTTAAGGATAAAATTGTAATAAAAATAAAAATCATTAAATGTGGGCACAGAATGAAATGAGTGTGTGCAAATAGAAGCTGCCTCACAATCTCAAATCCGTTTTGGCGAATTTTTTTTTTTTTTTTAGATTTGACAAAATTAGTCGAAAGTGGGTGACTGATATCTTTTTTATATTAATTTTTTTTTATTGTGATGTATGAAGTAACCAATAAAAAGTAGAAAAATGTTCAGAAAGCTCTTAATTTGGTTATCAAAATTGGTCTCTCTCACATATATAGATTAGATTTTACTATGGATTTGTTTTATTATTTAGTTGTTTTGATAATAAGTTAAAATAATCTTAAAAAAATTTTTAAAAATTATTATAAAAAAATCAATTTCTTGTCTTTATTTTTTTACATTTTTTTTATTTATAAAAAACTAATTAAAATAATTAATTCTCAAAACAATCTTAGTTGTGATTGAATTTTTTAATTTCTTATTTTTAGTACCTAACAAAGTAAGGCAATGATGATAGCATTGAGAAAACTTTTTGCATCTTTCGACAGGTTCTTACCATTTGCTCCACTTATCGTATATATTTTCAAGGATGATTATTTTATGGTAGATAATTCTAATTCAATAATAAGCTATTCATGTATTTATTTGGTTGGGATATAAATTTGAGTGAAAAAGTGAATTAGTATTTGTGTAACATTTTTTTTTGTTAGTGTAGTAGTCTTATTTTCGTTGAGAAATACAAAATTTAAACATAATATCAATAATATTACGAATTTAGACTTAATTATTCAAAAATTATTTAAATTTATCATCTTGTGATTCAGATTTATTATACATGTGGGTCTCATATTACATAAGTTTAATTTTCACCGCACAAATGCATACCCAGAAAAATCTGAGTGGTTTAATTTGGATTAGCACACTTTTTCACATAACATAAGTGAGTTTGAATTAGAAAGAATATAAAATAAAAATAAAAACAAAAGAAAACTTAGCGGTTCTTTGAGCTAATGTAGTGGCATATTTTACCTTCTTTTTTTTGTTTTTAAAGATAGGGAATGGAGTATTTTACCTTGTTAATTTGCTTTAACTTTCTCCTTTGCTTTGGAATCCAATAACCTTTTAAAATGCAATATTATAAGCAGTGAAAATTTTATAGAATATGTTAGGTTTTATTTCTTGGCAATTCCGTTTGACAAAACTCCTTTGAGTTGTAATTTTATTCGCATTTTTATTTCAGTGAGGCTATGAGTTGTTAGATGCAAATCCAACCCGAATTGTGCCTTGCAGTGAAGTTTGTGATGTTAATTCTTTCAAGATTGCCACTTCGCTGATTATGACGGGGATCGAGCCGGCGCCCTTATGGGGTCGAGGTAGCACTACTGGCGGGTCGAGGCAAGGTGCCCCCGAAGCAAAATGCAAAAATGCATTCCAAGTTGCCTCCTCGCTCGAGCAGACATTCCCCCGCTCGAGCGGAGAATGCTGGGTTTCAGAAGTTTGTTCGCCTGCAAAAATATTGGATGTTGTTTTTTCTCGCTCGAGCGGAACTTTCCGTGCTCGAGCGTCGGTCCGCTCGAGCGGCTATTTTGATGCTCAAGCGGAGATTGCGGGACTGTTTTCTATAAATACGTGTTTCAGTCCAAATCTAGGATAACTTCTCCAGATCTTCTTCTTGGGTTCTAGGGTTTATATCTGGGGATATTTTGCTAGTTTTCTTTGATGTTTTGATTGAGTATTCAACACATGGTTTAAAGAGTATACATCAAAGGATTATTTGTTTGTTCTACACAAAAGAGAGAGTTGTTCTTCAGTGGATTCTGAAGAATTCGAGGCTGAAGCTTTGGTGGTGTCACGACCCCATTCCGCTCTTAGTAGAATGGTGCCATGATGGCCAGTAATCCGAGGTTACCAAAGGCCAACTTACAAGGATTCACACACCATCAGAGTATACATATGGGGCTAACTTGTGTGGAAGCAATAAATTTAAATCTAATTAGTCCCTAAGAGCTGTGCATAAATCACATGATATGACATACATCTTATCAAGTTCTTACAACTTGGATACAATAAAATGAAGTACAAAAAATACATCTTGACCAAAAGGCTTCTCAAGCCATCATATACAAAACACAATGAAATGTAAGCTAAGAAGCATAATCTTTAAGATGCTACAAAATGCGAATCCAAAACAAGTTGCAAAGCACATCTAGGCGTCGCCGCCATCCTGCTCATCACCTACATATATATAGAGAGGGTGAGCTTGGATACTCAGTGAATGGTACAAGTAATAAAGGGTTTTCATGAATGATATCCGAGATCTTTTAACAAAACAATACGTAATCATAGCTTGTAACAAACCATGGGATGAATCAAGTTCATTTAACAAATCTTTCAAGCTTCATCAATCAAAGTCTTTCAAGGCTTTCAAGTTTCAAGGGATGACATTAACAAAGGTTGTGTTACAAATGCTTATAGTCCCCGAGCACGTATGGACTTTCAAAGGTTGTGCTACAAATGCTTATAGTCCCCTAGCACGTACGGATTGGTGCCATAAATGCTTAAAGTCCCCTGGCACGTACGAACTTTCAAAGGTTGTGCTACAAATGCTTATAGTTCCCTAGCACGTATGGACTTTCAAGGGTTGTGCTACAAATGCTTATAGTCCCCTAGCACGTACGGACTTTCAAGGGTTGTGCTACAAATGCTTATAGTCCCCTAGCACGTACGAACTTTCAAAGGTTGTGCTACAAAACCAAAGCTAATACTCAATACACCAAAATAGGGATAGTCATTCATGCTTAACAAATACTTTTGAAAACAAAGCAAGGCAAAGCTTATCAAACATTATAACATAGCTTTATTAAAAATACTACTCACATAGTTCTTCAAACTTCGGGGTCAAGCGAGAGTCCAAGTCCTACAAACACATGGCAAGGTCTATTGAATGCACTTTCAAACAAGCTTTACATGAATGCAAATGATCTCGGCATTCTTTCAGAGCCAAGGCAAACCAAAACAAAACACTGTTTCTCATCTCAGGAAAACATGCTGGGCACCAACCAGGTCTTGGCCGAGGTCCCACACCTCCTTGCCGAGGTGTGGTCCCGAGGGCCGCATTCAAGGGAATGAAGTCGGGAAAATATGGGTTTCCCTTTCTTGAAGAACATAACGAACATGAAGAAGATGAATGCAAAGATCATAACTTATTATTACAAAATCTGAGATTTCATGCTATGAGTTAAAAAACATAGACCTGGGTACCCATACTCGAAGATCTTAGGAAAACAAACACAAAAACATGAATCTTGATGCAAGCTTTCGGATTAAACAAGGCTTTTATTCAAGAACACATGAATGCCACTTTCTCTTTCTAAACCCAACTTTAAATAGATGCATGGCTTACAAATCGTGCTTGATCATGCAATGCAGCTAGATGAACAATAAGAACAACAAGAGTAGATCAAGATTCTAACCTCAAAACACGAATCAAACGGTTTGAACTCTAAGGATCAAGCTTGGAAATCTATTCCTTCTCTAAGAACTTCTCTTCCTCTCGTAGAGCTTCTCTCTCCTCAAGAACAAGGATATGATACAAAATGATACATTTCTAGGTTTGCTGGCTGACTTAACACTCAGCTCGGACACGTGGCAATGGATGGTTGGTTTTTCTCAAAAAGGTGACTGAGTGAAAAGACAAGATTATAACAAAGTGTGTTCAACAAGCTAGGTGGCAAGGGTACTCCGGCAAGTAACAATCTCGGCTAAGGACAATGATCTCGGCTAGGAAGGACAACACTTGACTTAGCTGTGCCACACCTCGGCCTAGATGTGCCACACTTCGGTCTAGGTCATACCTGTCTAGGAACAAGATCACTAGGTGCAAGGATAGCATCTCGGCCTAGATAATACACATCTCGGCCTAGATGATGACATCTCGGCCAGTATGTCAGGGTGAAGGTGGTGGCTAACCAAGGTGGTTTTAAGGTGATCTTAGGTGCAGGAGGTTTAAAAGTGCAACCTAGGCTTAAGATGACCCCGGCTAAACACACACCAAACAAGGAACAAAGCATGTAAGTAACACTTATACAAAACAAATCAAGGTTTGCAAATGCAACATATTAAGACAAGATCATGTAATATATGCAAGCATGACTAGAGTAGAGTGAGGGTTGTTACAGGTGGATTCCGGAGTGGCTCATCGTCAAGACAATTCCGAGGTGAAGACGGGGTTGGAAGAGACACATAGAAGTTGGTTCAATTCGGGCATGGATTCACTAGGTAATTGAGAGTATACTTGTGTAATTCTTTTATATTTTCTTAGTGGATTGTTTTGTGGTTGTTGCCTGTGATTTTTTTATCACAATTGGAGGTGCTTCAATTGTGGTTTTTTCACGTAAAATCGTTGTGTCGATTTGTTTTGATTGTTTGATTGGGATTGTTGTTTACTGTTTAAAATTGATACATAATCACAAATCAACATCTAGGAGATTTCTAGATTTTTCAGAATAGATCACTCAAAATTTTAAACTCCGCAAATTAAAAAAAAAATTAACGTTTGAATTTTTTCCACCTTTAAATAAAATAAACTTGTAATTAAATATATCATCTTAACAAAATATATATAAAAAAAAAATTAGAATCATATTTGACGAGGTGTCATTTTTTAAATTTATCGCATGATAATTTTATTGTCAATAGTGTTATGCGTGATCAAACAACCATTTAACCATTAATGTCTCATTTGGTTTGGGTGTGGGAGAAGAAACGTAATGAAAGAAAAGGCTAAATTCCTAATGAGTTTTGGTTTCTAATAGATGGAGTCCCTTTCTTTTTTAAAATGGAATCAATGAGTTACATAAAATTTTTACTATGAAAAAATAAATAAATAAATTTCAAGACATTCCACTTGGATGATGGGTAGATGAGATGAGATCATCTACCTAATGGAGTTGCCCCTGATTATAAAAGTACTTGTTAACAAATTTAAAATAATTATGCATTTACCATATTATATATCATAAAATATATTTAATTATTTTAAATTTTGTTAAAGTATTCATTAACAAAATTTTAAACTTTAAAAATAAGTAAATGTCATAGGCAAAGTATTGAGATGGTCAAATGGCAATTGAGTTAAAATCAAGTTTAAAATAATTGTTTATTGGGACGGTATATTTTGTTATAAAGAATTTTTTTCACCATCATGTCTTATATATTTTTCAATTATATGATGCGATTTTGTCAAATTTTAAAATTATGCCGTGCAATTAAAAGTTACATACAGTAGTCAAATTTGAGTTTTTTGAGATAAAAGTTTCTTGCACTTGTACATTAATAGATATTTATTTATTATAATGAGAGCCTCCTTAGGAGACTTGACCATTTTATGTATTTGCCTTAAATTAATAAATTATACATATGTGGAAATTACTAGTGCATGATTAACAATTTTTAATAGACGTGATATCAAAACTCCAATTAATTAATCCTAAATAAAACCATCCAAATCCTTCCGTTGAGTTTGACAAAGCTCAAACATCATCCAACAAAAAGAATCTCTTGCAAAGTTGGAATTGGCCAAGAACTTCCCTATTTTTTTAAACAAAAGTTTCATAAAATAAATAAAGCTTTTTCAGATTGAGTTGGGAGTCGATCTTTTGTGAATAGAGACAAGACAAAGATTGATAGTTGCTGCTATTTTTAAAACACAATGTGATGTTTCCTCAAATCTTGTTTTATGTTATATATAAAAAAAAATGGACTTATTCCCCATATTGACTCTGTATCATCACACACTGGAAGGTGTATGATGAATAATTGGAATTAGTCACTAAATCTTTATATATATATATATATATTAGTGATATGTGTGAGGGTGTATTATTGTAAGTTACAAATTTGCATCTGAATTTCATTAGTTATATGAAAGTTTGATTTGAATATTTATAAAAGATAAGTTAGTTACATGAGAATATTTTGAAGAAATTAAAAAAATCGCAACGTCTTCATCAAGTCTAACCATAAAAGATAAATAGATATACACAGATAGAACCGAATTTATTTTACTTTTAATTTTAATGGTCATGTAAACATATGTTTACAGATAAATTAATTTAAAAAAAAAAACTCACAACTCTATCTTAAGTAAATTAAAAAAAAAATAAAATCAAATAGAAACATGATAATATCTAAATTTGAATTAATAATTAGATATGAATCTCAAAAAGATATAACAATATCTAAATTTGAATTAATTTAGTAATATAATTATCTATTTTTTTGATGTATAACTATCAAAATTTTAAATCACTTAATGGGACAAATTAATCAATTTTTAAGTCGTATTTAAAGAATAATCTGATGGGTCGTCTTGTAGTGTGCACCCCCTAAAGGGTTGCACACCATGTGCACCTTCTTTGTTGGCCATTAGATTACACAAATACATCCTGACCATTGAATTTTTTAATTTTGAAAAATTGAACCACCGGAGAGCAACCGGTTGACCATCTCTCTTCTTCTTACACAGGCTATTCTCTCTCTCTCTACTTTTACTCTTTCGTTTTTCTCCCTCCCTCTACCTCTGCTACTCCCTCCTTCGAGTGATCTCTTCCCCTGCTCCCCTCTCTCTTCTCTCTACTGTGCTCATTCTTCTGTCTTCCTCTAGTAACTTATGTTTTGTTTTCGGTGTAAGTTTTACTAAAAGTGTAAATTTTTATAAAAAAAAATTATTTCAGGAGTAATTTTCAGAAAATCCGTCGATCTCCGTCGATCTCCGTCGATCTCTTGCTCTCTCTTCACGATCTTTCTTTGTCGATCGCCTCCCAAACGCTTCGTCTCTCCTAATTCTAGAGAGAGAAACACCAAGCCCTCTCAAATGCCTCTTTTCACACATTGCCATTATTTGAACAACAACGCAAATACAGTTTGATTCGATTAGGAGCTCTTCGCAATTTCGTTCCTCTCTCTGCAAAACATCAACAGATCGTAACTTGGGTAACTTCTTGGCTCCAATTCGATCAGTTTGATATCTTCTTCTCTTTTAGATCCGGGTTTGCTTCAATTCAATTGTGGTGATTGATCGATTGTTTCAGATCTGGGTTTGATTCATTCTCGGGTTTTTGGGTCACAATTTTGTTGTTTTAACACAGATGGAGCTCATATTTAGCTATATTAATCATTTCTGTGATCATTTTCATTCATTGATCGTCTCATTTTTTTGTTTGATATGTCGATCTTGGTCTCTCTGTCGATCTCTGTCTCTTCTCGCCGATCTCCGCTCTCTCTCTCTGTCGATCTCCGTCGATCTCGATCTGCTCTCTCTCTGCCGATCGCCTCCCAAACGCTTCGTCTCTCTCCAATTCTAGAGAGAGAAACACCAAGCAATATTGTCACCGCAGTTCTTTTTCTACCTTCCATGTGAAAAATGTTTTATTTGCAATATTCTCCATCAAATTATGCATTAATACCTTTGTTAATACGTTCATAAACTTCATTTAAAGTTTCCATGTTTTGCTATATTTGATACATGATTGTGATATATCCGTCAATACATCCTTATTTTTGCTCTTAATATCTTTGTTAATACATCCTTATTTTTGTTCTTCCATTATTCCTTGATTGTGCTTCTTGTAGATGGTCAATGCCAATTCTTACTTGCATGCAATTTAGTTCTATGACAGAACTGTTTTTATATTGTATTATTGCTATAAGTGAACACGATTTCGTGTAACTTGTGTTATCCTTTTTATTTATGTGTTTTTGTTTTTATTGCTTCGCTTAACCCATGGATCGTGTAACCGGTTTACATCATTCTCAAATTTATTTTCTTACTATGATAGGATTTGGGCAAATCGGCAATCACCGCTAGGTCAAAGGAAAGAAAGATGAGGTACATAGTCGAGCTTGAAAGAAAAGTTCAAACCTCGCAAACCAAGCAACCTCATTGTTCCGCTTCAATTGACCTGCAGGTGTAGATTCTGCCATGCCACATAATATGTCTAAATGTTTGGTCTTAGTGACAAAGTTGTATGACTTATAGCAAGTCACTTTGTTGAGTACATGATCTAGCTTATTTATTTTCTTGTTGGATTGCAAAACAAATTTGAGTTTCTAACCACGAGGAGGATTTTGTAGCTAGGGTTAAAATTGTTTGTTTCAGTCGGAGATAGGAATGATGGGTGTAGGTAGTGGTGGTGGCGTAAATGGGCGGGGTTTTCGAGATCACTAATTACATTGGGGTTCAAGATTAATTGGCTTGGCAAAATTGGATGTGGCTTGTCAGGCGAGAAGATTGGGTTTCTTGAGGAGTTTGAGAGTGGTTGTAGGAAGCTGGATTGTTGGAGTCGCCAAAACAAAGGGAGAGATTTGTGGAGATTAGGGCTTCCTGAGAGGCAAGGAGAGAGCGGATTTGCCGCCTAGAGTCTCGAGGAGAGAGCAAGGTTTGCCTTCGAGTCTTTAAGTATGGTGATGGGTACATAGGTGTGGCGAAGATGCTTCAATTTCATCCCTGTATGGGGTGGAAGGAAGGGATCTCAAGACCATTGGGCAAAATGTGAAGTCCCCAAAGTGAGGTATCGAAGCATGGTTTTAAATTATCAGACGACTAGTGTAATGGTCATCATTGCCATGGAAATTAAACCCGTGAGGGAGAAGGTTAAGAAGGTTTTGAAGAAAGAGGGTAAAGTGTCCTCTAGGAAGGAAAGAGAACTTTGAGGATTCAATGATCGTGAATTATGATGATCACAAGATGAGGGACCATATAGTGGGCCATAGAATCGTAAAGTCCAAGGATGGTTGTTTAGTCGAGGATAGTATATTTGGGAAGAAGGCTGTTAGTGCTTTTATTTATTTATATTTGTCTTTATGGACATTTTTAGAGAAAATTCCAAGAGAGCATCTGGATATCAGTTCTCATTTGCTAATTGGTAAAGGTGGTGGAACCAAATGGAATCAATGTTGTAAGCCAACAAAGAACCTTTTGTGGAGTTGGCACTATATTGAAGCATTGTAGTTGGTGGGACTTGTTTTTGTCTTATTGTTTTGCAGTAGGGTGTTGGGTAAATCTTTTGTATTTCTTCTCTTATTTTCCTTTTGTTGTTTGTATACGGGTGTGTTCCCTCAGCACATTCTTTAATACAATTCTCCTTGTTGCTTATAAAAACAAAAAAAAAAACAAAAAAACCTTTTTTTTTTCAATTTCTTTAGAGAGAGTATTTGAAAAATTCTAGTATATAACATATTATGGATTATGGTATGGATATCACTATTTTCTTGTGGGTTTGCTATGAACAGAGAGATACAAATGGCCTGATTGCAGAAAATAGTGAACTTAAGCTGCGTTTGCAAACAATGGAGCAACAGGTTCACTTGCAAGATGGTTAGTGTCGAACTTTAGGTTTGAAGTAGTGGAAAGTGTGAAAAAGGGAAAATTTTGAATTCAGTTTGAAAAAGAGAAAATAGTGTAAGATCCTTCAGTTTGTTTTGTATTCTTCTGTTGGACACTTGGTTATCTAAATATAAAGTCGTCAAATTTAATTGAAAGATGGTTAATATTAGAAGTTGACCCTTTTCAGCTTTCAATTTCCTTACACGGAATCATGCACAGTGACCGGCACAGTGATTCGAGCTACTGAATCCGAAGATTTATCCCAAAATATATTTTGTGATGTTCACATGAAGCAACTATAACTTGTGGTTGGGACCTCCCAATTTGTAAGTGTTTTTGGTAATGTTTAATACCTGTTATTCTAGTTGAATTAAATAGCCATCTCAAGTAAAGCTTTTGTTTAATTGGTTTGCTAAAAACATACATATATATGTTATCCGTTGAGCAATTTCAAAAGGCAGTCCAATCTCATTGACTCCTTTATATGCATCACCTGTAATAACACTCGTGAGGAGAATCCACAACCCTTTCTCGATAAATAGGGTTTTCATCTTCTCAAGCCATGCTTTAGTAGTAGAATCGCTTTGCTCTTTGTTAATCCCAAATCGTATCCATGTCACGAGATGCCTTGTAGAAGAAATATGCACGGAAATACAAGAAAACAACAGTTGTTCATGAACATTTGCACAATTTAATTGCCAAAGGTTTGACTAGATTATCAATCATATTCTCAATAAAGAACAAATGTCACCCAAGTAAATAGTAAACCAAAGATCAACCACACAAAACACCATCTTCTAAAACGGATCATCATTCTCAGATAATTCAAATAAGCAATGCAATGGACATGATTGATTAACCATTCTTAAAGTGAGTTCAATCTTGGCAAAATTCATTCTTAACAATCTTGTCGAAGAAAATTTTAAACTCCCATTGAGTAGTAGACCATTCATAAAAACCATATATGGTCATTGTAGCTTGTAATTCAAATTTCCATTTTCTTCTTGTATTATCTTGAAAGATATCCGTTAAGTACATTGAAAGATATGTAACGTTATTTTTAGCTTTTTCTTTTTGGGCCTAGACCCATTTCGCTTGCAGAGTCTGGTGGACCTAATCGAAGTGATATTGGACTGATTATGAGGTTCTCAGTGGGCCCTTTCTTGGTCCATATTTCCTCACACCGACCCATTATGTCAGGGCCCTTTTAGGTGGATTTCTTTGTAGTTAGTGGATTATTAATCATCTTGTGTGGTAAAGATGATGCTTGTGCAAGTTTTCTTTAACATATTCAAGATCTTTATGAGGTTGATGTTGCCACATCAACTCTCTCGCTTCATTTGTCGCTATGATGATGGTTTTATTTGCATCCGATTACATTCTGCTTTTTACCAAGATGTGAATGTTTTTAGTTGCAGTGCTAATCCATGTAATTTCAGATTTCTTGTCTTTTTTTTATTGAAACAGAATTATCATTAGTTTGCTCATGTTTTCTATTGCATGATTTTCATTTACACCAAAGATGCTATTTACTAGTTTCATGCCTATTTACATGATCAGATAAATGGCGGAACATGGGTATTAGTACTTGCACATAGTTCTAAAGAAAAATAAGAATTCCTAGAGTAAAAGCTATTACCTCCGCCCACTCACCAATGGTCAAAATTCGCTCGCTTCACTTATTGATGATGACAAGGATGGGAAAACCGCCCACAGTCGCTTTTCTTTTCGTTCTCTTTTGTGAATATAGAATTAATCTCGTGGCATTGCTCTGATTGGTGAGAGAAACTTTTATGTGCATAAATCTTCTGCTTTATTGATATGTTTATTCCGCCTCCACTCACTGTGGGGAAAATAACTAATACAAAAGGATAAATAAGAATTAGGCAAATGTAAACAGGAAACACTGTTACTAGATGATAACTTGATCGTTTTTGATATGTTGGAAGAAAATGGGTTGTAATGCCTATTGATAACTTGATCGTTTTTGTGGTTAGATACACATCTCATTCTCTATACATCATTATCATGCTAGTACTACTCCCTTTATTCTTTTTCTTTCTTTCCTCTCGTTAAAACTATCTCATTCTTTGTGGAATGTAGCATATATGCTCATACCTGTGTCTCATGGACTCTTCTGTTTCCTATGAGGTCCTTGTGTGGACATGAGATACAATGGGTCCTTGTGTAAATATTTTATTCACGCAGCTGCTGCTATTTGTTATGTTCTATATGTGCATCCACAAATTCTTATAGTGGGTTCAAATTTCATAGATGGGTGCATCTTGATCCCTGTGAAGGAATATACGACAATCCTTTGCTATATGAGAAAGGGTACTTTCACCTACACATAATCTATATAGTTTTGGAATTGTTTTTTTCATCCTGATGCTTCATAGTTGAATCAACTTTTTGACTTTCATCTATATTGTTTGCAACTGTTTTTTTTCTTTGAAGGTGGAAAAAGAATTTGAATTCTGTAATTGCTTTTGCAAAAGATGGAGTGTATGACGTCACTAAACGTTACAGCAGAAAGTGGCATGAGGTAGTCTTATAAATATTTTAATGATCAGTTCACATTAAAAAATATGCGATTATGTGAGTTTTGACTGCGCAATAATATTTTCATGTTAAAGGTTCTGTCTCGGAGAAACATTACTACGGAGCCCATCCTGTCTATTATTCTCTCGAACATAAGAAGAGAATGCCGACATAATTTTGCATCTCAAGTGATTTCTGCCCTAGAGGATCAAGACAGGAATGAAGCTGAAGCACTTGAGAGAGAGTTGCACTCTAAAGATGATGCTTCAATCTCGTTACCTGGAAGACAAAGTGGTGACAAGGAATGGCATGTCAAGATCGTAACATGGTAGGTTGCTTTTTAATTTCTTGCACAATATACATAAATGTTTCTTTCAAAAATAAAGAATATCTTTTTCAGAGTTTGTCACTTTTGATTTTTGGGTCTGTTACCATGTGCACCTTATATCGTAACCATTGAATCTTCACAAACTAATTTAAGCTATTGAATAATGTAATGGAAAAAAGAGCAACTTCAGCTTCAGTTGGAGAAACAAATGACTATTGATGATTGGTTCTCTATCATCCTGCTTATCCTCCTAGTATTGTAAATAAACCCCGAAGCTCAAGCCAAACGCTTTTGAGTGACTTAGATGAAGATTTTATGTTTAATGATATAGAGTCTCGATAAAGTCTCATCCACCTCACAAAAGGATGATGTTGGGAACAAGAGCCCATATCAACCTTAAAAAGCCTCTGGAGAAAGTAGCAAGAGAACATTTGGTGGAGCCACGAAATGTCAGACAAAGATCTTGAAATTGCAGATTCAGGCGTGAGGATTTGAAGAAGCAATCGTGAGGTATTTTCACAGATGATCTATGCTATTTTCTCCAAAAATGTCAAATATGTTTATATAATTTTTAAGTTTCAAAACATTATACTTATCATTCAAAAAGAAAGTTTCAAACCATCATGCCTTTATTTAATATTTCCTATCGCCCTGCCCAAACATTGCTCATAGTTTACCCCATCCAGCTTATAGTAGTAGCATCTTTTTCTAATTCTAAAACAAGCATAGCCATAAATTCACTTTGGAAGCTCGAACCATGGCTGGAACCCTTGCATTGAAGAAACATTGCAATAATAAAAGAGTTTACAATACCAAATTGTGCTCTATCACTCTTTTGAATAAGTTGGGTGTCGGAAAGGAAGGGGAATTGGGGGTAAGCCAAGGTGAAATAGAAGGGTTGGTTGGTGGTAATGGGTGCATTGCAAAGGGGTGGCAATTAGTGGTGGTTATTTTTGTTGGTTTATATGTATACATGTACGTATATGTGTGTGAATACGAGTTTAGTTCAAAGGAGAGGAAGAAGATGAGGGTATTTAGGTGATTTCAAGAACCGTTAACAAAAGTTACATGTGTGTTTTAGTCCACAAACCACAAGTAGTGATGTGCTTATTTCTTAATATTATGAGGTAGACTGCATATTCTACGTCACATGGGGTGAAGTGAATTTTGCCAACAAATGTCACCAACTTTAAAGAAGAGGTTGTGACTCAATGCAATGGCAAGTGCTACCTGCCTTGAGCCTTGTGGAGACGGTTTGAGTCACGGGTCACCTCCCAACAAAAAAGTGGGGGAAGATCACTGTACCTATTACTTCTTCCATTCCATGCTTAAAGCGAGCCTTGCGTAATGGGTACGACCTATTTAGGTCATATTTCTTAGGGTTTATTACACTTTCTACTCCTAAACTATTGTCAAATTATCTATTTGGTCCTTGAACTATCGATTGTCTACTAGGTACCTAAAGTATATAAGTCAAAGTCTATTTAGTCCCTAAACTATCGATTGAATCGATTAAATCCCTAAAGTATTTAATTCAAATCTATTTAGTCCTTAAAAGGATTACAAAAATAAAATATAAACCAATAAGTATTATAAATTAGTAAAATACCGAATCTAGTTAAAATTTGATTTCAAACAAACTTTAAAATTTTAATGTCTTTGAAAAGTGGCGTCAGTCCTTATGGTGAATTTCCTTTATAACAGTAAGTGTAATTATCTATAGTATTTTCTTAATTATCTTTTACAATGGCTACATGCTCGCTTTTATCTAGTATTATATTCTAGATTTCGTTTATAATTTCTAATTGATTGTTTTTAAAATTGTCGTAAGTTTTTTTTATTACTTAATTCATGTATTAGTTTGTTATACTATTATTTGTAATGAAGTGTTATTATTTAAATTATTTAATTATACTTGTTTAGTATATCTAATATTCATATAATTTATTGACAAGAATGGGAAACGAGACTTTAATATTAATTTAAACACAGAACGAAATGAAAACACCTGTTACAGACAAAATAAAAATTTAAGATGTTTCCTTAATAAAATCTTAATTAAGGTGTGTTTTACTAATTTATAATACTTATGGGACTATATTTTATTTTTGTAATCTTTTTAGGGATTGAATAGGTTTGAATTAAATATTTTAGGACTTAATAGATTCACTTAATAGTTTAGGGACTAAATAGACTTTGATTTATATAGTTTAGAGACTTAATAGATTCAATCGATAGTTTAGGGATTAAGTAGACAATTTGGCAATAGTTTTGGGGTAGAAAATGTAATCAACCCTATTTCTTAATGATGTTAAAATATTACATAGTTGTGTTTTCTTTAGACATTTTAGAGCAAAGATTGATTCCCAGTTTAATGCTATTATGTTTTTAGGGCTATTTTTTTAAGATCAATGTTTTCAAGGAAAATGTAGCCACTAAGTGTTCCCATATGAATGATTGTGTTTGGCTTTATGATAATTATTGATGCCTCGTGACTTTTTTTATTTTAAATTTCATTAGCAATAAATCTTTCATGATGTTCTCAACTTCCTACCCCCTTAAATCCCCAAAATAAAATGGTTGTCTTATGCCAATTTCAAGAATTTTCATGAATTTTTTTGACATATTATTCAAACTTGATGATGGAAACAGAACGGTCTTGCTCATCACGTATTCAAAACCATCAAAAAGCAATATTAGACATTCAATTAGTACACTGGCTCCACCTTTTGTTCTTAGTTGTTCCAGATGATGCTCTCATCTGTTGTCCACTACCTCTATATTTTGGTTCTTCGTTTTTATGTTTAAAGATCTAGCTTTATAATTTATGAATGATTTACTTAGATGCTCTAAACTTCTAATGAATAATATTTGAAAATAGACCCTTGCTAGAGAAATGTTTCTTCATTTGTGTGAATTTTTTTTTGCTACATCTAATTCTTATTAAACTAAATGATGAAGTACACAAAATTTTTATCTTGTTACAGCGTAGAGTCCTCAATTACAATTAATTAAGGCATCCTCAGGACTGCAATAGTCCTTGAAAAGTGCTCCTTTCTCAAGCTTCTACCTTTTCTTTTGATTAATTCTTGGGCCTTGCCTTCCTAACAACTCCAAATTACATGTTCCACTTAATTTTAATTGTCTTGTTGGGAGTATTAAAGCACAGGCTTTTGAAAGAGCATAATAGCATGTTGTATATACTAATTGAAAAAAGGAACCGCAACTAATTAGTCATATCGATCCGTTTTCCATTAGGAGGCGATTTCTTGTGTCCGCAAGTGATTTTAGTTCGCCAGATTTATGACCTTGTGAGGGGTCGCATTACTTTTAACTAACCTTTTCTAGAGCCGCAATTCTATCATTTTGGTTAATACTGCAGCTTGGAATGAACTCTTGCCTTTTGTTGGACTTTATGCATTCACATTTTTACCGAATTACGTAATTTATTATTATTCGTAAACTTGGGTCATCCGTCGTAAATGCTACAAGGTGTGGTCTTTGGTGGGTAGAAATGTTGAAGACAAGGGATCGGTTTAAAGAGGTCGCTCATTTACTCAGATTTCGTGAGGTCAATTAGAAAGAAGATGAAGAAATTGAGTTAGGTTTAAAACAAAATTAAAGGAATTAAGAATTTGTTTGATTTTGGCTCTAAATTGCATCGTAAGATATATTTTGCATACCGTGGACAAATTCTTTACTATTCCATGCTGGTGTTGAATTTGTGCAGGTCACAGCACAGGACAAAGCCCAAAAATACAAATAAGTTGATATTTTTGTTTCACTAAACTAGAATGGAGTTTTATCTGTTCTATTTGTTGGGTGGAAATTGACTACCTAATAATTTTTGGGTTGTTCATGATAGCAAACAGAAACTCTTAGTAACACAACACGATCTTTTTCCAGGTGGAAGGGTTTTGCTTGGGGCATGGGAAATATGAGGATGATGGATGAGTTTGTAGCTGCAGGAATCTGAAAGAAGCTTGGTATCATCGGATTTTGCTTTGGAGTTGGCCGACTAATAGATGCGCATGCGCTCACCCAGGACAGGGGTGCCTGTTTTGGCATTGGGGTTTCATTCTATGGCACAAGAATTGACCCATCTGTCGTTGCTAATATAAAGGTGCCTGTATTGTTCATTGTGGGTGACAATGATTCTAGTTGTCTGGTCAGTGCCTTGGTATATGATTTTTTGAAAGTGAATTTTGATGTAGATGTGGATGTATTGTATTTTAGAAAATATTAATAATTTGTACAGGGAATGAATTAATAGAATGAATTAATAGATGTGGATGTAGATGTGGATGTATTGTATTTTGATGTAGATGTGAATTTTATTTTTATAGATGGTTTTTGGCATGGAAAAGTGGATATTCTTTATTTTTGTGCGGAGGACATTGTTTTTTTATAATATGTTATTATGTTGTCCTTTGTTTTTTTTTTTTATTACTATTGTTCATACAGATAACTATTGGCATGGTACAAATTGCTTATGACATAGAACATATTACTTTTGGCATGGTATAGATTACCATTTGACATGGTATTGTGGATATTTCTTTTTTTGTGTACGGCAAACATGATTTTTGTATAATCCTCTGTTTTGTATAGAATTATTATTTTATGTTGGATTATGCTTGATTCGTATGGAATTTCTATTATATTTTGAATTTGATGTTAAAAGTTAATTTTCTTGGAGTGTTATTATTATTTTTATATACAAGGTACAGGTTGCATAGAATAAATACAGGTTGTGGCGAAATAAATATATATATGTATTGAAATAAAAAATAAAAATAAAAACTAAAGAAAGTTTTTTACGATTAAACATTTAGTAGCTAAAAAGAAGTGAAGTTGGCGACTAACCAATTCATAGCCAAAAGGAAATAAAGGCTTTTTCGCGATTAAATATTTGGTAGCAAAAAAATATATATATTTTTCATGTCTAAATAATTTGTAGTAAAAAAATAAGATGAAAAATAAATTTTATTTGGTGAGTAAATATTTAGTAGCCCACAAAATTTGAAGTTTTTGCCTACTAAAAATTTAGTCATCAAAAAAACTGTCAATATTTTTGACAACTAAATATTTAGTCACCAAAAAAGCTACAATCTTTTGCCTACAAAAAAATTTGGTTGCTAGCTAAAGGAGTCAATTAGAAGTTTGCCTACAAAATTAATTTGTTGCCGATAATGGAAAAAAGAATTGGCGACTATATATTTTAATCACTAAATAAAACTTAGTAGTGATAAAATTTATCTACGACTAAAAATTTAGTCGATAAAAGTTGAAAATAAATTTATAAGAAAAATTATGGTGACTAAATTATTAGTCAACGAATGGTATTCTTTGGCTACTAAAATAATTTTAGTTGACTAAAAATGATTTTTAACGATTAAAAATTTAGTTTTCAAATATGCAATTTCTTATAGTGTGTAACTAGTTTGAAAATAATTTCAGTTTCTTGTTGCGCAGTTTTTAGGCGTTCCGCTCGAGCGGGGTTTACACCTTTCCAGTATCTCACGTCCCTGCAAAACTTCTGCAGGGTGATTTGTATGCTCGAACGGGTTTCTTACGCTCGAGCGGGTAGTACTTTTTGGTGAAGTTCTGGGAGATTAAAATCTCCGCTCGCGCAGACTGGTTTTTCACGCTCGAGCGGATGTACTTTATTCTTGTGTCTTGGCGCTCGAGCGGGCCTTCTTGTGCTCGAGCGGACCCAATTTTTTTGTTCTTGATGCTCGAGCGTTGTGTTTTCCGCTCGAGCAGAGATGTTGTATATCAATTGGCAGCTGGGCGTTTTAAAATCACTTTTTTACATTCTCTCTCTCTCTCTTACTTTCTAAAAACACTTTTTGTGAGCTCCTCTCTCTAGAAATTCCATTCTCTCTAGGGTTTGATCTAGTTAGAGTGCTTCCCTTTCCTTTGGCCTTTGTAAAAGTTGTGCTGATTGTCGAGGGCTTTGTTTTGATCCGAAAAGGTTGGAGTTTGGAGCACTTTGGTTTCGTCTCTTCTCCGTTTGAGCTCTAACTTCGAGATAGGGATATCCTACTCCATTCTATGAGCTTTGTCTTTGAATTTTGGTATTTCGATATGTTGGGGGTTGTTGGGTAATTTTGAGAAAGTTTGGGGTCATTGTGTAATTTTCAAAAGAGGGGTTTTCAAATTTATAAACCCAAATGTATGTAATATCTTGAGAAAAGGAATAAATGTTGGATCATTGATGAAAATGGAACCTTAGGGTTGTTGTGAGAATTATGGGAAAATGCCCTAATTTGTTGGCAAATTAACTTGTATAATTAATTTCGGGATATGAGAAATTGAATTGAGAATATTAAAATTTGAAAGGTATGGGATGAAAGGGTGTAGTCGGATTAATTTATCGCTCACCTAGACATAATGTTGATATTTTATCTATTTGGTGCATTTATTTTCTGTTTAGAAATAACTGCCTTAGGCTATCGGTGGAGGATAGTCGTGATTGTTGTAAACAATGCATATGATCCGTGTTTATATACATTGTGTTGTGTGGGAGGAGATAGGAGATGTACTCCACGGTTTAGGGGAAGATAGGGATGGACCTCTGCTTGGTTATTGTTTGGGAGAAGATAGGATGGACTCAGGATACAAATTTCATATGCTTCTCTGTTGAAATGTTGACACAACTCATATGCTTATCTGTTGAAGTGTTGATACAGCTCATATGCTTATCTATCGAAGTGTTGATACAGCTTATATGCTTATCCATCGAAGTGTTGATATAGCTAGTATGCTTATCTATTGTGAAATGAAAAATGTTTAATATGAGTTACTATCTCGTTAAGTTGTTTGGCTAGGTTCTGAGCCATAGCTATGAATTGAGAATTGGATAAGAAATTAAAAGTGAAATGTAACATGGACATGATTGTCATGAAATTGTAACACGGTATAAGTTGGAATATAAGTGTGAACCATCTATTGAATGCTACTATTATAGTCATTGTTTATAGTTGGTTTAGTGTATTTCGCTAGGTCATGACCCACCCTATATGGGACATCATTTTCGTATAGATACTTCAAGCATGGGCATATGTTAATTTTCAGATTTGGTAATTCAACAAGATTTTGCATTGGTACTTCACATTTATGTTTATTTGATCAATTGCAAATATATGTTTATGTGTTCGCGTTGCTCATTTTCTCCTCTCCCTATTTTTTACTTACCAAGCTCCCTCTCGACTTATCAATTTACTATAAGAAAATGTACTTTTAGCGACCACTTTGTCTCTCTCTCGCTAACCACTCTCTATCTCTCTCTCTCATCTCTCTCTCTCTTTTTTCTCTGCTCTCTTCTCTATCTGCTCTTACTCATTTCTCTCTCTCACTACACATTTCCTCTACTACCTTCACCACTATCGCAAATGTTATTCCATTACCACCACTACTACCATCAAGGTTGCCTCCACCTCTACGACTACCACCACTTCACTACCATCACCAAAGACCATTATCACTACTACTATTACCATTACCTTTTCTCCACCATCAAGTTTCTATCTCCTCTACCACTACCACAACTTCAAAGAAGAATCTCCTTCACATTACCTCTTATCCACCACATTCACCACTACTACCACACCCTCTCATCTACTACAAAAAATTAGTTCATAATTTATAGTAACAAAAAAAAAAGACTTTTGGCAAAAAAATATTTTCCAATGACCACGGAAAAACAACTTTATTTTAACAAAAAAGAATTTTTAATTAAGATATTACTGCTACTTCTACTAAATAAAAAATAATAATAAAAATTTTCAGTAAAATAAAAATGTAACCTAAAAAAATTTGAAAAAAAAAAAAAAAAATTTCAGTAACTACCAAAAAAAAAAAAAAAAAGTTGAACAAAAAAAACATTTCTTTCGTTTTCCCGCCCGCCACACCCCCCCCCCCTTTTTTTCTTTTTTTCTCACGATCCAAATCTCAAATCCCCAATCCCTAACCTAACACTCCTCTCACTCTCCTCTTTTAAATCTCCCGCTTACTACGTCACGGCTCAGTGCCACCACCGCGACCACCACCGCCGCCGCCACACCTCCTCCTCACCGCCTCTCTCTCTCTTCTCCTATTCTCGCACCGGTCGCCTACTTGCCTTTCTCCACTATCGCCGCTTCGGATCCAAAACCCTAACCCTACCTTCGATCTTCTCGCAATCCCTCCACAAGCCATATGTTCAAATCCGCACTTACACTCCTCAATCGCTTTCGTAACCTTTGTCTACAAAGGACTATCGTCGGACTCGCGTAACGGCGATCTCGAACGGCTGATTATGGCGAGAAAGACCAGCAATGAGGCACATTAACTCGTCAGAAACGAAATCAGAAGATGGACAGTTCATCTTTGCCCTAATTTTTCTCTCCATTTCTGCTCAAATGTAAGTATGATATAGTCGTCCTTTATGTGGGTTTCTTGGGTTACTGGTACTACTCTTAACTGTGCACTTTATGTGTTTGTTTAATTGACTGAAAAGTGTGTTTGTTGGAATTACAAAATAAATTTGTCATATAGTGGTTTAAATGTATTATAATATCTATTTAGCAAGAAATCCCTGCTTAAAATTAATTATCCCTGCAAATTGTTTTGTTGATAAAATCTAATGGCTGATATTAGCTAATGATATCCCTAATATTTCCACCCCAGTAATTACAAGGCCCCCTTTTCGCTCCTCCTCTCTATTCCTTTTGAAATTTTCATTATCTATATAATTTTGAGTTCAAAATGGAACAGTTTTTTTAACATCATTTGGTCATAATCGTTCCCATCTGCTAGCCATTCAGATATTAATTTCAATTTCTTCCTTCGTGTGTGAACAATTTCTTCAAGTACTTGTAGTTGTGAATATGCATGACACATAAACCTCAAACAATTTAAAGTTATATGATTTACATTCACCCACAAATTCGTAGTTTTCTGACTACTATTACTTTTAATGAAATTCCTCACAATTACTTCTGCATCTTTGGACCATTAGTAACAACTCTTCCCTATGGATCGTTTAATACTACCATCTTATCTATATCCATAGAACTAAATCATCTTAGTTACCCTGGTGTCCTTTGATTTAAGTTTTTTTCCCATCTAATTTAACTTGCAAAATTTTTGGGAAGATTGCAAATAAGGTGTACTGACATTTTTGCTAGTTTATATTATACAAAAGTGAGGTTTTAACAATAAAGGTTGAGCTCTAAAGCGTTAACTAAATTTCTTAATAAAGGTTGAGCTCTAAAGCGTTAACAAAAGTGAACTAAATCATTTTTTCTTAATTCTTAACTAAAAAATTTATCTCAGCCCTTTGTGTCCATGGTCATTTGGGAGCTTCTTGGAATTAATTCGTTCTATTGTTAGACAAGTGTTTGGCTTCGAGAATTGAAGTAGGTAAGGATTGGCCAAACATAGATGCATCAGTTGCATTGGTGTTTTATGGGTCTTTCTCATTTGTTTACAATATGGGGAGGGTTAAGTTAAAGATAAAGAGATTAGAGAGCACTAGCAATCAACAAGTGACCTATTTGAGAAGAAGGAATGGAATCTTCAAGAAAGCTAAAGAATTATTCATATTATGTGACATTCACATTGTCCTTCTCATGTTTTCTCCAACTAGAAAGGCAACATTATTCCGCAGAGAGCGCAGGTATTTTCAAGTCTCCAATTGTGCCTATATAAAAATGTTTGTGAAATTTGATGTATGGCATGAAAAATTAAACAAAATTCACTCGGATTTATGTGCACCATGTATCATTTCTTGAAATCATGTGTTTTTTTGTTCAAAGAACATTGCAGAGGTTATTACAAAATTCGCTCAACTCGACACCACAATAAAGGACAAAAAGGTCAAGACAGATATGCTGCTTTAAATCTATGAGGATGAAGAGTTGTTTTTCTTTTCTTTTTTTTTTTTTGGTTAAATTTTAATTGATTTGTCACAATGTCACTAAATAATTTTTATTTGAATGACCAGAAGTGGGAGAGCCTTGAAGTAAGATTAACTAGTAAGAACTTTATTTTGTTTTCTCATATGCGTAAAATAATGAAAAAGTACAATTTGAGGGAGAAGGTGCAGGACAACATCAAACTTATGCTCTAGGAATTAAAGAGGTAAATTTCTCTTGTTCTTAGTAATTTTTTTTCCAATATCGCTTGCATTTATTTTTCTAATTTTTTGTTGGAGGTAGGGGCAATGTAGGTTGGAAATTTGATACATTCACCTATACATTTTTGTTTTTGAAACTTGTGACCAATGGTGGGCCTTGGAGTAACAGTAAGGTTGCTCTATCGTGACATAAGCATGAGTGTTTTGAAACACGAAAACAACCTATCTACATGCGGGAATAAAGTCTTGTCAACTAAGCTATCCATTTTCCAATTAACTTTAATGCATCATATTATCAATTTGCACATAATTCATTGAGGATAAATCATTCATAGTCTTATCTTGTAATGCATATGATTTAATTGTTATTAATTTTTCCTAGAAGCATGCTGAATCCATAAAAAGAGCCTTATGGCGTAGTTGAAGAACTAGATGTTTTATATCTAATGGTTGTTCTTCCGTGATCCTTCACTTTTGTCAGTAGTTTTGCTTTCACAAAATCTCATTTGACCAAATAATTTAAGAGAGAATCTTTTGGAGGCATGTAAAATTAGAGTACTAGCTAGTAAATGCATCCCCAAGATTTTTCTAGCTTGTGCTTAATTCTTGAAGCAAATTTTATCAGGTTTGGGAAATTGATTCAAGTAAGCATGAACCTGGTCATGTACTTCACACCTTGGGTTGGGCATTGGATAACAAGACATATGGGGATCTTTTTCTATACCATATGAAAGACAGATGTATCATTTGCCCTTGCTTTATAGCTCTATATTAATTAAGGATACAATTTAGTGTATTAATTTTACTAATTACCTTTGCTTCTTGTGTTACATTATATGTCAGACAAAGGTATGTAATTGTATAAGTGGAGGATATACTAATAAAATGAAATGCTAAATCTACTAAGTCGTTTATAAAAATATGGTTAACAATGCTAGAAATTTTGTCCTTTTAAATGCATTAGTCGTTATGTGAAAAACGCTTTCAAAAGGAGAGAAAAAGAGGTGGACGCCGATGTATAGTTCGTAAAGTGGTCGAGCAATTATTGGATGCTCACCGCTTCTTAAATGTACGAAAATAAAGGGCACACATATCGCCATGAAATCAGTATAACTCACATTATCTCAAGCAAAGGTTTTATCTTTAATGTGAAAACCATACGATATGTCTAGTTGGTATCTAGTTGATATAAAACAATGTTATTTTATGATTGTTTGGTGTTGTAAATTGCTAAATTCTAGGATAAAGTCATTCAAGATTTAGTTACTATGAGATTAAGTATGCCAGATGAGATTAATTTCCCTGCAATGTTTATATATCACTGTAGATCTGCAATTTAGGAACCATATTGAAATCAGGAAGCAGGAGAGGGGGTTTTAGCTTATGCTTTCTTGATTATTAGCTTTCAACTTGCAAGAAGCTGTACTAAACAAAGCTTTTAACTCAATTGAAATCAGTTTCAATCAATTGGGAGATATCATTTTAATTTGAGAATTTCTGTTAATTTTAATATGAGCTGATGTTCAAATCTGTATAATTAAAGCAATGTGACTTTTATCAGAGTTTGGCAGATGTTCGTTTCGCCATTGTCAAAGATGCTAGCTTATTTCGCTTTTCTAGAGCAAATTTTTGGTAAGTTTAGTGACTTCTACGCACAACACTTTCAAGCCTACCAATGTTCCTAATATGTGCTTTCATGCAGTTACGAAAATGGGATCGGGTGCAATTGCCATATCCCCGCCATTTTCTCGCATGTTGGGTCTCCTTGCATCCATGACATCAACAACTATGGGTAGCTAAAGTTTTTAAGTTTTATGTTTTGGTTTAATCTTTTGCTAGCATGAGTTTTGCATCTTTGATACTCTACTAATATATCTCGCAATTTATGCTTAGTGAGGAGAAAATTTGCTCGGTCAGATGCAACTATTCGCTTTGCACTTGTCGCTCTTTGGTCACCTTTTCTATTCAATCGGTAAGAGTCATTTGAGTGAAGATAGAAATAAACGATTTATTCGGACAATGGAACCGACCTAGTTGAAGTTAGTGTCAAAATGTTTTTATATTGTAAGAGCTTTATATTGATCTTCCTGAACTTTTCTGACATCGTAATTGACTTATTTAAAGCCATCTCATGAATGGGGTAAACAATATTTGAACATAGTTGGCTAATATTGTAAAAGGCAAAGCTAGTGAAAAACTTAACAAATTTAATATTGCGTTTGGATAGTTGGTCGATTCAATGTTATGTTACACTCTAAGTCATGTAAATTTTGGATGAAAATATCAAGTTCGGTTTCTCTCAAGTAATCAGACACCCGCTTTTTTCTCGATCACTTCAATCAATAGTTCAAGACCGCTTTTGAATTATAGTTTCGAGAAGACTTGACTCCAAACCTTGTGTGCATTTGTAGCCCCAATAGGATATTTGAACTGAGCTCGTGTGTTCAAGTAATCAATGACATTGTACGTGCATGGGACTATATAAGCTTTTGTTTCTTTTCTTTCCCGCTTGAGTGAATTGTGAAGTTTGTCATACCATACAAATAAGCATTTGATTGAATGATATATCATATTCTCGCTACCTCAGATCATTTGAAGAACAAAGTGTAAATGGACAACATACCAACCGTCACTGAACAATTTCGAAGTATGGGTGAACACTTGCAATTTCAAAGCGAACAACTTCAAATTCAAAGTATGCAGATGCACAAATTGCGCATGCACTTAAATCGGTTGGTGTTGCATTTATGAGATCTTTTTCTTCCTTGTAATTATTGTTATATTAGTTACTTAATATGTAATAATTTAAATAATGCTTAGAAGTTGAAATAGATGATATGTATGAAAATTTATGATATATGATGCTTATTTTGGAGGAGTATAAACATGTAATATGTTATCTGCTTGTTTGTTTGAAGAATGTTTGAACACGTGTTATTAAAATTATGTTTGTTTGTTTGAGGAATGCTTGAATGCGGGTTGTTATATGTTTGTTTGAGGAATGCTTCAACACAAAGTTGTTACATGTTTAACGAATGCTTGTTTGTTTGAAGAATATTTTGACACAAAGTTGTTATATGTGTGTTTGTTTGAAGAATGATTGCATAGGTTATTTGTTTGAAGAATGATTGCACGTGTTTTCTAACACGCTTTTCGCATGATATTTTAAACACGTAATTTGAACACTAATTTTTCAACACGATTTTGAAGAGATATTTTGTACATAGCTTGTTCAAGATGATTTTTTCACGCAGGTTTTTGAAGAGATGATGTTTTTCACTCGTTTTTTAGCAGCTTTTGAAGATAAATTTTTACATGTGTTTTAGAGACAGATTTGAAGATGATTTTTTAACACAATTTTGAAGATGATTTTTTCACAGCTTTTGAAGAGAAATTTTTTCATGTGTTTTTGAGCACAATTTTGAAGATGATTTTATGACACGTGTTTTGCGCATGATTTGAAGATGATTTTTCAACACTTTTGAAGATAGATTTTTTCACGTAGTTTTTGAACAGCTTTTTACAACAGTGTTTTGACATGTGTTTTGAAGACTGATTTTTGCATGTGTTTTGAACACGCTTTTGAAGATGATTTTATCACTGTTTTTGCAGCATGATTTTTTCACATGTGTTTTTGAACAGAGCTTTGAAGATGATTTTTCACATGTGTTTTTGAACACAATTTTCGCAATGATTTTTCACAAGTTTTTGCGCATAAATTTGAAGATGATTTTTGAACACGCTTTTCAAGATGCTTTTTAACACGTATATTTTTACACGCCTTTTGAAGACAGATTTTTTCACACGATATTGAAAAAGTTTTTGGAGCACGATTTTGTAACACATTAAATCAAGAATGATTTGTAATCGATTTTTATCATATTAAATCCATTTTTGTATAGAGCAAGATAGCATATACGAAGATCCTTTCCATATACGTAAGATTCTTGGCCATCTCCTGACATTTCTCGACGTAAACAAGCATCGAAGTTACTAAAAAGAACTTCTTACAATAGAATGCTCCTCATAGAACCCCTCAAGGCTCTTGTCTTCGATTAGGATATCTACTTTCACTGCTGTCTTCACCCTTGGGATGAGCTCCTTCTGATTTGAGAAGCATGCTAGAAAGCTGTCCCAAAGCCCCTAGGAACCAATAAAGTTTGTCACCCTTCCTGAACTGTGACACCAAAACCAGAAAAAGAGAGGAGTGACTCAAAACAAGAAATATTTACAAGTGGAAAGATGCCCACAAAGATCAATCCTCAACACGCAGAGTCGACATGCTTAATTATTTTGTACAACCTGGCCATGTACCCAAGCCCTTTTTGGCTCCTACAAAATTGCCATCTTCGTGAAGGTTGTCAATGAGAACCACCTTGAAGTCTCTTCCTTTGTGCTGATACCAAGCTCCAGTTTCCTCATCCTGCAATAGAAGCCCCCAAAAGGAAAGAACAAATAGATAAAAATAAATAAATAAATAAATAAATTCATACATACTGAAAAGATTACATCAATTATGTAATATGTGTAACAAAAGCTTTCAGCTGCTAGAAATTTAAGAGCAAACCTTCAAAAACAAAATTTATAGCTGCAATATCTCTGTTGGTACTAAAATTGATCTTCACTTCATAATACAAATCTCCTTCCACCACTGCTGATGATTTCTTCAAAGGAGTCTCGATTGCATAATCCCAAAAAAAAAAAAAAAGAAAAGAAAAGAAAGAAAAGAAAAGAGAAGAAGAAGAAGAAGAAGAAGAGAAGCTCATACTTATGGCAAAAATGCATGGAATAAAACTAGTCAATTACTCAAATCCAAGAAATCAATAAAGACCTTAATGGAATAGAGTCCGGAGGCCTCATCCCAACAGAGGTTGATCCCATTCACTAAAATTTCAAAAGATAAAATTGTAATTATCACAAGTTTTGGGATAATCCTAGGTCATTATTAAGATTTTACCATACATAAAATAAATGTAGTTATAAACCTCAAATCATCAAAATTAGACTCAAAATCCACAAGCTCGTGAAGAATAGAACTCAAACTCTGTTAACTTATGCCTTCATGTATTTGTTTACGCAAGTTTTTTCCCAGCATCAAACCCAAAAGTAAATGTATGAAAAAAGAACAGTTGGAAATATAAAGCAAACCTCTTTGAACAAACCTTCCACTTCAAAAAAAAATATAAAGCAAACCTGCCAATGTCATTGACATAGTTTACTCCCCAGTGAAGAACCCACTTCCCTGGAAGATTACATCCCACTGTAAGCTGCCAATTTTCCTGGAAGATTACATCCCACTGTAAGAACCCACTTCCCTGGAAGATTACATCCCACTGTAAAGCAAACCTGCCAATGTCATTGATAGTAAAATATATATTATACTAAAAAGGCTAGTGCTAGTATGACCAAGAACTGTCGAAAAGAAGTATATTCTAGTAAAATATGTATAAAAAAAGACAAACAAAACAAAAAAAAAAAGTTCATTAAACCAAATATCAATCTTATTATACTAAGAAAATGAGATGTTAACATCATAGTTCATAATGCTCTCGCTAAATTCGCATCGTGGTGAACAAGAACAAGTTGACGGAAATATTAATCAAGATAAATGAGCTTGACTACGAAGGTAAATAGTATAGGTTGTTTGTCCAAATGTAAAATCTTAATTTGTATCTTTAACATTTTTTCTCAAAATATCAAGTACAGTAATGCACATTAGTACTCCATATTAAGCATGTAAAATCCATACAAATCTTCATGCATTTTATAAGGCAAGACTGAATTCAAGTTATATAAATCCTTTGGCATGTGTCCTTCAGTGACACAGAACTGTGGGCGGTGGTAACCAAACCACAAAGTGAAACCAAGAGAAGATAATTCTCAACTTTTTCACGAGTTCCATGTACCATCTTCCAGATTTATGAGATTCCCGCTAAATCCTTGGCGAGAATTTCAAATCGAACCTCGTTCTCGGGTTATTTTGGCAACAGTACTAGTTCCTCGCCTTCCACTACAACCGTTGATCGGGCTCTTCAAACCGGTTGTTCATTGTTTTTCATCCACGAGGTCTCTGGTGGGAGGTTCCTTAGAAACCAATTGCCGTTTCTAGATTTCGACATGGATATCCTCTGTTGAATCCAATAAAAGCAAATAAGGTTAAATTCAAGACTTCAAGTTATCATCTCCATTTAAACACCATAAACAAATTTTTCAAATAGTTTAAAAGATAGGATTTTCTTGCACACAACTCTTCCATAATCCATGGAAAGTAACCTCAACTCAATGCCACTATCACCTATTGTGCTTCCCACACAATTATTGTCGCAAGCAAACTTTATTGCAAGACTCTCTCTCTCTCACACAATGAAACAACTTGACTCACTATATCTCAGGTAGATTTGCCATAAACTCACCCCCCCAATTGGTTGTATGAGAATAAAGGAAAGGGAAGCAGCATCACAACTGTAAGGAGCTCCTCATCCACCAAAGTCAACGCCTTTGGTCTTACAGCTTGTTACATTCAAGTGGTACCGCCAAGTGATACCATTTAGTGAGATCTCTATTACCAAATGACTTGACTTGTCTAGAGTTGCTTCCAGCAAAGGTGGAGGAGGAAATAGATATGTAGAAGACTTGCAAGACCTATATGAATAAAGACATATTTTAGTAGTTGTGAATAGTTCACTTCGTCCTTATAAAGCTATTGTAGTGTAGTTGTCCTTGTGTATGGTAGTCTTGTAAGATAAAGTAATAGTAAATCCTTTGTTGACTAGTATGTATTATTGATGAACAATGGAGATGAGGTGTATGTATCTATATCTAGAGAAGGGGAGAGAGCAATAGGGTTTTATAGTAACTGTTTTGGGGCTAAAGGTTCATCCATCTCTTTCCAAAGTTAGTGTTTTCCCGAGTCCTGAATAAAATCTTCTTCAGTATTCTCTTGCAACTTGCAAGTACTCTTCTATATGTCTTTTTAGTAGTTCGTCAATATTTGAGGTGTTCAATTGCCAATTGTGTTAATCCATTGGCGTGACTCTCCGATTAATCCTTTTCTTGAGGTTTTATTTTGATTAATCCTTTTTCACCAATACAAAGACCCGTATATATGTCAATATGAATGTCCAAGTTGACACATGTCATGTGATCCGACTATGTGGTTCAAAGTTACCAATTGCACTATTTGTACAAGATAGAGTTACTCATAAAAAAGAACAAAAACAAAGAATAATAACATCTACAATTATGGACAAGAAAAATGTAGGACAAACTCCATTATCAAAAAGAGAACCCTAAAAAGTACAAGAAGACAAAAAAAAGAAAAGTCTTTGTTACCAAATTGCAATCGACCTTGCAGGTCACCACAAAAATCCTCGAGATCGATGGTCGCACTCGAGATATATGAACATAGTCCGAATAGAGCATTGAACTTTCAAAATTGAAAAGGCCTACCAATTAGTGGTACCGCATGTCCAACACATGTTGATGTCAAACATTTGTTAGTGGATTAAGATAAACATTAGCCATATGCCTGACACGTGCCGCCCATGTGGATTAAGATAAACAAGACATGAGAAAATAATACATTAAACTAGTCAACCATGCAGTGAACTTTCTCGTGTTGTTAAATCATTGTTTAAGGAGATGACAATGCCCAACTTGATCTACCTAGTTTTGCAGAGCCACCATATTGCAACAAGATACTATAAAATGTATTTCTTAATCATATTGTTAAAATTCAATTAACCCATCGACCCAATAGTAAAGGAAAAACTTCATACCTAAACCAAGAAAATCAAAGGATCATCTTCCTCCTCAAGTCATTTGGACTACTGCTCGCTTAAAACAAACCAAAGCCAACTTTGTGGCGTGATTTTAGCATAGTGGCCAATTATGAGACTGCTTGAGCTACCATACCACCATAACAGATTATAAGTCGAGCATTCATAGGACATGGTTGTTGATATAGTTTAGCTTTAAGTTTAGAAAAATCGTAATGCAGTTCATAAACAGTTTAAAGTCCTACCAAACAATTAGACAAATCAATTGTGTGGTGTCGATATAGTTTAGTTTTAAGTTTAGAAAAATCTAATGCGCCTCCAAGCCTACGCCCTAATTACATTCCAACAAATTGTCACAAGTCCTATTTGTCAAGGAAGTCGTCTGTGAGATCCACACAAGTGGTTTCTGTGTTTTGTATTTTCGCCCTAACCTCTCTTTGACTAAGTTTAAGCCAGATTCGCTATAACTTCCAACCTATGGGTCCGAATTACATGCCGCCATTTGTCACAAGTCCTATTTGTCAAGGGAAATCGTCTGTGAGAGCCACACGGTGGTTCGGAGGCTGTTTTTAATTTTTGACCCCGAAATGCCTAATCATGTTTATAGTTTACAAAATGTCTTCCAAAAGCAAAATGTCTTTTAAAAGCTTGATGCTTATAAATGTATAAACATGGTTATTCAAAGATTTCAAACTTTCTTAAATGTTTTCATCACAGAAATGCTATTTGCTAGTAAGGATAAGTTGCATCAGAGATCGCTTGTTGCACTGATAGAAATCCCTAACAATGCAATAGCAAAAGCAAATTAGATGCTTGTAGAACATAGAAATAGTAGCATTAGTAAAGAACTATAGCTTCATTTCCTTCTAACTTAGAATTGCAGCAGATAAAATTGCTATGAAAGTGAACTTAGAGCATACCGCATCTAGATCTATTTGAGCAACCACCACCTCAACATCCTTCAAAGAAAATTGTGAGCCTTGAGCAACCACATCCCCATTCACAACAACACAAGAACATCCATCTGCCATGGATGAAGTTATTAACCAAAAATTAACATCTTTTGATTATCTTGTAAGTAATAAAAGAAAATTCATGAAAAAAAAAGGTTATTGGAAAGGGTACACCATGTGTGGAAACAATAGAAGTCAATTAAGTGGTTATTACCATAATAAAGGCGCCACCATCACATCCTTGGTAATTACGATACATGTAAACTCCTCCACGACTATGTGTAGCACCTATAAAATTACGGGCGAAGGTCAAGCTTCGAGTTGGTGATGACTTCCACTAGTATTCATAAACACTTCAACGCCATTCAACGCAAGCTCAAGATGCAGGGAATGGGAGTAAATAGCTCTTCACAAACTTCACCAGAATCGCTCACAAGACACGAGTTCTTAAAAATTAGTAAGTCATGCACCACCGATCACAAAAGGAAAATTTCCTAATAGTTAGTCTGTTAATTCATATGCCCAATCGTCCTTCCATGTATCATAGCTTTAGCCAATCAATCATGAACATGCAAGAACTATCCCACATGCCGTATGGACATCATTGATACAGCAAGCGCATGTTAAAAGCATGGCAGTTGATCTAAGGCGGTTAAGCAACTAATGTAAATCTAACAAAGAAATAAAAATCTAATTCCGTACACAATTAGACTCTAAAAGACTAAAATCAATAACTAGAATGACCAAAGACTTTAATTCATACCTCACAGACAACCTTGAGCATCCGATCAATGTACCAAATTTTTTCCGTGGAAAACCTATAGCAAAAATAGAAATTAAGCAGCCTAAACTTCTAAAATATAGCATGCAAATAACTTAATTACTAAACCAACAAACCATTCCTCAAAACCTCTCTATGACATTTTTACATACAACAGGTGAGCATAAATAAAAAGATGGGAGGAGTACACTTTTCACATGTAGAGTGGAATTGCAACAACACCAATTTTTAATTTAGGAAATAAAAATGATCTAATCTCCATTTCCATACAAATACCAAATTTTATAATTTAGGAAATAACAAAGATATGTTGGTTTTTTTTTTTTTTTCTTGTTGGCTCAGTAGGGAATTTTTTTTTTCTTCCATTAATGGAAATTAGGGAATATTTTATTAAATTGAAGCTATTCTTGGTTCCATTTGAATCGTTTCTTGTATGAAAAAAGAACATATTGTCTCAACAACAATCTCTGCAAAGAATATTAAAAGCGAATACCAGTTGAATGATCTTACGCTTGTTGTGTCCAAAGATGAGATCGTCGATATTGACTGGCTTCTTAATATTGGTCTGAATATCGCGGACGAGCTTGAACTGAACATCGACTTGAAGGAGAGCCCGAGTTATTTCGTTGAGGCATTCGTTGAGTTGAGTCCTTCGCCGATGATCGCCGCATTGCTCATCTGCCGGAGAGCACGCCATATACTCCCCTAACTGTGCCAACACCATTTTCATCTATTGTCTCAACAACAATCTCGCAGAGAATTCTAAATGGAACATGACAATTGTCATACTACTCGTAATGCATGTATAGATGTATGTACAAATTGCTCAAATTAAAGACCAAAATTTAACAATCATGATATACAAACAATTGAATAACCTTCGAAATTTAACAATCATGATACACAAACAACCTTAAAGTCTCCGCCAATGCTGCTTTTAAATAAACCAACCGGTCTTCGTCGAAAGCTAGAGGCTCTTCATCCATAATTTCGGTTTTCTCGCGGGTTTCTCAGAGAATCGTTGTTATTTCATCGAGGATTTTGTATTCGACATGTGGGTTGGTCATGGACGGTAAGAACCAAATGAGAGCGACGGACGAAGTATCTCGGCCCATGAGGACGAAGTTGAGAGCAATACGCTTGAGGACGGTGTTGGGGAAAAGGTTTCCGCCAATATCTCGCTTTTTCATGAATCGAGATAAAAGATCATCGGAGGGAGCTTCTTTGCGGCCTTCGAGAGCTTCAGTCATGTAGTTTTCGACAATGTCGAGGCTCTTTTTGAGTCTCAGTTCAGCTCCAATGGCGAAAATTTTCATGTTCCACTCAAAAGTAGACCTTTAAATTCAAACTCAAGCTCAAGAATTTCATCAACAACTTCAAAATTAGGTGAAGCTTAATGATTCAACAAAATTATAGAAACCTAACTTAAGGTCAAGCAAGATCAAATAGATGAGCTCTAATTTCTTCAAATTTTGGAGACTTCTTCTTGTTAGGGTTTTTAATTTAATTAACTACCCTAGCTTTCAAGCTTCCCATTTGACAGAGACGGAGATAGACAGATCGACAGAGAGATCGGCAAGAGATCGACAGAGAGAGACCAAGATCGACGGAGATCGACAGAGATCGACGGAGATCGACAGAGAGAGACCAAGATCGACGGAGATCGACAGAGAAGAGACAGATCGACAGTGCTTATACCTTTTGTGTGGAAGCCAACTTAAATATATAATCGGAGATCCCTTATCGACAGTGCTTATACCTTTTGTGTGGAAGCCAACTTAAATATATAATCGGAGATCCCTTATCGACAGTGCTTACACCTTTGTGGAAGCCAACTTAAACATATAATCGGAGATCACTTATCGACAGTGCTTATACCTTTTGTGTGGAAGCCAACTTAAATATATAATTGGAGATCACTTATACCTTTTGTAAAAAACTAAATTCATTAAATTTATATCTTTTGTTTACACTTTTTGTGGAAATATTTATATTTTTTTGAAAAGTTATTTCTTTTGTGTAAGAATTTTTGGCATAACATTTATACTTTTTTTTCGAACTTACACCTTTTGTGGAAGCCTAACTTAAAGCATTTGTGAACGGAAGTCACTTATACGTTTTATGAAAAAATAAATTCATCAAATTTACACCTTTTGCTTTGCTTACCTTTTCGTGGAAGTGCTTATATTTTTTTCAAGAGTTACTCCTTTTGTGTAACAATTTTGGCATAACATTTATACTTTTGTGCTTATATTCTCTTTCACAAAAGGTGTAAGTTTGAAAAAAAGTATAAATGTTATGCCAAAAATTCTTACACAAAAGGAGTAACTTTTCAAAAAATATAAACACTTCCTAAAAGGTGTAAGCTTACAAAGGTGTAAATTTGATGAATTTATTTTTTCACAAACGATAAAGGACTTCCGATCACAAAAGCTTTAAGTTCGGTTTCCACAAAAGGTGTAAGTTCAAGAAAAAGTATAAATGTTATGCCAAAATTTACACAAAATGAGTAACTTTTCAAAAAAATATAAGCACTTCCACTAAACGGTATAACCAAAAGGTGTAAATTTGATGAATTTATCTTTTCACAAAAGGTATAAGTGACTTCCGATTATGTATATGTATTCAAGTTGGGCTTTCACAAAAGGTGTAAGTTCGAAGAAAAAGTATAAATGTTATGCCAAAAATTCTTACACAAAAGGAGTAACTTTTCAAAAAAAAATATAAGCACTTCCACTAAACGGTATAACCAAAAGGTGTAAATTTGATGAATTTATTTTTTCACAAAAGGTATAAGTGACTTCCGATTATGTATATGTATTCAAGTTGGGCTTCCACAAAAGGTGTAAGTTCGAAGAAAAAGTATAAATGTTATGCCAAAAATTCTTCCACAAAATGAGTAACTTTTCAAAAATGGTGTAAGTATTTTCACGAAAAGGAGTAAGCTTAAGCAAAATTTTCGTTTGTTTACACCTTTGGTAAGTCAACTCACAACAGGAGTAAGTGTTCATAAAAGGTGTAAATAATTTCACAGAAGGCGTAAGTTTTCAGAAAATGTGTAAGTTTTCACAAAAGACGTAAGTTTTCACAAAAAGCGTAAGTTTTCAGAAATCAGTTACGCCTTTTTCTGAAATTGCTTACGCCTTTCGTGCAAAATATACGCCTTTTGTGAAAATTTATACATTTTTTGTGGCCATTTACACCTTTAGTCATATAATATATTATTTTATTAATTTACTTGGAAAGTGACCTGCCTAGCAGGTCACCAATGTGTAAGTTTTCAAAAAATTTTATATAACCCAATACATACAAGGGTGTAAATGCACATTAGAATGGTGTAAGTGCCTTGCATACCATATGCAAGGCACACCTAAGAAAAGTCCTAATCGGGTTAGTTATTCAAACTCCTATGCTTCGTGGGCACTGGCGGATGAGCCAACGGATTGGGCTAGGTGAGGTCTAAGTTGTTAGAGGTAACATCCTCCCACTTTATAAATTTATTTGTTTTTCAATTTTATTTTTTTCTCTATGTGATATTCTTTCTCTATTGTTGGTTCGGTTCCGGTTTCGGTTTCGGTTTCGGTTTTAGTGAGGTTTATGTGTTTGTTTACAAGTTTGCATGGTAAAGAAAAATTATTGGTAATTATGGTTGTAATCGAAATATCTATGTCCGTTTTGTACTAAAGATTTTGATCGGATTTTATTTTCTTCAATGAAAACCATAAAATTGAAGTAAAAAACATGAGTATCAAATTTTTTATTTTTTATTTTATAAAAAATGTGAAAATTTATTGAGAATTCAAGATTTTACTATAACATTAGATTTTTGTATAACTCCGTAAATTTAAAACTTTTAAATATCATTGTGTTTTTTATTTTTATTATATTTCTATCCTATTATACCATTATTGTTATTTGTTAATTTGTTAATTATAATTCAATTAGTTAAAAATGAAAACTTAATATAACTTTTCATATATTTTATAGTTAATTTGTTACTGCTATAGTTGTATATAGTAGTATAATATATAGGGATAATCTTTAAATCTAATTTTTATTTTTTTATGTGATTAAAATAGTTCAACTTAAATAGTATATATAAGAGTTAGATTACTTCTTTTATCTCTAAAAAATCCTTTTTTTTAAAAAAATAAAAAATTTAATTGAAACATCATGTCCATAAAACAAAATTGACAAACACATATCCAAAAGCTACGTATTTTTTTCTTTTATTTTTTCATTTAATATGTAGGATATTTACAAATGAAAAATGTTTGATATCTCAAAAAACTTTTCATAATCCAACTTATAATGATGTAACCATAAGTGTCAGTTTTTATACAAATATAATAAGAGAATTAATTAAATTATACATTTCAATCAACCATATACTCAAATTTTAACTATTTCAAGACGTTATTTCATTATAATTCTAATTAAGAGAATCTTCACACCTTAATTTTTTTTTAAAATTATAATTTGATAAAAAAATTTGAAAGATAAAGCATTGTAAATTATTATTTTTTCTATCAAAATTGATAAAAAGAAAAAAAAATTAGGATAAGAACGAAAGTTCTTTTAAAAATTGATAAAACTTTAATGAAAAAGTTATGATAATTCATATCAAATTAAAAAATTTATTCAAATTTAAAATAAATTAAATAAAAATTAAAAAAAATGATAAAAGTTTGAAAATATTCTGAAACTTTTTTATTCTTAAATACTAGAAATCTGTGTGTGTATTATATTCATATTGTATTTTTAGTTATGAAATTAAAATTAAAAGAAATATAACTTAAATTATTATATTAATAATAGAAACATCATATCAAATATTGTTAAATATCACTTCACTTCACATTTAATAATAAAATTATATATTTGACTTAATTATAACTTTTAAATTTGTATATTTTCATAATAAGAAGAGGTATATCATAACTCATTATTAAAATTATAATCTCATTTAATCAGGTTTAACTTTTTTTTAATACAAATTATTAAAATTGTATTTTTTTAAATTTTTTTAAACTAATAATTTAAAAAATTATAAACATAAAAATTAACTTATAAATTTTGTATATATCACAAGATAAAATATTAAATTATTTTAAAATAATTATAATAAATTTTTTAGTTTATAAAATCCCATGTTTCCACTTATAAACAAAATCAACTTATAACTTGAAGGCTGAACAATATCATAATTCTGAACTTATCATCAAACCTAAAATCAAAAATATATATATTAATTAAATAATATTTGCACCACAAAAATTGAAGAATTTTACCAGTGATGTTACATATTTAAACTATTTGTATAATAAATTAAAGAAAATGTGAAAAAAAAAATGAAAAAAGAAAAAAAATCTGGTCACCTTGGGGCTAGAGAGATGGTGAAGTCAGTGGGAACGCCAATCTTATCCGCCCAATGTTTCGACTCCAAATACAGCTTCGAAATCCGACTCGCAACCCGACCCATATCGGGCCTCCTATCCGGATCCGGATCCGCACAGTCCAACCCCGCACGTACAATCTTCTCCGCCACCTCCACCGGGTACGAGTCTTTCAACCTCCTGTCCATCCACCGCCTCAACCGCCCTCCTCCGCCACCTTCCACCGCCTCTCTCGCAGTCTCAACCACCGAAACCCTCCGATAACCACCGCTCTCACCGTCATGTATAAACCTAAAAGGCTCTTCTCCAGACAACAGCTCCAAAATCACCACTCCAAGCGCGAACACGTCCGATTTCTGCGTCGCAACTCCGGCGGACTGGAATTCCGGCGACATGTACCCTCTCGTGCCTTCGAATACCATCGCTCGACTGTCTGATTTCTTGAATCGTGACAGTTTCGACTCTTCTGCTTCTTCGCTGTTCGCGATCTCGCCGCATAGATCCGCCGTGCCGAAATGGCAGAGTTTCGCGTTCAACGACGGTTCGATCACGATAATGCTCGAACTCTTGATGTGATTGTGAATGAAGCCTGAATTGGAACTCAATCCTGTGGAATGGTGAATGTAATCGAGTCCGTGAGCGATATCAGTCGCGATCTGCATTCGAGACATCCAATTCGAAAGGACCGTGAAATTAGGGTTTTGAGAGTTTCGGAGACAATTCGCGAGATTACCACCGTGAATGTAGTCGTATACTAGGTAGATATAGGTTCCAGAGACCGAAGCGCCGCGAAGCTTGATGAGGCTCGTATGGTGGCTCTTGTAGATCAATGATAGCCGGTGCCGGAGATCCTCGGAGTGAATCGGACGGCGAAACTTTCTCTGGAAAACGACGACGTCGTTGCCGCGAATCACACACCGCCATGAAACGGATGAGGATGAGGAAGAGAACTTTTTGGCGAGAAAGTTGTTTGTGGCAGAGCAAATCTCTGAGAATTCGTAAATTTGAGCGTTTTCGGGCAATGATTCTCGAAGGCTTGACCATGAAGTTCGATTGGAGATGGAAGACGACTCGTACGAACCTTTGTTGTAGCTCGAGCCAGTCGTCGTGCAGTTTCCGCTCGTGAAATTGTTGCTTGTTGATGGATCGGAAAGCGTTTTCTGCGACGAGGTTCGATAGGATTCGGAACTTTGTCTCATTGATCGCTGTGATGATCTTGTGGTTGTTGTTCTTGAGATTCGAGAGCTCGACTTCTTCGACTCGATCACGTCCGTACTCGTCTTCGATTTACACATGACTGAGGAGTTAATAATTCCCATAAGCAATTAAGGTGTTGCTTTTGAAGCTTTTACAAGTTGAATTTTAGTTGTTTTTGATGGCTTGGATATGATATGACTTTGTTTGGATTTGAAGACGCGGAGGCGTTGCGGCGGAGAGATGCGGTGCGTTTGGACTCGGTTCTGCTTTTTATGGTGGGTGGTCCGCTTTTGATTTTGTTGGGAGATGATCACGTAGTGAAGTCAGAAGTGCGGTCGCTTTCAAAGGCGAAGCTAGAAAGGTAAGCAGTGGACATTCTTCACGATTGTTGTGAATAACCGCATGGGCGACAGTTCAACTATGGCCTCTTTTGGCAGGGGTGATTTTAATTAAAAATTTAAAAAATTATTAAAAAAATTTAAAAAATTAATAATTTATATCAATAATTTTTTTTAACACATTGTTTCTTAAAAAATTAAAAAATCATTTTAAAAATACTATTTTTTTTTACATTATATTTTAACTAAAAAGTCAAAAAGTTATTAAAAAAACATGTTCCCAAACAAAGCCATATTTAAAATAAATTATCAATAAGAAGATCTTATGAAAATTGAATATTTTCGCATAGAAGACATAAAAATAAGTTAAATTTAAATTTTATCAAATTTTATTAAAATTAAGTTATGGTCAAATCATTATTAAAATAATTTTTTTTATAAATTTTTATATATATCATTAAAAATTGACAATTATTAACTTTTTTATCACAGTTTTTATTAATTGTTACTAAAATTTATAATTAACAACATTTTTCTATAACAAATTTGTCAAATTGTCACTGAAAGTTGAAAATTAGTAATTTTTTTGACGATTTTTTTAAATTGTCGCTAAAATTTATAATTATTGACTTTTTTTATGACAAAATTTTTAAACTATCGTTCAAAATTAATAATTAGTGACTTTTTTTAATAGCGTTTGATAAAAAATATCATTAATTATCATAGGATATAATAAATCTGCTTATTAAGACCTACACATAAACCCCTTATATTTTTCATGTTCCAAAAAAAAACAAAAATAAAAAAATACAAGGGCAATTACACTGAAGTTGTGTCAGACAGAATAATTACTCATTAATAAAAAAAATTATAATTTTAATTATTAAAATTTGTAATATTTATCATTTTTCAATTAATTTTTTTAATCCCCACTGCATAGTTATTTGTCTAAAAATAAAATAAAAAAGATAATTTATTGTATTTTTTCAAATTTTATGAGAGGTCAATGTAATTTATCCAATAAATAAATAAACAAAATTATTCAGTTAAAGTCATAGAAAAAAAAATTAATATGTCAAATTCTTTAATCATGTAATTACCAAATAGAGAATTAGAAGTACAAGTAAGAGAACTTAAACTCCAAATACGTGAGGTAGAAACCAAAGCTAATTTTACATAGAATGTTTAGAATTAGAAAATAGGCAGCTTAAACAACAGTTAGAACAGTTTCATACTAGATACCCTTTAAAAGATAAATTAGTTGAAGAATATATGAACTCTTTAAAAATAGTCAACCTAATTGATTCTCAAACCTTTAGTCAATACTCTAAAGCACAATCAGATAATACATATTTACCATTCAATTACCCTGTTATACCTAAGCCAAATTTAGTTGAAATCTCTTGTGCAATTAAATTTGTAGAAAAAATCTTTAGTATAGATGCCATGATCGATACAGGAGCCAGTAAATCATACATTGAACAACACGTAGTTTTACCAAGATGGAGCCCAGCCTTAACAATCCCAGCCTTAGTCAGTATAGCCGATGGCACTAAACAGACATATACACACTGCATCAATGGCGCACAGATTAGTTTTCATCATTTAGGTTTTCAAGATCAACATATATAATGGCTCCCATCACCTCAAGTTTGGATTGGAAATACTCGACAAAGTCATCCTTTTATCTTAGGATTTAACTTCATACTTAGTCTGTTAGGTGGCATGTTTATTAGCCAAACCAACATTAGTTTCTTCAAGCGAATTGTACATACACCAACAGCATATGCCCTTAGCAATATAGCCCATTCATCAGAGTTGCGTGCGAAGCGTGATGGTACCATAGGAGTAGATTCAGTTCCCGCTAGTTTTTTATTTCCTAGTAGAAATATTTTTCCGAACTAGCCGAAATATATACCTGATGAGATAGCAAATACTTCTTTGAAAAATTTAGACATAGAAAATTATGAATTAGAAGATTTAGAAGAATTTGATTTTAAAGGAGACTATTGGAACCTAGAAGATTTCAACAAACAGCTAACCTATAATTAATTTTTGCTAAAATAGGAAATTAAAGAAAAAACCAGTATATAGAAGAACAGAAAATGATTTAGATGAAATAATAAGATTAGCTGAAATAATAGAGATTTTAGGAGAACATCCCATGAAATATTCGGAAAGAAATAAAGTTTTAGTCAGATTAGATATAAAAAATAAAGATTATAGGATTACATTAGCACAAATAGATCATACGCTAGCAGATATAGAAGAATTTAGAACACATTAAGGAGTTACTAGATTTAGGAGTAATTAGACCTAGCAATAGTCCGCATAGGAGCGTAGCATTTATGGTTAGAAATCATGCAGAAATAAAAAGAGGAAAAACTAGAATGGTTATAAATTATAAAAGATTAAATGATAACACAGAAGACGATAAATATAATATACCAGATAAAGATCAGCTTATAAACAGAATACATACAACAAAAATATTTAGTAAATTTGATTGTAAGTCAGGATTTTGGCAGATAAAAATAGAAAAGGAAAGCATACATTGGACAGCCTTTTGTTGTCCACAAGGACATTATGAATGGCTAGTCATGCCTTTTGGACTAAAAAATACACTTTATATATTTCAGCGTAAGATGGATAATATATTTAATAAATATAGTTTTATACTGGTATACATAGATGACATATTAGTATTCAGTCCAGATAAAAATAGTCACATAGATCATTTATATATACCATTAGAAGAATTCATAAATAATGGAATAATAATTAACAAGAAAAAGATGGTACTAAATAAACCTCGTGTAGAATTTTTGGGAGTGGAGTTAAGAGATGGAAAAATCAAGCTACAACCTCACATAGTTAAGAAAATTTTAGACTATCCAAATAAATTAGAAGATACAAAACAACTTCAATCATTTTTAAGAATTTTAAATTATGCACGAATGTATATTCCTAACCTTAGTAAAATAATAGGACCACAGGACAAAAATATTTTAAGCAACAAGATATAGCCCTAGTTAGAAAAATAAAAGACATTTGTAAGAATTTGCCAGACCTACAACTTCTCTTAGAATCAGAATATATAGTCGTAGAGACAGACGCAAGTCAATTAGGATGGGGAACAATATTATTAGCTAAACCTAGTAAGTATGATAGTAAAAATAAAGAACGCATTTGTAGATATAGTTCTAGAAAATTTAAAGAAAAAGACACGACTATGACCAGCTTAGATTTTGAAATATTAGGAGTAGTATATGCAATAAATAAATTTAGATTATTTTTGCACAAACCTTTTACAATTAGGGCAGATTGTGAAGCTATAGTTAGATTTCATAACAAACTTAACGAGCGCAAATTAAGTACTAGAATATGGACAAAATTTTTAAACTGTATAGTAGGACAATGATATAAAGTAGAGTTTGAACATATTAAAGGGAGTGATGATAGGTTAACAGATTGGTTAAGTAAGAAATTTTATTTAGAAAAAGAAAATAACCAGCTTAATTTTTGTGCAGATAATGGAGAACAACAAAATCATAAACTTTGGGGGATTCGCTCTTCCCATTCATGAAGGTAGAAACAAGTTCAGACCATTAACAGGAATAGACCTAGACCCAGTTCAACAGTGTCTTCTAGATAACCTTTGGAACAGTCATAACCACCCAGCTAAACGTCTATCAGCCCTAAACTCTCTTAGTATATATTTTTCAAAAATCCAAAATAAACCTTTGTCTAAAAGTTTTTCTTTTTATGTAGTAACTAAAGGAACCAAGCCTGGTATTTACCATGACTGGTTAGAAGTTGAACCCTTAGTTAAAAAAATTTCCACACCTCAGCATAAAGGATTTTATGATTTCGAGTCAGCTAGTACCTATGCCCGAAGACAAATAGGAACCAGTGACTTTATCAGCCAGATAACTAAAGATTACCTGGATACATTGAGCAAGATACAGTCAACTATTCTTACTACTAGTGGAGTTCCAGTTAGCTAGATAATTAGAAGCAATAGTGCTAGAAGCAGTAGTTCTAACCCTCAGATAGATTCTCAAAACCCTCTCCAGATATGCAGACATTGTGAAGGCCTTACTAGAAATTTTAAGAAAATTATGGATAAGGGCAAAAGTCGATGAAGAGCTAGACCGACTCGAGATGAAGAAAAACAATTGAGAGCAACCATTCGAACCCTAACCAACCAGCTTAAAAAATTAGTTCCAGGAAAAACCCCTACCTACTTTTCTAACCCAGAAATTAGACAACTCACTTGCAAGGAATTTGAACAATTGAGTGCTAGAATGTATTTCTTCAGGCATTCTATCATTCGATCTTTTTGTGAGAAAAACCAAGTAATAGAAGACCTAAAACCCTATATATACACCTTAGCTGAAGATAGTAGAAATAGCGAGCTAACCATTATTCAGCAATTTCTTCAAGAACTTTCCATAGCAAGAGTTGAATGCCCTGGTATAGCATATCAATGGACTTATACATACGAAGATGAAGAGCAGCCCTGCTTAGAAGAAGAGAGATGTAAAAAGAGGTCAGAACATTTTGGTCGATGCCAGTGTAATTTAGATTTCAGCATTTTCCTTTGCTAGATAAATCTTGCAACATTCGAACCATTAGAGATAAAGCTTAGAGGCAAAACGCGTTGTCTAATAGCCTCACAATTGTTAGATTACGGCTTTGTCTCTAGAATAATTTTTTCAGATTCAGATCAGACAGATAGCTTTGGGAATAAACTTGCTTATGCAGTACTTTGTGTAATGGAAGAACATCACCCATATGTAGAAGCAATAATTGATAGCAGATTACCAGAGTGGAAGGGAATATGGTGTAATCCAGCTAAACATAAAATGTATCTTAGAGGAACCTCGACATTTCCAGGATACCCAGGACTTCTCAATAAGAGACCCTAGCCATGTAGAAGATTTCCACTCAGAGACCAGCTCAATAAATTGAGGAACTTTGCCAACAATCCTTTATTAGCATATAATGGAAATTATGGACGACTAGTCTGCGAAGATAGAAACCAGAAGATATATTGTAACTTAGCCATCCCAGGATATCCCTTCAGCAAAGAGACATTTGTTGATGAAAGTCAATATCCTAACTACCAGCATAGCGTCTCTCATGAGTCACCAGTAATAGATGACCAAGATAATCAATGGCACGATGAACCAGCCATGGAGGATGGAGATGATTTCTACGACTAATGTTCAACAGCAGACCTGGATGATCTCTCAGACAGAATGTACGGTTAAAAAAAAAAAAGAAAAAAAAAATGGCACTCCAAAATTAAGATTCATATAATATTTTGAAAATATTGTAGTAATCTTTGACTCTTCAAATTTTGAAAATTTTCTTCGAAGAATCCACCTTGAAGAATCACTCCGTGGATCAACATCAATAATTGATACTTCAGCAGAAAAAGACAAAATTCGTAGAAGATAAGGATGCGCGCCAAGATATTCTGTAGATTTTTGTGTCTGTAATTATTTACTTTTATCAATAATAAGGATTTTCCTTCACTCACTATTTTAATAGAGCAGATGACCTCCACCCTACTCCATCAAAGAAAAGCTGTGAGAATCCTTACATGTGTTCTGTAATAATTATAGTATCAAAACTTTGTCAAAAAATAGAGGATTGAATGATGTGCGATAAGGCCCAAAGCAGTACCCGACATCATTATCCAAACCCTCTATTTGTTTTTATCCGTAGAAAGTTTGCATATAATTGTATGTATATAGGTTTGTCCTTATTAGATTTTGAAAAAGCCTAGAAGTCTAGGCTTATAGGTTTTGAATTTGGGAAAAGCTTTAGACGTAGGATGCTAGGCATAGATTTGGAGTTTTTTTTTTGTTTTTATTTCCTTTTGTGTTCTATAAATTGGCATGCATGCCAACGGAAGAGGTAGAATGAAAAATATCCCTTCACTTTGCTTTGTAAAAAATTTTCAACCCCTCTAAAAAATCTCTAAGTGTACTAAGTCTTTCAGAATTTCAGAGTCTGTAATATAATCTTTGTAAGTATATTTCTTATTAATATGAAGTGTGAGTAGTTTCTCTTTTTCCTTAAATATTTCAAAAGGGTAACTCTTCTATTCTAAAAATGTATTTTCTTTTTGGAAAAACTAAGTTTCTGGAATGCTTATTTGCTCATTAATATTACATGCTTTACACCTTCGTAGTATCTTCTATTTTCTAATTTATTACTGAGTGACCTTAGTTGAACAGCCCGTGTGAGCCGTGGTTAGGCGTGGGAGGACAAATTGTAGGCAAAAAAGGAAAGGTAAAAATTAGAAAATAAAAATATACTATGTTGAACGAGGCTTAGCTTCAAGGTGGGAGTACATGTAATGAAAATAAACATTGCCTAAAAATAGTTTTGCCAAAGAAAAAGAATTTTAGAATAAAAGGAGAGCAACCCGAGTAGAAATATTAAGGAAATATTGTCTATAAAAGGAATTTAAAAAATCAAAACTTTATACCCTTAGAAGAAAAACTTAGGATTAAAATCAAAATTAGTACTGAACTTATACAAGAATTAGAAGATCAAATATTAAGATATCAGTTTCTTTTATCATTAGCCTCTGCCAGATCCCTAGAAAATTACAGTTTAAAAATTTCTCAAATAAATAAACAGCTAACTGTCAAAACAATAAGCCTTAAAACTAGCAATACAACAGCTTGTAGACCTATTAGCATAACTGTAGAATTAATTAGATAATTCTCAGCCTAATTTCAAAATAGTGGTAGACCACTAACTCATCACCCCCAAAAAATTAGTATCAGAGCAGTGTTTGGTTTTAGGACAGTTTAAGTTAGTTTATACATTTTGCTTATGGAAATAGAGTAGTTTTTATTTTTGAAAAATTTAGTTATAAATTTCATATTATAGTAGCTTTTAATAATTTTAAAGTAGGATTTAATTTTGTGAATGAAAAGAGTAGACTATTTAGATTTAGAACTCAGCAATCATAATCATAGTCTTAACATAAATAAAAATAAATTTCATTGTAATTTTGAAGATACTTTTACACATCAGCTTCATAATGAACACAATCCACAGTTAAATAGTATTGTAGATTATCAGATTAATTTTGCAGAAAATATTAAAAAGGACATAGATAAAATTAGTAGTCTTTTTACTTCATCCATAGACTATCTTCGTAATACTCGTAGTATAATTAAAGATCAAGATAAAAAATTAGATTATATCCAAGATTAATGTAGTTCTATCCTACAAAAAAGAATAGATTTAAATTTAGAAAAATTTCCCACTAAGTTAGAAATAGAAACTTTTATTTCAGCCATAAATAATAACAGTTCAAAGCAACTAGAGTTAGAATTTAAGCAATTAATTGAAAAAATTCATAATCAGATAAATCAAATAGAACAAATTAATCAAATTCAAGATAATTTAAAACAGAAATTAGAATTTTTAGAACAACTTGTAAGGTCTTAGTTTATGAGTAGTGATAAGAAAGCTAATAGAGACTACCAGATTATTTTAAAACAAGCAGAAGATTTTCATAATAACTTAAAAGGAATTAGTAACTACCAAGGAATAAATCAATCAGATAAAATATTAGTAAGACAAAATAATATAGAAATTTTATTTCTAATTAGATTGTATGAAAATTTTGAATATCTATCAGAACAACTACATAACTTAGAAAATCGTCTAGCTTCTTTAGAGAAAATAATACTTCAAAAGGAAAAAGGAGTAGAAGGACAAACAAACAAACCTCAATCTCAAGTAAACGAAGAAGATATAGCCAGATATTTTGAAAAGCTTAAATTACCAAGGAAACCCATTTGTAGAACTTACAGAAGATAAAAATGTTTAAACAGCTAATAAAAGGAAGTAGTAGCAAAAAGCGTAATGAAGATGAAGATGTTAAAATGGAAGAATTTATAGATGTAGAGCAACAAATAGAAAAATTTTAAAAAGAAAAGTTAGAATTAATTCCAGCTAAATATGTATATAAGTTAGGAAAGATTCATAAAAAACAATATCTATTTAAACACTATGGCGAACAAATGATTAGTGTAACTCAAGAAGATGAAAAAATAGAGCTAAATTTAATAGACAAAGAGAGCTATAAATATGCAGTAAAAGAACACCTTAAAATGACTCACTTAGGATTAGTCGTGGTAGGGATTAAGGCTTTAATGAGAGAAAATTTAGAAACTAAAGTTTTGTATGCTTTATGATGATAGGTTTAATGATGTAGGGGAGTATTTTAGGCAGCTATAAATTAGATATGAATTCAAAAGGAGGAATAGTTTATTTTACACTAAATTTCTTATTACCAACCTCAACCTTTTATAAAAAGATAAAAATAGGAATAAAAAGTAGAGGATACAAAATGAAAAAAGGAGAAAAGAATTTATTAGTTTGCACAGGATTTTTATGTTTAGCAGTCTCATAAAACAATACTTACTATAGACTTACAAATGATCAGATAGTTAAGTTATTAGGCGCAAGGAATAAAGGCACTACCAGCTAAAAAATTTAGTTCTGAAGATAATGCAGCACTAGATTGGAAACTAGGAGATTTTCTAGGACAAAAAAGATTAGTCCCTCAAGATAACTTATTATATCAAAGAGCAGATGGAAGCTATGTAGTAAGATTTACTCAGTATACTTATGTAGCACCGGAAAAATCTGAAAAGGATGAATTTAGTAGTATAGATAGGGAAGAAAATCAAGATAATCAAAGTGACATAAATCAACTTTATGCAATGACAGAAGAAAAAATAATATCACAAAATAAGATATATAATATAGATAAGATAGATTTAGAAAAGTTCACCCTAAAAGACATGAATAAAATATTAGATGCTAGATACTTTGAATACTTAGTCAGAGGAGATACCCATGATGAAGCAGTGTCGTTCTTAGATCAGGAATTTCATACAGAATATGTAGATGATATCATAGAAGATAAAATACATCCTAGCAAAATATTTAGAATGCCAAAACAATCTGACTTAGAAGATACTTTTTACATGAATACAGAAAGCACAGGAATCAGTAATCCACAACCAACTGTAGAAGATCCCGTAGAACCAATGCATTATGCAGTAGGAGGAAGAAGACCATTAGCTAATTCAAGACGTAGTCACGCAGATCCAAATAAAAGCTATTGGTTTCATGGAAAGCGTAGACAGCCAGATATAAGTATACAATTACAACCAGTCAATAATCAAGGAACCCTTTTAGATTTAGCCAGATTCGACCCTCAGATATGACAAGAAGTAATAGAAAGATGGGAAAAAGATGCAGTAAAAGCATGGATGACCAGTCCCTATGAATCAACAGATATGTGGGAATATATGAAGACATTTTTAGGAGATTCAGCTTATAATATTTATTTAACTTTTAAAGGAAAATATGAAGAAACAATTAAACAACTTAAAGAGTTAGGAAATAACCCATGGAATTTTACTAGTTTTATTAAAGAAATACTTTTAGGATATGATCCTTCTAGAAGAAATGATTCTGCTCAAAGTGTAGCATTAACTGAGCTAGACCAAATAACGTTAGGAAGTTGGAAATATATTGTACCTTTTAGTAAAGAATACTTAGCCATAGCAGCAAGAATTAGAAAAAGTTTTGATGAAGAAATATGAAATAAATATTTTAGAAAATTACCCCGAGAACTAAGAAAAGAGATAGAAAATAAATGGTCAGTTTATTATGCAAGTTTACCAGCAAAAATAGCCACAGGAGAAATAAAAATAAGAGAAATTTTAAGAATAGGACCTAAAATAGTTTTTACGTTTTATAAGCTCAGAGAAAAATGTATAGAAGTTAAAATACAAAAAGATTTGAAAAAACAAAATTATGATTTTTGTAGCAGTGTAATATATACTCCTCGGCAATATGAAGATAAATATAATAGGAAAAAATATAAAAAATATGAAAAATATAGAAAAGAAAAATATTAGAAGAAAAAATATAGAAAACCTTGGAAAAAACATAAATTCATTAGAAAAAGTAGAACTTTTAATAGGACAAATTATAAGAGATTACCCAAAGAAGAAAAAGATAAACAAAGATATATTAGAAAACCCAACGGTAAAAAATACAATTGTTTTATATGTGGAGAACTCAATCATTTTGCAAAAAACTACCCAAAAAGACAAAGGCCTAATATTAATAAACAGATAGAAAGACTTCATATTATAGAAGATTTAGAAGAAGATATAGTTCGCATAAATAGTGATGATTCAGAAGTCTACAGCATAGTCAGTGATTATGAATATCAAATAGAAACCATAAGTTCAGATAGTGATTCAAAAAGTGATACAAATATAGATAATCTTTTAGGACAACTCAACCAAGAAATATGAATGACTCATTCTCAAGATACTTTCTTTATGATGGAATGTAATGCAGATACTGAATGTCAGTATAATTTTCAAATAGGACTAGGGTTTGATATCACTAGATGCAGTTATTGTAATTGGTTTCCAGCCAAAGATAAGAGAGCTCAATGTTTATTATGCGATAACTTATTGTATAATCATGCGGAAAAATTAAATATGACACATAAGATAACATTAGGAAATAACAGCGAGCTTTTAGGAGATCAAAGTATAGAAAGTAGAAAATTACGTCTAACAAATAGAGAATTAGATGTACAAGTAAGAGAACTCCAAACATCCACTTATGTCGGTAACAAATTTGATATTAAAAATATATTAATGAATTTTTTATTTTTATTACTTTATGAAGTGATAACTTCAAATTCTGACGTGTTTCTGCATATAAATATGATTTAAGTTTATATATCATTATTTTTTTTTTATTTTTTTTTTAATTTCAAATCAGAAAGTTTAGTATACTCCCTGGTTCTACTTTGGTGATTCAAAATGATTATTATAAACTTAAACATTAATGATTTTATATAGTATTTGTCACGACCCCAACCTGCCTCAAAGAGGGTCTTTGAGATGGCCAAGAATCCGTAATTACCAAAGGCCATTACAAAATTTCACACACATCGAGTAATCATAGGGGCTCACATATGCGAAGCGAATAAACTAAGTACAAATGGTCCTTGAGAGGCTGTGCATAGATCAAATGTAAATGCATACATATGAGCGCACCTCGGCAGATAACAAAACAAATACAAGTTACATCTGATCAAAAGGCTTCTCACCGACATATACAAATCTGGGATTCTGAGCAAAGAAGCATGATTTTCAAGAATCACTGCGAAGTAACACATATCTTGAGGTAATCACAAAAGCAGCGATGTAAGCAAGTCAAGTCGGCATAACAAAAATCCCAAAACAATTTGTACAATTACTTCTAGGCGTCATGGCCGTCACGCTCATCACCTACATATATATAGAGAGGGTGAGCTTGGAAACTCGATGAATGGTACTAGAAATAAAGGTTTGCATGAATAATAGCCGAGTCCGCCAAAACAAAGCATATCAAAACCATTCAAACAATAGCGAGGTTCTGCCAAGCAAAGAATATCAAGGCATGCGAACAAGAGATGAACCGTATTCATCTGTCCAAATCCTACCAGACAAAGCAATACAAAGATTAAACAAGTAGTAGCGAGGTAATCTTCAAGACAAAACATATCAAGCTTATATGACTTAGGCCCATGACCCTTTTTTCACCGAAGTTTGTGACTTAGGCCGTAGCCCTTTTTCACCAAGTGGTGCTACAAAAGTTTAAAGTCCTCTAGCACAAGGGACTTGTGTTACTTAGGCCCGTAGCCCGCTTTAACATTTATCTTAGCAAGATAGGACCGTATCCTTTTTAACAAGATGTACTGCGAAAGTTTAGAGTCCTCCAGCACAAGGGACTTTCCAAAGATAGGACCGTATCCTTTTTAACAAGATGTACTGCGAAAGTTTAGAGTCCTCCAGCACAAGGGACTTTCCAAAGAAACCGAAACAAAGCTCAACTCATTACAAGGACATCATCAAGACGAAGTTCATACTTACCTTTCCTCTAGTGCTGCCAAAGTTTAGAGTCCTCCAGCACAGGGGACTTTCAAGAATACCATCAAAACAAGCTCATATACAAAACATCAAAATAGGCTAATCATTCATGCTTAGCAATTACTTTTACCAAAGCGAAACAAGCAAGATTTATCAAAAGCTTTATAACATAGCTTTATTAGAAGCACCACTCACCTCGGTCTTCAGGTGTAGGCTCAAGCAAAGATCAAAGTCCTACAATCACATAGCAAACCATACTCTCAAAAGCAGGCTTCACATACATGCAAGGAATCAAAACATTATTTCCCATCACAGGAAGTGCAGGTACCGCCGAGGTCTAGCCGAGGTCCTACACCTCCCGAGGTGTGGACTCGAAAAGCCAAATCAAGGCAAAGTTAGGAAAACACAGTTTCCTTTCAAAGGACACGAAGAACAAGATCATGCATCTTTGAAATCCAACTCACATATCACAATCTGGGGTTTTCGGCTAAGAGTTCAAAAACGTGGACTAGGGTACTCATTCGAGAAAATTATGCAAGAACAAACACAAAACATGATTCTTGTTCCAAACTTTCGGATCAAAACAAGGTTCTCCTTTAAGAACACAAGAACAACATTTTTCTCTTTCAAAACCAAGTTCAAATCTACGCATGACATGCAAACAGATCCAATCATGCAATGCATCTAGATGATCAATAGGAACAATCGATGTAGAACAAGAATCTAACCTCAAAAGCGAAATCCCACGGTTCGATCTTCCACGATCAAGCTCGGAGCTCAACTCTTACACTAAAATTCTAACTCTAAGTTCTAGAGCTTCTCTCTCTAAACAAGACAAAGATTTGAGACCAAATCATAATCAAAAGATACACAATGATGCATTATAGGCACTGTCGGTCATAGCCTCCTCGGCTCGGACCGCGTGGCATCACCGGATTGGTGCGATTAGAAAGGTGGCGCTAGACAAGACAAGTCTCGACAAAGCGTACACAACACGCTTGGCGGCTAAGCACGAGCTAGAAATGACCTCGGCCAAAGACAAGACTTCGACAACAGTCAACAAAGACAAAGGTTAGGGAGGGCGACACTTGACTAAGCTGTGCCACACCTTGGCCTGGTGTACCACATCTCGGCCTAGGCCATACCGCCAAGGACAAAGATTACAAGCACAAAACATCTCGGCCTCGGCGATACGACTTGCCCAAAGGTAACATCTCGGCAAACATGCCGGGTGAAGATGGAGGTCGACTAAGGTTCCAAAAGCGCTCAAAACGAAGGCTCAAAGGCAAACTATCTTTGGTGACCTCGGCTACACTCCAAACAAAACACGAATTCCAACAACTTACAATAAGACAAAGCAAAACAAGGCAAGTATCAAGATTTCAAACTTGACGATTCAAGATCATACAAAATACATGCAAGCAAGACTGATTCAAAGTGAGGGTTGTTACATCCTACCCCCCTTAAGGAAGTTTGGACCCCAAACTTACAATACCTTGGTCCAAGAATAACTCTGGATGTCGAATTCTCATTTCCTCTTCCATTTCCCATGTGGCGTCCTTGCCATAGTGCTCTTTCCATTCCACCTTTACCATTGGTATCGACTTGTTTCTCAATTGCTTAACTTGTGCATCACAATAGGCGTCGGCTTCTCTTCATAGCCCAAATTCTCATTAACCCGATTCGAATGCTTAATTACATGCAGTGGATCGAATATACTTCCTTAACATCGAAACATGAAACACGTTATGGACTTGGCTCAATTTCGTGGCAAAGCAAGTCTCAGAGGCAACGGAGTTAACCTTGTCAAGGACTTCAAATGGACCAATATAACGGGTGCTAACTTACCTCTCTTCCCAAACACGAAACCCTTTCATTGGTGAAACCTTTAGGAATACGTGATCCCCAACTTCAATTCTAGCTCATTTCTTCTCTGGTCGGCATAACTCTTTTGTCGGCTCTGGCGATTTAATTCTCTCACGAATAAGTTTAATCTTCTCTGTTGTTACTTGAATGAGTTCGGGACCAAGCGAGCCTTATCTCCAACTTCGGTCCAACATATCGGCGATGCATTTTCTTCCATATAGAGCTTCATACGGCGCCATACCAATACTCGCGTGATAACTGTTGTTGTGCGAATTCCACTAATGGCAAATGCATTCCCCAATTTCCTTGGAAATCCAATACACTGACTCTACGCATATCTTCAAGTGTCTCAATCGTTCTTTCTGTTTGCCCATCCATGCAGGGATGAAAAGGCAGACTAAATCTCGGTTCGGCTCCAAAGGCCCTCTGTAGACTCTCGCCAAAATCTGAAACAAATTTAGGATCTCTGTCCGACACTATTGACATCGGCACTCCATGAAGTCTAACAATCTCATTCACATAAAGTAGGGCAAGTTGATCGGCGTTGAAAGTAGTCTTAACAGGCAAAAGTGTCTTGACTTGGTTAGTCTATCTACCACAACCAAATCGAATCCATACCTTTACGTGTTCTCGGCGGTCCGGTCACAAAATCCATAGAGATGTGTTCCACTTCCACTCGAGGATCGGCAAAGGTTGTAGAAGTCCTGCGGTCTCGATGTTACGCTTTTACTTCGGCAATGCAAACCGGGACACAAATTCGCTATCTCTCTCTTCATGTTCGCCACCAAAACATCTGTTTTACATCATGGTACATCTTGGTATTTCTGGATGAACAACAAACTTGGAATTATGGGCTTCAAGCAAAATCTTCCTTTTCACTCGGAACATCGGCACACACAATTTCCTTCAAACTTAAGCACTTGGTTTTCAAAGGTGTACGGATCTCGGCTTGGTAACAATCTCATCGGCTACTTTTACGAAGAATTCATCCTCCATTTGTCTTGCCTTTACTTCTTCAACAATGGTTGGTTCTGCCGAAATCAAGGTTAGGCATGCCAAATTTCCAATTGATTTTACGCTTTCAGGCGTCGGCCATTGTTGGCTTTCACAGGTGATATTGAATCGCATATCGTAGTCCTTCAACAACTCGAGCCATCTTCTTTGTCTCAAGTTCAATTCATACGAGTGAATAGATACTTCAAGCTCGATGATCTGTAAAAACGACAAGAAGCTCCATACAAGTAATGACGCCAAATCTTCAAAGCAAATACCACATTTGCTAGCTCCAAGTCATGGGTAGGATAGTTCTTCTCATGTGGCTTCAATTGGCGAGATGCATATGCTATAACCTTACCTCCTTGCATTAATACACAACCCAAACCCTTATGCGACGCATCACTTTGTAAACATGAAACTCCTCATTACCCGATGGAAGTACGATCTTGGTCTTTGTAACCAACCTCGTCTTTAGTTCTGAAAAGTGACTCGATCTTGATCCATTTATACGGTGCTCCTTCCTAGTCAATTGTGTCAATGGAGTTGCAATCTGGAGAATTCTTTCTGAACTTCTGTAGTAACTGCCAAACCGAAAACTTGAACCTCGGACACATTGGTCGGCCTCGGCCAATTTACCCTGCTTCTATTTTGCTCGGATCAATGAAATACCTTCTTCATTTATTACATGACCCGAAATGAAATAGTAGAAAGCCAAAACTCACACTTGTTAAATTTAGCATACAGTTTCGGTCTCTCAATATCTGCAAAGAAATTCTCGATGGTTTTCATGTTCAACTTCACTCTTGGAATAAATCAATATATCATCGATGAAAGGCGACCACAAACTCATCTAAGTGGGGCTTGAAGACTCTGTTCATTAAATCCATAAATGCAAAGGGGCATTGGTCAATCAAAGGCATCACTAAAAATTCGTAGTGGCCATATCTAGTCCGAAAGAAGCGATCTTCTCAACATCCTCTCTGCCTTAACCTTAAGGCGATGGTAGCCCGACCTAAGGTCAATCTTGGAAAAAGACTTCGCTCCTTATGGCCCGATCAAGTAAATCATCAATCCTAGGTAGTGGGTACTTATTCTTAATGGTGACCTTATTGAGTTCTCTATAATCAATACAAAGGCGAAGTGTGCCATCCTTCTTCTTAACAAATAACAGGTGCTCCCCATGGTGATGTGCTCGGCCTAATAAATCCCTTGTCCAACAACTCTTGCAATTGTAGTTTCAATTCTCTAAGTTCTGGGGCCATTCTATATGGTGTTTTGGAGATCATTTGTGTTCTAGATATAACATCAACGATAAACTCTATTTCTCTATCGACCAAATGGCGGGTAAATCATTAGGAAGAGGCGTCGGCGAACTCATGAACAAGCGGGATGTCGGCTAAACTAACATTTCCATCGATCTTTCAATATACTACACAAATAACCCTTACGACCTTTTGGATCAACTTACGTGCCTTCATGGATGAGATTAAGTAAGGTGGGGAATTACTCCTTTACCTTGAAAAATAACCGGCTAGGTTTGGGGGTTTCAATGTGACACTCTTCGAAACACAATCAATGAGTGCGTGGTTTGCTAATAACCAATCCATTCCCAATATAACATCGAATTGATCTATATTCAAGGGCATTAAATCAACTAGCAGTTCAACATGCTCAATAACAACAACACATGCTCTATAAATGGATGCAACAATCATGGATCTCCCGAAGGAGATGAACCAGATAGCACATAATCAAGAGATTCTAATTTCCTATTAATCTTCTCGACAAACTTAGTAGAAACAAAGCGAGTCGTAGAGCGAATCAACTAACACATAAGCATTTGGGAGCAAATTAGAAGTATACGACACCTTGCCTCGGCATTACGAGTATCCTGGCACTAGTGCAAACACTCGCCTGTCTCATCTGTCCTTTCCCAAAGATTATTCTTGTGAACCGTGCACGAGGTATTCTCACCCTTCTTCTTTGGTTTCACCTTTGTCTTAGGACAATCTCTCACAAAATGACCCATTTCTCCACATTCATAGCAAGCTCGGATGTCCACGACAAACCCCAAAATGTTGCTTCCCTAATCTGAACATGTCGGCTTAGTATTACCTTCTGCTTTGGATAACCAAAGACCGCCTTGTTCATCTTCTTATTGGTGTTCAACTGTTCGGTGATTGTCATAGTTCTCTCTTCGTGATTCTCTCAGGATTACGGTACTGTTCAAGTTGGTTTTGCCAGCGGCTTTGTTCAACACTTCGGCATAGGTCGGCATATCGGCGAGCTAACCCGGTCTTGAATCGGTCCATGAAGCCCACTTTCAAACTTCCTAGCCTTCATGTATTCATCATTGATCATGTGAGGTACAAACCTTACCAATTCGATAAAAGCGCGATCATATTCCGCCCTTTGTTACCGCCTGTCAAGGTCTCGAATTGGCCTTGCGATTCGAACGCCGAGGAAAATGCTTTTGTAAAATAGTTCCAAAAACCTTGCCCGAGTTAAACCGGGGTTAGTTTCTCTGGTCATCATCCACCATCTCCGTGCATCGTCGTCCGGGGTGAATCCTAAAGTCACCTTCGAACATCGGTCTTTGGGAAAATCTCAAACAGTTTCTCCATTTCCAAAACCCATGCCTCGGCCTTCATTGGCTCAATACCTCCGAGAAAACCTTGGTGGTCTCATCTTCTTGAACTCCTGATCAAAGCTATTGTGCCATCTCCATATAAAATTTGGTTGTGGAGGAACTGTGGCGTTAGGGGAGGTGGAGGAGGACTACATTTCGCCATTAAATGCGCTCGGCTTTCTACTGGGTCGATGTAGCACTAAGCGTCTTCTTTGTCTTATTGCCTTAACTCACGGGTCAATCCTTCCATTAATCTTTCCATTCATCCCAATCTGTCTTCGACCGATCTCGGGCAAGTGGAGGTCTACCTCTCCTCATGATACTATGAGTATACAAGGTGTGACTTTAAAGCAAGTAAACAAATAACTCCGGGCAAGTAACAATTAAGCAAGTCAAGACAATGCACACCTTGTTCAAATAGCAAGCAATATGATGCAACCCTAGCATCTTTCTAAATGGAATCCTATGCTCTTTAGGACTCGAGTGTGTGAATCAACGTACTATGAGGAACTTGTGCTCGATACCACTCTGTCCACGACCCCAACACTTGAGTCTGAGATGGCCAAGAATCCGTAATTACCAAAGGCGACACAAAATTTCACACACATCGAGTAATCATAGGGGCTCACATATGCGAGCGAATAAACTAAGTACAAATGGTCCTTGAGAGTCATGCATAGATCAAATGTAAATGCATACATATGAGCGCACCTCGGCGGATAACAAAACAAATACAAGTTACATCGATCAAAGGCTTCTCGGTACATATACAAATCTGTTGATTCACGAGCAAAGAAGCATGATTTTCAAGAATGCAAGTAACACATATGCCGAGGTAATCACAAAAGCACCGATGTAAGCAAGTCAAGTCGGCATAACAAAAATCCCAAAACAAAATTGTACAATTACTTCTAGGCGTCGCCGTCACGCTCATCACCTACATATATATAGAGAGGGTGAGCTTGGAAACTCGATGAATGGTACTAGAAATAAAGGTTTGCATGAATAATAACCTGAGTCTTAAAACAAAGCATATCAAAACCATTCAAACAATAGCGAGGTTCTGCCAAGCAAAGAATATCAAGGCATGCGAACAAGAGATGAACCGTATTCATCTGTCAAATCCTACCGGACAAAGCAATACAAAGATTAAACAAGTAGTAGCGAGGTAATCTTCAAGACAAAACATATCAAGCTTATATGACTTAGGCCGCAAACCCTTTTTCACCGAAGTTTGTGACTTAGGCCGTAGCCCTTTTTCACCAAGTGGTGCTACAAAAGTTTAAAGTCCTCTAGCACAAGGGACTTGTGTTACTTAGGCCCGTAGTCTGCTTTAACATTTATCTTAGCAAGATAGGACCGTATCCTTTTAACAAGATGTCTTTGCGAAAGTTTAGAGTCCTCCAAAGACAAGGGACTTTCCAAAGATAGGACCGTATCCTTTTAACAAGATGTCTTTGAAAGTTTAGAGTCCTCCAAAGACAAGGGACTTTCCAAAGAAACCAAACAAAGCTCAACTCATTACAAGGACATCATCAAGACGAAGTTCATACTTACCTTTCCTCTAGTCTTTGCCAAAGTTTAGAGTCCTCCAAAGACAGGGACTTTCAAGAATACCATCAAAACAAGCTCATATACAAAACATCAAAATAGGCTAATCATTCATGCTTAGCAATTACTTTTACCAAAGCGAAACAAGCAAGATTTATCAAAAGCTTTATAACATAGCTTTATTAGAAGCACCACTCACCTCGGTCTTCAGGTGTAGGCTCAAGCAAAGATCAAAGTCCTACAATCACATAGCAAACCATACTCTCAAAACGAGCTTCACATACATGCAAGGAATCAAAACATTATTTCCCATCACAGGGAAGTGCACTGGGTACCGTCCAGGCCTAGCCGAGGTCCTACACCTCACCGCCGAGGTGTGGACTCGAAAGCCAAATCAAGGCAAAGTTAGGAAAACCTGAGTTTCCTTTCAAAGGACACGAAGAACAAGATCATGCATCTTTGAAATCCAACTCACATATCTGAAATCTGGGGTTTTCGACTAAGAGTTCAAAAACGTGGACTAGGATACTCATTCGAGAAAATTATGCAAGAACAAACACAAAACATGATTCTTGTTCCAAACTTTCGGATCAAAACAAGGTTCTCCTTTAAGAACACAAGAACAACATTTTTTTCTCTTTCAAAACCAAGTTCAAATCAATGCATGACATGCAAAACAGATCCAATCATGCAATGCATCTAGATGATCAATAGGAACAATCGATGTAGAACAAGAATCTAACCTCAAAACTGAAATCCAACGGTTCGATCTTCCACGATCAAGCTCGGAGCTCAACTCTCACACTAAAATTCTAACTCTAAGTTCTAGAGCTTCTCCCTCTAAACAAGACAAAGATTTGAGACCAAATCATAATCAAAAGATACACAATGATGTATTATAGGCCTGTCGGCTGTCATAGCCTCCAGCTCGGACACGTGGCATCACCGATTGTGCGATTAGAAAGGTGGCTGCTAGACAAGACAAGTCTCGACAAAGCGTGCACAACACGCTTGGCGGCTAAGCACCTTGAGCTAGAAATGACCTCGGCCAAAGACAAGACTTGACAACAGTCAACAAAGACAAAGGTTAGGGAGGGCGACACTTGACTAAGGCGTGCCACACCTTGGCACAGGTGTACCACATCTCGGCCTAGGCCATACCGCCAAGGACAAAGATTACAAGCACAAAACATCTCGGCCTCGGCGTCGCGCCGACCCAAAGGTAACATCTCGGCAAACATGCCGGGTGAAGATGGAGGTCGGCTAAGGTTCCAAAAGCGCTCAAAACGCGAAGGCTCAAAGGCAAACTATCTTTGGTGACCTCGGCTACACTCCAAACAAAACACGAATTCCAACAACTTACAATAAGACAAAGCAAAACAAGGCAAGTATCAAGATTTCAAACTTGACGATTCAAGATCATACAAAATACATGCAAGCAAGACTGATTCAAAGTGAGGGTTGTTACAGTATTTGTTCATTACATCCAAAGATCAAGCTTGGTAGGTATGTTTTTCTTAAAAAAATTATATTGAACCAAAAATTAAGCAAAATAAATAATATATGTACTATACAAATTAAAATATATACTTTTTTTATGGTTAAAATATATACTTATGCATCATACATATGATTTATATAATAGTACATAAGTTGGTCAAAGATTTAAGGACTATTTCCAAGTTCAACCCACCTAATAAATATGTACAAAAATTCAGTCTACCACAGCCATATGGGATAAAAATGAGGGACTTATGGGCACCTCATACTAAGTGGATTTATTGTTCAATAAGTTCTATAATAATTAATATTATTTTTCATTATATATTATTAAAAAAGTTACTAATTATTAATTTTTAGCAATAATTTGAAAATTTTGTTACAAAAAAAATCACTAATTTTCAATTTTTCGCGACAATTTGAAAAATTGGTCAACAAACGCCACTAATTATAAATTTTAACGACAGTTTACAAAACCGTGACCAAAAAAAAAAATCACTAATTATTAATTTTTAGCGACATGTAAAAATTGTTACAAAAATTTATTTTTAACGACGATTGTACTAAGACTTATTTTCAATAAGATTTGATAAAAATTAAGTCAAACTACTAGGATTTATTAGTAGTTTACCCTAAAAATAAATAGGGTTGGAGGCTAAATAGATTGTTGGGACTCATACTTTAATCATCAGGTCGTTTGGGAATAGGTTTTTTGAGTAATTTTTTGACTTTTTGGTTAAAATGTAATGTAAAAAAAAATTAGTATGTTTGGGATGACTTTTTGGCTTATTACAAGAAGATGTACAAAAGTAAAAAGAAAATAGAATCTTTGACTTTTTAGTATGAATTGTTGATTTTTTAATTTTTTTAATAACTTTTTAACTTTTTAATTAAAAAAATCACTTACCAAATGAGGCTTTATAAATTTTTTTTGCATGATTAGGGCTATGGTAAAGTATGATTTGACGGTCTATTTAGCCGGTTGAGTTCAATCCATTTTTTCAAAAGTTTACTGTTTGATTTTGCCCTAATCAGGCAAAGGATTTTACAAATAAGGGCCGATGTTCTGTCTAACTTGCCCAACCCAACTTGTTTTTGTAATGATTTGGACTTAAACCTAAACATCACGCCAGACTAAGCCTTAACGAAAAGTGAGTTAGTTTTTTAGGTTTTTAGCTATTTTAACCTGGGTTAAAAAGTTTAATTTGAAAAAGATTTTTTGATTTTTTTAGATTTTTTAACTTTTTTTTGTAAGAAAAGAGTGTGATGATTATGGATTAGATGTGATATTTTATTTTTTATGATTAAAATAACTTATTTTATTTTTTATTTTTAAAATAGCCACTTTAATTCTTCCTAAACAATGCCCAAGTTCGATGTTCTATCCAACTTGCCCAACTCAACTTTTTTCTTGTAATGATTTGGACTTCAACCTAAACATCACACCGGACTAAATGTTTGGTTTTGCACATATGGTCTAAGTAAGGGTTAATATGAGAGTAAAGCCTCGCTAAATATAAATAAGCTAAAGTTTAATTAATACATATAATTGCATGTATCTAAAATTTGTTTATAAAATTTTGTATTAAATTTTTTGTCATAAAAATTCGAAATAATCAAAATCTCGTTTGTTATTTATTTTATTTCTACTAATAATAGTTGAACCACTTAGGTGTCGTTTAATAAAATTTACAGCTTACTATTTTTTTTAATGTTTATCTTCAGTAAAAATAAAAAAATAAATAAAAATGTTTAGCACATAAGTATTTATTTATTTATTTTTTAAAATGAGTGAAAATAGAGGGTCACAAGAGGTGATTGTCGATAATTAGAGACGGTGACTCAAAGTGGTTGTTGACAATGAGAGGTAATGGCTGAAAGTGATTGCCACTGGTATGAGGCAGTTGGCAATGGCTAGAGGTGGTTATTGGGTACAAAAACTATTAGTCGAAAGTGATTGTTAATGGTTAGAAATAATGACCAATTAACTGTCTAAAGTGGTAATTGAAAGTGATTTTCAATAAAAAGTGATGGCCAAAGATAGTTAATGGTTGAAGGATGTTGTGGCCGAAGGTGGTTGACGGATGAGGTCATTGTTGGTGATGATAGTAGATATCTATGAGAATGAATGGCAACAAGGTGAGTTTGGAGCGGATTTGTCGTCCTCCGCCCCCACCCTATATTATATCGGGGGCGGAGATAAGTTAGTTTTGTAACTTTAAAAATAAAAAAATTAATAAAAACTAAAGGTAATATGGTATATTATAAATAATAATTTATAATTAATGAGAGTTCAAAGATGTAATATGATAAATAAAAAGGTTAAAAAGAATATTAAGTATAATATTTTAATATTTTAATTTTATTCTATTAAAAAAGTATATATAAATATTACATATATAAAAATATATTTAACAAATAAAATTGAGGTAGGGATAGGATAGATTGGGGCAGGAGGGCAATGGGGTGGTAGTCAAAAAGAGTGAGAGAAAGAAGGAGAAATGAAAAAAAATAAAAGACGAAACCCACTTTTTTGTATTTACAAAATTTAGTATATTTTATAAACTGTTTATACTTTAGTATGTTTTATAAACTGTTTATACTCTTTTCATTTTATAAACTGTTCATACTCTTTTCAAAATGAAAACAGAAATAAATGAGTTTTTGTTTGCAGTTTTATTTTATTTTTATAAATATAAACATATAACAGTAAATATAAATAGGCTCTTAGGAATCATCATCTTCAAATTTTTTGTTTGTTGATAAACTCGGTATCTGGCTCACTGGATCGATCACTTCGAGAAATTAATCCCACTATTTACTAGCATGTGATCTAAATGTGGACCTAGGGCTGGGCATAGGTGGTTGGCTGCAGACCAGCCCAAAATTTAAAAAATCTTTAGAAAATTTTTTTTCCACCCAACTTAGCCTCCCAACCTCTTCTAGCCTAGCCCCAAATAAGGGCCAATAGTTTTTTTGTTTGTTTTTTAAATAGGCATCCCAATAGCTACCCAATACTTACCCAAAAAAATAAATAGGCTGGCTAATAGGTTTGTATTTGTTTAAAGAACAAATCTTCCAAAACAATCCTCACATCTTTCAATAGATAGGAAGCAGCCTTCTCTATGTTTTCTCCGTCGTCTCTAGTAGCCTACAGCAACTCAACTTTCCTAACATTTTTTTGTAAATGTAATTAACCAATTATTTTATTTCGTTGGTTGAGAATGGAATTGATTAATAATGGTTTTAAAATTTTGTCTTTATACAACAAATATTATAGTACTCTTAGTTTTTTTATGATACTGTCTTGTTCAATATTCTATATTGTTCTTAGTTTTTTAACTTTGAAATATGTTAAAACTTCCATTCGCAATTCAACGGGGGATGAGTTTCTTGCCAATTGCTTGTCTTTTTACCTTGAATGAGACCTTACATTGAAAATTGATCTAAATTTTGTAAATCGATGAATTCGAATATTTGGAGACTCGTCGAGTACAACTTAATTAGATTGTTTCTAATCAATAAATTTAGATATTAATTTAAATTATATTATTAAATTCTCTTTTTTCTTATGTGGTTATACTTAAAATATATTGTATAATTTTACCTTAATATTAGCCTACCCTATCGACGAATCCTAGATCCGCCCTTGATGTGATCCAATTAAAGTCGATACAAAATTCCGTGTGATACATGATGAGAAAAAAAAATAAAATAAAGAACCCATTGCATTTGCTGAAAAACAATTGATCAACTACATTGAGAAACCAATCCCACTATCTACTAGCGAGGGGTTAAATTAAAGACGAGACAAAATTTTGTATGATATATGATGAAAAATAATAGAAAAAATAAAATAAAGAAAAAGAACCCACGGTATATGCTTGAAAAACAATTGATACACTTAAATATGAAAAACAATTTACAAGAAAAAGAACCCATGCTATATAAGAAAAAGAACCCTTGGTAATACTTTGATTTGTTTTTAATATAAATTATTAGTTCATTACTATTAAGTGAAATAAATAAAAAAAATAATATTTTAACTATTAAATTCGATACAAATATACATAAAATGTCTAAAATATTATTTATTGTTAATTTTAATGACTAAAATATTTTTTTATTAGTTTTACTTAACTAAAAATTGATGGAAAGTTGAAATTAAAAATTTATGATTTAAATGGATAAAATTAAAATTAAGAATTAATTTTGTTAAATGGTGAAATCCCGATTTTTTTTTTTTTTTTTTTTGTAAAATTTTCATAAATTTAATATTAAAAAAAAGAAAGAATTGGACTTCATAACGAAACAGAGAAGACCCCCCCCCCCCCCTGCGCCTCTCAGGGTTTAGGGTTTTACGTTCTGGTGATCGTCTCTGCAAATCAATCCCCCAGAAGCCTCTCGCCGCCATTGCAATTGCTTCTCCGAGCAACAGCCAAGCTGCAACGATTAGGTATGGAGCTCTCTCTCTCTCTCTCTCTCTCTCTCTCTCTCTCTCTCCATCTTCATTCTCTCCCACTCGAATAAACATATACTGTATATATATATGTCAGTGATTGATGCACTGTTTATTTGTTCTTTAGTCAATAGTATCAGATGGAAGATAAAGAAGATAGTGAATTTGAGAGGGAAGAACTTCCAAAGTCTGTAGCTAAAGTGTCACATGAAGCTAAACTCAAAGAACTATTGCGGAATTTAACTTCTATTGAAATTGAGCTATGTTCGGATGCTTCAAAGGAGTTTAAGAAGTTACTTAGAGGTGATGATGGGGGCGAATTGCTCCGTGAATACGTAAAAACTTCAAGTAAGTGCTCGGAGCTTCTACAAGCTTGGAAGATTCGACAAGGGAAACCCGGGTTATCGTATGTATTCTCATTAATTTCAGCAATTTTGAGTCATCCTTGCGGGTTGTATAAAGCGAATGATACGGTAGGTTTTGCTATTAGTAGGGCTCTTGATAAGTTTGCTAAGTTGATCATTGATGAAAAGTTGGGTGATGTTTACAAGGAATTGAATAGTAAAAAGCGAAGCGTCAGAATGCTGCGCTCTTGTTGTTGGGTTCTATTGTTAGACGTGGTTCGGGTTTGGCTTCTGATGTTGCTAATAACTTTGATTTCAAACTCCCGATACTCACTAAGCTTGCAGAGTCTAAAAATAAGAAATTTGAGATGAAAAGGAAGCATTTCACAAGACAATCATTTGTTGGGTTTGCAATGTCATTTCTGGAAGTGGGGAAGTCAACGATGTTGAGATGGGTCTTACAGCAGAAGGAAATGTATTATGCTATCTTTCGTGGGCTTGGGAATGATGACGATGACAATGTTGTTTATGTTCTGTCCACCTTATGCGTGATAAGGTCCTCATCCCAGGGTCATTGGTAACTCCAAGTCTTCGTAGTGTTCTCTTTGGGAGTGTTACTCTTGAACAGATAGCCAGCATTTCTGGGAGGGAGGATGGTGGGGTTGCTGCAGAGCTAGCACACAGTGTTCTAGTCATTGTTTGTACTGACCCTTCTAATGGACTGATGCCAGATCTGAAGAGACCCTTATCCGCTAAGAGGAATCTGAAACGACTCTTGGATCTTATGAAGAAGCTAAAAGCAACAGAGATTGACTACCACAGAGACCTGCTTTTGGAAATCGTTAAGGGGAGGCCATTGTTTGGTTCAGCGTACTTGGATGAGTTCCCTTACAATCTTGAAGATCATGCATCACCGAATTGGTTAGAATTCTTGCTTACTGTACTGTGTAGACTGTCCTATTTTTGTAGACTTATATTTTATTGTTTGGTGAATGATTTACATGCAGGTTTGCTGCTATTTCTCTGACGGCGAACTTGATTTCCTCAGTGGGCAGTGGCTTGCCTTTTGATTTCCTTAATTCTCAGCCTGATGACCCACCATCCTTGAACAATCCAGATGTGGAGTGTGTTATAAAATGCATAGGTCCTCGTCCATTCACCCGATTGGTAGTAAATAAAGGGCTACTTCACACGGATTCTCTTGTGAAACATGGAACTTTAAGGCTTGTCTTGGAGGCACTGAAGCTGTTAGACTCTTTCATCAGCACTATAGAAAGTAATTCACGTTCCAGCAACCAAATGATGCGTAGGTGGGTGTCTCTCAAACAAGATATTCAGAATGAAGTCCGGATTTTGCTCCCTGATCCCCAAGTTCTATTGTCTTTACTTTCGTCTCTGAGTACCCACTACAAGAGTCTCGAGTCATGCTTGAAGAGAACAGCAGATTCAGAAATAACGCCCGAACAAGGTGTTAAAGTTGTGAAGAAATTGAAAACTGGTACTGCTGATGAAGACATGGATATTCTTGTAAGTGGGGTTTGTTCTTCGCCTGACATTGCCTTGCCCAGGGACATTGAGATGGTACAGGGTATACTTGATGTGGACAAATTGAACAATGGGGATGATTATGTGAAGGTTATTGCAGATATTTGGGGTTTGCACCAGTGTTCCATGCATGGTATGGCTGTAAAGGAAGAAGAAACAGTCTTTTACTCTAAGTTGCTTGACGCCCTCAAATTTTATCATGTAAGTTAAGAAAGTTTTTGGTATTTTTTTTCCTGAATATTATTGAAATATTGTTGTTTTAATCTAATTCAAAATGCATGCCGTTGAATAAAGAGAAGTCTTTCGGATGATGTTATTGTGTTGTGCCAAACCCTTTTACCTATAAAGTATGTGGTTTATAGAACTATAAAGAAAGAATAAATTACTAAAAGAATATAATACAACTACGTATTGATATTGCAAAGATTGAAAAAATTTATGGATATTTGTATCATAGAATGGGAATTTTATATGATTTTTTATTGAAGTGTTAGTAAAGATAGTAATGCATAAATTAGAGTTCAAGTGTTGTAAATAAAATGTATATTTGATGTACTTGTAGTATGCATAATACGGTGAATATGCGCTGCAGAATACGTAAATAATGTTATGTTTAAAATATTATAATTGATGATATTAACACTAACCAAATCAGAAATATAATTATATATGCAAACAAAGGTTAAACACAAGTAAGTTCAAATACATATATGACAAACTACGAGTACATTAACAATATAATACAACTACACTATTTTCAATACTACCAGGAATGTATATTCTACTTGAGTAGACTATAAAACCTATTCCTTGCGTGAACTTTTGGTGTTAGGAGTGTTTTAACATCCCTTGTCTTTGCAAACTTGTGTGCAAGGCCCTAGAAGTGTTCCTCATCAGTGAGCCCTCATCACGATAGCCATTGTCAGTTTTTTAACCTTCACAATTTATTTCATGGTTATTTGGCCAATTAGATTTCCTTGTGGAGTCCTTTTATTTGTTGTATGCTTGGCAAATCTAGCCGGATTAACTGTATGGACGGGCTTATATCCTTTTGTGAGCTTACAGTTCTTCACATTGTTGTTTACGCTTCAACCTAGTTATTTTGCCAATCTTGGTGCATGGACTTGGCCTTCGCGATTTTGCTTTTTGGATATTGAGTTTCATGAGGGGCTAGCCATTGGTTACTGTAGTCTTGCTGCACTAAATGCTCATCTTGATTATCTTTGAATATCAATACTAGCTTAAATATGGACTTTGATTATTCTCGTTGCATGTTATATATTATCTGTAAACCATATTCTCTGTTGGTAGCTCACTGTTGTTACTGTTATCATCTCATGTAGCGGACAATGCCTGCAGTGCTAGAAGGATCATTTGATTTCTTCAAAATTCTTCCCAGCAATCCTTTGGCATTACCGGCTATACTTCAGCAATCTCTATTATCGCTGCTCATAGAATATATTGGGTGTTCTGCTGAGTGCAAGGTTCCTGTTAGGACTCCACCATTGATGTACAAGCATCTGCAACAATTCATTAACTTGCTGATTTATTCACCAATTAGATGCATAAAGGATCAAGCACATATTCTAGCACAGGCAGCCATGTTAAGTACTGGTGCATTTGACAAAAACCCAAGGGAAATTGGTGTCTGGCTCTTATTTCTGCCTGGCACTAGTATGGACAACTTTTTTATCGGAGACCAAGGAATTGACGTGTTCCAAAACTTGTTTTCGGCTGTTGTTTGTTTTTTATGCGATGCTGTTTCCACAACTGCAAATAACTTATTCAAATATTGGGATCTTTTAAGGCGTCATACCTACCATTTGAAAGGTTTTGAAGGTAATCACTAATCAATCTTTCATTGGATTTTTGTTTTTGACTTTTTCATGATTTTAGCTGTTGGTATTTTGTTTGATAAGTAAAGCAAATTATATTGAAGGGTAAATTACACTTTCCACCCGGTGCCTTACACCCAATCCCACTTCATTATGTCATTTTTCAATTGCAACAGTCAATCACTTAAATTTATAGTCAAGTTGTTATGTGACCCTTCCATAAATCTGATGTTAAATTGGCTAACAAAATGGTATGTGACCCTCATGTATGGCACTTTTGAGACAAAAATATGTAATTTTAAGAAGCTAAATCTGATATTCAACCACAAAGAGTCCCTTCTCCAATGCCCCTATACCATGAAGCAAGTTCAGAAGATTAGTCAGCTGATCCAATTCCCTTATACCCATAAAATGACTTCGCATCAAACCTTCCTTTCTAGGTATGACTTTGCTCTTGTTTGTGGTTAAATCGCGTTATTTTATTTTATTTTATTTTTTGTTCCTAATGTGGATATTATGTTTCTGGCAGATGCATCTCCTGATTTCAGCCCTCTTGTCATTTGTGTCCTAGAGAAGTGTCTAAGAGTGCTCGCTTCTGAATCTGGAACTTTCACCTTACCTGAGAAATCAATGATATCATTATATGTTGCTAGCACCATAAAATATCTCTTGCAAACGCAGGTAACATTTTGTGTTTCTGGTTTTTATTGTATACTCTCCATGCATGACAATTAAAAATTCAACTTTTATAGGTAGAAGCTGGATTGCTGTCTTCGCTGATTGATCTATTATTATCCAAGGAGGTTGTGGATCGTTTCTCTTTCGTTGATAACGCTCAGGATTTGTGCGAGTGGAGGCCGTTGATGAACTTCTTGTTCTTTTCACGGAGCATTGAAAATCGGCAAACTTGTAGCATTTCTTCCATCGAAAGGAAAGTGGTACATGCTGACAGTTCTTTTGTCAATATATTAGGTGACATTAAAAGAGTTGTGAGGAGTGGGAGTGACAGTGGATTGGTTGGAATAACTAAAGCATTTATGCTTTCAATGATATCAACACCACCTGATTTGATTTTACAAAATTTCCCGTCAGTCATATCTATTTCACAGAATCTATTTGGAGTTCCTCTCTCACTCTTGATTTCTATATTTTTTCTTGAACCGAATCTTCTTCGTGATGTTTCCAAGTTGTGGCCTGAAATGTTCTTTACTGGTTTGGAAAGGGTTGTAGCTATGATTCATGATGAAGTAAGAAATGAAGAAATAATTGGTGACAAAGATATTGATTCAATGAGATCTGCTTCTGTTGCATTTTGTTTCTTTTTGAAACAGGCACCATTTCATGTGCTATTTCCGGCCACTATAAGCATTGATGGCCCATATTTATTAGAGGGTTCAAAACTACAAGACTTGATTCTGGCTAAACTCTCTGAATGTGCAACTGATAACTTCATTTCCTCTGTCCTTCTTGTGCTATTTTGGTTCCATCAGATACAGTTATCATATAGAATTAAGCCACTGGTTCTATTGGAACAGCTTTCTGGAACATGCTGTTTTCTCATTGAGCAGATATTGGCACCTGATTCTGGTCTAGTGATTTTTCAGGCTCCTTTGTCGACTCGTATTCTTGAAGTGGCTGAAGTTATTCTTTGTCATCCTGTAGTGGTGTTGTCTGTAGAATGCCCTTTGGTGATTAACGAGGAATTTACAGAAGGAATCTTTGGGGGGAGTTTGGAGAAGTTTCTTGGTTTGGCCAGGCAGGGAATTCACAAAATGGATTATCATGTCTTGAGTTTGTTGACAGCAATTTCTGAACATGTACTTACTTTTTGCAATGGTCAGAGGTCTCTTGTTGAAGTTGACTATGCAAATAAACGTTTTGTAAAGGCTTTCACAGCACTGGTAAAGAAGCTAATTCTGATATTCAAAGACCGGTTTGATCAGTGCATAAAAACTGAAGATTTGAAGCCCCTTACCCCTACATTGTACACTCTACACACTTTGATTCGCTTCATATCCCCTCTTGAGCTGCTTGAACTAGTGCTTTGGATGTTTTCTAGGATTGACCATAGTGAATATGCACTTCAGGTATCATCTAAAAGATCTGCTCTCTCAGTTGGATTATGGATTGCTGATTGTGCTTTTGATATGCTATCAGCTTATTTGCAGCAGCCATATACTAAAGGAATATCATACAATATGTTTTGGGGAATGGAGGAAAAGAATTTTGATGTTCTTCTGTTTGAGAATATTTATTTTGAAGTTATTGAAATTGCCATGTGTTTTGAGCTAGATGCTGCAGATCTATGTTTGTTGAAAGCTGTTAATGTCACAAACATACATAAAGTAATGCAAAACCAGCACATTCCTCTAAGTATGGATATATCGAGGGTGATAGTAAACACTCCAATAAGAGTACTTTCTTGCTGCATCCACAATACTAACATGACTAGAGCTAACATATTGTTTCATCTCACTGAAGTGAGCCCCTTCCATCTTTTAGTCTTTGGAAACTTGTTTTCAGATATGATGAATAAATATTTGCTTCACAAGGGCAAGGTGATTAAAGGAACATCTAACAATACTCTTTCAGATGATGACTTTGTGATGCTTCTGCCTACTGCCTGGTTGTACTTACAGTCATCTTCCATGAAATATGGGGAGCAGTTTCAGATATGTGTTGGAAATATATCTTCTTTCTATAGCAAGATTCTCTTGAGCAGTTTCTCAGACTGGAAGAGCTATGTTTCTGGGGACATATTTAAGCTAGAATGTACTGAGTTCTTGTCTCCATCTATGGAGGAACTTCTTAATCTTGTCTCTGACAGTCTCTTGGGAAAAGCAATTCTTATGCTTCGGTACTACTTTTCCTCGAACAGAGATGCTGTGAAATTGAAAAAGCGGTTGAAGTTATTTGATTCTGTTTGTCCACATTCTGGTGCACATGACACTATCCTAGATTGTGATGTTAGTGAGATTGATGCTTATTCACTTAACCAGTCTTTAAACCTTGTAAATAGAGTTGTTGCAAAGATATACTTTTGTAGGATGCTTTTATTTCAAAAGGATAATCAGATTCAGTCTCTGCCGGGGGAAGATGGGAATATGAAGGAGATTCATTCAGAAGTGAGATCTAATAAAGAGGACTCGTCAAGAATTCGGTTTATGAACATATTGGTGTGGACTTGGCAGTTGATTGTCAAGAAATTCCCCTCAAAGTCTGAGGACTCTGGAAAAGTCATTGGCACAAACTATTTCTTGTTCATGTTTTTGGAGGCCTTCATTCTAAGAAATATTCTGGAGTTAACTAGAGAGATGCATAATTATCTTATCAAATTGAATTCTCTTCCATTCATAGAACAATTGGCGAGATTGTCTCTTCTTCATAGGTTTGAGGACCCTGCAACACTGAAGATGCTACGAAGTGTTCTTACTTTGCTATCTGATGGGAACTCAAACAGTTTAGTGCTTCAGCTGCTGCTTGGTCACTCTCAGTTTGCACCTACCATACATTATGTTTCCAAATCATCTGGTGGTTCTCAGTTTGGTGTGATCTTTAAGCCTATGTCCAGCATTCTGAGATTACTTGTTATTCCATCTACTGATCAAAGTGCACTTAATGTGGAAATGAGTCCACAAAATACATCTGAACTGAACATGAAACGGTTGGAAGTTGTTAAGTTACTTAGGGCACTGTTTCATTTCACGTCTCAGCAGTGTGGTTTTGATTTCAAAAAAGACATCAGTGTGAATTCTAGAGAATTGGTTTTCTTGCTTCTGTCTTCTTACGGTGCAACACTCAGTGAAGTTGACTTGGAAATATACGATCTCATGTTTGAAATTGAGTCTGCTAACGAATCAAATTCTGGAAGCATTGCTGAGATGGATTACTTTTGGGGAGCTGCTGCTATAAAAGTAAGAAAAGAACGAGAACAGGAGCAGGATCTGTCATCTGTTAATATGAATGATGTTGAAGCAGTTGAAGAACGACGAAGAAGTCAATTTAGGGAAAACCTCCCTGTTGACCCCAAAGTGTGTGCAACTACTGTGCTACATTTTCCTTATGATAGAACTGTGAGTGAGGGAACTCTATTCTTGTCCAAGTATCGGCATGATAATTCTGAGGTATTTGTCTGACTACAGTGAAGCTGAACTCCTCTTATGGCATATTCACCCAAAAATTCCTCTTATGGCATGCTGCAGTTTTCAACTATTTGTTTATATAATTTGTTATTGTCATTATTATTGTTGTTGTTATTATTGTTATTATGAACTTATCCATGGCCCCGTTGCAATTCTTATTAATTTGTTGATTTTATTCTATGCAGACACCTTATGCAAATGTTGAGAAAATACGAATATATGATCCTGTTTTCATCTTGCGCTTCTCAATTCATAGTCTGTCAATGGGTTACATTGAGCCTATGGAGTTTGCTAGTTTAGGGTTGCTCGCAATTGCATTCGTTAGCATATCTTCACCACATGATGAGATGAGGAAATTGGGTTATGAGGCTCTTGGAAGATTCAAGACTGCATTAGAGGTACTTCTGTCTTTCATCAAAATTGCTGTTTATGGAATATGCAGTGTACACTGCAAAATTTTCATAAATTTCGGTTGTTATTTGTTCTTCCTATTGTGTGTGTAATGTTAACAATTCAAGCTGGAATGAGACTGCATTAGCGTTCAGTGTGCGCTTGTGGAAGCACTTGCTTTTAGGAGGGTCAAAGTTTGGAGTTTGTAGGAAACATCTGACTACACCCCAAAACTCAACTCTATGTTGGCGATCTGTTTTCTCTAGTTTGCTCTACGCAAAAGCATGCTTACATATACATATAAGTTGATCAATCAATAGGGCCAGCTAAGCTTGAGGCCTGCCTGTTCAACCCATACAATTCCAGGCCAATATTAAATTGGGAACGGGCTGAGTTTGGACAAAGTTAGGCCCCAAAGTGAATTTAGCTGAGTTTGGGCAATAAATAGCTCAGCTTGTCCAAGGCCTGACCCATTTTATATAAATGTACAAGTGATAATTTGAAGTTCTATTTTATTTATTTATTTTTATATTAGCCTAAAAAATAAAGAATTGTATATATCTTTTTTTTTTTGGCCAATACATAATTACATAGATACATATGTGTTACTTAGAGAATTTGTATAGGAAAATATTCTATGTACATAAAATGGAAGAGAGAGAGAGAGAGAGAGAGTACATAAAATGGGAAGTATTCTACAAAACTATTTATGAGAATTTAATTATTGTTAAGTCAAAATCATAGATAAAAAGGCATTTTTGCCCATCCCTTCTCCCATCACCCTGTCCCCTTCTTTCTGCTAGCTTTAACACCTTGGCTTTCATCACATGCAAGCACACAAAATTTGTCCAGAGAGTTGGAAATCCACACACACACACACACACACACATAAGTGCCATATTGGAGGAAAATAATATGAATCAGAGTGAGTGCAAAACAGTTTAGTGCATATATTTAGTGTGCCGATTCCTTCTCGGCACGAATCAACCACCTGACATGAATCATTAAAATACACATCGCCACATTGGTTGTGAAAAATGAATTAGAGAATGTGGCAATGGTGATGATGGGTATTTTAAGGGGAAGGGGTGGGGGTGGGGGTGGGGATGGATTAGTAGGGTGGGTTTAGGAGGCACTAAGGGTGGCTTCAAGTGGATCGGGCAGTGGCGACAGGAAGGGATATACATGCACAAATATGGCTTCTTCTTCTTCTTCTTTTTTTTTCCCCCCTGTTTTTGTTCGATCAGTAAATAAGTTCCTATACATACCTTTTAAAACAAAAGTTTCCATTTAATGACTTAACGTTAATGTATTTGTCATTTACATTTCCAGCTGCTGTCATACAGTATTTTGTAGTGTTGGAGGAACCTTTTTTTTAATTTATTTTATTTTAAATTTCAGCTTAATTGTTGTAAACATATGTGGTCTGCCTTTCTTTCTTTCCCACATTGAGAGAGAGAGAGAGAGATGCATAATTTTCTTTTATGTGTCAAATTATCTGTGAAGGTCTTTAATATTCCTCTGTTTTTGTTGTTAATTTTCCTTTGGTATCTGTAAGTTCTTTGTTCATAATGATTTCAAACTATTTATTACAGAGGTGTCAAAAGAGGGAGGGTTTAGTGCGACTTCGGCTTTTGTTGACGTATTTGCAAAATGGTATAGAAGATCCTTGGCAGAGGATTCCTTCTATTATTGCTATGTTTGTTGCAGAGGCTTCTTTCATATTACTGGACTCTTCACATGATCATTATTTAACCATAAGTAACTTTTTGGTGCGCTCTCCGAGGGTGAATGTGAAGGTATCTGCTTTCTGACTGCAAGGAATCAGTTTATGCTATTTTCATTTAGTTTAGCAGTTGGCCTTATAAGGTTTATATGCAATTCATTCATTTCTATTATTCATTGACAAGAGTCATATACAATTAACTAAGAAATAGCTATATAATTCATGTCCTTTCTCGTGTAACAAGGATCAATTCTGAATTCTTATAGTATTTTCCGACTTTGGTTGCAGTGTATACCATTATTTGAAACTTTTTTGGAGCAGCACTGTGAAGTTTAAGACACTCAGACTCTGGATACTGCCTCTTGTATGCTGGGCTAAATTCAGATGATGATGCTCAAATATATATCAGGAACAACATCCTTGAGATTGTACTGGCTTTTTATGCCTCTCCGCTTTCGGATTATGAGTCAAAGGAATTGATCCTTCAGGTAAATTCTAACTTTGTTTCTCATGCTTGTTACAATGTTGTTTTGATTTATGTAAAATATTGATTCACAATCATCACATTAAGTTGGTTGCAGTTGGATTGGGCATTAGACAATGTGTTGGGCATGGGGCAATCTGTGTAGAGTTGGTTGTTCTCTATTTGATGAGAATGATGGATTGATTAAATTGAAAATGGTTTGAGATCAATTAATCAATTGTTAATTATCAAATTTGATGAGATTGATGGATTGATTAAATAGAAATTGGTTTGAGATCAATTAATCAATTGTTAATTATCAAAATTGGGAATGATTTGATCATAATTGTCTTATTCACCATGCTTTTAGGCACAATTCCATAGGTTCGTAGTTATTTCAAATTGCTTTATTATATATATGTTACCACTTATAAAGGCATCCCATGTAAGAACTAAAATGTTTTATTTGCAGGTGGTAAAGAAATCTGTTAAACTTCATAAGATGGCTCGCTATTTAGTTGAATACTGTGGTATGATTTCATGGTTATCATCTATTATTTCAGTCTTCTGCAGGAAGCAATACCAAGGGCCAGGAAATTTTCCATCTACTTTTTTAATCACAGTACTGGAGGTAATAAGCTATTCCGATTATATATATATTTAATTTTTATTTATGAGGAAACCTTTAAAGGCTGGGCCACATTGGACCCACCCTTGTAGGGTAATCCCATCACCCGATGCCAAAACCTCCCACAAGCCACATGTATCAGGTAAGGTGTTGCTAGTGGTGTTCAAACTCAGTAACTCCTAGTTTATAATTGGTGTGAACCTCCCTTAAATCACAAAGCTATTTCGTGGCTTAATATCAGCCATAAGCTATTCCAATATGTCTTATGTTACCTTTTAGAAAAAGGCCGACCTAGTGTATTAGGCTCCCGTTAAAGTGGGTCTGGGAGGGCAAGATGTAGGCAACCTTACCCCTACTTTTGGAGAGGCTGATTCTGTGACTCGAATCCGCGCCACCAAGTCGCTAACTGCAAACCTTATCATTGGGCCAAGCCTTACCTTTAGTGCTGAAAAAATCCCTCTTTTCCTTTATTTTCTGTGTCTTTGTAATTTTTCTTGGTGTATACAAATGAATTGCCAAGATAGCCTAAAACCAACAAATTCTTATACCGTTCCTATTTGTGATAGTGTTCATAGTAGTGACATCTGTGTGTTGCATCTTGTTGCAATGACAAAGAACGTGATAATAATGGCACGGGCACCGGCCATGCATTGGACATGTGTTAGACACTCGAATTGGAGTGTCCCAATTTTTTTTTTTTTGCTTGGACATGCTTGGGACACACTTGAGGTCAAAACAAAATTTTAAAAAGTTTGTGTGGGTCTAAGTGAAAAGTTAAGTTTGGTTTTTTTGAGTAATAAACCTGACTTTTATTTAATGAATGTCTATGAATGTGTAATTCTTGATTTTTATTTTTATGTTATATTATACCCTACTGTGATTGTAGTAGCACTTGTTCTGTTATAGCATGGCCTACTGCAATTGTAACTATGATTGTTATGATACGGAATATGTAAGTATTCAATTTTAGTGAGTGTTATGTTGCATTATTGTATTATCTTGTGTGAAATATTCAAATACATGATTTATAATAAATGTATAAATTTATATATGAGTGGTGCTATTTGCTCCTACCTTTCTTCTTAGGACTCCAACCTCCATTTTTTTATTCCAATTTTATCCTAGTATAAAATTTCATTTCTACCCCTTTATCTAATCTTCCTAATCCTAATTTCCCAAACCCAAACCCTAACCCCACTATCTATCACCACCTCCGGCTGCCCCTACTTGACTCCTCCATCACCTTCAGCCTCTTCCCATCCTCCCTTCACATCTCTGCCGCCACACAACCCTCTTGACACATCCCAGCACTGGCCAACACCCTCTACCCCGCGACCCCCAACCCCCGGCCCTCACCTTCTATGTAGCACCCCAACCCTCTACATGCTTTGTGGAGAGAGAGAGAGAGAGAGAGAGAGAGCAATGATGGGGCTGTGGGTTTCGGAGCTAGGGTTTTTGCAGAGGGAAGAAGAAGACAATTAAAGGAGGACGTTCGCGAGTCAGTGGGCATGAGGCAGGGGATTTGTGGGTAGGAGGAAGGTAAGATGGGGTTTGCAGTGGGGAAGGGTGGGACGGGGTTTGCCTTGGGGAGGGTCACCGGAGGGGTTGGGGATGTGGTGCTAGAGGAGAGGAGGGGCTACTAGAGGTGAGGGGGGTGCGCATGAGGGCTGTTGTCAGATGTGGTGCTACCGGCGGTGGGGTGATGCCAGCGGTGAGGGGGCTGTCGGAGGAAGAGTTGGTGGAGGGTGGGGTTCAAAGAATATAGTTGGGATTAAGATGGTGGTTCAAAGAGAAAAGGAGGGGGAGTCATTTAGGTGGGTGGGGGTCCAAAGAAGTGGGGGATCCTAAGAAGAAAGTGGGGAGCATTTGGCAACACTATATATTTTTATGTGTGTCCCCCTGTGTGGTTTCTTGCATTTTTTTAGAATTTGCGTGTCAATGTGTCTGTGTTCGTGTTCATGTCCAAGCTTGTTAGCTCTTTGACAAATTGATGTTGAATATTGACACTTGATTCTTTTAACTTCAGTTTATTGTTTCTATTTAGGTAGTCAATGATGTTCTTTCATCCCGAAACACTATTGATTGGTTGCAAAAGTTCGCCCTTGAACAGCTCTCAGAAATTTCAACTCATTTATACCAACTCTTAGTTGGTAGCAATCTGATAAAAGAAAAGGTTTCTTTTGTTACTTCAATTCTACAGATATTGACATCAACTTTGAAGATATCACAAAAGAGGAAAGTTTATCAGCCACATTTTACCCTGTCTATTGAGGGTTTGTTTCGGATATATGAAGTCATTAATGTCTGCAGTAATGGCAATTATAGTCCTAGTGCTGAATTAGGACTGAAAGCTGTACTTATGAGCACTCCTTCGGTCGCCTTATTATGCATGGTATGTCTCTCTCTCCATTGATCTGGTGTCCTGCATATGTGGGAGCATGCTGGATCTGTTGTGCATGTTTATGTATATTGTGACTGCAAATATGAATGATGTTTTTTGTATTTTACAAATTATATTATATGCTTATATGGGTGTCATAACATATATACAAAAGGAGAGTTAATGATGGTTTAACTTATAGAATTAAGGTAGTACTAAGTCAAAATGACTATTACCAGCCATGCTTTCTCTCTCCCCTGGATGGACCATATAGCCAAGAAAAACGATGAACTAGAATAGAAATGCTTGCCCTACCTATGAGAAAATAGTTCATAGTAGGGTACCAAATGTTGGGTAATCAAGGCATAACATCTTTACAAAGTCAGTGTAGTTGAAATTAGGATGCCAAGGTGAATGTGTGGCAAAATTAGAAAATATAGGATCATGATAAATGAAATTTTGAATCAATTTTTAGATTTTGTAGAGACCAATGAGTAAGTTTTTGATCGATAAGCTGGTACAGTCCTTTTTTGTATGCAAGTTGCACCCTCATGCCCTTTTTTTAAAGTAAACTTTCATACTTATAAAAAAAGCACTATGAAACACATCAAGGCAATGATTCGTTTTAACCTTAGTAGCAGGAATCGTGGAAGGGACTCACGTTTCTGAGGAAGAAGTGTGATTTTGCGCTTCCAAGAAAGAATCGCATAAGAATCGCGCTTCTAATGCGAGAGAATCGTGATTAGGCTGAGACTAGGGCTTCGATCATCTTCGTCCCTCTCTTCTCTCACTGTTGATCTCGATTGTCTTTGTCTCTCTCTCTTTTCTCTCAGTCTCGATCTCCTCTTCGTCTTTGTTTGCTTCTCTCTCTCTTTGTTTCTCTCTTCGTCTCTCTGTCTCCCTCTTTTTGACTTTGTTTGCTTCTCTCTCTTTTGATCTATTCTCTGTTCTCCCTCTCTCCCTCTCCGTTTTTATATTTTTTTTTTATATAATATAAAAATAATATAATTTATAAATTATAATATTTATCATGTATAATATAATTTGTCATAAACAATATAATTTTTCTGTCTAAAATAAAAAAATATTTATTTTGTCATATATAATATATTTTTTATTTTTTATTTTTTTAACAGAAATGATTATTTCTTAACTTTTTAACATATAATAAATAAAATAAATCGTCTAATTGTTTAAAGGAAATCTATTTAAATCATATACAATTAAAAAAATCTTTAAAAATTTATAAAATAAAACATCTAATTTTTATTTTTTATTTATTTTAACATAATTTATTATTCCTTATTTATTATAATAAATAAAATATAATTAATAAAAATAATACATAAGCGCTCCTAATTTACGACTCTTCTAAGTGGCCACGTTCCTCCGCTCCCGCTCCCGCTCCCGCTCCCGTTTCCGCTTCGTGCAACTAAGGTTTTAACACATCAAGACCCTGAACGAAATTGTTTCCATTTTCCTTTTGGGCAACTTACACTTTCACTCCCTAAAATATGGGTCATTTTTTAATTTGGTCTTTAAAGAAAAGATTCTCCCACTTTGGTCCCTAAACTATTTGTCGTTTCTCACTTTGATCCAATTACCAGCTCTCATCATGGTCAAAGGGTAGTTTTGGAATTTCAAAGACTAAGTTTTCTACTTTGGTTCCTAAATTAAGCTTTCCCGCTTTGTTCACTAAATCCAAATCCAACCTAATCTCAAAACCATCCCCACTTCAAAACCCAATCTCAAAGACCAACTTCATGTCCGACAAAAATGACAAATTACAGTGGGTACTTGTCATTCGATTAGCAAAGAGGCTGTGAATCAAAGTTCGGGGGCTGTTGGAGGAGATCAGGTGGTGGGTTTGAGCCATTGGTAGAAGGAAACGGTAATAGAAAACAATGTAGATTTATACTTTGAATGAAATGTTCATATACATGACATAAAATAATTGCATAAAACTATATATTTTGACTTTGAGCATTTCCCTATCTGTCGTGTCATGCATTTTAAAAAAATTATTGTGTTGGCATGTCTGTGTCATGTCGTGTTGTGTCAAGTGTTTAGCTACTTAGGTATCGGCCGATACTAGTGTGAATTACTATTATATTTTTTTCTTGCCGATACTAGCATGTGTTTCAATATCAGAGGCTCCAAATACCATATTTAATAGCCGATATACCATTACATAAAGATGATATTTCAAACCATGCTTGTCACGTCTATAATTTAGCAGATCTCTTATATGATTGTGTGATTGTGTCCATGGCATGTTTGTGTATGGTATTGTTATCTTGTGCTTTACAGGATCAGGAAAAGCTTTTGAAGTTTATAAGGTGGGCTACTTCAACTGCTTTGCTGTCGAACTCAAAATTGCTTCAGCCCAGAGAAACTTATTGCCATTCCACAATTTTCTTAGAGGAACAGCAATCTGAAGATTCTTTAATATCAACACTTTTGCGTTGGCTGACTGCTTCGGTGATCGTTGGAAGGCTTTCTTGGAGATCTAATGACTTGGACTCAAATTTGGTTCGTGAAAGATCAGGCCTAGAAACACTGCAATCTTTATTGGAACACAGTAAGAAAGGATGTGGAGAAAATCAGACTGGCTTTGGCTGTGAAGAAATGCTAGCTGCTAGTATTTTTTACCTCCAACAGCTTCTTGGCATGGACTGCAGATTGCTTCCTTCTGTTGTATCAGCTCTCTGTCTGCTGCTTTTTTCTGATGTCTCCTATTTAGCAGGTAGACTATCCTGTTCTCGTTTTTAATCATTTGTTGTCCCAGTACTGAGGCTGAAAATTGAGGTCATTTTTGCAAATCGGATTTGAAAAACTTTCGTTTATTTGGCTGAGTCTCATGAATTTCTGCACATGACCATGAAGTTGACCTGGAATAAGGTCTTGGATTCTCGTTTCAAAAGTCTTGGGCTTTCCTGAATGGGGAATCTAGTTAATGGGTGGAGATGCAATGCTCTACTGTTTTTTTTTTCCCCCATCTGTTCAAGAATTGTCTATGTTTTGGCCAAATTATGTTTTTGGAAGGCAGTTCCTGGACTCCCCTCCTCCCCCACATAATCACCCTTTGATGCAGGCAATAAAAAGCTGAAGAAAAAAGTACAATTAAAAAAGTGGCTGAAGTGCAAAATATGGAAATTTGCTGGTTTCATGTTGGGATCCACTTGGGATTTTCCATGATTGAGTTTTGGTCTTTTATTTGCTTATTCAGCATGCTACTGGTCTACATTTTTCCATTGAGTTGTGGAGGTACAGATCTTTCAAGAATAAAAAGTAAAAAGGATTTGTGGAGGTAGGGGTGTTTACCTATTTTCTGGGCATGGCCCATATATGTTAACAAGAAGTCAAGTTGTGATAATTAGAGTCTTCATATATGTTATTTAGGTGGTTTGTATGGGTCTTAGAAGTAAAATATTTGAAACCTCATCCTTTTCAACTGAGATGCTTCAAGGTCAACTTTGTACTTTAAGAATGATGTGATTAATTGGGGAAGTGGGGAATGTCTTTTAGTGATTGCTGATAAGATTGTAAGATTTGTTTTTTGGTTTTTTTTTTTCATGGTGCCAAATTCTTGGCTGCCGAGAAGCATGTTTATGAAATAAAATACTGAAAAAATAGGGTTAAAGACAAATGATGAGGCATGGAAACAAGCATTATAGTGACAAATATTTGTGGGAGATCAGGAGGTAAATTGAAGACGAAATGAGGGAAAATTAGATGGAGTGGTAGTTACCAAATGCTGCCCAAGGTGGAGGTTTTTGGTTCAAGTTGAAGGTTGAGAACAACATGGTTGATTCAAAAACTGAATGTCATAGTCCTGTGCTCTCTGTGGAAGATATATCCTTACATAAATAATGAGGCAATATAAAGTTCAAATAGCTGAATCCAAGCACATGGGATTGGGATTTTTAAATACAGTTATGCATACATTGAGTGAAGGAGGTGTGGATTAATTAGCGTGCTATGCTCCATTGTAATACCAGGGGATAGTTTTATAAATTATAACCCAATGAAGTGTTTAAATACAGTTATGCATACGTGTGAAGAAACTGTTTTATAATCCATACATCGAGTGTTCTTTATGACTTTTCAATTTATTCTGTGTTACACAGTCAATCATTTGTCTAAGTCATAAATAATAACATTGTTATTTATCTTCTTGTTGGGGCAGAAATGGACTGCTTACTTGATAATGGGAATAATTTGGCATCACTTTGCTCCAGAATTCATTGCCCTGTTGAAGCTAATCCTTCATGGAGATGGTAAAATATTTTTTATTCTCCAATATTTATAATTTTGAGTTTTATCATTTTCTTGTGTGTTTATGTTTCCTTCTGATTAGATATGTATAACTCCAGTATTTGCTCATTACTGGGAATGCCCGCCATTACTTCTGATGCACCCCCACATCACGTAACTCATTTCCTCACATTTTCCCCCCTCATGAACCTGACTTTTGTTTATTGATAAGACTGAGAATTGTTGAGATTAATTGCATTGAATCATCCTTTGGTTCTTGGAAATCTCTCTATACTTTTGAAGGGATTGCTTATTCAGAATAAGTGATTTGATGAAAGATTCTGGCAAGAACAAACTCAATTCGACTGAAAATTTGGTCATATCTTTATTTTGTATCTGTTCTCATCAAAAGTTTCATGCCAAATGAAAAAATTTAGCTACTGATTGCTGCTTAGTTCCGTCCATTGTTTTGGGACACTATGGAATTCATTTGCCCAATTCCGTGGCTTGTGGACCAATTTTGCTGCTAGAATATTGTGTCTGTTTTTGTTGAACAAGGCGGTCATCTACCAAACTAATGCCGCGAAACACTCTTCATTTTGTGCAGGACATTTTATCAGCCATGGAAGGATCTCTCATCCAAATCCACTGATGCTGCCCAGAAGCTGGATGAACATCACGCTTGCCAATCTCTTTTAGTGGTAATTTCAAATGTTGTTGGAAAGAAATCATCACATTCACATTTTCTATCGCTTCAAGACGTGGAAAATTGTGGTGTATTTAACTGGGAAAAAAGTATTCTGGAAAGCAAATGATGTCTTTGGTGGATTCAATTCATTCAGTTTTATTTCCTATTAAAAAAAAAAATCTTTCATTTTTGGTATCAATGGTAGTAAAGTTGGTCTTATTCCTCAATTTGTGTGCTAGTGTTGAAGTTTTCTTTACTAGAACTTGAGATTTCTTGCAGGGAAGCTAACTAGTGGATATTGATGTAGTTGGACTCAGTGATGATGTAAAATGAAAGCAGATAGATTTCACTGAACCCGTAACTCCATTTCAAATGGGATGTGATGCATTAGCAATGGTTCTTATAGGTTTCTTCATTTTTCTTTTGGTTCCAAGAGCACTCAAATTGGCCAGTTTAGGATGTACCATGTCTGTGTTCCACATCTACCAGGTGATTAGGAGGATAAAAAGCCTATAGAGTGGCCTTGAATTTGTGTTTGGATTTTGAATTTAAAGACAGAAAAAAGAAGGAAAAAAAAAAAAAATCTAAGATGCAAACACAACTTAAGTATCATTGGGTGGTTTAACTTGGCCATTTCTCTCATGTGTACGCATTAGCTTTTTGCCGTAGCTGTGAAATACTGGTGGAATTTTTTTGTTAGTTTTAATCACGGGTCTCACTCTAATACTTGTTCATCTTTTTGTAAGTTTGTGTGTTAAATTATTAATAAAAAATATCATCTTTTCTAATAACTCATGTTAAAGCCATGGATATCTTTGTAAAGGGTTTTTTAGTGATATAATTCAACGGTTTGGATCTAAAGTTCAAATAAAACAATTCTAAGATGTATATATTTTCACTTTTATATTATTTAATTTTAATTTTAAATTTAAATTTAAATCATTGAATTATATATTTTTTGGGTTAATTACAAAAAAAAAAAAAAAAAAAAAAAACTATAGGATTTTGCGCTTTCTTCAATTTAAACCTCAGGGTTTTAATTTCGACAAGTTATACACTATCCTTCCACTTGTGTTTCAATTCGATCCCTCCGTCTATCTCTGTCTTTATTAGTTAACAGAAGATTGATTTAGGTGCCAAAATTGTATAAAAAAGCCCTACCAATCATGGCCTTGCTGGGTAAAGAGTGAAGCAACTTCGTGTACCCATTCAAGAACGTTTGCCTCGGTATCCTATACAAATTGTTATTCCCTCCTAGGAATGGCAACGGGGCGGGCCGGGCCGGGCCGGGGACCACACTCCTCGTCCCCGATAGTGAGAAATTCCCTGTCCCCGCCCCCGATCTCCGATGGGGACCCCATATCCCCCCCGGCTCCTGATCGGGGATCGAGTATCCCCAACCTCGCAAATTCCCTGACTGAATTATAGTTATTTTTTTTTTTTCAAAAAACAATTTTAAACATCCTATTAAGAATTTGTACATGTTTTAAAATTAAAAGAACTTTCATTCTATCATAAAGAACTAAAAAATCAATATATAATCTGTACATGTTTAAAAAATCCTATCACAAAGAACTTTCATCCTATCACAAAAAACTTAAAAAATCAATAATCTGTCAAGCTAAAAAATCAATACATAATTTTAAAATTTTCAAGCTAAAAAATTTGTCAAGTTAAAAAATCAATACATAATCTGTCAAGTTAAAAAATCAATACATAATTTTAAATTTTTCAAGCTAAAAAATCTGTCAAGCTAAAATCAATACATAATCTTTCAAGCTAAAAAATTAATATATAATCTGTCAAGCTAAAAAATCAATACATAATCTGTCAACATATTCAAAAAATTAATACATAATCTGTCAAACATATTTGTCTAGCAGCATCAATAAATCAATAAATATCTCCTAAACATCCACATATAAATTCAGTATAAATCTGTCAAATATTCAATAAAATATCATCCTGTAGCAAGAAAATTCAGCAGCCATGTACAACCCACACACAAAACATCCTGTAGCAATAAAATAGTACAAACAAAACATCTGTTCAGTAGCCCACATACATAAGAAAATTCAACACGTAGCAAAGAGAATAATTAATCCCAAGCACAATCTGCAATGGATAGGTTACCCAAAAATTGAAATTAAAAAAAAAAAAAAATATCCATTATAACATAAAAAATCAAATCCATTGTTTCTCCAATACCCATACAAACCATACAATTTTCATCATCTCCTTCAACTTGAATTCCTGTTAAATAACAAAAAGGAAAAAAACAAATAATTAATACTAATAATAAAATGTAAAAAATATTAACAATTAAAACAAAAAAAATGACAACTAACACAAAAGTAACACATGATTGATCTGACTCGATCTCATTATCATCATATATAGTTGCATAGCCCACCGATTCCAATGTTGAATTTCCTAAAAAGTACAGAATATAAATTCAGTATTGAAATTATTCCATGGTAATATAAATAATAAAAAGTGAAATAATAATATGTAGATTGGATGAAATAATACATTTCATCTCTGCACCCCACAACCAACTTTGTGCACACATTAATGCTTCTAATGTGTTTGGATGAAATCTACTATGATGTGAACTCACCAACCTTCCACTAGTACTAAATGTTGACTCAGAAGCAACAGTGGATACAGGAATAGCTAAAATGTCCCTAGCTATTGCCTGTAAGGTTGGATACTTTGGTCCATTAGTTTTCCACCAATTCAAAACATCAAAACCTGAAGTTCTTCGCAAAACATCATCTTCTAAATAATGGTCCAACTCTGATCTAACATTCTTCATTTTTTTACTTCTCTTTCTACTAATAAACAAATCAAATTCTGAAAGGGTCTCTGTAACAATTTCTGGATGAGTAGAAGAGTTACCAACAACATCGGTCTCCATACCAACTCGGTATTGATATTCTTGCAACAAATCATAACAAATATGACGAACCCTATCAACTTCATCTTCAACTTTGTCTCCATAAAGTTTTTTAAAATAAAACTCCAATACACTCATCTTATATCTAGGATCAAGTACAACTGCAACTCCAATAACACCATGTATCACTAACCAATATTTATCAAATTTTTCCACCATTTTTGATGCCATTGTTCTGATCACTTCAATTTCACAAGAGAGCCATTGAGACAGTGTCATCCTAATCTCACATAAAATTGGGAAACAAACATTGGCTGTGGGATACTTTGTACCAAAAAACAACTTTGTGATAGAAAAAAAAATCTTAAACCTCTCACTAATCTCTCTAGCAAACTCCCATTCTTGCTCAGTTGGCACAGTCTTATATTGGGGCTCTCTAATTTTCAATCTAGAAAAGACATCCTTATACAATAAGATTGTTTGAAGCATCAAGTAGGTTGAATTCCACCTGGTTGCACAATCAAGTCCTAATTTCTTAGTATGTGGAATACGCAATTGGTTGACTGTTTCTTCAAATTTTTCTAGTCTTTTTGGTGTTGCTCTCCAATAAGCTACACTCTCTCGAATTTTCTCCACACCTACTCGTATGACATCCAATCCATCTTTTACTATCAAATTCAAAATATGCGCACAACAACGCATATGAAACAAAGTACCACCCAACAAAAGCGATGTATTACTTAACTTATTCATCAACACGGTAATCATGGCATCATTTGTGGAGCAATTATCAGCAGTAACAGTAGAGATTTTTCTATCAATATTCCAGTCCATCATACACTCAAGCAAAGTATCAAAAAGAACTTCTTTTGTGTGTGGACATGGAACATAAATAAACCTAAAATATGATATTCATAAACAAGTATTAATAACATGCAAATTGAACTGAATAAGATAGAATTTTTAAATGATTTACAAATTTACAAAAATATATCTCAAAATGCGACTTTGCAATGTCCATGAATCATCAATAAAGTGTGCGGTGAGAGCTATGAATCTTTTCTTTTGACTGCCAGCAGTACACATATCAGTTGTGATTGCCTGTAATAACCCTCACCACTGTTTACCGAATGACCGCTGATTACTGTTAAACCGAGACTGATTATGATTAATAACTGAAGTAATCGAAATATTGAACTGACTGACTGAAATCTGAAACTTATTGACTGAGTATATGTTAGTTAAATTGTATTCTATTTGTTTGCTTGCCAAATTATCTGTTCATGTCTTTGTGTTTAAATTGCTAATTGAAGGCCTTATTGGCGGCCGAACCGGAAATCGATTAGTGTTTTATGATCGTCATAATTTATGTGATTTTATGGCATATTTATCTGAAAAATTGATTTGGTATGTTTTAATTAGATTAAAATGGGTCAAATTGCATTGTTGACTTAATTACTATTTTGCCATTGTGAGTGGGCCTTTGTTTATTAAAATATTGAGCCTTAGTACATGTAAACACAACATTTGATCAGCTCTTTCCTCACCACAACCGACCATAGAGAGAGAGAAAGTGAGTGAATTGGATTCAACTTGTTGTTTGGCTTGAATCTTGAGGAATTGAAGGATAATTGGCAAATTGAACCTCTAGACTTGTCATTGAGGAACCTAGGTATGAATTTCACCCTCTTTATTGTGTAATTGAGTTTATTCTTGCATGATTAGTGGGCCTTTAGTGACCTAAGGCTTGAATTGGTTCAATGGTGTTGAGATGTAGCTTAATTCATGCATGCATGCCTTCATCTTGAAGTTTTGAAGTTGTTCTTTTATGAAATTGTACATGTATGTTCATATTTTTACAATGGACCATGATTTCACCATGTTTTTGAAGATATTGACTCATTTGGGCATGAAATTGAAGCTTTGAAATGGTTTAGAGTCATGCATGCTTGCGTGTTCTTCATGTTCATAAAAATTGAGTTGAAATTGGATTTAATTAACTCACTCTTGGGCTTTGATTTCTCAAATTGAGCTTTGAAACTTGTTGTATATTGAGTTTTGATATGTTTTCCAGAAATTGGGCCGAAGAGGTCGAGTTTTGAGCTGTAGAATGCTTGGTTTAAGCTTGGGAGGCAAATCTGGAAATTCCAGAATTTGGCTACTTCGCTTGAGCGAAGGATTCTATGCTCGAACGACCACCGTTTGCTCTGAGCACCGCTCGAGCGAAGGAATGGTGGCTCGAGCGTAAATTTCAAGCTCTCAGAATCTTGGTGCACGCAGACGCATGCACGAGCGAGAGAACCTACGCCGGCGAGGGTATGTCTTCGCCTTCAGCGGCGTCGGCGAAAGTATCGAGCGGAGTTTTCCAATACCCAGCACTTTTTGCATTTTTGCAGACCGCTCGAGCGAGGAAGTACACGCTCGGACGACCCTACTGTTTTGACAAGCTCGCTCGAGCGAAGAAAGCAACGCTTGAGCGAGACCCTTATTTTCTGAAAAATTTTGAAAATATTTTCTAAGTGCATCTTTGCATCCTCATCCCATCCTAGGCATTCTTAGGCCTAGTTTAAGGCATCTTAATGAGGATATAGATGTAAAACCACACCGAGGCAATTTAGGGATTAAGTTATTACTTTCCCAACTGTGTAGCTTAGTGTATGTTCAATCTGTAAACTGTGTAGGGTTGGCTTTCCGAGAGGACGCTCTAGCTTACCGTAGCCCAGAACTCTGTGAGTAACAATTGTGTAAAGATCTGTTCAAAATGATTATCTTTTGAATACTGAACTGTACTGTTTTCTAAACTGTTGCTGTTAACTAAATGAATGTATGTCCTATGTTCTGAACTGTATTGTGACATCCTTAGCAACTACTATTACTGACTGTTACTGTTACAGAGATCTCTGTCGGTTCCCTCGTTGGAACCACTGCTGTTTACTGATTGATAGCCATCATTGACTGTTCGGTCTTTTAAGACCTACTGTTTACTGTACTGCTATGCTAATGGATGTACCACATATGACTGAATGACTGTTCTGACTGAAAGACTAAAATACTGATTTAATGAACTGTTTTCATTACTGTAAGGAAATTCATTCTAAACCTCTTTACGCATTATGTTATTCACTGGGCTTTAGCTCACTGCTCATATATATGTAAGTGTACAGGCACCGGACCAATGCTAGAAGCGTCGGGGTAAACTCCAGTTTTGTCAAGCCAACCACTGTGCCTCACTGCGAGGTTGCGAGCCCGCTAAGCTATGGCTTAGGGGTGTTTTATTCTTCCTCCGTCTGTCTCTGAAACTGCTTGTAATAACTGTATAGACCGTACTGTACTGTTTAGTAGGGATTTAGTCCATGTTTTGAATGATTGTATATATGTACATACTGTTTTGTCACCAACTGCATATATGTATGAAAAGTCTTTTTGCATACAGACTGTCACAGCTCATTGGACATTGTTTATTTACTGTATTAGCTTCCGTCATGCCCCTGTGCTCTGTTATACTGTCTTACTGTTAAGCAGGCCTTCGGTAATCTCGGATTACTGGCCGGTTACGGTGCTAAACCCATAGGGGCGGGTTTGGGTCGTGACATTTCCACCCTACTTTTATTATGCTCCACCAAACTCAATGTCTTCACCCTCTCATAATCATAAATCTTTAAAATATCACTCTTTATCGTATTTCGAGAAGGCACTTTAAACAATGGTTGAAGTGCTGCTGAATATCGTTTAAAATCAGCATGGTCTACGATAGAGAGGGGATATTTATGCAAGATTATGGCATGTGACAACTCTTTCCTAGCAAAATCTTGATAAAAAATATAAGAATTCATTTTTGGACTCTCTCCACTAAAATTGTTAGTTAACACTTTTTGCCTCATGTCCATCACTTTTTTCCTAGTACAACTCTTATGGTGATCATGCAAATGCCTAGTTCCATTTTTTGAATCACCTTCAAGATGCTTATTACAATAATTACATATTGCCTTCCACACCTCATTGACTAGTTGTTTTTTAAAATGTTCTCACACAACACTAGGTTTTCTTTTAGTTCCTCCACAAGTAGTATTAGACTCTTCTTCTAAATCAATAACATTTTGATTAGAGAGGGGAGACGGTGAGTTCATAGGTGAGTTTGTAGCTGGCGATGAATGTTGTGACGCGTCACTCTCAAATGGTACTTGAGAGTTAACGGGTACTTGAGAATTAACGGATACTTCAGAGTTAACTGGTGCTTGAGAGTTAACATCTGACATTTTTGATCTTTATAAAAATAATATGGATTGAATTAATATTAACAGAGGTAACATAAAAGTAGATTACTGGAATTAAAAAACAAATTAATAATAACTAATAACATGGATTGAATTAATGAAATTGAGAAACAAATTAACTAAACATCAATTTTCTTTTTTCTTTATTAACAAAACTAAGCAGACATAGCTATTTTCTCACTTCAAGTTACAAATTTTCCTAAATTGAGTTGCCCTAAGCAGTATAGCATAGCAGACATAGCTATTCTCTGTAATCTAGCCAAGGCAAAAAATGAAAGAGTTTCAAACTTCTAACAGTGAAATAACAAATTTAGAAAAGTAGAAATATCAAAGAAAACTCATACATAGCAATATAAAAGAAAACTCATTACACCATCAGTCTAATGAATTTTTTTTAAATATTCAAACTCTACTTCAGCATTCAACTCAAAGAGGACAATTTCACTCGGATGAGAAGTAAAAAAAAAATGCATAAATCTGCATAAACTCCCCAGACAGTTCTTGGACACAAGTTAACTTTTGGAGTAAATTGGAAAAAAGCTTAAAATATAAAGGATCAAAATGAATAAATAAATAAATAAATAAGCTTAAAGGTACAAAATGAAAAAAATGACCAAATACAAAAGGTATAAAGTGTAATTTATCCAAATATTATATACAGAAAGAAACAATGCATTACTGATCAATGCAACAAGTGCTTGTATTGAAATTGTGTCCTATACTAGCAACCAAGATATATGATTGGATTAAACTGTTTCTTTGCAGAGAATGTGCAGCATTGTGTTGTTTTTTACACCCAATTTTGAACATAATAATGTTTGCTTCCATTTTCAATAATGGCTGTCTTGATGTAGTGCTTGACAAAAAAATTATTAAATATTCTTAAAACAGATGTGATAATAATATGAAATCATAACATATTTGAGAGAGTCATTTTTTATTATTATTATCTTTAATTAGTTAATAAAAGTGAGTTAATATGACTCACTCGTAAAACTTTTCGTTTTATAATTAATTTGAAGCACTTGTAAATAATTATCCTTCATACAAACACAGTGCAATTAACAACTGCAATTAATTAAAGCTATAATTTTGTTTTTATACTCTATTACCAAAGACTTACATGAGAAGCTGGTTTCATTTTTAATTATGAAACAAAGTACAATTATGAACCAAAGTCAACCAATTTGATTCATTGGCAAATTAATATCACTCAAATAATTTTAAAACTGGCCTTCCTTTCATCTTAAAAATTGGTAAGATTATGTTAATGACTGCAGAGTGTGTGCTAAGGACATTTAATTACAAACTTTGTAATTTTTTATAAGAATTTGTACTATAAGAAAATTATAATTATGTTTAACTCAATTATCTAATGTCATTAAAATTCTCATTAACAAAATACAAATTTGTATTAACAAATCAATTGTTAACTAAACATCAATCAACATCATCAACTTCACATAATTTCAACTACAAACAGATATCTGGACACAAATTAACAACTTAACAATTCAGTAGTGAGAAAATACCTGGATGAGCAAACCAAATGTCAGTAGTGAGCAAACCAACTGAACCTAATTTTTACACACAGAATAACATCATCAACATCATCATCTTCAATAATATATAAAATAAACAGATCTAAAATAAATAAATTTTTTTATAAACAGATCTAAACAGATCTAAAAATAAACAAATCTAAAATAAAAATATATAAACAAATATATATATATATAAAATAAATAAATTTAGAGGGAAAAAAAAATAGAGGTTGAAGAAAACCCTAGATCGAAACCCTAGATTGAAATATATATATATATACACTCAGATCGAAACCCTAGAAAACCCTAGATCGAAACCCTATATACACTCAGATATATATATATATATATAATATAGACATATATGTAAACCCTAGATCGAAATCCCTAGAGAGAGAGAGAGAGAGAGATACCTAAACAGAGAGAGCAGCGATGAAGGAGCGGCGGTGAGGGAGGAGCGGTGGTGAGGGAGAGAAAGCAACAGCTCTATCGTCGTGTGTGTGTGTGTGTGTGTGTGTGTGTGTGAGAGAGAGAGAGAGAGAGAGAGAGAGAGAGAGACGGGGAGGCAAAATGGTAAACGACAGAGGTGAGGCGGTAAGGGAGGCTCGGTGGTGGCAGAGGAGCACCGGTGAGGAGGGAGGCGCGACGGTGACAGATGAAAGAGAGGGAGAGACCAGTGGCGAGTGAGAGAGAGAGATGAGCGCCGTGTGTGAGTGAGAGGCTGAGCGTGTGTCTTTGTCAAACCCTAAACAAATACAAGCATATATATATCCAGGGACAAAACGGTAATTTTATCTCAGGGACTAAGCGGGGCGGGGCCGGGGCCGGGTTTGAAACACCTATCTCTGTCCTCGGCCCGGATATCATCGGGGATAAATTTTTGAATACCATCCCCGGCCCGTAGGGGATATTTTTCAGTGAATAACCACTGAATTCGGGGTCGGGGGATCGGGTCACCGTCGGGCCGGTTTCAAATTGCCATTCCTACTCCCTCCTGCAATCAAAGGAAGATTTATGAGACTCAGGTCTCTTCTTTGAGCTCTTTCTCTTCCTAATCCCCAGAGGGGAACTTGGGAGAGGGCTCCTGCTATTAGATGACAAGAAGAAACCAAACAAAGGACTATGAAGAAAAAGAAAAAAAAATTCCAACCAGAGTTGCAGAACCAGGCTTCATCATCATCATCATCAACAACAACAACACAAAAGTAATCTTTGTCCAAAGCCTAACCTAAAATTGGAAAAAGAAAAATAATAAATAAAGGTCAACAACAACCAGAACTTTATCTGTACAAATTTAAAGATTCACAATCTTATTATCTTCTTCATTTCGAGGTTTTCTCATCAACAAAATTGCACCAAATTTTTTTGAAAAACCAATAATTTCATAGTATTTTGTGTTCTTCGATGCTTTCCCAAACATCTTCGATGATCACTTGATCTACACAAAACACAAAACAAAGCACGAAAATGATCGATCAAACCCTCGAGAATCAAGATCCATACAGATCAATACACATAGATTTACAAATATAGAGATTTTAGAGAGAGAAAATGAACCAATGATTAGAGAATTTGTGTGTGGACTTTGGTGTTTGAGGAGAGAGAGAGAGAGAGAGAGAGAGAGAGAGAGAGAGAGAGAGGGGGGTTTGCTTGCTTTTGGAGTCAGATCTGGCGCATTTAATGCAGTTGTGGAACAACTTGAGAATCTGAAACAGATATGAGATTTGCGATTTGAGATCTAAGGCCCCATTTGTTTTCTAAAGTAGAATGGAGGGGATTGATAGTGACGAGATTAATAGTGAGGGAATTGTTAGCGAGAGGATTAAGTAAAATTGTGTTTGTTTTGATGATAGTTATTAGTGTAGGGATTGTTAAATTATTTTTATATAAAATAATAAAACAAATAAAAAAAATATAAAAACATTAAACGTTAATGTTTTAAAAAAAATGTCCAACATGTAAAAAATTTTAAAAAAATAAAAATAAAATAAAATATTTTCAAAAAAATAAAACAAATAAAATAATAATTTTTACCTAACAAAAAATATAAAAAATAAAACATTAATGTTCAAAAAAAAAATTCCCGACATGTAAAAAATAAAATAAAAAATAAATAAAAAAAAAATTTTAGTCCGCCGGACTATTTTTCTAATACCAAGTCTTGGAGGCCCATCCGAATCCCCTTGGGAAGGCCCATCCTAATCCGGAACTCATTATCAATCCCTTTCCCATCTCTTAAAACAAACACAATATTAGTGGGTTCCACCTCACTACAAATCCCAGTCCCCCTCTAACTCTCCAAACAAACGGGGCCCAAAATAGATGTATGAAACCGAGAATCGCAGATTTGACAACTTTACTGCGGTTGTGGAACAACTCAAGAATTTGTTGTTTGTCGAGATAAGGATCGGGAGGCGGAGGAGGAGTGACAGCAGTGATGGCAGCGGCGCATGCCTGGGTGTGTTAGAAATGATCGCCGTTAGAGCCTGAGAAGAAAGGGTTGGTCGGAGATTGGAGGCGCAATGCCATAACCGTTCTCTACGTCTGTTCTGATGTTGAAGGATTAGGGCCTAGGGTTTTAACCATGAAAATAGTTAGAAGTTTGAGATTTGACCAAACAAATTTGATCAAATTTGAGATTGCGACGGCTAGAACGACGTTGTTCAGTGGTGGTGCTGGAGACGTTTCTGAGATAGTGATGGAAGAGAGAGAAGAGGATGAGAGAAAGAAGACGAGGAGAATACAACACAAAAGAAGAAGATGAAGATAGGGCCTTCTTTTCTATTTTCTCTCATTGGACCATATGTATGTAGTATTGCTATCGAACTCGTATAAAACAACCAAAAAAAAAACAATCTTATTTAATCATTAATCAATCATATTACTTACACATCATTGAGTTTAGAAAGTAAATTTATATATCATTTTTCAATATAATTTTATTCAAATTGGTCTATTTATATTATTCTCTATCCATAAATTTATGGGCAAATTTCACTTTTTCGGTTTGACCCATGTACAAGTTATTCTCTTTTCATTTAGAAATAATTATGTATAATCCCCTTATCATTTATGATATAATAAAAAAGATTAAAAGATTTCTATATATATAAATAATCTAAGTATGTGATTTAAGAATATTTTCGTCATTTACCTGACAGACAAAATACACTCTAACATTGTGTACATCTCTTTAAAATTTAAAAATAGAGTAATGCTATAGTGTGCAACTTACACCTTACACCTTTTTGTATTCACTTACACCTTACACTTACACTTTTTTTACCTTGCACTTACACCTTTTGTGTAAGTGGCACATGGTGTGCAACTTATACATTTCATTTATACCTTCCACTTACACTTACACCTTACACTTACACCTTTTGTGTTAGTGGCACATGGTGTGCAACCCACTTACATCTTTTGTGTGGGTTGCACACTTAAGAAAACTCCTTAAAAATAAATACATAACTCTCTGATATATATTTTATATTTACTGTTAAGTTAATTAGATAAAATATTTAATAATGCATTTCAATTCAAAAATTATAAAGGAGCAATGTCATTATTGGGCCCCAATAAACCTAATAGCTCATGGTATATAACGGCACCGTTGAGCGATACGCCGCACTAGAAGCCTCGTCCAAATTCCAAACAACCTCTCTATCTCTCTCTGGATTTCTCACCGCCAAAATGGCCGCCGCAGCACCACCACCACCGCCGTGCCCTGCCCCAACCCCCGCCACTACATTACCGGAGAACCACCCACTTTTCGCCAGAATCCGACTCGCAACCAAATCAGACGTCCCCCACATCCACAAACTCATCCACCAAATGGCCGTCTTCGAGCGCCTCACACACCTCTTCTCCGCCACCGAGTCTTCCCTCTCCTCCACCCTCTTCCCCAACCCCTCCCCTCCTCCTTTCCACTCCTTCACCATCTTCCTCCTCGAACTCTCCCCACCCCACCCCTTCCTCTCCCCCACCCCACCTCCTCTCTTCCCCCCCATTTCCAAATCTTTCAATTTCGACCTCCCCATCTCCGATCCCGAGTCCCATCTCTTCAAATCTTCCGAAACCGATGCGATCGTTGCTGGGTTTGTGCTCTTCTTCCCCAATTACTCGACGTTCCTGGCCAAACCAGGCTTCTATATTGAAGACCTGTTTGTGAGGGAGTGTTATAGGAGGAAAGGGTTCGGGAAAATGTTGTTGGCAGCAGTGGCGGCGCAGGCGGGGAAGATGGGGTACGGGAGGGTGGAGTGGGTTGTGCTTGATTGGAATGTGAATGCGATCAAGTTTTATGAAGAAATGGGTGCTGAGATTCTGCAAGAATGGAGGATTTGTAGGCTTACTGGTGATGCTCTTCAGGCTTATGCTCATAATAGCTGATAAACAACAACTATGGATTTGTTTTGTTTTGTTTTGTTTTGTTTTTTTGTGATTTTTTTTTTTTTTTTTTTAATTTAACAGTTCGAAAAAAGAGAATGGGAAATTAGGGTTTTGGTTCTGAGAGTTGATTTGGGGTTGTTGCAGTGGTGGTGGTGGGGATTTAGGGTTAGGGTTTTTGTGGATGGAATGGGTGTGTTGTCACATGTGCCCTGCATTTTGGAAATAGTTATTCAATGTTACCCCTTTGTTAGATTTCTGTTTTTGCTTTGGTTTTGTTACAGTTTGTTTTACTCCTCATTTTGTGTTGTTATTTGTTGTTCTTCTAATTCTGATATCACTTGATTTATCCAAAAAGCAAATCTGATGTCACTTCTCATTTTTCCATCACCAAGGATTCTTCAGAGTATTTTTTTTCTAAAGTTTCTTAAAATAGTGTATTGTGTGATTGAGATTTAATGTTGAAAAATTGATATAATTTATCATTAAATTTCAATAACACAATGCACCACTCTAAAAAAATTAAAATTTTTTTTTTTTTTTTTACAGAATTCTTGCTCTTTTTCCATTCCTTAGTTGTTTTGAAGAGTACGGATTTTTTGATGAGCATGTGACGAGGTTAGTGACATTTTTGAAAGAATAATGATAATTATGATTTTATTTTATTAGTTAAATAAAAATATAATGAGATTTCTCTTTTTTAAGGGTATTTACAATGGAATGGCTAAAATTATTTGTTAAAGTGTATTATATGACAAAAAGTGAGACCCAAAAATATGTGTTAAGATATGTTAAGGGTTTGTTAATTTTAGAGAGTGAGTGGTAGTATAATGGATGTGTTATGATATGTGTAGGGGTGTAAATCTGGCTCGGTCTGGCTCTTCGGATTCAGGTTGGACCCATGCCGGGCTTCGCGGGCTCCCGTCAAAATTCCGGTCAGGTTGGGTCGGGCCGGCCGGACCATTGGCCAAAAAATTAAACTCAGGCCTAGGCCTAAGCCCCAAGGGTGTTCGGGCCTTGAGCTTGGGCGGGCCTAACAATTTTTTTTTTGTATTTTTAGTTTTTTTCTATCAAAATTTTATTATTTTCCATTAAAAAATATACTAGGCTTTGGGTGGGTCGGGCGGGTTGGGCTTCGGGTCGGGTTCTAAGTGGGCCTTAAGCGGGCTGATGGGTCAGGTCACGGGTTCAGTCAAACGGGTTAGGCCCATGGATCGAGTCGGGCTTCAAAATAATGGCTCAAGCCTGGGCCCAAGCAGGCTTGGCTCATCTCGGGCTGCGGGCCATTTTTATACCTCTAGATATGTGTTAAGTGTGTATATATATATAAATATCAATAATAATAAAATAAATAAATAGCTACTTACAAGTCGTCTTCTTCAAGTCTTCTTGTTCATAGCTCTTCTTTAGTGCAAATTTTTTTTTTTATAATTTTTATTTATTTTCAACTTGAAGGGTCGGGACGTTCAGAGGGACGACTGGCCGGACATCCGGGCGGACTACCCTACGGCACTTTTCACGGCTCTACTCTCTCCCTCTCGCTAGCTAAAATGCTAGCCACAATTAACACACAAGTTAACAACTGACAATTTTAACACACCTACTAACAGTTCCACTGTGAGAGCAAAATTAGAAAATGATTAGCTAAAAAGTAACAACTAACACTAACACATGCTCTAACAGTTCCACTGTAGATGCTCTAATAGAGTTAAATATATTAAAACTAATTTAGATTGTATGAAAAAATAAAAATAAACAACGTAAAGTATATGAAAAGAGAATTAATAAACATTATTTTTTTATTTATATAATTAATAAATTATTGATGAAAAAAGAATTAAGTATTTTATGAATTAAAATTTTAAAAAGTTAAATATTTTATGAATTAAAATTTTAAAAGAATTTAATATAGAGGTTGTTTGGCATTCCTTGAAATAACATATTTATTGTCTTTTTATTATGTTTTGGGTCATATTATCTTTTTATTTTTTTGTATATTTTTTCATAAAAAAATCAAAAGTTATTAATTATGTCAAAGTAATAAAATTTAATATATATTTTTAAATTTTAAATAAGATCAGTGTAATTTATCTTTTTATTTTATTTTATTTATTTTTTAATAATTAAAAAGGGTTGGCTCAAGCATTTCGGAATAGGGAGTGAAACTATATGTTGTATGCTATTAATGAGAGGAAAGCTTTGGTATTTATCTTTGGATATAACTTGATAATTTAGGGCTTGGATGGTCTCCAATTTAAATCTAGGACGGTCCGGTCTAATTCAGCTCATTGGGTCTTTTTTCGATAATCCAAACTGTTTATATTTTAGAATTTGTTGAGTACATTATCCTTGTAAAAAATCACATCAATCGGATAACGGATACTATGTATTCAAATCACTTTTGTCTAAAAAAAATGGACGGTCAAAAAATTAACAGTTCGTAAAAAAGTGATCCGAATATATAGTATCCATTATTCAATCGACATGATTTTTTACAGGGATAATGTACCCAGCAAATCATAAAATGTGAATGGTTCAGATTATCGAAAAGGGACCCAAAATGGGCCCAATGGGTCGAACTGGACCCTCCAGTCCAGATGGTGGACTGGAGGAAAGCCACTACGATAATTTAAATAGTTGATATCATCTTGAATTTAGCTTAATAATTTAAATTGTTTATAATATAAAATTTTAATTAATTATAAAAAAATAAAATTAATCAGATACCAATATTTATGATCAAATCAGGAAATCATATTGACAAAGGTTATGCTTTGTTTTTTTGAGAACATGAAAAGCAGTATATTAAAATAAAAAAACAACATATAGATAAAAAGAAATAACCAAACAATAAACTACAAATAACAAAAATAAATCTGCCACAAAATCAGTTATGATTTAGGAAAAACTACCGATCTTCTCGTAGATTTGGTTTGGAAAATAAGTTCTGCATCAAACCAAGCAAAGATCTATTGCATCAACACCCACCATTGTCGTCAACGTCGTTCTCGTCGCCACTGTCTAACTTCACTGCTATGCACTTCGAATATCGCTAGAAATTAGAGTTGAAGAGGAAGAACACTCACAATGGTATGAGGGAAGGCTTGAGAGAAGAGATAACTATTGTTGGTGTCGAAAATATAAAAATTTATGTCGAAATCTGGGGAAAAACACTCAAACCCCTATTCCAGACATAAAAAGCTTAGATTTATACTCTAGAAGTCGTGGAAGGTGAAAATATCTGCATAGGGAAAGCGAGATGATGTGTTTCTTCCTTTATTTTGCCAAGAGAAACCAAAACGTCAGTGATCACCCTTGACCAGGATTGGTCGAGAGGACTCTCTGACAATCAAGTTAGAATACAGTTTGGCAATAAAAAGATAATTTATATTTAAAAGAGGGTTCTTGGAGTCTCTCTAGTCTGTTCTCTTTGCTTCACCTTTTATAGTTTTCCTGATTTGAATGCCATCCATTGGATCAATGTTTGATCTGAGAGTTCTGTCCGTACTTGGCTCTGGTTGGGTAAGTGGCCAAGTTGCTTTTGTCTTTGATCGTTGGATCGTCTTCTTATGGACGACTAATATTATGTCAAATGCTAATGGCCAACATGTCAAGTGCTATATTCATAGGATGAAATTGATAGCACGGATTTATTATCTAATGGACTTGACCTATACTCTTGTATTTGCTATATGATGTTTCTATCATTGGATGAAGTTGAATCCGACGTTCCTCTTTCATTATGCGAATCATTCTTCTAGAAGGATATAAACATGTTTGATTGTTCCCCATGCACATAGGCACGTGCTAGTTTGCTGTTATCCATTTTTAATACTCTTTAAAAAGCTCATCTGGGCGTCATCTTTCTTTTGGGTCGATCGCCTACTTGATTTAGGCTTGAGCCAATATTTTATCCTTCCACAGAAGTGCAAATCTATACTCTAGTATAAATCTATATTTAAAAAGTTTAAAGGAGGTTGCCGAAATGTCGCCGAAGTATCACTGGAGCATTGCCGAAAATCTCTAGAGAGAGGAGCTCTCACTTCTCTCTATTTATCTCTTTAAGCTCATGCTTTGTTTTCTGATGTGATATGGTGACCCAAAAAGGTAGAAAAATGCTCTATCTCCAATTCCTCCCACACCCACACCCACACCCACACCCACACCCACACTCCCCCTCAATGATGTGACAAACAATTGGTTGATCGGTATTGTTTGCTACATTATTGGAGGAGTTTAGGATGAAAAAATTGGAGAATGTTTGGTGGACCAAACAAAAGTCTTATTTGGGAACTTATTCATTTTAGTTGGCTTTTTAGCTATTTTATAAAATGAAAAAGAAGAAATTATATTTGAGATGATTTATAATTTTTTTTATAATTATATAAATAGTTGTGAGAGAAAATCAATTGATTTATGTGTAAGATGTTTTATTTTATTAATTATTTTAATATTTTTTTATTGAATATTTTAGCCAAAGTAGTAGGGATATAATAATGGCCTGGCTTGGCTCGATCCATGGGCCGAAAAGTGGGGCATAGGTCCAAGCTCAGGCCCACTCATAATAGGGCCTAGGGCCTGAGCTGCGGGCCTGGCCTAGTCAGGCCTTTTTTTTTTTTTTTTGAAAAAATGAACGATAAATACATTATCTATGTAGATTATTTATTGGGGATAAAAAAAATAATACTAGAGTATTTTAATTAAGATTAATGAGATGTTTTGTTTGGTTATGTTTCATGATAGTATTTAAATTTAATTATGTATGACTTATATTTTTTTTATTTATGAACTTATAACTAAAAACGTATGCAATTATGTAATTTTTTTTTATTTAGAAATGAATAATTATATATATATATATATATGAAAATGAAACTTTCAATATTACAATATTAAATTAATTATATAACATTTATCGAACGAATAATTTTTATTTCAATATTACAATATTAAATTAATTATATAATTTTTAATATCATTAAATAAAATAAGTGTAGATTATTGATGATGATAGAGCAATTGCATCACTATAGGTCAAGTACATCCTAACTAAGCTAGCACTTACTAGCCTACTAATCATTTGCATTATACTCCACCTCAATAATCTAATACAAAAAAATAAGAAAATAAATAAAAAATTGAAATGAAATAGTAAAAAATAAATTGTTGATCAATCATCGGAGGAGACATACATTTCAGTCGCGTTGCCCGAGGATATGTCATCCAAATCATTTTGAATTCGCTCATTTTCACTACAATTTTGTCTTTTCGTAAGCGCATACATATGATTTTTGGATATCATCAGTGCTTCAATCATTTGGGGTGAAAGCTTGCTGCGGTAATCGCACAACACCCGTCCACCTGCACTAAAAGCTGTTTCCGAAGCAACTGTAGAAATATGAACGGTTAGTATATTACAGGTCCTCTGTGAAACCACAGGCCACATATGCTTGTATATTGAGATATTCTTCTACCTTTTATTGCTGAAAAAACACTTAATCTCTCGCTTTGAGATGAGACTGCTAGTGTAGTGTATGTAGGTATATTTACAGATGCAGCTGTCATGTATTCTTCAAATAATCTGTTGCATGTTTGCATAATAGGGGCAAACTGTATTTGATCAGCGAAAATACGTTCTAAAAATTCTTGTAAACCAATTTCTTTATACCTAGGATCAATTATTATAGCTAAACCTAAAAGATGAGGCAAATGATCAAAATATTTATCAAATTTTACTTTCATTGAAGTAATAATGGTTACATAATATTCATTACCTATATATTTTACGAAAACTTTAATTATTTCTACTAGCATATGTAAAACAAATAGTGAAGTAGAAATATATATAAAAAAATAATTTTGTTGAAATATAAAAAATTTTAAAAAAATCTTTATACAAGGCTACTTAGCACCAATTAAATTCTGTAGAAGTCAGTACTCCTCCTATTCATGTTGTTGTAAAAAATAAATCTATTGCTCTTCTTTATTTACAAGCTTTTTTTTAACATATTATACGTTGAATTCCACCTACTATCTATATCTAAATTAATTTTTTAAATGACATATTTTCTCGTAGACAAATTTTTCTATATTCTGAAATTCGATTAGCAGAAAACACAATAGTAATAAATGCATTTTTATTACAAGTACAAAAGTCTCGTATACATGCATAACTTCTTTAACAATCAAGTTTAAAATATGGGCACGGCAACAAATATGAAATAAATCACCATTAATAAGTAATTGTAAAGTTGATTTTAAATGGGTTACAATTTGATTATAATATGTTGCATTATCTAAACTAATCTTATAAATATTTTATTTTGTAAAGCCCACTCATATAATACATTTCTTATTTCTATACCAAACGAATGATCAGTGTATGAAAATTCAACTAATTTAAATGAAATAATTCTTTTATTTAATTTCCAATAATTATCAATAAAATGTGCAGTGATACATTGATATTCTAAACCATTATTTGACTACAGATCAGATGTTAAACAAACTCTTCCATTCAATTTTTTAAAGATGTCAAATAATTCACTTTTAACATCCTCAAATTTCTTTAAAATCCTTTTTCTAGTAGTATTTCTTGAAAAACTTTGATATTGCGGTGCAAAACTTTCGTAAATCATTTCCGTAAAATTGAGACATTCACTAGTAGTAAAAGGTTATTCTTTTTTAATAATATAATAAACTATAGAATTTTGTGCACGTATAGGATCATATGAAAATGTTTGCAAATTATCAGTTAATGAAGCCCCTAATTGCATTTGACTTCTAATATCAGGTTATTAACTTTGTAAATTTTTACTAGCAGGCCTTTTTAGATGGCTAGTACAACCTATAGATGCACAACTAAGTAAATGTGCACAATATTTACATTTTGCTTTAAATATAATTGTACCATTATGATTATTTATAGGTATTTTTTCAAAATATTCCCAAACACTACTAGTTGTGCCCCCTAGATGATGATCCAACTATTTGAAGAGAGATATTAGAAGGGGAATCAATATATTCATGTTGTGTAGTACATGTATCAATTCGACATAAATATTAGGAATATTAGGATCCATAGTAATGTAAGTAAAATAATATATAAGAACTAACAATTAATTTAAATAATGTGTAAATACAAAAAATTAAAAAATAATAATTAATGAAAAAAAATAAGTATCTAATAAATTTAATTAAACTAATTAATGTTATCGACTGGCGAATGCGATACATAAATTAGCTTCTTCTGATAAAAGTTTTTTATTGTACAATTGCAATTACCACTTAGGGATGACTGTAGCTTGACTGTTCGTGCTCTTTTCGGATACGATAGCCCTACAGTTCAGACTCCCATGGGTCTGAATCTGATTCCACAAGTGTAATGTGAAATAGATAAATACAAATGAGTCCAAATTCGACAATTCTTTTGGAAAATCGATTTTGAATCAAAATGCCAAAAATGAACTGCTTTGCCAGATATAGAGTCGTCACCTAAATATTTTTGGAAAATTTAGGAAACCCACGACTCGTGCCAAAGGCCACGTGTCCATCATCACCAAGATTGTCTCGGCTCGAGAACTTAGGTACGAGAGGAGAATGTCATGAATTGAACACCCCACTAGCTCGATCAAAGATTAGGTTCTACTAATCATGACGTGATTCTTATCTACATTATATGCTCTTGTTCCGATTATTAGACTAACTTTACTATGTGTTGCACACAAGTATAGACTAATTTGCAAAAATTAGAACACTTTAATTTCATGTATGTTTTTGAAAATTGTTTTGAATATGTACCATTTGAAAAAGTGATCTCATATGCATATTTGATCAAATTATCCCAATTTAAGCAATTAGCCTTCTTTATCCACAGGCATTCAAGACTTCTATCAATTAAGCATTTAGCCTCATGGTAATCATGCTTGACATGGCAACAATCACACTCATGCAATATGCTAAACCAGTAAAGCTTACCCCAATTCTCGATGCGAGCCAAAAGAGAGAAAATAGTTATCAAAATGCATGATCCTAACTAATGCAATATGCATAATGCAACATATGCAATATGAAATTAGAGGTTCGGCTACTAGAATAGCATATGAATCAATTTGATAGCTGTGGACGCGCCCTCGAGGGCCTTATGCGTACCACTGTTCGGACTCAAATGTCACGGTTCTGAATTTAATCCCGCAAAGTGCAATGCAAGATCGATAAATCACCAAAGAGTCCAAATCTGGCAAATCGTTTTGGAAAACTGATTTTTAAGAAAGAAGTGCCAAATATGGACTGCTTTGCCAAATACAGAGTCGCCACCTAAATATTTATTTTGGGGGAATTTAGGAAACCCTGACTTGTTGCCTAAGGCCATGTGTTCGTCATCACCAAAGTTGCCTCGGCTCGGGAACTTGGATACGATTGGGGAAGGTCATCTATGAGCACCCCCGCTCGCCCGATCAAAGATCGGCCTGTACTAAACATGATATCTTGTTTTTGAAAACACATGTGCTCTTATTCCGGTTATTAGCTAGAATTTACTATGTGATGCTCACAACACACAAGTATAGACTAGATCGCCTAATTTGGAACAAAGTATCGCATATCCGTTTGTTTGGAAATGGTTTGAAGTTTGCTACTCATAAGTAGATTAAAGCACGAATTTCAATGAATCGTTCCAATTCAAGTAATTCAACCTTCACCCACAGGCATTCAGGCAGTTATATCACATAAGCACTTAGCCTCATGACAAGCATGCTATCATGTTGACACTCACATACATGCAAGATGCTAAATCATAAACACTCACAGTGTACTCCGAGCCAAAACAAGAAACTAGTTAGAAATCATGCATGATCCTAGTTCATGTTAAAATGGCTAATGCATCGCATACAAAATGCAACTAGAATAGTGCTTGGCTAATCTAAAAAGGGCATATGAGATGCGACAATTTGATACATGTATTCAAATTGGAATTGAAATACGATGCAGTTAGTATGATGCACCGAGCTTGGTGCATGTAACGCAGATGAATGGTGCAAACATGCGAGGATAGGAATGCTAATTGAAACATGACTTAAAACTAACCACTGAAAGCAGGTAAGTAAAAGGGAGAAAGACGTGGGGTTAGAAGACATTCACACACTCATGCACACTTATTACAAAATTCGCCCTCTCGACAGAGGGTCCAAATAAATAATACAAACCGAATAATTAACTAACTAACTAGCTAATTAATTATTACACAACACTTAATTAATTAAACTACTAGAGTGGTAAAGAGGCCTCGGGAAGAGGGATGAATGCATGCATGCTCGGTTCCGCTCAGAAATCTATCGCCATGCTCATTCTGCCTCTGTTTACACTGTTCTGCACCTCTGAAAACTGTGCAAGTCTCAAGGATGCTTCTGAATCACCTTCTAGGTGCTGTGGGATGTCACCGGCCAAGGTATAGGAACATTGGCCATGTGTAATTGGTTATCGACCAAATGTAAAGATCTCGGCCAACAATGTTTAGCCGACCGGCATTGAAGATGGCCGACCGGCCGTATCTTCCTGCAGAATGCTGTGTTGCTGCAGCAGAGGACAAATAGAGTATGACAATACATTTGCAAGACAATGTTTGCACGACCACTCTCCCTATCCTGTTATGAACTCAAAGGAGTATAGTCCTCGACCCTCGGACCACCAATCATGCATTTCAATGCATGATGGCCAAAGGAGTCGAATATGCAATTTATATCAAATAAAATGCACATAAACATAAAAGGGGGCCCCAACCTCTATCATGGTTGATCAAGAGGTAAGGGATGCAATCATGCAAGCAAAACTAATGCAACATGAAGCATGTCAAGGACAATGCCATACAAGGCTAATGGTAATAAGCATGCCAAATGCAATGCAACCTAAACAAGCTTGCAAACATGCAAGGCATGTGACAACATTCAAGGATAAGCAAGCATGTAACAACATGTGGGGCAAGCATGCAACAATATACAAGGGACAATACATGCAAACATGCAAAGCAACTTAACAAAAGGGGCATGCCAAATGCGATATAACTCAAGCATGTGACAACATGCAATAAGCCAAGTATGCGACAACATGCAAGGCAAACATGCAACAACATGTGATAATGGTCTTAAACCAAAATGGACAGCTCTCAAATAGGTCCAAATCAGTGGCCAAAATGCAATGGAAATGAGGACAAAACACATACAAACATGCATGCCTATTGGCCTAACACTTGAGCATAGTAGAGAAACTCTTAAGCACACTCAAAAGAGGATAAACATGGACATTAGGCAAACATGTTAAGCCCTGAAATCATGCAAGGGATGCTGTCAAATCAACCAAACCATGCAATTAAGGCATGCAATAAAGCCCAAAACTTGAAACTAGCCGAGGGACTCAAACCAAGGCTATATGAAGTAAGCCCCAAAAGGCCAAGGGGACCTAAAACAGTCCCAAGGTAGGTCTAAACAAGACCAAAAGTGAGCCCAACACTAGCCAACACAAGCTAGAACATAATGCCAAAACATGGGGCATGCAAGGCCACAAAAGAGGTGTTACACTACACCTAACACAACCAAACATGGCATGACTTAAGCAACCAAAATCAGAGTTATGGCATGTTAGAATAAGACCAAAAACACATTGAAATGGCATCCTAGAGGCCTAAACATGATGGCATACACAATGACACATTCATGAGGCATAAAACTCAAACTCTTTAAAACATTAAAGGAGTGACAAATGCAAGTAGACGAGCATACTATATGGACTGAAATAACATTACAAGTGATACCAAACCACTGAAATGATCCAAATAGAGTATGCTAGTGACTTAAACACCCAAAGCTAACAAGCTAGGTTGCATGGTAGCTATACAAAACAATGTAAGCATAACCAAGACAAGGCAAAACAGAGCTCTAGCATGATAAAACAAGGCTAAAATCTTCATGGAGTTGAGCCAAAACATGCAAGCATGGAAGTCTAAATGCTAGATACATGTTAAGACAAATGAAGGGATTGCAATGCAAGTACATGGTGCATGCAAGAGACCACTAAACCAACTTTAAACAGAGGTAAATCATGGCAAAACAACACCAAATACTTGCTGAAATGAAGCTAAAACAAGCTAGGCATACAAGCCACCAACATAAGCCATTTATGCTAGTATTCAAGACAACAAGGAGAGGGGATGCCCCTCTCCTATTTAGGACACCAAAACCATCTCTTCACCACTGAAAATCCTCTGGATTTCAGTGGTAGAGAGGCCATGCAAAGCTCAACGCAAGGGCCAAAAGGGATGGCCTAAAACAAGACCTAACAAGGCCTTGGAGGGGGTAAACAACCCCAAACCTCAAAATGACCTTAAACAAAGTTCAAAAGCAAGTAAAAACAGAACTTTTATTAGTTAATAGCTAAGCTTAAAACAATAAGCAAGAAGGGCTAAACGCTTAAGCAAGAAAGGAGTATCTAAAGCAAGTATGCTCACCATTGAAGAACACCTTCAAGAACACAACACCAGCACCTTTCTCTAATCAAAAACAGCTCAAGAACCCTAACACCAACTCCCTAATGCCTTAGCAACCAAAGATGGTGTAATGCTAGGGGTTTGTGTGTAATAGTGAGAACAAAACACCCTTTAGGTCACAAATACACACACAAAAGATAGAGATAGGGAGATATAGAGATAGAGAGATACAACTTTTTCTAACCCTAATTTCAGAACCCCTGAGAAGGGAGAGGAGACTCTCCTTTTATAGAAATCCAATTTTGCAAAGCTTCTTGTAGAAGCTAAGCAAGGCTCAAATCCTTCCATACACGTGTATGGAGGGGGTTAACTGTGGATGCCAGCTGCACCAGCTGGCACAAAATATCTGCATAAAGCAGAAGCAGATAAATAGGGTTTGGCCACCAAAAATGGTCGATTGACCAACATAAGTGCCGGCCGACCAAATATAGTGCCGACCGGCCAATACTTTTGGCCGATGGAAAGAAAACAGGGCCGATGGCCTTAAGCCTTGGCCGGCGAGTTGAGGGCATGGCAAACAAGCTACCCTCTTCCCTTAGAAGCAAAAACACAAGTGTTTGGTCCACAACCAAGCACAAAACAGACAAGTTGAGAGATCTTGAGGCAAGGCGCGAGGCGAGACCTTCGGGAACTCAAAACAAACACGAGCATAGATGATCATCGAGTGTTCAAACGATGACATCCAAGTCTTGAGGACGGTCAAAAATAGGGTGTCTACAATAGCATGTAGTTTTGAGTACGTTTTCAAAGAAGTAATAACTAACAATGCGAGTTAGAATGATGCGCCGGACCTAATGCATGCAAGACAATGGATGCAAGTCATGAGAAATGCTAAACGAAATGGGATGCTCTAAACTATCTCTTCGTAAGCGGGTAAATAAAAGGGAGAAAGACGTGGGGTTGGAAGACATACACATTATTACAAGTTTTCCCTCACGCAGGAGGGTCCGAATAAATGGACTAGCTAATTAATTACCTAATTAACTAACTATTACAATACCCAAAATAAATTAGCTACACTAAATAATTAACTAATTTACTAATTACTACAACACCAAAAATTAACTAACTATTCTAGCTAATTAATTAAATGCAACACATAACTAGCTATTTTAGCTAAATATTACAATACCAATTTAGGGAATTGAAATCAACTAATTAATTACAAATCCACCATTTAGCGGGTCCTGAGGATCAATGAAAGGACTTATGCATGCAAGCGGATTTTCCACCCGAAAATGCCTCTGGAGGATCAATGAAAGGACTTATGCATGCAAGTGGATTTTCCACCCAAAAATGCCTTTATTTTGTCAGCCAAAAGGGTTCTATTTTGCAGTCAGAAAATTGCATTGTTTTGCCTTAGCCTTTGCTTTGTTTTGTAAAAAAAAAGATACTAGGTACTACTTGGTGGACAAAAGTGGACGATAGGCGTAAATGGTGGCGTCGCCACTAATAGTGGCTCACGCCCACTAATGTTGGGTTTCTCTTGCTACAACAGACAACAAACAGAGCATCCTCAGGGGATGTTTGTTCACCCTACCCCTTCTTATCATCAAATAGCTCAAAGGAGTGGTAGGCTTGATTCTCAAGCCATCAATCGGCGCAAATTCATTGTGTGATGACTTATGAACTAAGGGATACAATTTCAATAAATGCATAATGAAAGACTCGCAAACCTCCTCCCTATCATGATTTGATCAAGGGAAGTGGTTGACCTTGGAAACTTGAACTATTTCATCACTAACAAGTAAGAAATGACTCAAGTCTCTATGTGTTCAATTAACGTCCGATTGAACACCAAATTATTTTATTATCTTGGTCCATTTTAACCCCAATTTGATTACTCCATTTTAATTACCTTCCATTCATTAGTCAATTAAGTCCAATAATGAGCTTTGAGTTCACTAATGGAGAGAAGTACCAAACCAAATGTTGTTTTAGGCATGAAAGGGAGATCATGTCGTTGGTAATGAACCCCCAAAGGAATTAAACCATTAGGTATAATATCGCCCCTTCAAGCTTAAACAACACTCCTTTTGGAGTAACTCTCAAAACAAAAAGAAAAAGCCAAGAAAGGAGGGAGATTGCAGGGATGCTTAGAGGTGAACACAAGTATAGAAAGTAAGAAATAATGCTATCAACTCAAATAAGTTGGTGGCTAAAGCCTAAACCACCAAGCCTATGAGGACTATTACACTACAAGCATACTATACAAAGTATGAATGAAGCTAACTCCTAAAAATAGTCCTAATTTACACTAAAATAGTGCTGGAATTAAAGTAAAAACAACTAAAGAATAAGCTAAAAACATGGGGCAATTAAGCTAGTAAACAAGCACAAGGAGGGGAGGCTATCCCCTCCATTTTTGAGACTTCAAAACATAATTTTTAGCCTCTGGAAAACTTTGAAAACCATTGGTAAAAAGCTCAAAAAAAGTTGAGAAAAGAATGAGAAACAGAAGGGCAAAAGCTTAAAGAACAAGGTTCAAAGAAGGATGGTTAACTCCTCCACCTTTGGTAGCTTTAAACCACAAGTTTTAGCCTATAAAAATAGTGTAAAAACAGTTCAAAATCAGAAAGAAAAGATAAAAAACAAGTAGTGTAAAGATGTTCAAAATTATACCTCTTGAAGTAAGGCAACTCTTTTGTTAAGAAACCCACAAGTTTTCACTCTCAGGGGCTGAAATTTAGACTCAATAATCTCAGTAAGAAGAACTCCAATATTAGTTTAGGAAGTGTTTGGGTAAGGTGTGTGTGTAGCAAGATAGAGATAGAGAGAGAATTTCAAGTTCTGGTCCTTAAGGAATTTTTTCTAACCTAAAACCAAGAGGGTTGGCCTGGTATATATAGAAAAATAGCCTCTTAGGCCGGAAATATCTGTATAGAAATAGCTGGAGCTTATGGAGGGACAACTGGCAAAAAATATTTGCGTTTTACACAAGTGGGAGGCTCTAACGCCCCAAATTTCTAGCCCAAATGATAAGACAACAATCATGACTCTTTCAAAGAAAACTGAATTTAATTATCTCCAAACTTACATTACATGATACAATAGTTCTTCATGCAACAATACATTAATCCAACAATAAGTAAATAAACAAATAAATATCATCAAGGTTTTACAAGTTTCCAAGGCTTGAGCCTGGTTACACAAAACGGTTATTTAAACCCACACACATACATCCCTTGTCTTACACACAGAGTCACAACAAAATGAGAGTCTCGTACTCTCAACACACATTTCCTCACCTTTAGTTAGGCAGCATTACTACATGTTTTCCTGCACAAAAATTCCATAGGGTGAGCATAAAGCCTAATAGGAAATCCTTAACAAAGTATATACATTTTATACAAGTCTCAAGAGATGAAATGCACATGCCATGCTATGCCCTTTTGAAAAAAAATCACATCTTCATATTTGAAAACCATCATGCTCAATGATGTCATGCAATTTCAATTCTTCAAAGATTAACAATTCATTTCAAGAGCAGTAAATACGACTCTGGTAATCCCTAGGTCGGTGTCTGCAAGTAGACTATACAAGTGCTACCAATTTGTCATTTTTACCGGTATTAACCGGAAGGCTCGACACCTATCCGCGCAGGTTTTTGGTCTTTCACCCTGGACTCTTAGGCCAACTTATTCAATATCATCTACACCACCTATTAAGACTTACCAACATATTTACTCCAAAACCATTCCATGAAAACTTGTTTCTCAACATTCTTTTCTCAATGCAAGTTTTCAAATCAACTTTCAAAGTTTAATGTAATCAAATGAATTGATATGCTAATAACACAAGATGAATATAAATACTTTTATTCCAATTCATCATCCAAGGAATAACACAATTCCCACTTCTCAAGTATCCTCAACAATTAGTCATTTCAAGACTATTTCAACGTTTTGAACAATAATTTCCAAAATGAACAACAATTCTCATATTCCCTGAAATTCATCATTTATATAAATATAAATAATAAAATTTTCAAACATCCATTTATTTTGACACACAAAATAAATATAACAATATCATTTATGAATTTTTAGTCTTTTTAAAAAAAATCTCCAAATTCTTGGTTTTCTCACCAAAACTATACAACTCAAATCTTTTGAAAGAAAACTTTTCAAAATCATCTTTTCTTCAATCAACAAAGATAAAAACTCATAAGATCATTTTAAAAGAACAAGAGACAAACCCACTTTCAAAATTGCTCAATTTCTTGAATAAACAATCAATTTTCAAAGTTATCGAATGATGATTTCGAAAATCATTTAGATCTTGCAAATATATATATATATAACTCTAAGAAAATCCCTACCTCAAGTTTTGAAGAAAAAAATGAGATGAAACCACCAAAATCAACGGTGTCGAAACTTGATCTTCACCGCACACAATGAAACCCTTGAGATGATAACCAACTTTGGTGAAGAACTTAGGTCTAAATCCTAATGGATTTGGAGAAATCAAAGAGAGAAGATGACTTCTAGAGAGAGAAGCTCCCAATCTGAAATTCCTGAGAGTTTTAGAGAGAGAGAGAGGACTGAAAAAGTGATATGAAATATCTGATTCACGAATTGATATAACATGGTTCGTTTGAGCGTGGAAAGCCCCGTTCGAGCGTCAAATACACTAACCCAGTACTTTTGCAGACAGGACAAACTTCTGAAACCAAAAATTCTTCGTTGGAGTGCATAAACGGCTGCTCGAGCGGACAAGTAACTTCGAATGCATTTTTCATTTTTGCTTGCCCCTCGGACCTGCCAAGGGGTGTTGGCCCTTAGACCCCCATGAGCTGACCGGGCAGCTTAATCCCCGATCGGCCCAGTCGAAGTGGCAAAACATGAAAGAAGGATCAAAATTGGGATCGTTACAGCGACTGTCCATTAATAGTGGGCGGCCGGTCACAAAAATCTGTTTCTAAGCTCGACTTCAAATGGGCATATCTCTCTTATCCAAACTCAGTTTTAGGTCATTCTTGAATCTAAATTAAAGCCCCGGAAGTCTACTTTCCAATGGTTGTAGCCTCACATCTAAATTCTAAGCATATAAAGAGATATGTCTATTTTAGTAAAGGTTGCTCATTTATATCTTAACCAGATTGATGCCTAATTTCAAACGGCCATATCTCCCTCATATGGACTTGGCTTTAGGAGATTTTTGAGTCTAAATTGAAGCCCCAGAAGTCCTCTTTCCCATGGTGGTGGCCTCACAACTAAATTTTAAGTGTACACAAAGATATGCCTATTTTAGTGAAGGTTGCTCAGTTCTCTCTTAACGGTTTCATGTTCAACCATTTCCCCAACTTGTTTTCTTCCATCCCCTCCTATTTCCTTCAACTCCAAACCTCTAAATAAGATATTTTAAAATATTTTCAAAGAGTTCACCTCCCTTCCATTTATTTTCACTTTGTCCTTACTCGGTTTACTGAAAAGTGCAATATTTTAAACGAAATATGAGTCTTGGAACATTGTAGAAACATTTAGAAAAATATTTTGAAAAAGAGGGTTTTAAGGTGTAAAATAGTTTTGTTCTAAAATAGTTTTGGTCAAAATGGGGTGTAAGGTTGGGATTTAGAAACTCTTCTTGCTAAAGAAATTGAACGTTTGTACAGCATAACTTTCATTATTGAGTGATCAACTTGAGGTGCCCAAGTCTTAAGGCGGTCAAAAATGGGGTGTCTACAGTTGCCCCTCTTTGACAGAGTTCGAAGTCATGAAATGACGTGAGTGAATGACAAAACCCGAAGATGACCCATTTTGACAAGGCCGTAAGACTTGGGCAAATAAACAAAATGCAGATGCAGTTGGTTGAACCCAAGGGTTGCCTACGTATCCCGTTGCAAGGAATCAACCCAGCGTAGTTCAGGGGCAGAATGCAAAATGATACACAATGTAATGCAATAATGCAAATGATATGCAGTGCAATGCAATAATATAATCAAACCATAAGTAGTGCTTATCACACAAATACCATAAAGGGACGGAGATGCAAAATCAAACTATGTTTTATATAGAAAAGAAATGGGCACAACTAAACGACGCCTAACACGGGCTAAATGTATACATCCTCAATATTGGCCTTAGCGCAGCATGGATGCTTACACATAACAGAACCATGTTTTAACGTGAAAGAGGTGCAAACACTTGCAAAACTATGTTTTTCATAGAAAGAGTACAAGTAATTGGGTGGTATGATATAAGTGAGGAATGATCTGCTGGGGAAAGATAAGGATCCTAAATCTTGAATGCAACAAAACAAAATACGATGCAATGGATGCAATGGATGTAGTGAATAAAATGGATAGGGCGCACATGCTGAACCACATGTTACCTAGAAAAGGCATGGACACAAAAAAGACCACATCTAACACAGAAAATGTGTTGACATCCTCAATACTAGCTTCAGTGCAACATGGGTACTTACACATGACAGAACCATGTTTCAACGAGGGAAAGGTATGGGTACATGCCAAACTAAGCTTAACGCGGAAAAGATAAAGGCGATAAAATGGATAATGCAGTAGATGCATGCAATAAATTCTATATGCAATGTGATAGAGGTGATGTAATAGATAATAAATACGATGTAATAGCTAGGAAGTGAAGGTACCTTACAGAGGCAATTGGCGATGACTCACCTTATGCTACTATGGATCTTCCTCTTCTTCTTGGTTGCACTTCTAAACCACATGTATTATTTTTCTTCCTGGCTATGTTTGCAACTTTCTCTATTCTCCAACAAGGTGACAGACTAGGTTGGTTCAGTATCTAGAATTAAGGCGCATATAAGCTACCTCAACCTATGGGGCTGCCATACAGATTTCAAGTCAAGGAGATATCCTTAGGTATTTAAACTAGACTTTAGTCTTGGAAATTCCGAACCATTGCATTCTAGGCCTTGGCCCTTTGAACTCTAGTTTCCACCGTCTCAGTTGATCTTCAGAAACTCACTATAAACACAGTCAGGTGGCTATATCAAACTGCCTGAAGTCGTTCGGGTATGACAAATACCAAAGGAATTGCACTTTTAGAGGATTTAAGGTCTCATAAACCACAGTGAGTGCACAAGACAATGTGGGTAAAGTGCACGAAACAGTGCAAGTGAGGATGAATGAATGCACAAACAGTGCTATGTAGGGTGAATGCACAAGACAGTGCGATGCAAAGTGAATGCACAAGACAGTGCGATGTAAGGTGCACAAGACAGTGCGATGCAATGTGCACAAGACAGTGCAATACAAGGTAAATGCACAAAACAGTGCGATACAAGGTGAATACACAAAACAGTGCGATGCAGGGTGCACAAAACAATGCGATACAAAGTGAATGCACAAAACAGTGCAATACAAAGTTGCACAAGGCAGTGCAATATAGGGTGAATGCACAAAATAGTGCAATGCAAGTTGCAATATAAGATGAATGCACAAAATAGTGCGATACAGGGTAGAATGCATAGAACAGTGCGATGTAGGGGTGCACAAAACAGTGCGAACTCAAGGTTCATGAAACAATGCGATACAAGGGACAGATGTACAAATGCACAAAACAGTGCGATGCAAGATGCACAAAACAGTGCGACACAAGATGCACATAATAGTGCTAGATAAGGTGTACAAAATAGTGCGATACAAAGTGAAGATGTATGAATGCACAAAATAGTGCGATGCAAGGTGCACAAAACCGTGCGACAAAAGGTGAATGCACAAAACAATGTGATGCAAAGTGCACAAAACAATGCGATACAAAGTGAATGCACAAAACAATACGATACAAAGCTGCACAAGACAATACGATATCAAAGTGCACAAAACAGTGCAATATAAGGAGAATGCACAAAACAGTGCGATGCAAGATGAATACACAAAACAGTGCTATGTAAGATGCAATAAATGTAACTGAAAAAACACTGTGGAAGGTAACTCAACGAAACTCTGTTAAGTACAGAACAAAGTCAAGAGCAAGAGTAAGAGTAACCAATCACGCAGTTCAAATCAATCAGAGTATATGAGCATGCATGCATAATCCAAAACACATGTATTAATCAAAGAGAAGATGGCAATCCCAAAAGAGTCTTGAAATGGTCAGAGACAATTTTTGAAAGCTGAATCATATCAGAATCATCATGGAGGTGAGCTACCCTAATCTAGGGAAAAGTGCCCAACAAGAGGCATTGAGTGGACTGAGGGAAAGGTTGGATTCATGTCCCTTGTTTAGATGATGACTTGATCAGATATACTGATAATTACCCCTAGTGTCTAGTCTTTGGCCACTGTTTGGGTTTATGCCCCTTGTTCGATTGATGGCCCAATCAAATGCACTGAAAATTGCCCCTAGTGTCTAGTCATTGGCCACCGTTTGGGTTCATGCCCCTTGTTCGATTGATGGCCCGATCAGATGCACTGAAAATTGCCCATAGTGTCCACCACTGGCCACTGTTTTCAACATTATGCAGGCATATGTAATGGAGATTATCAGATCCTAGAGCAGTTGCCAACCAATCAGACTTATGCTTCTCTTTTGTTCCAGCATGTTGAGGACTTGCTCCAGTCCCTTCTGAAGCAGTGACATATTCCTCATATACACTTTGCAATGATCATGAACGCGATGCCCCTTGTATTGTCACTCTCAGCTCGTTTATGAATTCCACACATGGACTTGTTTTTGAGTTTGGAGTGAACACTCGTGTATGGAATTTTGATCATGCCACTTTGTTGAATTTTGAGCGACAAACATGCTATGGTGACTCAATGAAGAGCACCTTTGAGCTATATACATGCTATGGTGACTCAATGAATAGCGACATGCTATGGTAACTTGATACAGAGCGCAGACTAAGACAAACACCAGGAACAACATCACATAACTCACAACTGACCCAAAAGTAGAAAAAGACTTAAGGTAATTGATCATTCATAGTGCCCCTAGTTTTACTTATGTTCCATTTAGAAATCAATTTCGTAAAGTTCGAGTTTCAATTCTTTTTCTGCTCAAGATAGAGATTCCACTAATAAGTTCGAGTATTAAAAATTTCTTCACTTTTTGATTCAAGTTAGTTCTTTCTTACCCAATGCAATTATGTGATATGTGTAGTAATTGATGTAACTCATGGATTGATGAGAGGCTAACTACGTAAATTAGGCAAGATGATGATTGGGTCGAGATGAATGAGAAAGATATGGTTGAGACCGAACTTCAGGATGAAGTTGCCTATGTATCCCAAGAATGGGAATCAGATCAACATAGTTCATGGCTAAGGTTCACTCAGGTGTTAACACTCTCCTTTTGCGTTCTAAGTTTTGCCAAAGTCACCTCTTCGGGGTTTTTAACCTTGTGAGCTATATTTTTTGATTTCTCATTTTTCATGCTCTAACTTTTGCCTAGGTCGCCCTTTCAAGTTTTCGACCTAGCGAGCCTTTCAATGATAGCATTACAACACTTGTGGTGAATTTGATCAATAGTCATCATTGCCTTAACACTTGAAATTGGCTTCACCTTGATTTGAGCTTGGCTCTCTATTCTTTTATGCATGCCTTCTTCCTTTCTTTTTGCTCCATTTTCAGAGTTGGTTCTTCTCGCAATGTGGTACCTTCTTGCACTGGCTTCCCCGAATTCAGACAAAAGTTCCATTCCTCACAGTTGATTGGATTTCATTCCAATGGATGCCCCTGGCTTGATGGTTGACTTCTTTTTCCTTTTTTCTTTTTTTTTTCTTTTTTTCCCTTTCTTTTAGGTTTCTTTTATCCTTTTCTCTTTGAACTAATAAAAACACTAGGGGAGAAATTCTATGATTTGTGAGGTCTGACCTTGTACTTACAGGTCTGAAAGCTGCCTTGTGCTTTCCAAAATGATCACCTAACGGCAAAGAGAATGCCTAGGACAATGTAGAATACCATGCATAATTTTGAACCTATCTTCGCAAGGTTTGCAAAAGAAACAGTTTAAAATTCTTGAAACATGAAGGACTTTGCACCGATAATTCAGAATTCATTCAAACCATTCAGGAGATCATTCTCAACACTCGAGCTTATTAACAGAATCTCATTCAAAAAACAAATTCAAAGCATTTTTCTATTTGTAAAAGGCCACACATGTATCACTATAGGCACAATAAAATGATCAGAAACTTGACTCCCACTTTTTTATAAAGATGAAGACCTGAGGATACACGAGAGCAACTTAAAGGAAAAGATTCAATTGACGCAACAGCGCAAGAAAAGACAAAGAAATTAACACTCACAACACAACTATTTGCAAGACACAACTCAAAACAAAATAAGCATTTCTGAGACAAAATGGGGTTTCCCTTCTCCAAGTCCATCTGTAGAATTTCAAAAACAACTTCAAGTAGCCCACGAGAAGATCTAGACCCACCTTCAATTCAACAATACACATCCACACCCAGAAGGATTGATTTCTGACTTTTAAATCGGGTCTCATAGATTGAATCTCACAACTAAGTTGTCTCCACACATCTTCTTGATCGAAACAATTGCTTTTTCACACCATGCCCCTAGTTCAAAAGGTCTTTCCCAAGTGCTTTCGACAATTACCCTAGCTGAGACTGAGATTCATCTTCCTAACCACCAGTGTTGGCATCACTGTTTCATCAAGCTTGAACTCACCAAGATCGAATAAACTTTTCATCTTTTCAAAGATTTTGTTCCTTTTGCTCAGATCGAAATTAGAAGATTCAGGAATGAATACAATGAGTTTGGGCTCATTGGCGGGTATGATGTGTTGGTTAGGGTAGTGGTTGGTTGTTGGCAAGTTGTGGGTGGGTTTTATGTTATGGAATGACAATCTATTATGGTCAGGGAGAGGGTTATTGACAGCTTTGAGATTTTTAGGTGGGGTGATGACTTTGTTGTCAATCAAGTCTTGAATTTTATGGCGAAGGCGAAAGCAACAGTCCGTATGGTGACCATACTACTGATGGAATGTGCAATATTGGGTAGAGTCATGTTTAGGTAGGAGAGGATTAGGGAGAGGTCGAGAATTGAGCGGTTTGAGATACCCTCTCTCCATCAGTACCTTCAATGCACAGGTTAGGCTCATAGGGAGATGGGCGATGGTTCATTTTTGGGAGCAGGGAGCACTAGGTTTAGAAATATTAGCAAAGGGATTAGCAGGTGTTGGCCGGGTATTCAAGGGCTTAGGACTAGAATCATGATGGGTGTTTCTGGTAAAGCATCCATTTCCATTGTTTGCCCCTTGATTCAAAATGCTATCAACCTAAGCGATAAAAGTGTCATCCACAGTCTTTGCAACAACTTCGAGCACTTGCTGCTTGTTTAACCCTTTGACCTTCAAAGTCTCAATAGCCCACCGAAGATGTGCATAAGGACCCATACTTGTCTCGGCCTTGTTCTTGCCACTTGTTTCAGCTTGGCTAAGGGATTGGGTGGCTATATCGAAGCGAGACCTATTTGTTGTTGATTTGTCATCACCTAGACTTGAGATAACTTCGGTTGGCCCTTTTCAATTGCAGCTCGCCCCAAGATTGGAGAGCTTTGTGATGGGATCGAAACCCCAAATGTTAAATCTACCATCGTCCCTTGAAGGTCTTCAATCATTCCCAACATCTCAGCAATAATGGGTTCAGCCATTTGGCGCTCTTGGCGTACCTGAACTGGATTGGGTGCATCCATCATGGACAAATCAGTAGTTGCTAGAATGAACACCTCAGGCTTGGGTAAATGGGCCGGGGTGATGCATATGCTAGGGTTGAAGGTAAGAAGTAGTGTATGGATGGGGTTAAGGTAGGGAGGAGATACTTGGTCATGGATGGGAAATAGGTTGGTGGTAACATTGGGGTCTTGAGGTGGAGCTATCGTCCGGTTGTCGATAAGATTTTGAACCTCATGACGAAGGCGATAGCAACAATTGGTGCCATGACTGCGCTGTTGATGATATGCACAGTATTTGTTGGGGTTATGTCTGATAGGGAGTGGGTTAGGAAAAGGCTGGGGATCAAGGGCTTTGAGATACCCTTTTCCTATCAGGACTTTTAGTGTGCTAGTTAGGCTTATATAAAGGGGGGTGAAAGTTCTGCCTTGAGCTCGGGTTGGGCTGGTTATTTGTGGGTTTGATTTGGAAAAAGGGTCGGCAATGGCGGCTGTATTGATTTCAGTAGGTTTGGGAATAGTGCTCCTGAAAAACACTCTTCTTGTTGGTTCGCTTGTTCTGGGAATAATCCCTTTGTTGAATGCACTCTCAATCTGAACCCTTAATTCAAGCAAATTTTTGAAAGTGAACAGTGGGATGACTATTAACTTCTGTAATATTTTAGGCTCAAGGTTCTGCACCACTATCCGCACTTGGTCCCTCTCAGAAGGCCAATCTTTCATTTATGCTGCCTTTGCTCTCCACCTTGCAACAAATTCCACAAAAGGTTCTTTAGGATTCTGGTAGGTTGTTTTAAGCTCTTGGGTAGTCATTTCAATTTGGGTATTGTAAGAATACTGATTGACAAACGCCTCAGCTAATTCTTCCCAGTTCTGCTTCAATTTATCCTCTAACTTGGTGTACCAAATGGTTGCTATACCCGACAAGGTTCTTCCATACAGAAAGAGTTTCTGAAGCTTAGTCAGACCCATTGGTTTCAAAACGTCCAAGAAAATTCGGATATGTACCATAGGATCTCTAGACTGGTCAAAACGGTTAATGTGTGGCATTTTGAATCTATCTGGGAGCCTTACGGCAGCCTCGGTGTACCCATCCTTAATATCGGGAATGGAGTAAAATCCCTGTGCCTTTTGAATTGCTTCTCAAGGTTAACAATTGTTAACAAGGTCGGGTCGAGATCATTAATATCAAGGGCATAAAGCCCCTCATTAGGCTGCAGCAGGGGTCTAAAAACTCGAGCTCGAGCCAACCTTTCTTGGAGATCCATACCTTGTAAATCTTCAGTTGGCGGAGGTGGGTCAAAGTTCGGCTGGGGGCCCAGGACTGGATGTGTAGTAGATGCCCCACATGGGTGTTGCATTTCAGCATTGGTCTTATCCTGCATTGCAATTCCTTGGCTTAACGCTGTTATCATGGCCACAACTTCTTCTGGACTCTGTGTCATCACGGGCCTGCTGAGTTGGTAATCGGGGAAATGGATTGGTGTAAGCTGAGAGTTGACTAACAAGGATTTCGACCTGGTTTATACTTTGATGTATCTGAACTGGATGAATGTAGACGAGTTTGATTGGATTAGGCTTTTCAAAATGGGTCTTTTGGTATTGGATGGATCTTTTCTGAGTTAGCCTTTTGCGGATCAGATGGACTGGACCTTTGCTGAGTGGGTTTTTTCTAAGATTGGATGGACTATGATGGGTTAAGGTGGGTACTGCTCATTCTTTAGCTTAGACAAACCTAGCATTAGAAACGAATGCCTCATCAGATCAGGATATTAGGTATGCCAGTCAAAGCAAAGCAAGATACAATTTTTGGCCCTAGTTTTGGTCTTGTTAAAAATTCACCCATATCAAACACAAACCCCTGGATTTCGACCCAAATTCTAATTCTGATATGATTCTCAAGTTTTGAAAAGGAATTGCCTCAAGATTAAGATTTTCCCAGGATTGCATCACACATTTCGAAAGATTTCACATTTTGCACAAAAGCGTTCAAAACACCCCTATGAGAGGTTTAGGGTTTCCTTGTCCTAGCTTTAGAGTGATCTACAGCTTTACTACTCAAACAAGCAGAATCACATCATCCTGCATATGGGAGAGTATCCTGTCCTAAATTAGAATAGTCACTATAGCTTTACTATTTGCAGTTTAGGTCAAATGGTCAAAACAGAGGTACCTCAGTAAGATTACCTAATATACCTCTCACACCTAACACCGAGAAGTGAAAGGAGGATCAAACGTTACAGCGGTAATCCAGATCCAAGGGTAGTGTTCCCAACATGGCAGAGCCTACGACCGGTTAGCCTTTTGGCAAACCTTTGGACAAGCCTCTGGCAAACCGTCCAAGAATAGCAGATGGCAAACATAGTGATTTAAGCGCACCAATGCAAATGCAATGTAAAGAACATGTAAGTGTAAATAAAATTTTACATCATGAAGTTCGAGTCAAGTTCTCTAATTTCCCCAGTGGAGTCGCCAAAAACTGTAGTTCGACTTTTCATGCTCTTTTCGAATACGATAGTCTTACAGTTCGGACTCTCGTGATTTTGAATATGATTCCATAAGTGCAATGTGAAATAAATAAACACAAATGAGTCCAAATCCGGCAATTCTTTTGAAAAATCGATTTTGAATCAAAATGCTAAAAATAGACTGCTTCGCCAGATACAGAGTCACCACCTAAATATTTTTGAAAAATTTAGAAAACTCATGACTCGTGCCAAAGGCCACGTGTCTGTCATCACCAAGATTGTCTTGGCTTGGGAACTTAGGTACAAGAGGGGGAATGTCATGAATTGAGCACCCCACTCGCCTGATCAAAGATCGGTCTCTACTAATCATGATGTGATTCTTATCTACATTATATGCTCTTGTTCTGATTATTAGACTAACTTTACTATGTGTTGCACAGAAGTATAAAGCAATTTGCAAAATTGGAACACTTTGATTTCATGTACGTTTTTGAAAATTGTTTCGAATATGTACTACTTGAAAAAGTGATCTCATATGCATATTTGATCAAATTATCCCAATTTAAGCAATTAGCTTTCATCCATAGGCATTCAAGAGTTATATCAATTAAGCACTTAGCCTGATGATAATCATGCTCGACATGGCAAAAATCACACTCATGCGATATGCTAAACCAATAAAGTTTACCCCAATTCCCGAGGCAAGCCAAAAGAGAGAAAATAGTTAGAAAATGCATGATCCTAACTAATGCAATATGCCTAATGCAACACATGCAATATGAAATTAGAGGTCTGGCTACTAGCATAGCATATGAATCAATTTGATAGCATGCAGTTTTGAGCATGTTTTCAAAGACTAATAACTAACAATGCGAGTTAGAATGATACGCTGGGCCTAATGCATGGAAGACAATGGATGCAAGTCATGCGAAATGCTAAACAAAATGGGATGCTCTAAACTATCTCATCGTAAGCGGGTAAATAAAAGGGAGAAAGACGTGGGGTTGAAAGACATACACATTATTACAAGTTTGTCCTCGAGTAGGAGGGTTCGAATAAATGGACTAGCTAATTAATTACCTAATTAACTAACTATTACAATACCCAAAATAATTTAGTTACACTAAGTAATTAACTAATTTACTAATTACTACAACACTACAAATGAACTAACTATTCTAACTAATTAATTAAATGTAACACATAACTAGCTATTCTAGCTAATTATTATAATACCAAATTAGGGAATTGAAATTAACTAATTAATTACAAATCCACCATTTAGCGGGTCTCGAGGATCAATGAAAGGACTTATGCATGCAAGCTGATTTTCCACTAAAAAATGCCTCTGTTTTGTTGCCAAAAGGGTTCTGTTTTGCAGTCAGAAAATTGTACTGTTTTTCCCTAGCCTCTGTTCTGTTTTGTAAAGAAAAAGGTACTACTTGGTGGACAAAAGTGGCCGACAGGCCAGAAATGGTGGCCGGCCGCCCACTAATAGTGGTTTGCTGCCCAGAAATGTGTTGGGTTTCTCCTGCTGCAACAGACAACAAATAGAGTACAAATAGAGCATCCTCAGGGGATGTTTGTCCATTCTACCCCTCCTTATCATCAAACAGCTCAAAGAAGTGGTAGTGTAACAACCCGAAAATTTAAGTTGTCCATTAAATTTTATATTAGTATTATTTAATAAATGATTTCAAAAAAATAATTTTAACTTTATATTATTATTCGATATTATTTTCTAAGTATTATGGTATTTTTATTATATTTTTCTCTATATTTTTTTCTAGACAAAAATACACTGAAACATAACAGTTTTTGCACAAAAAGGATACGTGCCCCCAATTCTCTTACTGCCCATGCTTCTCTCCCCTATATATATAGATATTGGCCTTGTGCCTCATCATTAGCTCCCAACTCTTTAATTCTCTCTCTCTCTCTCTTGCTCTCTCTCTCTCTCTCTCTCTAGTTTTCTTTTATTTATAAAACTTTGAGTTTAGTTTGAAATATTTAGTGGGTCGCAGTGAGCGAAAGGTAAAAGTTGGAATTAATTTTAAGGTGAGTTATATTATACCTTTAGTCACCATAATATATGTTACGTATGTTCTGAGTTATCATAATTTATTTTACATAATTTATTTTACGCAATTTATGTTTTATAAATTATATAATAAGAAAAACCCATGGATATAACTGTTTATTAAAATGTGTTTTAAGTAATTATTTTATAAGTACCACCACGGAGGTCCCTCGCATTAAATAACCATTGGCCTTCTGATTAATCACTTTGTGACTCTCTGTCTGTTATGGATCCACTAACACTCTGATTCTGGTATGGAGAAAAGTGCTATGCGAAGCTAAGTGCTACACTATTGTGAAAGCTACCTCTAGAGTTCGTACAAGCCACCTCTTGAGTCCATACATCTGTTCTGTTCTGTACTATGGTTATGATTTCTGGTGTAGAGCAAAGTACTGTACAAAATTAAGTGCTACACTATGGTAGGAGCCACCTTTAGAGTTCATATGAGCCACCTCTTGAGTCCATATATGATTCTGTTCCGTTCTGTACTGTGGTTATGATTATCTTATTTATATGATTTCTGTATTATATGTCAAATGATTTCCGTATTATATATTATGTATTATGTATTTTAATATCAAGTTTTGTTTAATCAATAATTATCAATGGTGAATTTTATGCCCTTATGCTCTTAGTATAATATTCATCACTCTGCCATGTACTTATAGCTGTTTACCAATTTTCAAAAAATAATGCAATTCAAAAATAACTTTTGGAGAGTCTTAGACACGAGACTGCGGAATAGACACAAACAGCACTTTTATAGTATTTATAATTCTATTCTTTATATGTAAATATCAGCTTTTTTAGTCAATAATAAATTTTGTTATAAAATTAGAAGCTCCAATGATTATTTTGATACCCTCACTTAAATATTTTTTTTCTGCTCACGTTTAGTAATTTATTTAAGAATTGGCTGAAGGTAACTTCAGTTACTAGCTATCACGATGCTTAACCCTTGGGCATGGAGAACGGGTCGTGATAGGTAGGCTTGATTCGCTAGCAATCAATCGGTGCAAATTCATTGCGTGATGACTTATGAACCAAGGGATACAATTTCAATAAATGCGTAATAAAAGACTCACTAACCTCCTCCTTATCATGATTTGATCAAGGGAAGCAGTTGACCTTGGAAACTTGAACCATTTCATCACTAACAAGTATGAAATGACTCAAGTCTCCATGTGTTCAATTAATGTTCGATTGAACACCAAATTATTTTATTATCTTGGTCCATTTTAATCTTAATTTTATTACTCCATTTTAATTACCTTCCATTCATTAGTCAATTAAATCCAATAATGAGCTTTGAGTCCACTAATAGAGAAAAGTACCAAACCAAATGTTGTTTAAGGCATGAGAGGGAGATCATGCCGTTGGTAATAAACCCACAAAGGGATTAAACCATTAAGCACGATATCACCCCTTCAAGCTTAAATAACACACCTTTTGGAGCAACTCTCAAAACAAAAAGAAAAAGCCAAGAAAGGAGGGAGATTGCAGGGATGCTTAGAGGTGAACACAAGTATGGAAAGCAAGAAATAATGCTATCAACTTAAATAGGTTGGTGGCTAAGGCCTAAACCACCAAGCCTATGAGGACTATTACACTACAAGCATACTATACAAAGCATGAATGAAGCTAACTCCTAAAAACAATCCTAATTTATACTAAAACTAGTGTATGCCCGTGCCTAAAGGCACGGTGTAAATAATATTGAGATTAAAATGTAGTTGTAATTTGTACGTATCATATTAAAATTTGTAGAGTCTGTAACACCTGATAAAAGTTCAAGTCATCACTCCTACCATTAGTTTGTGGCTAACACCTAATACATTGGTGAGTGTCATAGTACCCCAAACCACAAATATCTGATTGAAATAATATAATACACAGAACATAAATACCATAACCTTACAAATAGTAGTCTTTAGAAATTGTTTACAAATTAAGATATGTAAATCAAATATTTTGAAATAATTTTCCAATCAAGATACGGAAAGCATTGAAAAACTAAATGCATCATATCATGAAGAAGAAATCAACTCTATGCCATAGCATCCCAACAATATAGCAATACATTTTTCATAAAACTGCTTATGAAAAACCACATAAATGGTAAAAAAAAATAATTCCTACAACTCATCTGGTTTGTCAAATTAATGTGAAAATCATCAATTACATCAACTATAGAATACAAATTGTTGCTTTACAAAATAGTCAAATTAAAAAGATTTTAAAGTCATCTAATAGCCATCAAGTATTGCTAGTATCAATACTTGAAAGAAAATGTATAGTAAGAAGAGTAAATTAAATAAGAAAAATTATAAATAGGTGATAACTTCACAAAATATTTAAAAATTCATTGATTTGTAATTTTCTCAATGAAATAAGAAGATGAGTAAAGAGAGCCCATATAACAGTTTGGTGCAAATCTCCATCATCTTATGAAAATAAAAGAGAACATAATTTTATACAAAAAGAGGGAAAAAAAAGTTTATACAAAGTAGTGACAACTAACATGTCCAAAGTAGTGATAACTTACATGTCCAAAGTAATAACTCAATTGTAATAAACTGATTCAAAATAAAAGATCAAGTCAGTACTCTTAAATCAAACTTAGCTATACTGGAAATGCAAAAATATAGGGGAATAAAATGCTTCACAAAAATATTTGAAATGCAACAAAGTCCACATAGGTGGAAAGCTTTACAAAAAGTGGGTCATAGCTATTGTTTGCTTTACAAAATGTATATACTTTACAAAAATATGGGTTTGATAATGTCTTCAAATTTGTTCTTTCCCACAATTCTTACGAACGCCTCATCAATGTCTGAAAGGTCTTCATAACAAAACTTCAGGGTAAACAATATTTGTAGTGGAATCTGGCTCATCATTGGGGAGGAGGATACTTATATGATCGAAAGAAGTGCATCTGGATAATGCCAAATATAGTTGCCCATGACTAAAAATAGGTGTACGCAAATCAACCCCAACAAATTTCACAAATTGTCCTTGAGATTTATTAATGGTTAAGGCGTATGCCAATCGAACTGGAAATTGATGTCTTGTCATTCCGAAAGGCATTTCTGCAGAAGACGGAGTCAATGATATCCTTGGTATAAATGCCAAATTACCAAACTTCTCTCTAGTTAAGATTCGAGCTTCAATTATGCGAGTGTCGCACTTTGATACCATTAATCTTGTGCCATTACACAGTCCATCTTTCGGTGCAATGTTTCTTAATAACATTATAGGACAACCCACTTTCAACTCTACCTTAAAAGCTGGTAGCCTAGGAGGATTCAATGAATTTAAAAACTCATTAGGATATCTGTTTGTAATGGAAGGATCAATTTCATCATCTTCAGCCATCTTATTTGCAGCAAGATATGTATATGTATTCCCTGGAAAAATATTCAACGCAACAATATTGATAGCACTGACATCATCATTTCGTGCAGAAAGAATTGTACGTTCCGTTAAGAATGATGGGGTTGATGTATCTGCCACATCCAATTGTGGATAAACTGTTGAGAGTAATTCCTTTAGATCCTGGCATTTGTGTATTGTTGATGGAATTTTAATGATTTCTTGCGGATTGGTTCCAACCAAATAAATAAAATAAAAGAAATTAAAAAACATGGTGTAATCAAAGTATCCTCAAATGATATAATCAAAGTTTGAATGAGTATTTCCTCTGTAAAGAATTTTGCAAAAATATCATTTCCAAGGTTTGCATGATTCAAGCGCATATTCAAATGTAAAGATAAAACATGTAGATCCTTCCACAAAACAGAGTGTCTCAATGATGCATTCACAATTTGCTCACGAACTCCTTTGGTTATAACTGGTAAGATTTGTCGAAAGTCCCCACCAAGAACAACAGTGATATCCCCAAATGGCTTTTTACAATCACAAATATCTCGAAGTGTGCGATCAACGGCCTCAACACAATGTCTATGTTGCATAGGAACTTTATCCCAAATTATGAGTTTTGTTTCTCTAAACAATTCAGCCTGTAATGATTGCTTGCTAAACCCACAAACTGAATTTTCCAAGACATTCAATGGAATGGAAAATGTTGAATGTGCAGTGCGACCTCCTACTAATAGCAATGATGCAATTCCAGATGAAGCCACGGTAACAACAATATGGCCAAGGTTGCGACATTTTAATGCAATCGTATTGTACAAAAATGTTTTCCCCGTTTCGGCACCCCCATTCAAAAAGAAAATAGTCCATTTACTTTGAAAGACTGAAGAAGTGATTGCGTTATAAGTAGTTTGTTGTTCATTATTGAGGCGATCAGTAGTAATTTGTACATCTGTTTGTTGTGCCTCATTTTGTAGTTGTTGATGTTCGAATATTAATCGGTTACCAACTGTTGCACTCCAATTTGCTATAGGTTATGGCATGGGCGGGAAGTCAATTAAACTCTTTCCTGATTCTTGAAGCATTTGATTCAAAAGATACAAACCATAATCTTCAATTTGAGCCTCCGTTGGGTTAGAAATGGCAAACAATGTACGAAGCTTATGTGCAAGATCATCACAGATATGCATTGAAAATTGATTCCATAACGCATGTGGTTGTAGTGGAAAACATTGGGTCAGAATAATACAAAACAATCTCCTCAATTGATATCCAGTTTTCATAACTGCAACCTCTTTCAGGCATTGTATCCATTCTTCATCATCTTCTAAGAGTCCTTTTGCAACACATGCTGATTTAAACATCCCATGCAAAACATTGTTAATTGTACGTAAACATTGAAACGATCTTGGCCCTTTGACAACAGTTAACAACAAACGCAGATAAAATCTTTCACCACAGTTAGGGCTAGCAAAGTACATTCTACCAATTACATATCCATGTTCTCTTGATTTCCATCTATGTTCTAACTTGAGCCAAACAAAATGTTGCGGAAATTCTTGGTAAGTGAATCGGCATTCATTTTCATTGGAAGCACAATAATCAAAAAAACCAGTAAGAGTCGATTTTTGTTGCGCAGCTCTAGAAAGAATCATTTCTAATGATCATTAGGATTGAAAAGAACACGATGTATTCCAGGTAGATGAAGTGCCAAGTGAACAACTGTTGGCATTTCTGCATGCAAATAATGACCGAATATTCACCAAGCAGCTTCTGGTTGTCCAATATACCTCGCATCAAGATATTGTTGGATCTCATTAATCAATCCCAAAACCATTGTTGCGCGATCATAACCCTTGTAAATATACTTATGTATATACTTAACACATCTCACTCCAGCATAAACTTCTACATTTATATGACAGTTGAACCGTTTGGAAAGATATGCATTGTATGATACCACATCCCTGTTATCAACTTCCTGTCCTCTCACAGTATATACTTGACCACTATTGCGACGATGATAGATTGGATATCCATCTTGGTCCATAGTTGTTGGTTCTGCAAAGGCTCGAGGGTATTTCTTAATACATCTACCATTTTCCATACATGGTGCTTGGGGATTTCGAGCACCACATGGTCCATGTACCATGCAACACTTGACAGTTTCAAAAAGTGTAGGATCATCTTTTGGATCTGAAAATTCTGCACAAACTAATTTGTCTACTTGAGCACATGTTCGAATTTTGTCTAGACCTTTAAGAAAGAGAAGCGCATGCATATGTCGTAGGCCTCGTTTTTGGAATTCAATTGTAAAAACATGTGCAACTTTATTACCGAACACTTTGTTTGTCTCTATCTCCTTCATCAAACACTTTCTTTTTAGCTCAAAAACACGGGCAATCAAATCAGGACAATCAATAGCTTTTTGGTGTGGTAATAATGCTGAAGTAATTTCTGGCTAATTGGGATTTGCAATCATGGTGAGAAAAATATCTGGGTGCTGGTTGTATCGCGTGATAGTCATTAAATCTTGAAAGATTTCAAACATATGTCTAGGACTACCAGTAAATGAAGATGACAAAATAAACCTTTGACTAATTTGATTAGGTCGCAAGTCATCTGGATCAATATCACTTAAATCTTGGTAAAGTTCAGCCCGAATTTTTTTTTGATTAAGCTTGTAATACGTCAACCGATTTTGCTTAGTTGCAGCCCAAGCATCTACCAAAAACTCTTGGAATAGTTTTCCACCTCTCAAAATTGTTGAATAATCTGTAGGTCGCTCAAACAAACGATAACTATAAAAATCCATTTGAGTAAGTCGATCAGTTAAAGGCCGATCATGTTTAACGTCCCACAATTTCAACTCAGGTTCCCATCCGAGCTCACCATACGGGAATAATAAAACATAATGCAATTGGAAAATACGCTGGTTAACATTCATTAATTTGCATTAGTTCATTATTTCCCTGTAGATGTAAAACAACATCTCTCATTCCAGTAACCTCGGTTCCATCACCTGGTATTACAATTGCAATCTCATCAACAGTTGGTAGGTTATACCATCGTCGGTCTGTTGCTGAACTGTAGTGAAGATGAGCAGGTAGATTTTGTCCAGTGAAGGCTAATTGATTCAAAATTGCATGAGCCTGGCGAAATTTGTCTACAAATGCATTAACTTGCAACAAACTATCTTGAATAGTTTTAAGAACATCCCTTCGTAAGTGAGGATTTCTACGATTTCGAACTTCTAAAGTTGAATCAGGATCATAAATGTACAACTGAGCATAAGTCACATCCTGACCTGGCTATGGTAGAAGTGATCCTGTTCGATGTCGCAATTCCCCATGGATAATAAATGGTTTAGGGCCGCTTCCCCTTAGTACTCTTGGATCCAATGTAGCACCAAGACTTGTAAAAGCATTGGCTGCATTGTATACTCGAGTATAACGTCAAAACGATCTTGCTTGATCATCATCCCCATCATATAATGCTTGAAGCGGTGGAGAGGATGTCATAAGCAAAGGTAGCCTAGTCTTTCCTTTTGAACAGCAAGTTCCAAATAGGGGACGCTTTCGAGATGATTGTGCTAATTTTTCGTCCATCCAATGTAAGGCTGAACAATAAGGACATAACACATCCATCTTGCCGAAAGAATGGTGACATGAATTCATGTGTGATTGAGTATTAATCGCAGTACTTATAGTCATATCTTCTAATTCATCATCTATACATAGATCCTTTTGAAGAAATGTGACTGTACAATTAGGCCTACAAATATTTGTTGTACATAAATTAAAATTTATACACTTGTAAAAATAAGAGTATGATTTAAAGAATTAAACATGTTTTACCAATTCCGAGCTAAAGATGTACTTTCCATAGAGAACGAACAAGTGGATGCATGTGTAACCATTGTTCGTTTTTGTGCCAACGAAGTATCCGCAAGTGTCTTTGTACCCTGTTCTAGGCAAGCGTGACTGCGATGACTCGGTGTTAATGAAGGAAAGTCTTTAACATATGCTCTTAATCTCTCTCGTTCCTGTCGCAAGCATTGTCCTGATTGATATGCAGAGCATGCATTTTCATTTCTTTCACGTTCTCGTCGTGCACGTTGAGCCAATACAGCTCTTGATATAACATAACCATTGGGTCCCTAAAATATGAATATTAAATCATTGGATGCCTAAAATGAAAATATTATCAAGTACCATTTTTCACTGTCCAAAGAAAATACCATTTTCTATTTTTATATCCCCTCTTCCAAAAAAAAATGCATTATACTCTTGCCCATGACTACCCATAGTTTTATAATAATAATAATAATAATAATAATAATAATAATAATAATAATAATAAATTGCGTGGTTTTGTTACACTAATGAACAAATGTTCGACCAACTTATGAGAATAATAAATGTTCGACCAACAGATTGTGTGGTTTTGTAACAGTAATGAACAAATGTTCGATCAGCAGATGAGCTTCATAAAGTATCTCCATTTTCTTGTAGGGCCCATGCACTTACATGAGACACTATATATTCCTTCATAAAGTATCCCTTATATATTTCTTTCTTCCTAAGAATATACAGGAGACACTAAAAAATGTGCATAGTTTCAAAAATAAAATACAATTATGGCTAAATAAAATACAATAAAATACAATTATGGCTAAATAAAATACAATATATAAAGATACAAAAATAAAAAATAAAAAAACTCTACAAAAATCAATAACAACCATACCGCTAAACATGTATTTTCCTTTCACTTGCCCTTACAATTAGTCACTTTTGTCATTTATAATCTATCTAATAAATTGTATGGTTTTGTTATACAAACAAACAAATGTTCGGCCAACTTATGAACTTCATAAAGTATCCCCATTCACAGAGCTGGGAAAAAAAAAAAATTTTATTGCCCATTTTCTCCCTCCTCTCTTTATCTCTTTATAATCAAAATTTCCACCCACTTACATTGAAAAGTGGTGCAGATTTCAACATATATACAGGAGACACTTACAAAAGTGCACAGTTTAAAAGATAAAAATACAATTATGGTTTAAAATAAATAATTGGACATGCATTTTCAAAAACACTCTACAATTATGACTTAAAATAAACAATTCGACATACAATTATGGCTTAAAATAAAAATAAACGAAAACTAACAATTTAAAAAAAAAAAAAAAACACTTTATAAAAACCATTAAGAACTATACTGCTGGACATGCATTTTCCTTTCCTTTGCCCTTGGAAGCATAAGACACCTTTTCTTTTCCCTTCGACATTGCCTTTGCATTTTCCTTTTTCATTGCCTTTACAAAATAACCAAAGTCTAAGAAATAACCAAAGTATAAGAAATAAAAAAAAAATGATAAGAAAATGATTTTTGGGCTGACATTAGAAATATGAACGACATTGAAATCATGCTCATCACGAATCACTACACCGACATTTCTTTGTTGAAGAAACTGAACATATACATACAAAAACAAATAAGTAGCTAATATGTACACAAAATGAAATTTTATAAGACGATGAGTAAAGGGAACGAATATTACAGTTCGTTGTAAGTCTCCATCTAGTTGTAAAAAATAAGGATTTTTTTTTTTTATAATCAGAAACTATAATACAAAAGTTTTTTTAAAATCTATGTACCAGTTTTTTTTAAAAAAGACAACTTACATTATCCATAATGTTAGAGGTCGTTCCAGCTCAGTATTGCCAAAATCTGTAATACGAAAGTTGACTTCAGTAAATACATATTAATTCAGTAATACATAATACAAAAGTTAACCTGTAAAGGTTTTGGAATACATAGCTTATGTAAATACAAAAGTTATTTTAATTCACCAAGTGAAACCAAACGAAGCAATCAATAGATACTTAAATGGAATCAAACCTATTGATAGCTTAAGCTTTGTTGAATTTAATTGAACTAAAAGATGTTTAAATGGAACTGTAAAATTTATAAAGTTAATTCATATGACAAACTAATAAAAAATCATCAATCATTTTGAAATCCACAGTTAATTCATATGATAAAATATCTCATTCAAGGAATTAATAAAAATCACACTGAAAAAAAAAATCACACATATGACAAACTAATAACCCAACAATCATTTTCCGCCACCAAAATGAGTTGTGTTTCCAAGATTGTAATTAAAATTAACAAATAACAAAAGATTTGCAATAAATCCACAGTTTGAAAATAATAATTTTACTCAAAATATTTTCAGGTGTTGGTAACACAATCTGAATCCAAACAACATCAAAATAAAGTAGTAATGAATCTTACTATTTTTCTTACAAATTAATAAATATTAAAATTGTCCAATATGTCACATCATCCCAACTTGGCAAAGGGTGCAAATGAGTAGAAACATGTGTAGTAGTAAAGTCAACAAATATATATTGTTGCACCTGAAGTGGACAAACTCAATCTCACAATTTCAGAAGCTAAGAAATTATCCTCTGTAATTTAATAAAGTCAAACTCAACCACCCCAATCTCACAATTTCAGAAGCTATGAAATTATCCTCTATTTTTTTCAATAATCAAACACCCAGAAAATCCAAAAACCAGCAAAGTAAGGACCAAAAAAAGTCAAAAAATCGGCATATTTGACTATCAAAGCCAATTGCAAGTTTATTTAGCAAAGTTGAGAGCTCTATCCACTAAATAGCAAGTTATAAATGGTAGAGGATAACTCGGAACTTAAAATTATATTTGAAACACATTATCATTATATTTGAGACCCATTATTCGGAAGATATTGAACATATTATATTTGAAACACATTATCCCACTATATCTCATCACATTTAGATTGTAAATCTATATAAATATAACAAATGGCTGGAAATTTTAGAGGTTGATGCAGCTTAGTATTGTCAAAACCTGTAATACAAAAGTGAACTTAACTAAATAAATATTACATACATAGCATATTTTAACTCACCAAGTCAAATCGAACGAAGCAATCAATAGATACTTAACATATCAATGGCTCCTACATTATTGTTAGGAATCAAACATATCGATGGCTTAAGCTCTACTAAATTGTATTGAAGCTCATTCAAGAAATTAATAAAAAATCACATAGATATGAAGATGCCAAACTAATAACCTACCAATCATTTTTCGTCACCAAATTTTACTAAAATTAAACAATTTATCAAAATGAGTTGTGTTTCCAACGGAAACTATCAATAAAACAAATCCATCACTTAGTACTTTGCTTCCAAGAATCTATTTATTAAAATTAACAAATAACAAAAGCTTTGCATATCTACATAGTTTTAAAATAACAATTTCGCTCCAAACATTAAATAAATAAAAAATAAATCAGTCTGTATGAGGACATTTTTAGGGATTGGTAACACAATTTGACTCCAAACAACAGCAAAAGAAAATATTAATGAATGTTACCATTTTTCTTAGCAAAGGATGCAAATGAGTAGACATATATGTATTAGCAAATGGTGGAAATATATACTTCTACACCTAAAGTGGACAAAGTGAACCACTAAAGTCAAATAGCCAACAAATAATTACATAAAAAATAATTCATCCACCAGGTGGTCAACCACTAAAATGTCTCCAAGATATAACTAAGCTAACCTTTGTTTATCAAAAGATAGATATGATAAAGAAATATTTCAATGTACATAAGAAAATAACCTCAAAAGATATAAGAATTGACTTTCCAAGATTGTTTCATTTTTGTGAGAAAAAACAAAAAAGAAGCGGAAAAGATAAAAAATAAATTGGTTTACTTAATTTTTTTTTCTTCCATAACCTTAATTTTTTTTTTTTGCTTCCTCAATTTAAGAAAAGTTATGATACACTGCTTTAAGCATTGAAACCATATAAATGCCCAAACATATCTTATGTTTAGCATAGGAAAAAGTCTTAACTATGAACAACAATAAATAAAGCCAATCCCAAAAGATGTGTTATATTTACCATTAGTCTTAATGGCACTTCCAAACACAATCAGACTCAAATCAAAATTGGGTGAATTCCTGTAACGAAGCTAATTAATTATAGAACTTGAGATCCAACTGATGCTATCTAAGACCTGGAACACTGTAATAACCCTCACACTGCTTTGATCATACTCGTATGCATTATGTATGATTTTGCTTTGTTAAGCTTGCATTTGAATCTTGACTTGCTTTGCATTCTTGACTTGTCTTGCATAAGTGATGCTTAAGTATTATGTTCCTTTGGTGGGTGTGTGTGTGTGTGTGTTTTGCCGAGGTTATCTTGAGCCTAGTTCACCTTTGAATCCTTGTACCTAGAACCACTCTAAAACAGTTTGTCTGACCTTCATCTTCACCTCAGCGTGTTAGCCGAGATGCTACTGCTTAGCCGAGATGTTATACACTTAGTGACCTTTGTCCCTGGGAAGGTATGACCTAGACCGAGGTGTGGCACATCCCTGGCCGAGGTGTGGCACAGCTTAGTCAAGTGTTGTCCTCCCTAGCCGATGTCTTTGCTACCCTGTTGCCGAAGTTTGCCTTTAGCCGATGTCATTACTCGCCGGAGTCCCTTGCCGCCTAGCTTGTTGAACACGCTTTGTCATAGACTTGTCTTGTCAATCTATCACCTTTTGAGGAGAACCAACCAACCGCTGCCACGTGTCCGAGCTAAGTGTTAAATCAGCCGGCAGAGAGAGGGAAGCCCATCATTTGTTACATTCTTGTTTTGGGAGAAGAGAGAGAAGCTCTAGGAAGAGTTCTAGAGAGAGAAGGTAGATAGCAAGCTTGATCCTTGGTGTTTGATCCGTTGGGTTTGTGATTTGAGGTTAGAATCTTCACCTCCTTTTGTTATTCTTGATGATCACTTAGCTGCATTGCATGATTGATTCTGTTTTTGCATGTCATGCTTTGATTTAAAGTTGGTTTTGGAAAGAGAATATGAACATTCATGTGTTCTTGAGAAAAGCCTTGTTTTGATCCGGAAGCTTGCATTGAAATCCATGCTTTTGTGTTTGTTTCACCAAGACCTTCTAGTATGGGTGCCCAGGTCCATGTTTTCAAACTCATATCATGAAATCTCAGATTTTGTAATAACAAGTTATGATCCTTGCATTCATTTCTTCATGCTCTTCATGATCATGTTCTTGATGCTCTTGGTGAGGAAAACCAGTTTTCCGACTTCATTTGCCCTTGAATGTGGCCTCGGAACCTCACCTCGGCGAAGAGGTGTGGAACCTCGGCTTAGACACAGTTAGGTGCTGACATGTTTTCGAAATAAGAAAGCGATTGGTTGTTTTGATTTGACTTAGTTTTGGAGCATACCGAGATCATTTGCATGCACGTGAAACTTGTTTGAAAAGTGTATTCAGCGAACTTGCCATGTATTTGTAGGACTTGGACCTGCCTTGACCCCGACGTTCGAAGAACTATGTGAGTGGCATTCTTGATAAAGCTATGTTGCTTTGACTTGTTAAGAATATTGTTTTGCCTCGTTTTGAAAGTGTTTGTAAAGCATGAATGGTTAATCCTATCTTGAATATCAAAAGATATATCTTGTTTTGAGGACAAAGTTTGGAAGTCCGTATGTGCCAGGGGACTTTAAGCATTTGTGGCACCAGTCCGTACGTGCTAGGGGACTATAAGCACTTGTAGCACAAAGTTTGGAAGTCCGTACGTGCTAGGGGACTATAAGCACTTGTAGCACAAAGTTTGGAAGTTCGTATGTGCCAGGGGACTTTAAGCATTTGTGGCACCAGTCCGTACGTGCTAGGGGACTATAAGCACTTGTAGCACAAAGTTTGGAAGTCCGTACGTGCTAGGGGACTATAAGCATTTGTAGCACATTCTTGTCTTGCCTTGCCACTGACGGTTTTACCGCGTGGGTTGTTGTCCGGAATGTCATCCCTTGTCTTATATTGATGTTAATGAGCATCCCTTGAAACTTTGAAAGATTTGACAGACGAACTTGATTTATACCATGTATTGTTTTGTTAAAAGACCTCGGACATCATTCATGTAAACCCTTTATTGTTTATGCCATTCACTGAGTATCCAAGCTCACCCTCTCTATATATATGTAGGTGATGAGCGGGGACGCGCCTAGACTTGTTTGCCGATGTTTTTGCCGGCGTGTTTTGTATTCATGTTTTGCAACATCTTGAAGATCATGCTTCTTAGTTATTTCATTGTATTTTGTATTTTGTATTCAATGGCGAAAGCCTTTTGATCAAGATGTAATTTTTGTACTCCATTTTGTTGTATTAAAGCCATTTTGAGATGTATGACATTCCATTTAACTTAAGCACTGCTCTTATGGACTACTTGGTTTTATTTATTGCTTCCGCATTTGTAAGCCCCATATGTTTTACTCTGTTTTGTGTGTGTGATCTTGTAAATGGCCTTTGGTAACCTCGGGTTACTGGCCATCTCGGCGCCGACCTTCTGGGGGCGGGTTGGGGTCGTGACAAACACATCTTATAGAAAAGGTAAGAACTAGAACACATCCAAGACATGAAACAAATAATAGAAACCAATACAGTGTATACAAACCAAATTGTTTTAAAAATTGAAAAAAAAAAATGTAGTGACATTGTACGATTTCCTGAGCTGATAAATAAAATAAAATAAAAGATTCCATAGGTTTATTACCAAATAGGATAGAATATTTTCCAAATCCTTAGAAACACAAACACAAACACATATGGGGGCCATTATAGGCCAAAAACAACCATTTATTGGCCAAAAACTGTCCGATTTATTGATTAATCCCCAAAAACTGTTTGACACATAAATTTCGGATTTATTAAAGCTTGAACAATATATAATACCACAAATTCAAACCAAAGTATGAATTTAGGAAATCAAACAGTACGATACCAGTATGAATTTAAAAAATTAACTCATGAATTCTATAAGGGCCTTTTCGTTGAAATAGAAAAATACGAAATGTGGTTTAGATTTCCATACTTGCCACATCTGTAAAATTAATTTAACTTGTAATAAAATTAATAAAATTCAAACTAATAATAGATTAATTTAACACGTAATAGATTAATTTTACAAACTAATAAAATTCAAATGTTATCAAATGTTACAAACTAATATATTCGAATGTTATCAAAATGCTATACAAACTAATAAACATGTGTTTTATGCAATAAATAAAACTCAAACTAAGGCCTTGTTTGATTAACAAGTTAATAAAATAGTACCACTAATACTACCAATCAAACATGCCCTAAGTGTCATTCAAGGAGAAAAGAAAAAAAAAAAAAAAAGATTAATTTAACTCCTATCTATATTGGTTAAATTTGAAACATTAGATAAAAAGTCAAAAACTAATACCAAAAATAAACCCATTCAACACAAAAAATATGCCCTAAGAGGCAGAGGAAGATATGCTTATTTTATTCTTCCAATTTTTCATTCTTTTTATTAAAAAAAAAAAAAAAAAAGCCCTATGTTTGGTTGCCTAGAAAGCAGAAACCCACTTCAGTTTGTTAATTAATTGGCACAGGTTTTGTTAGACATGGCTTTCTTAGACATGGCTTCTCAATATATATATATACATACTAGAATCATACATAAATAGGGGGTTTGGGGTTTGGAATCATATATATACAGGGGGTTTGGGGTTTGGAATCATATATATATAGGGGGTTTGGGGTTTGGAATCATATAGATAGATATATATAAATCATATATAAAAATATAAATAAAAGATTAATTTACTTTGTTTCGATATGAAAGGTCTTAAGGAGGTCTACAATGCTTCAGACTCAATGCTTCAAACCTGTTGTCAATATTATTGAAACAAAAGATTATTGAAGATTATTAAAGATATCCAAAAATTAAGGATATCCAATTCATTAATATTTTGAAAGATTATTGAAACAAAAGATATCCAAAGATAGAAATATAAAAATCAAAGTCCAGGTTTCCATTTTCCCAATTGTTAGCTACTAATTAATGCTTGGTTGGTTGTGTATGAATAACATTTAATACATCATAGAGGTTATTTGCAAATCAAATTTGAATGTTATCAAAATGCTATACAAACTAATAAATGGGTAGTACCTTTGATTAACAGGTTAATAAAATGAATAACAGGTTAATAAAATAGTACCACTATTACTACTAATCAAACATGCCCTAAGTGTCATTCAAGGAGAAAAGAAAAAAAAAATTAATTTAACTCCTATCTATTTTGGTTAAATTTGTTTGCGAATAGGAAAATTAGCTAAAAAGCCAAAAACTAACACATAAAATAAACCCATTCTCTCTATTTAAAAAGCCACAAAAAATAAAATTAATAAAAGAAACAATATCACATACATACATATATAAAATACAATTATAGACTTGTATCCAAAGACAGAAATATAAATACTAAAGAAAAATCAAAACTCAGTTTTCCATTTTCCCCATTATTTGTAAATCAAATTCAAATGTTATCAAAATGCTATACAAACTAACAAATTCGAATGTTATCAAAATGCTATACAAACTAATAAATAGGTGTTTTATGCCCGTGCCTGAATGCACTATCTAATAAAATTCTTATATTACAATCTATGTGTTGCAAAAATGTTAACGATCATAAAAATGTTTTATGAAAAGTGTCTCAAAGTTGTGATCAAACAACCGAAAATGTTTAGGATCAATTAATCGACCAACAAAGGCTAGATGATTTTTCGTAACACTTTGAAGAGAAATTACATATTATGTAGCATACCCAAACAAATATAGCATTGAATAGTACATCAAAAAACCATAGACGGACTACTACATGAAACTTTTGATTGGTTGAAGATAACCTGTGAAAATACAATAAAGAATTCAAATCAAAAGTTACATTGATCACAAATTGTTCTACGACCATCTCAGATGAAACAAGCATAACTTTTTAGTAATCACTATTAAACTATAAAAATAAAACAATCAAATTTAGAGGAGTAAACCAAACTAAACCAAACCAAGCCTTAAGTCCCATCAAATGGGATCGATTGCATAAATAAAAATGTACACAATAAAATAATCAATTTCAAATTAATTTAATAAAAATAAAAATAAAAATTAAAAAAGCCATTGCCTATTTTGAAGAGTGATTGTGGTTGGCCACCATGACAAAATAAGAAGCCACTTACACACAAATGCAAAAAAAATATATTCTTGAAGCCCCAAACACATTTCTCATGTGTGATGGCATTTTTTGGTGCCCAAAATATTAGAGTAATTTCATGTGGACAATGACACTTTTTACCAAGAAAGGTAATATATCTTGTATATAAGAATAGCACTACCATATTCTCTCTTCTTCTTTTTTCATCTTGCCGCACTCAAATGCCTCTCCAACTCACAGAAAATCATATAGTGGAATGGAATACATGTATTGATCCTCCATAGTCATAAAAAAAACAAATATAGCCCTAAATAGTATATAAAAAAACCATAGAAAGACCACTATATGAAACTTTTGATTGGTTCAAGATAACCTGTGAAAATATAATAAAGAATTCAAATCAAAAGGTACATTGATCACAAATTGTTCTAGGACCATCTCGGATGAAACAAACATAACTTTTTAGTAATCACTATTAAACTAAAAATAAAACAATCAAATTTAGATAAGTAAACCAAACTAAACCAAATCAAGCCTAAAGTCCCATCAAATGAGATCGATTGCATAAATAAAAATGTACACAATAAAATAATCAATTTCAAATTAGTTTAATAAAAAAAAAAAAAAAAAAAAAGATTGCCTATTTTGAAGAGTGATTGTGGTCGGCCACCATGACAAACTAAGAAGCTACTTACACACAAATGGGAAAAAATATATTCTTGAAGCCCCAAACACATTTCTCATGTGTGATGGTATTTTTTGGTGCCCAAAATATTAGAGTGATTTCATGTGGACAATGACACTTTTTACCAAGAAAGGTAATATATCTTGTATATAAGAATAGCACTATCACATTCTCTCTTCTTCTTTTTTCATCTTGTCGCACTCAAATGCCTCTCCAACTCACAGAAAATCATGTAGTGGAATGGAATACATCTATTGATCCTCCATAGTCATTCTATTTCGAGATATTTAGACAGCAAATATTTCAAGATTTTGTTTCATAAAGTCAAAAAGCCAACAAATAATTTCATAAAAATAGTACCATTAATACTATTAATCAAACATGCCCTAAGTGTCCTTGAAGCAGAAAAGGGAAAAAAAAAAATTAATTTAATACCTAATAAAATTAATAAAATTCAAACTAATAATAGATTAATTTAACTCCTAATAGATTAAACTAATAAAATTCAAATATTATCAAAATGCTATACAAACTAATAAATTTGAATGTTATCAAAATGCTATACAAACTAATAAGATGAACAAATTAAGGGTTTAAAAACTGTCTAACCTAGAACAGAAATAAAAAAAAACAAAGTTGTCTAGATTAATATAGTAAAACAGAAATTAAAAAAAAAAATTGGCAAAATAGGCAACCCAAAACAAACCTTCCCTACCAAAACAAAAAATTGTCTAGATTAAACCCCAAAAAACTATCCGATTTTGATACAAAAAATTGTCTAGGTTAATCCTCAAAAATGTCCGATTTGTTGATTAATATGAGAGAAAACAACTAAGAAAATCAATAAATTTATAAAGGATTAAACAACAAATAAAATTCTTTACCTCTGTGGATTTGGAGGAGGGTTCACAGATCTGACTCTGGTTTTTGGATGATTGAGAGAAATTCTTTACCTCTGCGCCGGAGCCACGCTAGGGTTAAAGAATTTAGCCACCGGATGATCTGACTCTGGTTTTTGGATGCTTGGATTCAGCCACCGGCGAAGTTAAAGAATTTTGGGACGGTTCAGAGGGATTGAGATGGGTTTGTTGTGGTGGTTCAGAGGGATGGAGGAAGAGAGAAGATGAAGAGAGTGATGTAGAGAGAGAGAGAGAGATTCTGATCGTGTGTGTTCAAAATTTGAAAGAGGAGTGTGTTCAAAATTTTTGTGTGTGTGTGAGAGAGAGGGGATCTGAGCTTCCATGTTATAAGCCATTGTATGTGTTCAAAATTAGACGTTGTAAGCCATTGGATTGAATTCAATCTAATGGTCCATGTATTGACAAAGGGACAAAAGTCCCATCAGGAGTAAAAATCTGAGCTTTCATGTTATATAGATATTTGCATTCTCAATATTTGCATTGTCCCTAATGATATATAACCAAATGTCATGTGGACTTGCAGTTCAATTTTCAAGTTTTGGCCTAAAAACATAAAATTGATACACTAATATGGAACCAATTAAGGCCATAAGTAAGTTGCCCACAGCAGAAGTTATTAAATGGGAAGACTTACAACTTATTATGATTATACCACATGTAAACAGATACATATAATTGTTTTACATATTTGATAATACATTCCGATATGTATTAAAACTTCATAAAATGGATGCTTAAATCTATTCATTAACATGCTCAGCTTTAGTGCGCATTCATACACATTTATCAAAAGAAACACCACAAAACAAATGTCAATTCTGTTTATTATTATCAACATATCGATGGCTCCTACATTATTGTTAGGAATCAAACATATCGATGGCTTAAGCTTTCTTAAATTTTATTGAACTAAAAGAGGTTTAAATGAAACTACAAACTAATAACCTACCAATCATTTTCCATGAATAAAATATCTCATTCAATGAATTAATAAAAAATCACATAGATATGCAGATGCCAAACTAATAACCTACCAATCATTTTCCATCACCAAATTTTACTAAAATTAAACAATTTATCAAAATGAATTGTGTTTCCAACGGAAACTACCAATAAAACACATCAATCACTTAGTACTTTGCTTCCAAGAATCTATTTATTAAAATTAACATATAACAAAAGATTTGCACATCTACACAGTTTTAAAATAATAATTTGACTCCAAACATTAAATAAAAATAATGAATCAGTCTAATATGAAGACATTTTCAGGTATTGGTAACACAATCTGACTCCAAACAACATGAAAAGAAAATATTAATGAATCTTACCATTTTTCTTACAAATTAATAAATCCTAAAATTTTTAGATATGCCACATTACTCCAACCTAGCAAAGGGTGCAAATGAGTAGAAATATATGTAGTAGTAAAGTCAACCAATATATACTTCTACACATAAAGTGGACAAATAGATAGAAAAGCAAACAAAAAATATATATAGAGACAATGTTTAAGTAAGAACACAAATCAAATTCTTACCGCAATGTTTCGATATGAAAGGTCTTAAGGAAGTCCACAATACTTCAGACACAATGTTTCAATCACAAACTGTAAACATCAATAAAGCAATTGAATTGGACAACCTGTTGTCAATATTATTGAGTGACAAACCTGCTGGAATTAAAGATTATTGAAATAAAAGATATTCACAAATTAGAGTAAAGATTATTGAAACAAAAGATGCTGAAATAGGTGAGGTTTAAAGAGAGAGCAAGAGAGAAGTGGCATTACCTTGATGGTGGTCCGTTGAAGAGAGAGCGAGAGAGAAACGGGAAGAGATGATGCTGCAGAGCCACTGAAATGGATTTCAAATGGGATGAGCTTGCAACTTTGAATAGTACAGTTTCGTTATTAAATTGAATTGTAAACTGAATCAAATGTCTTGTCAAAGCTATCTAAGCTAAAATCATCACCATCAAAAATGATATAGACAAATGTCCCTTCAAAATTAAAAAACGGAGCTTTAAATAATCAAACTCCTCCAAAAATGCTAACAAGCTAAAATCATCACCATCAAAAATGATATAGACAAATGTCCCTTCAAAATTAAAAAACGGAGCTTTAAATAATCAAACTCCTCCAAAAATGCTAACAAGATGTGGGTGTTTCACAGAAGAAACCAAAACTCAACATTTGAAGCCAAAACTCCGGTGCCATAATCACATTGTTGAAATAAAAGCTTCAAACACGTCATGATCAATTCAAGGAAGGCAACACCCAACTCACAACAAAAATAAATAGAAGGATATGATTCTAAGGTTTGAAAAAGGTATTTTAGGAGAACAAATAAATAGAGAAAAAGGTTTTTTAGGAGAAAAAAAAAAAACTATGTGATCATCGAATACCCACTTCACTAAATGATGCTGAGGCATTCGTTCTATTTAAATACCCAATACTCTAACATCCACCAAAACCACTCACAGTAAAGCTACTGAGACTTCCACAATACACTTTGGACAAAAAAGATAAAGAAAACCAATAAAAGAATGCGAAACTTATGGAAAAAAGTGACCAAACTTATGGAAGAAAGTGACCCGACTTATGGAAGAAAGTGACCCGATGGTTGAGGCAAACCATAAAAAATTAAAATAAAAAGTTCTAGCAGTACGATTTTTTATCAGGAGCTACATTATTGGCCACTACTCCAAAGTTCCATCCACTCCCAATTTTTCGACTACTTACTAGTCCTATTTTGCTTCATTGCTCATATTCTCTTTTATGCAAATGGAAAGGGGGAATTTTTTTAAATAAAAAATCAAGTGGCTAAAATAAAAATGAAATGAAGATAAAAATACAATAGTGAATATATAAAACATGAGAGCAAAATAAGATCACAATGAAGAAAACATTTACTATATGAGCAATGAATAATTCTTCATGAGATGCAAAGCAAGTTCACCTTGATTTATCAATAACTTGATTACCAACAAAAATAGAAAAGAAACAAAAGAATTATTAAACTTACATTCAGAACTATAGGTTTAATGTTGAATGCCCTGTCAAAAGACTTTGTTTTCCAAGCTGAAAACTTACTACATCACAAATAATTTTTAAGAGTTAATTAAAATAAACGTTGAAAAATTCTTTGATACACATGGTGTTTATGATGAACTTGGTTATTAGACTTTTTGTAGTGTTTATGGTTATAACCCATGGTGGTTTTGGTTATGAAATTTTGTGATGTTTAATTATAAATTTAAGTGGCCTTAGGTATGAGGATTTATGATATTTTTTTAAGATAATGAACTACTATGATTAAAACTTTGGATGCATATCGTTAAAAAGCTTTTGAGGTGTATATAAATTTAATATGACTTATTGGGTCATTCTACCAATAAACATTTGCAATACTTATTGGGTCATTCTATCAAACTTTAATATGACTTATTGGGTCATTCTATCAAACGCGTGTAATGATCATAATTGATTGGAGTCCAGTAAACTCACACCAAAAAATAAAAAAACAAAACAAAAAAACATGATTGGTTTATTTCCTGAACACGTGTTTAGGAAATGGGTTCTAGTTGTGTGCCTATATAAAGAAAACTTATTGGGTCATTCTATAAGATGAAAAAGATGAACAAAAAATAAGATGAAAAAAAAATGACAACAAATTAAGGGTTTAAAAACTGTCTAACCCAGAACAGAAATAAAAAAAAAAGAAAAAAAAAAAGAACAGAGCTTTCTAGATTAATATGGTAAAAAAGAAATTAAAAAAAAAAGAATGGAAAAATAGGTAACCCAAAACAAATCTTCCCTACCACAACAAAAAACTGTATAGATTAATCTCTAAAAAACTGTCTAGATTAATCCCCAAAAATGTTCGATTTGTTCATCATTCTATCAAACACATGTGTAATGATCATAATTGATTTTTGTCTAGTAAACTCACACCAAAAAATAAAAAAACAAAACAAAAAAACATGATTTGTTTATTTCCTGAACATGTGTTTAGGAAATGGGTTCTAGTTGTGTGCCTATATAAAGAAAACTTATTGGGTCATTCTATCAAACACTTGCAATACATGACTTGTCGGGTCATTCTATAAGATGAAAAAAAAGATGACAACAAATTATGGGTTTAAAAACTGTCTAACCCAGAACAGAAAAAAAAAAAAAAAAAAAAACAGAATTGTCTAGATTAATATAGTAAAATAGAAATTAAAAAAATAAAATAAAATGGCAAAATAGGCAACCCAAAACAAACATTCTCAACCATAATTCTAATGATTTGTGGCATTTAGTTATAAGATTTTGTGACGGTCAAATTTATGATAACTTGGTTATTAGACTTTTTGTAGTGTTTATGGTTATAACCCATGGTGGTTTTGGTTATGAAATTTTGTGATGTTTAATTATAAATTCAAGTGGCCTTAGTTATGAGGATTTTATGATATTTTTTTAAGATTATGAACTATTGTGATTAAAACTTTGGATGCATATGTTAAAAAGCTTTTGGGGTGTATATAAATTTAATATGACTTATTGGGTCATTCTATCAAGCACATGTGTAATGATCGTAATTGATTCGAGCCCAACAAACTCACACAAAAAAATAAAAAAACAAAACAAAAAAATATGATTCATTTATTTTCTGAACACGTGTTCAGGAAATGGGTTCTAGTTGCGTGCCTATATAAAGAAAACTTATTGGGTCATTCTATCAAACACTTGCAATACATGACTTATTGGGTCATTTTATAAGATGAAAAAGATAAACAAAAAATAAGATGAACAAATTAAGGGTTTAAAAACTGTCTAACCTAGAACAGAAATATAAAAAACAAAGCTGTCTAGATTAATATGGTAAAACAGAAATTAAAAAAAAAAAAAGGCAAAATAGGCAACCCAAAACAAACCTTCCCTACCAAAACAAAAAATTGTCCAGATTAATTCCCAAAAAATTGTCCGATTTTCATACAAAAAACTGTCTAGATTAATCCTCAAAAATGTCCGATTTGTTGATTAATATGAGAGAAAACAACTAAGAAAATCAATAAATTTATAAATGATTAAACAACAAATAAAATTCTTTACCCCTGTGGATTTGGAGGAGGGTTCACAGATCTGACTCTGGTTTTTGGATGATTGAGAGAAATTCTTCACCTCTGTGCCAGAGCCACGCTAGGGTTAAATAATTTAGCCACCGGATGATCTGACTCTGGTTTTTGGATGCTCGAATTCAGCCACCGGCGAAGTTAAAGAATTTTTGGGGTTTTAGAGGGATTGAGATGGGTTTGTTGTGGTGGTTCAGAGTGATGGAGGAAGAGAGAAAATGAAGAGAGTGATATATATATATATATATAGAGAGAGAGAGAGATTCTGAACGTGTGTGTTCAAAATTTGTGTGTGTGTGTATGAGAGAGAGAGAGGGAGGGGATTTGAGCTTCCATGTTATAAGCCATTGGATGTGTTTAAAATTAGACGTTGTAAGCCATTGGATTGAATTCAATCTAATGGTCCATGTATTGACAAAGGGACAAAAGTCCCATCAGGAGTAAAAATCTGAGCTTCTATGTTATATAGATAGTGCTGGAATTAAAGTAAAAACAACTAAAAGAATAAGCTAAAAACATGAAGCAATTAAGCTAGTAAACAAGCATAAGGAGGGGAGCTACCTCCTCCATTTTTGGGACTTCAAAACATGATTTTTGGCCTCTGGAAAACTCTAAAAATCAGTGGTAAAAAGCTAAAAAAAAGTTGAGAAAAGAATGGGAAACATAAGGGCAAAAGGTTAGAGAACAAGGTTCAAAGAAGGGCGGTTAACCCCTCCACCTTTGGTAGCTTTAAACCGCAAGTTTCAGCCCATAAAAATAGTGTAAAAACAGTTCAAAATCAGAAAGAAAAGATAGAAAATAAGTAGTAGTGTAAAGATGCTTAAAATCATACCTTTTGAAGCAAGGCAACTCTTTTGTTAACAAACCCACAAGCTTTCACTCTCAAGGGCTGAAATTTGGACTCAACAATCTTAGCAAATAGAGCTCCAATATTGGTTTAGAAAGTGTTTGGGTAAGGTGTGTGTGTTGCAAGATAGAGATAGAGAGAGAATTTCAAGTTTTGGTCCTTAAGGAATTTTTTCTAACCTAAAACCAAGAGGGTTGGCTTGGTATATATAGAAAAATAGCCTCTCAGGTCGGGAATAACTGTATAGGAACAGCTGAAGCTTATGGGGGACAGCTGGAAAAAAATATTTGCGTTTTACACAAGTGGGCGACTGTCCATTAATAGTGGACGGCCGGTCACAAAAATCTGCTTCCAAGCCCAACTTAAAACGGGCATATATCTCTTATCCAAACTCGGTTTTAGGTCATTCTTAATTCTAAATTGAAGCCTCGGAAGTCTAATTTCCAATGGCGGTAGCTTCACATCTAAATTCTAAGTGTACAAAGAGATATGCTTATTTTAGTGAAGGTTGCTCATTTCTATCTTAACCGAATTGATGCTTAACTTCAAACGGCCATATCTCCCTCATCCGGACTTGGCTTTAAGAGATTCTTGAGTCGAAATTGAAGCCCTAAAAGGCCACTTTCCCATGGTGGTGGCCTCACAACTAAAGTCTAAGTGCACAAAAAGATATGCCTATTTTAGTGAATGTTGCTTACTTTTCTCTTCATGGTTTCATGCTTAACCATTTCCCCAACTAGTTTTCTTCCATCCCCTCCTATTTCCTTCAACTCCAAACCTCTAAATAAGATTTTGTAAAAATTGTCAAAGTGTTCACCTCCCTTCCATTTATTTTCACTTTGTCCTTACTCGGTTTACCGAAAAGTGCAATATTTTAAACGAAATGAGAGTCTCGGAACATCATAGAAACATTTAAAAAAATATTTTGAAAAAGAGAGTTTTAAGGTTTAAAATAATTTTGGTCAAAATGGGGTGTATGGTTGGGATTTAGAAGTTCTTCTTGCTAAAGAAATCGAACGTTTGTACAGCATAACTTTCATCATCGAGTGATTAACCTGAGGCACCCAAGTCTTAAGTGTGGTAAAAAATGGGATGTCTACAATGACACTTCAAAATTAATTGACAGTTGAGAGAGATTGAGAGTTTAAGAGAGATTGAGAGAGTTTAAGAAAGATAATTATTTGTAAGATTTATTTCGGAAAAGGGAGGATATTTATAGTAGTTTGAAAGGTTAAAGTAAATTTAAAAAAAAAAAACTTCACCGTTGATTCAACGGTAATATGACCATCAAAATATTTATTTATTTATTATTATTTTTTTTAGTCTGTAGAAGTGTATATATATATATTTCATGGGTTTGGTTATGGTGTGCAACTTACACCTTACACCTTATACCTTACACTTACATCTTACACTTACACCTTATACCTTACACTTACATCTTACACTTACACCTTTTGTGAAAAATTAAACCTTACACTTACACCTTTTTTGAGGTTGCACACCATATGCAACTCACTTACACCTTACACCTTACACTTACACCTTATACTTATACTTACACCTTACACTTACACCTTTTGTGTAAGTGGCACATGGTGTGCACTTGCACACTTAAGAAAACTCCATATTTCATTCATTCATTGCAACTTGATTTTAGTGAAGAGTGAGTGATGCATAGCATAGGGGTAGGCGGGTGGCATAGCAAGAGGAGGTAGAGTAGAGTAGTCTAGTAGACAGAGATGCAGAATTTTTGTTTTTTTATCTTTTTATTTTTTTCCCTATTCAATTGTAACTTCAAGTTGATGTGAGTGAAAGAGTGAGTAATGTGATGATGCATGCAAGGAAGAGAAAGGGCAGGGGGTATGGTAGGTGGGCAAGGACAGGCAGCAATCTAGAATAGAATTATTATTATTTTTTTATTTTTCATTCATTGTAAGAAAATGATCGTTGTGTTATGTTGTTTTTATTTATTTTTATTTCTTATATTTTTGCAAAATTAAGTTTTTATTTTTATTATTTTTTAATTAATCGTTGCAAGTTGCTTTTTATTTTATTTTTTAAAAAAATTTGACCGTTGACAAAAAGAGGGTCGAGTCGCCTGCATGGCCTGATTTTTTTGGGCCGGGCTTCAAATGGAAGACCCAGGCCCGTAGTACTGGGTTGAGCTTAACAAAGTTCCCAAATTGGGCCATAACGAACCAGGCTCACTTCAGACCTCGAGAGAACTTCGGACCACGTACAAGTCTCGGATTATTTTTACACCCATAAGTAGAAGTTCCCAAATGGGGTACAATTTTTTTTAAAAACAAATTCGGTTCATGCATGTTGAAGAACATTCTCGATAAAGCAACATTTGCCTATTTATGGAAATCAACTTCTACTACAACTCTTCAACTTATGATTAAAAATCAAAAAACTTATTTTAATGTTAGACGCCCATGTGTTTTTTTTACTGTTATAGTCAATGCTTGAATGAAATATATATATATATATATATGAAAAAGTCGTGCTAGACTTCACTCAATTTTTTTCTTCGGAGTTGGTGTGATGAAAATTAATAAATTTATGAAACGTAAAATTTATATGTAGAATAAATTTAAAAAATAAAATGATAATTGTGAATAATTTTTAAAATTTGAATTCATAATATTATTCTATATATATAATAAAGAATTGATTATCTAAAAATATTATTTATAAATGTTATAGTAGTTCAGGTTATATTTAAGATTTTTTAAATCAATAAGTTTTATTTAGTAAAACTGAGAATATTATCAGTTTCCTTTAACTTTAAAATTAAGAATATTATTAATTTTGTATAGTAATGTTTCAAATAATTGTTTCACTAATTGATGGAAAAAAAAGAGAGCATGAGATTAAATATTTTTGTCCTTTTACTTATTGATTTGGTTCAACTATCTAATAAAATCGATAACATTAACAATTTTTTTTAATTTTAAAACCAAGAATATTATTAGTTTTTTTTTAAAAAAAAGTTTTATTTTTAGTTTTGCACATCCATATTCAATCATCATGTTTCTTTATAGACACAATTTTTAGTTTTGCACTAAAAAATAATTCAAATTTTTCAAAAAAAAAAAAAACATATAATTTTTTTTTAGTTTTTTCAATTTGAAAGTTGATATTTTAAAGTTTTGTAAATCAAAATAAATGTCAAATCATCATGTTCATTTATAGATAATCATAAATAATGAATAATCATTATTTGAAGAGTAATTTCGACTATTAAAAATTTAATGGGACTTGAAAGTCCAAAAAATCTTAATTAAAATTTAATAGAGTATAAATTTATAAATTAAAATTTATGTGTAAATGTCTTTATAATAAATTAATAGAGTACAAATCAATGTAAGTAAATAAGAAAACATAATTACGATAAAGATATGTGCCACTCTAGTGATGTGGATGTTCATCGAGATGTAGGGGTACGATTTAGATGGTTTGATAGTAAAATTACAAATTGAATGGCGAAATGGTAGATTAGCGGATTGGCAAATTATGATTTGAACATTTTTGAACGGATAGATGTATTGACGAATATTCTAACTAATTATTAAACATTTGCATAATATATAATATTAATTTCAATGTTTTAAAAACTGGACCGGTGGTCGAACCGGAAAAGGGATCGGGTGGACGGGTCACCGGTTCAACCGTCGGGTTGAACCGGAATCGAACCGTGATGTAATAAATATATTTAAATTATATTTAAATAAAAATATAAGTAATAAAATTATAAATTAAAATATTAAAAATATTAAATTATCTTAAATATTTGTCCTAATATTTTTTTTATTGAAAAATATAATAATATATTTTAAAATATTATTAATTTCAATTTTAGAAGATGAAATCAAATATTTAATATTCCCTCCATATGATTTTAATTCAAATAATTTGATTGAAAGGAGAGCAAAATTTTTGGAGGGATATCAAAATTTCAATATTCCCTCCAATACATTTAATTGAATCCCACATAGATTTCTTGAGTTTTTTTGAAAGAGTTTTTTTCTTATAAATAGATGAAGACTTTCACAATAATTTCATCAAACTCTTAATGGGATTCCTCACAAGAGGAGACCCTTGAAAAAGAGTTTCAAATTAAAATTTTCTTATATTCTTATATTTTATATATATATATATATAATAAGAAAGAAACAAAGAAAAACTGCAAAAAAAAAAAAAAAGAGCCGGTCAAACCGGCAAAACCGGCTCCGGGTCGACCGGTTCGCCGGTTCGACTGCGGTTTTTCCCGGTTTCTCTTAAATACACCGGTTTTTGTCTTTGACCGGTTCAGGGGTATTTCCGGACCGGAATCCCGATCGGTTGACGGTTCAACCGGTCAAACCGGCCGGTCCGGTCCGGTTTTCAAAACCATGATTAATTTGTATAATATTTTTTTATATATATATAACACAAATTAATTTTACATAATATGTTTTATATATATATATATATAACTACTAATTTGTAACAAATTTCACATTTTAAATATCTCTCACACTCATTTTTATTTTGATATTTCATTTGAGGTTAAAAATATATATGTATTAATTATAAAAGAGCGGAGCAATTTGAAAGGCGAATTATAAATTTTAAAATTCAATCTGCGATTAGCGGATAGAGCGGTATGAATTAATATAGATTGGTGCGATTTTAATAAATTGAACTGTGTTTTACACCTTTCTAGTAGCAGTAGGTGGTGGTGGTCCATAGTGGTGGAAATGAGAAGAAAGGAGTGTATTTTTGTTTTCAATGATAATTTATTTGAATGACATAAAATATATCATCTCTAACTTTTTATCTTCAGTTTACGTCCTTTAATTTTCTAAACCTTGATTCTATAGTTATCACCTCCAATTACCACCCCCCAATTATTTCCTCCACTGCAAACACTCTCATAACCCTTTCCACTATACAAACCACAACCCACACAACTCTTTCCCACTCTTAAAGCCCTCGCAGTCTGCCACCCTTGCAACCACTACCCTTCCCCACCTCAAGGCCTTTCCTACCACCACAAGCCTCTCATCACTCCACTCTACCACCTCCAACCATTCATTTGTCACCGCCTTCCTAGATCTCCTTCCTCCCTTGTCACCACACTACAACAAAAAAAGGTTTTTACGGCGCACAATGCACGCCATAAAAACCCTTCTACGATGTGCAAGCGCGCGTCATATTATGACCAGTCATGGAAAGTCATTCACTTTCAACGACATACTTCGTACGCCGTTAAAAACTATTTAACGACAGATTTTGTACGTCGTTGTTACTTTTTCTACGGCACGCTATAGTACGCTGTTAAAAACTATTTAACAGCAGATTTTGTGCGTCGTTGTTACTTTTTTACGACTACTTTTGCATGTCGTTAATTGGTGAGACAAATAACGACGCTGATTGTGTGCCGTAAAATATGTAATATAACGACTTATTATGCCTGCCGTAGAATATGTAATTTTTATTATTATTATCTTTTTTAAATTCAACAGGTTCTATTTGACCAATTTTATACAATCTAACAAATATTGGTGTTAGGGATTGTGTGATTGAGGTTGACCATGTCAATCTTGAGTTTGAGGAGAAAGGGCAGGCTTGTTATGTAGGCTTGGGGGTGATGACTCCCTTAGAAACAGTGATGGTGTGGTTCAATCTGAATAAATCCGGTGAGATTCCAAAATTTAGGGTTTGTGTAGGGAACTCCGTGTTTGGGGTAAATGGTATTGAGTAGCACATCAGTGATTGGTTTACCGAGTGTAGAGGTTTACTGAGTTGATTGGTCAGCTTGTTGACATCAAGTTTTGGTTAGCATTGGTCACCTTGAGGAAAGCTTGGGTTTGTGTATATAGGCTGTCAGATTTTGGATGCCTTGAGATGTTTTTGCGGACTTTGAGTCTCGTGTATGTAGTCGAGAGGCTTGTGTGAGAATTGTTTTGAATCAATGAAAAACCCCGGGTTGGGGTAACATGTTGTAGATTATTCGTTTGCATATATATTTGGCTCGTGTAGCTGATAAATTATGATAGTGATTATAATGGAATGAAATTGCAAAATCATGAATTTCATGCGCTTTATTGTGTTGATAGCACAATTATTATTTCTGTTAACTATTATTATTGAAATGTTACTGTAACAACCCTCGTACTGATTATCGGTTAACCACTGAATTACGTACTGATTACTGATAAACCGAACTGATAATGACTGATAATTGGATCAACTGAAGTACTGAATGAACTGATTGAAATCGAAACTGAAATTGAATAAGTTTACCTATTGAATTGCATATTGCATCTGTTTGATTTATTTAATATCTATTTGAATTCATGTGTTTAAACTGCTAATTGAAGGCCTTATCGGCGGCCGGATTAGGAACCGTTTAGAGTTTCGAGATCAGTAGAATATTTGTGATTTAATGGTATAATTATCTAAGAAGTGATTATGAATGATTAAATGGATTAAAATGAGTTAATTGAAATGTTGACCTTATTTACACTATTGCCATAGTTAGTGGACATTTTGTTTAATATTATTATTGTGCCTTATACACTTAGATAAACATCTTCATCAGCCCTTATTCTTGGATCCCAACCGACCAAACTTAGAGAAATAGAGGGAGAGTGAGAGAATTAAGCTCATTTGTTGAAATTGCTCAAGAGTTTGAAGATTTGTAGCATAATTGCTAAATTAAGCTTGCTAGACTTGGAATTGTCACTCTAGGTAAGGAATTCATTGTCTTCTTGTTATCTTTAAGCTCCATCTTGCATGTACCATGGTTATAGAGAAGTTAAGACATGAATTTGCTCATTATGTTGAATTGGAGCTCCATTGTTACATGCATGACCATTTTGGTGCATTTTGAAGTTGAATTCATGTTGGAATTGTACATGCATGTCCATGTTTAAGCTATGGTCCATGTTTTCATTTTGTTTTCCAACTTTTGAGCTCAATTGAGCAAGAGTTAAAGCTTGATTTTGGTTTAAAGTTCATGCATTGCATGTTTTGGAATTGTTCTTGAAAATGGGTTTGAATTTTGGATTTAATTGACTCACCTTTGGGGCTTGAATTCATAAATTGGCTTTTGAAACTTGTTATACATTGTTTTGGGATGTATTTTCCAGAATTTGGGCCCAAGAGGTCGAGAATTGAGTTGAGAATGCTTGGTTTGAGCTTGGAAGGCAAATCTGGAAATTCTAGATTTGGCTTCTTCGCTCGAGCGAAGGATTCCTCGCTCGAGCGACCAACGTTTCCTCTGAGCCACACTCGAGCAAAGGATTGGTGGCTCAAGCGTAAAAATTGAGCATCCAGTACTTTTACTGTTTCATCAGACCGCTCGAGCGAAGGATTGTTCGCTCGAGCGAAGCCTTTGATTTTGCAACCTCGCTCGAGCGAAGGAAGGCTCGCTCGAGCGAGACCCCTGTTTTCAGCAACTTTTGAAAAATGCCTTCCAACTGTATTTTTGCATCCTCATCCCATCCTAGGCATTCTTAGGCCTAGTTTAAGACGTCTTAATGGGGATTTAGACATAGAACCACACCGAGGAAATTTAGGGATTTAATTATCATCCTTCCGATTGTGAAACTTAGTGTGTGTTCTATTTGTTAACTGTTTAGGGTTGGCTCTCGAGGACGCGCTCTAGCTGCTATTAGCCCAATCTCTGTGAGTAACAATTGTGTAAAGATATGTTCAAAATGGTTATCTTTTGAATACTGAACTGAATTGTTTATTGAACTGATATTGTTTACTGAATGAATGTATGTCCTGTATTCTGAACTATATTGTGGCATCCTTAGCCTTTCTTTATTCTGAGCTCTATCGGTTTCCTTGTGGAACCATACTGTTTGCTGATTGATGGCCATCATTACTGTTGGGTCTGTTAAGACTTGGTCCTTTTGGACCTACTGTTTATAGGCTAATGGATGTACCACATATGGTGATTGATCAAATCTTGAAAGATTGAAATCTTGTTTAATGAACTGATTTCATTCTTTGTAAGGACATTCATTCATAACCTCTTTACTGTTGTATGTTATTCATGGGCTTTAGCTCACTTTGTTTATATATATATGTAGGTTCTCGTGACGGATCGGAGCTAGGAGCGTGGGTCGGTCCCCAGTTTTGTCAAGCCAGCCTATGTGCCTCACTGCGAGGTTCCGAGTTGCCATGTTATGGCTTGGGGTGTTTTTGTGTTCCCCGTCGGTCTTCTCTCTGTTTTGTACGATTGTATAGATCTCTCTTGTTTTCTTGTCTTTGTTATCTAGGATTTGATCCTGTCTTGTTATTGTAAATATTTGTATAGACCGTTTATAGATCTCTTGCTCAATTGAATGAATGCGTGAAAAATGTTTTTGGCATACAGATTTGCACAGCTCAATGGACACTAGTTACTTACTGTATTGGCTTCCGCCAGCCACATACTCTGTTTAAGCGTATTCTTTGTTGATGAGGCCTTGATAATCTCGGATTCTTGGCGATTCTGATGCTAAACCCATAGGGCCGGGTTTGGGTCGTGACAGTTACGTTTCATGTTGGGTGTGCCATTACCATTTGAGTGATGGGTGTTATTGGGTGACGGTAGAAGTTCACTGATTGTTTTATTGGAAAGGAATTGGAAAACGAATTTTTCCTAGTGTTATGGCCTTCTAAGGGCGTTGTTAAAAAGGAAAATGTTGAGGATTTGATTTAATTTAAATGATATGAGGAATTCCAATGAGTAGTCTTCGGCAAATAAACTGTGGATGGTTATGTGTTATGGGTAACACCGTGTTTATGAAAAATATTTACAAAATTTTTGAGTTTCACATGGAAAATGCAAAATTTAATTTAGAGTGTCAACGTTGAAAGTTTGAATATCTTTGAGAAATGTTTCATGAACAAGAGAATGATTTTCTTTATATTTATACAAAAGATTTGCTATGATTGTCTCATTTGGAATTATTAATGTTGAGTAGTGACTTAACTTGGAGCGCTAGTCGGGTGTTTTGGTGATTTGTTTCGGGAAGGGTTTGGTATTGTTGAAGCTTATTATGCCAGAGTGTTGTCATTTGAGACATGTTTCCTTGGTAAGCCCCTTCTTTTGTGAGAGTTAACCGAAGGTTTGTGGTGAGAATAGTTTCTTTCCTAAGTGCACGAGTGTTGAGTGCTATGTGGTCGGTTGGCCTTGTTTTTTTGATGTATTCTTAATTTTGGGGACGAAATTCTTTAAGGAGGGGAGGTTATAGCGATCCGGGTTTTTCCCTGTCCTTTGTGGTATTTCGGACTCGAGTTCCGAGTTGTGTACTAATATCTGTGCCTTGTTTCCATCCTTTAATTTCTTATATTTGAGTTTTGGGATGTATTGGGCAGGTTTGTAACAGGTTGGTTGTGATTAGAAACACAGTGTTGCTGCCCAATTTTTGGTGTCGTCGCTCGAGCGAGGCTGTCGTTGCTCGAGTGAGCTTTGAGTTTGTATCTCTTGGCTCGAGCGAGCACTCTTGCGCTCGAGCGTGCATCTGCATCTCTTTTAACCTGAAGGTTGTGTTTCTTGGCTCGAGCGAGCTTTCCTTCGCTCAAGCGAGCGAGTTGTATGTTTTGTGTTTCTTCGCTCGAACGAGCACTCTAGCGCTCGAGTGTGCTTCTGGGTTGCAGACTTGAAGCTTCGCATTGTTCGCTCGAGCGATGCTTCTTGTGCTCGAGCGAGCTTTCTGTTGTGTCTGGTCGCTCGAGCGACCACTCCTTCGCTCGAGCGAGCCTCACATATATTAGTTCGCAGCAGGGGTCTTCTTCTCCATTTTTGATCCTCTTTCTTCCTTAAAACCCTAGATCAGCAGCTCCTCTCTCTAAACTCTCTCTCTCTCTACAAATACACCTTGTTCTAGAGACCTTCTACCTTAGTCTCTTTGTAAGAAAGGTTGAGCATCGCGGGGGCTACTTTTTGATCCGAAAAAGTTTGGGTTTGGAGCACTTTCAAGTTCTTCTCTTCTTCTCCTTTGGGTTTCTCCATTTGAGGTAGGGATTTCCTTGCTCTTTTTCAATACCTCGTTCATAGATAGACATGTGGTAAATTTATATTGTATGAAAATCATATCCATGTTAGATTTCTTTGAAAATCATGTAAGGGAACCTAGGGTTGGTTGTTTGAGAATGAGTTTGTTATCATTGATTATACTTTGGGCTAATTGGGGAGTAATCTAGCATGATATTGCTAAAAGAAGAGAAAACCTTAAATTATATTTTGATTTGGTAAATAAAAAGGGAGGATGGTTGGTCAATGTTTGTAAATTACTATTGTTAATATGGGTTGTGTAAAAGTGTTAATCCCTAAGGGATTAACTATGGCATTGGGGTTATTTTGAAATGAACATATTGAACTAAGATGGGTTATGGCTTTATTATCCGTGGAATGAAAAGAATGAAATTGGTTTTGTGAAATGGGAAAAGTGGGTTGGAATAAGTGGTGGAATATGTTGACCTGGAAAATTATGAAAGTTGATCTTGAAAATGGAAACTAAACTGATAACTCTAGGGGTGGGCGCGGGTCGGTTGCGGCTACGGAACCTCCAATCTGCCATCCGTCCGCCAGATTAGTGGATTGGAGAAAATCAATCCGCATCCGTCCACCAATCCGGCGGATGTGGATTGAGCGGAATGGCGGTTTGGCGGATGGATGCGAATCGGTTTGGCGGTTTAAGATTTTATAAATTTTCAACATAATTCAACTTGTGTACTTCCTCAAAAAAAAAAAAAAAAAAAGTGTTACAGTCAATGACTTAAAAAACTATTACAATCACTATATGTCTCATCCAAAAAAAGAAAGTTTGAAACTTTAGAATATCACAATCATTGTATGGCTCATCCACATATTACAATCATAGCATGATTCATCAACATATTACAATCACAGCATTATTCATCCACATAAAGTATTACAATATGTGGTTCTTAAAATATAATAACAATTCAAACCACCAAAACCATGAACAGGGCAGTAGTAGAGATTGTATGTCTCTGTATTGTTACATCTATATATGTTTTTGAAACTAAAAACCAACCAGCATATATCCTATTTATTATTTTTAGAATTAAATTTAAAAACCAAAAAATATAGATAAATAATATGTTTATTTTTTTCAATTCAAAAAATATATTCAAGTTAAAAACTTTTTTTCAACAAAATATTTAAACTCTTTTTCAATTGAAAACACAAACAAAATATTTAAACAAATTGAAAACATAAAGTCTTATAAATTATTAAGGGTGCTCGCGGTTTAGCGATTCGGTTGCGGCCAAAGGAATCTCAAATCCGCCATCCGTCCGCCAAATTGGCGGATTGGAGAAAATCAATTTGCAACCGTCCGCTCGTTATTACGCATCCATCCAAAATGCGGCGGATCGGTTCAGTTCGGTCGGTTTTGGCGGATCGGTATATCCGCTGCTCACCCCTAGATAACTCTATGTGAGTCTCGGAAAATAAATATAAGAGTTGAACTATTATATCATGAGTGTTGAATACATACATTTGGGGGTTTTACCTTTAACTATCGTACTAGTGTCGTGGTTGGGTTTAAGATCTCATGAGAGTTGAGTCTTTTTAATAAGTGTGTTGAATACATGCATCTAGAGGTTTTGTCCTTGGTCATCGGTGGAGGATGACATTGTTGTGTTGAATTGTTGTGTATGCATTACACTTGTGTTGGTTGAACATTATTGAATAGTTTATGTGTATGTATTACACTTGTTGGTTGTGCTTTGTCGCGTTGAAACGATTGGTATTATATACCGTGCTTAGAATGAGGGGTACCAGTACCTTCCAGCTAGCGCCTGGAAAACTCGGTAGAGGTATTAGCACCTTCCAGCTTGTGTCTGGAGAACTTGGTAGAGGTACCAGTACCTTTCAGCTTGTGTCTGAAGAACTTGGCTTGTCATTTGTCGAAAGGTGTATCCTTAACTTACCGTGCTTATGGCAGGTAAAGTAGAGTTTTTTATCATCATTGTCTCAGTGTATCTGAATATGTTATGGGTTACATTGGTTATAATTTTGAAAGGTCGAGTTGCCTCATTTGTTGATCACATACTTGTTGATGATTTGTTGTTTCCCTTTTTACTAAAGGTATGCATGTATAGGCATGAATGTGTTGGGAACAGATATAAATACTATTTTGAGAGTTTGGAAAGTGTGAAGGAAATTGGGTATTTGTGAACATGTTTTGAAAAAGGCAAATCTGTTATAAGTACGGAAAATGGGAGAAAAGTAATGGGCTTGGTGAAATTATTTTCTAGAATTGTTATTGTCATGAAAGTTTGGGGAAAAGGGGTAATGAAAAGAAAAGAAAGGTGGATCGCTTACAGTGTTGAATGAAATGGCTGATTTTGAGAAAAGTTCAGGATCATAGCTATCTGATGAGATTATTTTCTAGTATGAGATTGAGCATTCATGATCATAGCTATTTGTAAGTTGTTATTGTTGAGAACCATGTTGAGATCCCTACTGGACTATATGTTCATCCCACGTTGTTGAATCTTTTTCAGGTGATAATCAGGATGTGCTACAAGATTTTAGATCTTCTTATTTGTTGGCCACGAGGCCTCTTTTGCTAGCGGAATGCCATTGATGTAAAAAGGTTACACCCTTCTTGATTTTTAAATAATGTAAGCCCACGGGTAGTTTATTTAGTATGCTCATGTTGTATGAAATTTTCATTCGGATAAGAGAATTGTTATTTATTTCTACTCGTTGGAGTAAAGAGTTTTCCGCATATTATCTTTGAAATTGAATTAAATTAATGAATTTGGTAATGGTTTCGAGTAATAAAAAGTGGGACGTGACAACAAACAAGCATCACAAAACATCAATCAACCACTAAAATATTGTTTGAAACATCACAAATAAACTATATCCATAAATTATAAACATTCAACAATTGTCTATACATTTGAAAACTATATCCTTAAGTTCTAAACTGTACAAAAAGTTTAAACCATGCAAAATTATGCATATCTAACTTTCTAAACACTATTAAGAGATTATCTAAAACTACCGACAACAATTTCTATAGCCGTTGCAGATGCAGCTGTAACAAATCCACTTGCTCCTATCACAGGGATGAGGGTGCAAGTTGTTTTTCCAAATCAAACATATCTGTCCTGCAAATAAACTTCAATTAACGGAACAGATGGTTATATATCTAGTGATAAACAACATTTAAAAGTTATGACATGTTTTGCATGTAAAAAAAAATTCTATTAACAACACTAACAAAATTCTGCACAACCATACTCCTTTTCAGAAAGCAGAGGGAAAAGAAATTGAGCTACCCATCACCAATCTCCAAAAGCAATGAACTATATACTATGGTCAGAACTCCTCTATCCTTGTCTATCCCATGGAAATTTCAATAACATAGACTCAATATTCAATTTCACTAGAAGATGCAATATTAAGCATATTGACAAAACTCACCTCACAACTCAGACGAGATAACCTTTTCAGCAATTGACTTGTAATGCCTCATTCATTTATCAAACTTCTGATCAAATGACTGTGTCTTGTTCGTCCTTTTGTTTCCATTGAGGTCTCTTCCACTACTGTCCACAAATATATATGTATAGATAGATAAAGAAATAGAAAATAGATCAACCTCAATGCATGCATGAAAAGAACAACAGAAATAGAAAGTATTTATAGTAGCACAGGAATGATGTTTATGCCCAGCCACACAAAATTGGATTGTTCATCAATGAATAGCCTGACTTAGTCCTACCATTTAGACAAATCTTACTCTGCAAAATTTTTACAAGATAAGCATCAATGTAAAGACCAAATCAAGTGACAATGCACCACTAATGACAAATATGCATGACTTAACAACCAACAACAACTTGTAAGACAAAATGTTCAAGAAGGAGCAACTTTGACACCAAAACCCAAAATATAGGGATGCCAGTGAAAATATACACATTGCCTATAATGGTCATTACTCAAACAATAACATATCTAATGCACCCATGAGCATACCTTCCTGTGTAGGGGAACCATTCACTGTGATCCTCATCATCTTCATAGCCTCCAGAGAGTGCTACAGACTGAGCCCCATAATTTGCTTGCCCAGGAATCCCTGCAACATAGGGAAGGTGAGCTCCCTATTGTCTGCATTCCATTCGATCATGCTAAGTCTCACCCACCAACACACCCCGATTTCTGTCTGGGTCATTCTCTACTAGAATTGGTCCAAAAAGATCAGGTGGGATTGTGACAAAAAAACAAAAAATAAAAATAAAAAAACCAAATACATATAAATGAGAACTGCGTTCAACTACATATTCCTATTTAGACAAGTACTTTTTCTTCCAAGATGAGTACTTTTTTTGCAATTACTGTACGGAAACAATGTAGAAGGGCATTATAACTTGGTCATGCCATGGGTAGTCACTGAATGAAGCCAGACCACATCAACCATTATACCCAAAAAAATCAGCTTCAAGCAATTTCTTTCAGATTGCAATGTAGAATTATAATACATCTTTTTTCAATTAAATGGTGGAATTATATCAAGCTCCAAAAATAGCAAGATGAACAACCTAAACCAATACTGAAGAGGGTGTTATTGCTTGTGTAGACGTTACATTTTTATCATCAAGACGAATCATCTAAATATTCAGATGAAAAAATCTTCCAAATATTCATAAATTTTATGCATATTAACTATTTTATATCTATCATTTACAAATGACAAACCAAGTGTGCAATAAAAATTGGGCACTCTCAATAAGCCTTAGTCCCAAATCCCAATTATAAGGGTCTATTTCTCCAGTTGCCTACAAATCAAGCTTAATTAGCAAATTTAAAAAGATAAGCAAAAAGTGTGAGAAAGAGGGGGCATGATCAAAGCTCATGCTTAAACTGAGGACATTGATTTAACAGGCCAAATTGGCAGAGGCTGAGTTTTCTGTAATATCGATTACAAAAATTTCCATCAGTTTAAAGTCAACAAAATGAAGAAATTGTCCATCTGCATAACCTGGAATATCCAAACACAATAAGCAAGATGAAATGAACTAGTAGCAACCACACTTAGTAGATACTTAGATCACAAGACCCACAAACTCAAACTCTCAGCAGGAAGATAAATAACAGTGAACACAACACTCAACCCTCAAAACTCCTATCTTCCACATTTTTTAATTCAACAGCAGCCATACACCAGCACACATGGGTGGGAAAAAACCACCTACAATAAAAAGGTTACAAAACACAGCCAACTCATAAAGTCGAAGCCTCTTTAAAGATAGAGGCTAGAAGTCTCCATTTGGACAAAAACCACTCATCCTTTGAATTTCTCTTCAAGTTTTTGAAAGATAGAACTCTAAACCTGATCATGTTAACAATATTTACAACAACAATATCTTCAGGAACTTTCTATTTTGTAAACACTCTGTTATTCAAGTATCTTACAGGTGCAAGGAAGAAGAAGAAGAAAAAGAAGAACTATCTTCCACCCTCCTTTCCCTTTTCCCAGAAGTTCACATATCTTATGTTTACTATTAAACAAAAAGAAATAAACAACAAGGTCCTGGTCCCTACTTATAAGTTGCTTTCTTGCTGGCAAAGAAGTTCATTATTGTCCATCACTAGTGAGCTTTCTTGTTTGACCAGCAAATTACTTGAACCATAGTTCTTCTCTATATCATATGAACACTGCCTCGATACCAGTGATGAGATAAAACATAAGAGACAAAAAAAGTCAGCAGCAGCCATCCCAACATAGATGAATCAGACAATTCAGGAACCACAGAGGAGAAGAGAACTTATGGCATATGTGGTGCCATTTCCAAATACACTTTTTTCCAGTTTTTTGTCCCTTAAAAAAGAAAAAAAAGTAGTTTAAAAATCCATTTTGCTTAGTGTTGCTCCAACAATTGTTTCACAGACTTAAAATAATAATAATAATAATAATAATTAAACAACAACCAACGAATGGGAGAAGCATACACTCCTCCCAACAAAATAAAAGGGAGAAGGTAGTATTAAAATCATTAATAATCTCTTTCCAATAATATATGATGCTCTCTTTCAACCAATTACTGTTAGTTTTCTATTTAAAATGTTCCTTATTTAATCTCTTCATCATTGGTAAAGCATTTATTAAAACTTGAAAACAGGACACCTAAAGCAAATGACTTGCAATCTATGGCCAGGTGTGGTCTTTTCAAAGCAAAAGGACCAAAGTTTAACTCCTCATGGATTACTATAATAATGCAGTTTTCTTTTTTACTTTCAAAGGATATGGTTTCCCCAACATTTGCAGCAGGAAAAATGTCAAGAGAGTATTTCAGTGATTTTATTAAGAAAAAACCTGTCGCTCAAAATCCACTTTATAGTGACCAATTATATAGGCACGACTTACACGCCTAAATAAATGAAGTTATCCATAGCAATGAACAAATCTAGTAACATCTAAGACCGGAACTATTAGCCTGTCAAAACAAGAGACATGCTCCCTTAATGTTCAATATTATAGATGACTGCTCCATACCTTCACTTGTTAAAGAATTGAAAGGAAAATTATATAGGGTTGTTTTTAACCAGTAACAGTTGGCAAGCCTGTCAGCAATAATGGCAGCAACAGCATCTGCTATAGCAGTTTTCAGGCAATATTACTTTTGAAATTCTAAGCACCTAAGAAATTGTTCCTAGAGGAATAGGCCAATTTTTAGCACATTAATAGAAATTTTGAACAATGCCAAGTGATTAATTGATTATTCAATCAACTAACAAATCAATTAATCAATTTAGCAATTGAACAATCTAATCTATCAATTTCATCAAATAAACGACAATCAACCATGAGACAACATATTTAGTGTGGAAACTCTACACAAACCCCATTCTATAGGGAGGACACCACAATCCAACACCCAAAATCAATCTACTATAAGGTAACAAGAATAATGGTTATGAATTAATGCTAGAGAAACACCTGAAATTGTCCACTAGGATGGTTATTTCAAATGCCAGCAAGGGAAGGAAGACAATCTTCAAGTTTACAGCTGCAAAACCATTGATTGTACAAAATAACATATTTTACTATTCAAAAAAGATAGTTCTTATAAGAGGAATTCATGTTTTAGTCACAAACAGGCATAAAGCTTACAAATAAAAATTATTAGGACAAGGTGAAAAAGAAGTTGAACTCTGGAGTCTGGACCAACTTGCTAGAGTTAGGCACCCAAGTATCACTCATATGCAATGATGGAAAACAAAATAATTAGCTCATACAAAATAAAAGCACTATATTGTAATGCCTCAAAGATTCAACACACCAAAACAATATTGAATAACAGTGACAGGGTGTTGATTCCCTACCATTGATGCTCTCAAGATATATACAGAGGAGCAGTTCAAATGCAATAAGCAATGGTGTTGCAATGATGGTATGACATGGTGCCCACTGTGCAAAAAAAAAAAAAATGAAACCTTCATGATGCACGTTCAAATATAAGCCGAGAAATTCTAACATCCAAAAAACTAAATACGTATTTGTTAAGAATATCTCAAGAAAAGAAGAACTAAAAGCAGATTCAGAAGCTACAGTGCTGATAGGAATTGATATATTGGTCACGTACCATGTTTGATAGAATGCGAAACTTGAGAGTGTTTGCCTTCCACCAATCTAAAGCATCAAAATCAACATCTAAATTCCCTTTACAAATGTAAAAGCCTTCTTCCAAATATATGTCCAAATCAGATTTGCTTGGTTCAATAGTTTCCAACTCTTGTGCTCATATATCAAACTCTGACCTGCTCTTAGTTTTTCCTTTTGTATTGCAACTAGTTATAGGACTATTAGAAGATCTCCTCCCCACTTGAGAATCACTAGTTCCAATATTACTTGAAGCATGAGCAACGACATAATCATCATACAGTTCATACAATGAATAACAAATTTGATTGATATGCTTTTCAGATTCTGCAATTCTACAGAGCTAGGGCATAAACCCTTCAAATTCAAACTTTACCAAAAATTAAAATCAAATACAATCAGACCAAAAACGAAAATCAAATGCAAAAGCAAATCAGATCTAAACTAAAAATCAAATTGAAAGAAAGTGTAGAGAACATGAATAAACTACTCTCATTCACCATATTCATATACTAATAGGAAGTTTTGAACTTTTAAGTTCCTAAAATTGAAAAGCCTAAAGGAGGCTTTAATAGGTACAAGCCCACTGTATTTTGATTTTAATCATTGATTCCTTAGTTATTTCCTTCAAACTTGCAATGTGTTTTATATGGAATAATGATTTGTCCCCCAAAATTCTTCTCCCCTAATCCCCCCTAATGGCCAAAACGACTTCGTTTTGGCCTTTTTTTTTTTTTTTCTTCTTCTTCCATTTCAGCTCTGAAACGCAGAGGAAGGGGAGAGGGAGAGAAAGAGAAGAGAGGGGAAGAGGAGGAGTCGCAGCCCCGCCGCAGCTCCTCGCAGTCCGGCCGCAGCTCCTCGCAGCAGCAGCTCCAGTCCGGCCCCCTCCAGTCCAGTCCGACCCTCTCTAGTTAGCCCCCTCCAGTCCTCCTCCTCCTCCTCCTTCCTCTTTCCTCCTCCTCCTCCCTTCTTTTCTTTTTCTCTGCTTTAGAAAACAAAGAAAAAACAAATTAGGGGGATTCGAGGGGAGGCTCTTTTGAGCTCCCTAGCATCACCGGTTTTATATGTCTCTAAGTGTGAGAGGTGTGCTCCCCAAGTGTTCTGGAGTCCGGATCCTCTCCAGCGGGAATTTTCGTCCGGTCCTCCGGGCGACGGTGTAGATGAAGTCACGTGGCTCTACAATAAATGTATGGTTCAGATTTGTTTCTTTACAAAAAATATTCAAAACATACCACACTCAATCATTTCCTTTTCTCTAACCCTTCTCTCTCTTTCCCTCCTGTACGCACACATCCCACCACACTCTCTCTCTCTTCTAATAAAAAATTAAAAAAATTATTTTAATCTTTTTTATTTTATTTTCATAATATATAATTTTTAATATAAAATTTAAATTTTATAACATTAATATCATTAAAAATATACTTTTAAAATAAGATTAATGTTAAATATATTTAATAAAAATTTAAAATAAATAAAAATTAATTACGATGTTTAGTTATGTTTTCAAATTATTATTATTTTTATTTTATTTTATTAACCAAACGGATTTATAATTTTTTGTAAACGAAATAAAAAAATTCTATATTTGATTTACACCTATGCATAGATTGAATGACGATTATTTTCATATATGTAAAATAAAAAATTTACAAAAAATTTTTTATATTTGATTTACACCTATGCATAGATTGATTTACATTTAAAATTTTTATATTTGATTTACACCTATGCATAGATTGATACATTTTTTTATATTTGATTTATAAATATTTGATTTACATTTAAATTTTTTATATTTGATTTATATTTGAAGATTATTTTTATATTTTTTATATTTGATTTACATTTAAATTTTTTGTAAATTTTTTATTTTACATATATGAAAATAATCTTCATTCAATCTATGCATAGGTGCAAATCAAATATAGAATTTTTTTATTTCGTTTACAAAAAATTATAAATCTGTTTAGTTAATAAAATTAAATTAAAATAATAATAATTTGAAAACATAACTAAATATCGTAATTAGTTTTTATTTATTTTAAATTTTTATTAAATATATTTAATATTAATCTCATTTTAAAAGTATATTTTTAAGGGGGATGCACCAATAAATCCCAAATTTGTATCTTGTAATCCATTTGGTCCTATGAATTTTCTTATGAACCGTTAGGTCCTATCACAATGTTAATGACCATTAAATATCAAACACATCATCGTCAAAACAACATCATCATCATCAAAACAACTTCAAACATCACATTAAACATTATTCATTATCATCAAACATTAAACATTAAACATCATCATCAACATTAAACATTAAACATCATCAAACATTAAACATTAAACATTATTCATCATCAACATTAAACATTAAACATCAGACATAAAACATTATTCTTTAACATTAAACATTATTCATCATCATCAAACATTAAACATAAAACAATAAACATTAAACATTAAACACTAAACATCATCAAACATTAAACATTAAACATTATTCATCATCAACATCAAATATCAAACATCAAACATCAGACATAAAGAATTATTCTTCAACATTAAACATTAAATTTTGGGAGGACACCCAAAAAAGAGTATACACATGTTGGCATTTGGTTGGGACTCGAGAGAGAATAGTCAGAGATTTGGTCGAGGTTCGGCAGATGGGTCATGGACACATTCAGAATTGTGTTTAAGCTTCACCGTTCGGTTCTCGATCCACGAGCCCATTCATGACTTGTGTTTCTTTATTCATGGTTGGTTCAGTGGTTTTTCACATCTCAATGCCCTTCTCACTTTTGTAATTTTTATTATTCCAACTAATCAAATGATTTAGCCTCATCGTAGGGTTAGGGTTAGGGTTAGGGTTAGGGGTGGGGAAGAAGAAGAAATAGGAAGAGTGGAGAAGGAAATCCAAACATGGTTCTGGGAAGTGGAGATCTAGCCCGCCGTGAAGTGTTCTAAATCCAAAGGTTCAAACCTAGATTCAAAATCAGATTCAAACCGTGAAGTGTTCTTGGGGTTTTGATGATGTTAATGATGTTGTTGATGTTACTGATGTAGATAGTGGGACTAAATGGTGCATAAGAAAATTTGTAGGACTAAATGGTATAATTTTCTACCACATAGGATTTACTGGTAATTTTTCCTATTTTTAATGATATTAATGTTATAAAATTTAAATTTTATATTAAAAATTATATATTATGAAAATAAAATAAAAAAGATTAAAATAATTTTTTTAATTTTTTATTAGAAGAGAGAGAGAGTGTGGTGGGATGTGTGCGTGCAGGAGGGAGAGAGAGAAGGGTCAGAGAAAAGGAAATGATTGAGTATGGTATGTTTTCAATTTTTTTTTTAAAGAAACAAATCTGAACCATGCATTTATTGTAGAGCCACGTGGCTTCATCTGCGCCGTCGCCCGGAGGACCGGACCAAAATTCCAGCTGGAGAGGATCCGGACTCAGTGTTCTGAGGTGAGTGGCTGCATTTTACACTTTTTCTCTGTTTTCCATTGTGGACACTAGTAATGCGAACAGAAAATTTTGAACATTGCAAATTTGTCACTAACTTAAGTAGTTATTTCATAGTTTTTTTCTTTTTAATGTTTTTATTTTCAGTTATTTTGAAGTTGTACTTGAATTTTTTAAGGCATTGATTTACAGATTTATTTTTCTGTTTGTCACCTCTATCTCTATCTATCGAAACACAGCCTTATTATTAGACTTGATAACAAAAGGGACTCATCAATTTTCATGCCACCAACTAATAAAAAATTGTAAATTAAATTTGATGGAAATCATAGAATACTTCAATAATTTACTCCATAAATAAACTACTCTCATTCACATGGGAATAGAACTCACAATATCACAGTATTTATGGAGTAAACTATTACATGTCAATATCATTTTTATTATGGATATATATATATATATGTGTGTGTGTGTGTGCGCGCGCGCGTGCATATATACTGGGCTTGGGCTTTGATATTTACAATAACTTTTTTTTTCTATTTTTTCTGTTATAAGTATTTTCTTTTTGGTTAGTTTAAAAGTTGTATAAAGTTATTCAAAAAATATGACTCTAATGTCACATGATTTTTTGATCTTATAAAAATCATAAAATAAGTTGATTTTGTCCATTCAGAACAAATTTAGTTATTAGATGTTAAAAAATTTGATTTTTTTTTCTCCCACAAGAAACTTTTAAAAAATATGTTAAAAAAATTATGATCACTTTGGATCACTAAATTCTCCATTTGATATAAGTGTATCATATTTCTATTTATCAATCACAGTAACAAGTAGTTATTACTAAGATCCTACAAAGTGGAAGTCAACAATTAGGAAAATATGCAATTGCTTACACATGTGAAAGCATTTGCAAGCACCTAAGAGGATATCAATAGCATTGCGAATGAAGAATGTTAAAAAATAATGGTTTTTTGACAACTTTAATTCGAAATTAAAGTGGGACCCAATCACCGATTGAGGTGGGTCTGAGTAGTTTTGCATTCTCTCAAGTGAGAAGATTAGAATATAAAAATGATGGGCTAAAACCATTGAGGTGTGAATGAGAATTGTCTCATAAAGTGTGAAAATCCTAAGTGATTCGTGATTAGATCAAGATTAAAATATTTCAATTCCCAATTATTCAAAACATATAATCTAAATCATCAAGCACTTACGAAAGTGATTTAGATTGTTGTTTTCGGAATAAACAATAAATTGACACAAATGATTTTAACGTGGAAAAATCACAATTGAAGAACCTTCAATTGTAATAAAAAACCACGGGCGAAACGCCACTAACCAATCCACTACTGAAGAAAGAAAGATTACAAAGATAACACACAAATTACCCAACTCAGTCAATTTGTCTTCAAACCTTCTGTAACTCTTTCACCAAGCTTTCGTCTCGGAACTGATTAATCTGAAGTTAAATCCACAACTTTACTTGTCGAATCAACGACTATGTACAGAATCAAACTCCTTTGAAACTCCACGTTTGAATCTTCGAAATCCACCGAAGAATAACACTCTTGTATATATTCAATCAACCTCCTTGATATGTGCTTGTCAATTCATGAGTTAAATACTCATTCAATTTTTATCAAAGAAAACTCACAAAAAACACTCCAGAAGAAAAACTTAGAAAACCTCAAAGCAGATCTGAAAAAGTAATCCTAGTTTTGGAGTAAAACAACTACTTATAGAAATCCTGGATTTTGAAGCTCGCTTGAGCGAGAACCTTAACTCCCGCGATTTCCATAAGTGTCTTCGCTCGAGCCACGAAACCTTCACTCTAGCGAACAATAAACTCTTTCAGGTTGTTATGCAGATGCAGTCCTTCACTTGAGTGCACATTCATCTCTTTCAGGTTTTAAGCCAAACGCAATCTTCGCTTGAGCGAGGACTTCTTCGCTCGAGCGAGCAAGACAAAAACAGTAAGGAAATTACAACTCAATGACTTAAATTTTGTTCGTGGATTTGACAAGACTAAGGGACCTAATAAAGTGGACATCAATAAAAGTTGGGCTTAGATTTTGACTTAGTCTTAGTTTAGACTGGGCCTAGACTTGTACTTGTGCTTGTGCATGTGTTGGGTTTGGTTTTGGTCTTCGTCTTGGACTTAGACTTGGACTTAATCTTAAGCTTGAGCTAAGTTATGTTGTGTTGGGCTTAGCTTATGCATGTGTTTGAGAATTGGGTTTGGATCGGGTTGTGACCCAACATTGGTATCCATTGTGTGACCCATCTAGTTGGTTTATTCAAACATCATTATATACATATTTATTTGTATATATTAAGCACATGGGAGGTTAAGACCTTTGTAACTCTCATCTTTTGATGATGGAGTTGATGACCATATTAGTGGCCATAGGTTTTCAACCTTTGTGACTCTACCCTAATGGCTAGAATTGATGGCCATGGTTAATGGCATTTGATGAACCTATTGATGTATAGCCTTTATGGCTAGGGATTCCCCTACTTGTATAAATAGAGGCATTTTCCCTCCAACTTGAAATATATAAGTTTTGAGAGTTTTTTTTTTTTTTTTTATTGGAAAATAGAGATGGTTTTTTGATAAAGAGTTGGAGATGGTTTTACACCAAAGAAAATTTTCCTATCTTCTTTTGCTAGTCCCTTCTTTGGTTCTTGTTAGAGAGAGTGCAACCATTATCAAGTTCGCCGAAGCTATTCAGAAGGTGCTTCTGCATTAACTGGTTTTGACCGTCGTATCTTGAGAGACAGAAGTCGACATACCTCCAGCACCCATGGTGAGGCGGCTAATCTGTTTTAAGGACATTGTGGTATCACACAGGCTTCGGTTTGCTTCCTACTACTAGTTTTATTTTATTATGAATTTCTGTAAATTTTAGTATGTTCTTATTTTGAAATTCAAAGTAGTTGTTCAATATGAATCTATTTATTTGATTTAAGTACACAATTTCACAACAAACTTAAAACAGATTATGTATTTCTCATGGAAAAAATAAATAGATTCATATGTAATTATTTTCCTAGAAATTCATACTTGCAAATCATGCTTTTTTGACATGTTAATTATTTTATAGATTTTAGTTTTCGTACATGATTTAATTTTTAAAATTATTTACATGTTAATTGCTCGATGATTATTGTTTTGTAACAAGCATATATAAGTTTTCCTATTAAAATGTTTGTAACTTGTTTATATTTATGTACATAGTTAATGTATAAATTAAACTATCGATTTAATTTTTTGTAGTTTTAGTTTTATAATTTTACATGCTTATGGAAGTTACAAATTAGGAGTTTACTATTTTCTATGCACATGTATTTGCACAGTTTCTTTAGGCTGCCTTTGATGACTAGATCTCTAGCATATTTGGATAATCTGATTATATGAGTACCAATTTAGTTTTGTATCTTAGCATGCTCATGATTTATAACTTTATAATAAAATTTGCATGTTCAAAATTCCTAGATTTTAATTTTTATTACATGCTTATTGTTTCTATAGTTATGTGTATGATATTTACATATTAATTGTCCATAAAGTTTTAATTTAATTTAGGAGTTACATATTTTGATTTAAATTTTTAATTTAATTATGGAGTTACAAACTTTATTTTAAAAGTTTCAATTTAATATTTAGAGTTATAAAGTTTGTAATTTGTTTGGGTGAATTAAATTTTGAATTTAATTTATTTATTTGGAGTTATATGTCCAAATGGTTATTGTGAATTAAGTTCATTCATAACTCATGGCTATTAACTTTTAAATTAATTGTGAAGTTACATATATTTAGTTGGGTAACTCATCTAGCATTTTAATTCATTGGTTAATTTGATTATTCAATAGTTGGCTAGATGGTTTCAATTAATTTAGTACATTTACATTTTGTTCAGATTGTTTTGTTTGTATTTTCTTGTGTTTTCTGGTAACTTTCTTTACAGGAATACTTATGCGAAAGGGAATGGAAAAACAAATACAAAATCAAATTAATAGTATTTGGGGTGTCAAAACAAAAAGTCTGGACGACTAACCTTTGTGATGAACAAGAATTTCTAAGCGTGAAAAAGATTTTGGACTAAATAGAATCCTGATGGATTGGCTATTTTATTTAAATGGTTGAAGCATTTTTTGCTTGAGATTTAGTTGGTTTGTTTACTAATTTGTAGTAGCAAGTTTTATTTGCTTGTATTATTAGAAGCATTTTATATGCATGTATTTGGTTGTAGCAATTTTTAAATTGCTTGTAAGTTTGGAACTTGGTTTGGTTTTCTGGAATAGAAACCAAAGTGTTTAGCATTGGCTATAGAGTAGTTCTTATTTGTTCAGAAATGACAACTACGACAGATTTGATTTCAAACCTTTGGGGTTTGAGGAAGTCTTTGGGTTTAATCATTTTATTCCCAAAGTGTTGGAAAACCAAGTTTGGAGAAAGTTTTTGGTTATAATTTGATTATTTCCAAAGTGTTTTGGTTTGAAAAAAGAAACCAAATTTTAGCAGTAGCTAAAATATTTTCAAATATAGTCAGAAATAATGGGCTTAGTTCCGGGAGTACCAGTTAACTTTTATGAGTAGTATAATTCTGGTAGCAAATTTTATTTGCTTGGATATTGGTTTGTTATAACCTATAACCTGGTTTATCCTCTGGAAAACTTAATTTTAAATTTGTTTCCCATGAACTAAAAGTCAACATGCTCTTGAAAGTTTTGTCAAAAGGTTAACTGGGTTTTAAGTGGGACCGATGTGACCCCTCCAGTCTTCCTGGAAACATTCTTGACTATGTTCGATTCTAAGTTAAGTGGTGAGACTAATTTTGAATTAAATTTCCAACTATGGATTTTCTAGTGTTAAGTTTAGTTTATGAAAAAAAAAAAAAAACAGAATAATGAAATTCTGTTGTGATTTTTCAGAAATGGCTTCAAGAGGTGACAACAGAAATGTTGTTCCACTTGACAACATTAAGCCTTGCGAGACTCTTAAAAAAAGATCTAGTGAGATCAAGTGTGATTAAAGGAAATCATAAGATCGCATGATAATATTTCTGAATTAATCAGAGGCAATTAGTATGTTATCCTTGTGTCAATTATAGCATATATGATTGCTATGTGACTTTGCTTGAAAGCAAAGATGAGACAACCCGTTAGGGTGGGTGAATATATTTTTGAATTTTTAAATTCCAAATATATTTTTAAATTGGTGGCTCCTAGTGAGTATAAGATCACTGATCACAGAGATAGAAAACTGGTGGTTCCTAGGAGGTGTTAGACCACTGGCTACACAGTTATGAGATTGTGGTTCCTAGTAGTGAACAGATTACTAATCACATGTCAAGACATGATAGTTCCTAGTAGTAGAGAGGCTACTGATCATATGTCAAGACATGCTGATTCCGAGTAATGAAAGAGTCTATTGATCCTATGTTAGGACGTTGTGATTCCTAGTAGTAAAGTGACTACTGATCACAGGTTAAGACATTGTGATTCCTAGTAATAGAAAGTCTACTGACTACAAGCTGAGAAATTAGTGATTTCTAGTTATAAGACTACTGGCCATATTATGAAGTTCCGAGTAGTAGACTATTGAGCACTGGATTTGTGTTTCTTAGTAGTTAGATTATTGGCTTCAGAGTGATAGGTTGGACCAAATGTGTTTGGGTGCCTAATTCGATTGATAACAATCTGGGAATGTATTTACTGTGATATGATTTTGAGAGTTTCATAATTGTTGTGACACAAGGAATTGTTTAAAGACCCTGTATGAATTTTCGGAAAAGGCCAGAAGCCTTTGTATAAATTCTAGTAGGGGTGTCATGCAAAAGGTGGAAATACCTAAACCTAAGAGGGTTAGGATAAGCCTAAAAATCCGTTGACTTTGTATTCAACGGTTGTGCACAATATAGCAGTGCATATCGATTTCTTGTGGTTCAGTCTACTATTCCAGATATACACAAGAATACTATCATGGAATCAAGAAATGTATCTTTCTTTGAAAATGTATTCCGAGTTCCATGAAAGAGGTTGAAAGTGACAATGATCACATAGCTGATCAAATAGATGATCACTTAGATGATCAAGTTGATGATCAAATTGAGGATTTAAATGAGCCAAGAATGAGTAAGAGGGCTAGGACTACCAAGTCCTTTGGCCCGGACTTCTTGACTTATATGTTAGAGGGAGAACCTCGAACTTTCCATGAAGTAGTGACTTCACCAGAAAGTCCCTTATGGAAAGAAGCTATTAAAAGTGAAATTGACTCCATCTTACAAAACCATATTTGGGAGTTGGTTGATCTAACCCCAGGCAGTAAGGCCTTGGGGAGTAAGTGGATTTTTAGAAAGCTGATGGGTCAATTGATAAATATAAAGCTAGGCTAGTTATCAAAGGATACAAGCAAAGAGAAGGCCTGGATTACTTTGATACGTATTCACCTATGACAAGGATTACATCCATTCGCAAGGTAATTGCGATAGCCGCTTTACGTGGTTTAGAGATACATCAGATGGATGTAAAGACAGCTTTCTTAAATGGAGATTTAGATGAAGAAATCTACATGGAACAACCCAAGGGGTTTTCAGCTCTAGGGAAAAATAAGAAAGTCTGTAAGCTTGTCAAGTCATTATATAGCGCCGAAGCGCATGAGAAGTTTGACAACGCTATGTTGTTAAATGGATTTAGAATCAATGAGTGTGACAAGTGCATATATGTTAAAGACACTGACAGAGGTTATGTCATTTTGTGTCTATACGTAGATGACATACTCATTATTGGTAGTAATGATAAAATGGTTCAAACTACCAAGAGAATGTTAAACTCAAAGTTTGACATAAAAGATATGGGCCTTGCAGATGTCATTCTAGGTATTGAGATTACCAGAACATCTAGTGGTATTGTACTTTCTCAATCTCACTATGTTGAGAAAATACTAGAGAAACTTAGTAAATCAAATACAAGTGTGTCTAAGACACCGGTAGACGTGAGTCTACACTTGACCAAGAATAATGATGAGAGTATATCTCAGCTAGAATATTCTTGGGTCATTGGAAGTTTGATATATTTGATGAGTTGTACAAGGCTGGATATAGCCTACTCTATTAGCAGGCTTAGTAGATACACGAGTAATCCAAATGCCACTCATTGGAGAGGCATTATGAGGGTGTTAGGTTATCTACGTTACACCTGGAATTATGGGCTGCATTATACCAGATACCCAGTGGTACTAGAGGGGTATAGTGACTCTAATTGGATATCTGATATAAAGGACTCCAAATTCACTAGTGGTTATGTGTTTACCCCCAGAAGGGCAACCGTGTCTTGGAAACCTTCCAAGCAAACGTGTATAGTGAGATCAGCGATGGAATTTGAGTTTATTGCTTTGGATAAAGCAACTGAAGAAGCTGAATGGCTTCGCCAGTTCGTTAAGGATATTCCACGTTGGTCGAGACCTATGCCTGCTATCTGTATTTATTGTGATAGTTAATCGATGATTGGACGGGCACAGAGTCATATATATATAATGGAAAGTCTAGACGTATCCGTCATAGACATAATTCCATACGACAACTACTCTCTAAATGGAGTTGTCTCTCTAGACTATGTAAAGTCTAAAGACAACATTGCAGATCCGCTAACCAAAGGGTTAACTCGAGAGTTAGTAGAAACGTCGTCGAGAGGAATGGGGTTAAGGCCTTGAGTAATGTTACCGAAATGGAAAACCCAACCTAGTTGACTGGAGATCCCAAGATCTAGGTTCAAAGGGACAACCTAACTGCGTGTAATGGATGAGTCATTGTAGAGGTAAACCCTCCTGTCCATTCCTTTATACAGTGATACCCTATGGGGTGGGAGGTTAAGCTGATGCTTTTAATGACCTAAGTGTTGTGAATAGTCAACCGTGGTATAGAGAGATACCTTATGTAGGTCACATATGTGAGTGCGAAGTGGGGCCACTTCTTTAAGAATTAACAAGGCTGAATTCTTTAAAAACACCCACTGAACCAAAGGGCCAAACCGGACACACCAGTGAGAACAAGAATAATGGTTGGAGTAACTCCTATACACAAACGGCAGAACAGTTCAAGACATCACGTTCACTAGTTAGCCAGTAAATCCGATAAGCTTTCACTACGAAAGGTTCAAGGCCAACAACTACCTTTTCTAATGCAGGATTATTCTGTGTGCTCTCTCTCTCTGAGTCTTGGTTGTAAAGCGTTGTCCGTTTTCTTTATTCGGCCAATTTTATTTATGTGGGAGATTGTTGGAAAATAATGGTTTTTTGGCAACTTTAATTCGAAATTAAAGTGGGACCCAATCGTCGGTTGAGGTGGGTCAGAGTAGTTTTGCATTCTCTCAAGTGAGAAGATTACAATATAAAAATGATGGGCCAAAACCATTGAGGTGTGAATGAGAATTGTCTCGTAAAATGGACATCAATAAAAGTTGGGCTTAGATTTGGACTTAGTCTTAGTTTAGACTGGGCCTAGACTTGTACTTGTGTTTGTGCATGTGTTGGGTTTGGTCTTGGTCATAGACTTAGACTTGGACTTAATCTTAAGCTTGAGCTAAGTTATGTTGTGTTGGGCTTAGCTTGTGCATGTGTTTGAGAATTGGGTTTGGATCGGGTTGTGACCCAACATTGGTATCCATTGTGTGACCCATCTAGTTGGTTTATTCAAACATCATTATATACATATTTATTTGTATATATTAAGCACATGGGAGGTTAAGACCTTTGTAACTCTCATCTTTTGATGATGGAGTTGATGACCATATTAGTGGCCATAGGTTTTCAACTTTTGTAACTCTAACCCTAATGGCTAGAATTGATGGCCATGGTTAATGGCATTTGATAAGCCTATTGATGTATAGCCTTTATGGCTAGGGATTCCCCTACTTGTATAAATAGAGGCATTTCCTCTCCAACTTGAAATATATAAGTTTTGAGAGTTTTTTTTTTTTTTTTTGATGGAAAATAGAGATGGTGTTTTGATAAAGAGTTGGAGATGGTTTTACACCAAAGAAAATTTTCCTATCTTCTTTTGCTAGTCCCTTCTTTGGTTCTTGTTAGAGAGAGTGCAACCATTATCAAATTCGCCGAAGCTATTCAGAAGGTGCTTCTACATTAACTGGTTTTGACTGTCGTATCCTGGGAGACAGAAGTCGACATACCTCCAGCACCCATGGTGAGGCGGCTAATCTGTTTTAAGGACACTATGGTATCACACAGGCTTCGGTTTGCTTCCTACTACTAGTTTTATTTTATTATGAATTTCTGTAAATTTTAGTATGTTCTTATTTTGAAATTCAAAGTAGTTGTTCAATATGAATCTATTTATTTGATTTAAGTACACAATTTCACAACAAAAAATGTGAAAGTAGTTAATGAAATCATGATTTTTTAACAAAACAAACAGATTTTTTGGGGTTTCATTGTATCTAATCAAAAAGCACATGATTTTTTACAAACAATACCCAACAAATTTTTTCATCACAAATTCCAAGTTAGTTTTTATATGAAGAAAAAAATTTAATGACAAATAAAAACTCCTCTAAAACAGTGAAGAAAAATCATACCTTTGAGAAGAAGAGAACGAGAGAGGAAGAGATGAAGAGAAAACCAACTTATTGACGCCGTATGACCAAAACATAGAAATCAAAGAGAAGAGAATAAAATGAGTAGTTAGGATTCAAAGGTTCCAAACCAATCAACATGTTGTGAAGCTGTTAGTATATTCAAGGAAATCAATCAATTAACAAGTTTAGTTGTGATTTCATAGACAGAATAAAACTTTTTGTTTCTGACATTGTCCTCATGAGCATTGTGAAAACACCCCCAAGCCTTGGCATCATTGATCAGTTTCTTCCAAACAGACCCAAAGGCAATAATGCCTATAAAGGCAATACCTATAAAAAGGAAGCCATAATGTCTTTTACTTGCAACACCATGAACAATCAACTAAATAGACTCAAACATGGTTACTTCACTATTTTTGGGCACACACAAGAATACCTTGCTCTAGTGGGAGCCAAATTGACTCTTTGACCTATAGCTCCATTCCCATTATTTCTGATAGTTGAAATAATTATCACATCCTCCTCACCACCTTGAAACCCATCAACTAAGCGAACACTCATAAAGAAGTCACTCTCTGCATCTGTACTGTATGTTGTTCCAAGTTTCTCTTGAATTACGATAACCTGAGCATTGTATGGTGATATCACAACAATGCTAACCCTTTGTTTTAAGGCAATGGATTTTATAATGGGACAAATAAATAGTCAGTTCTGCAATTCAATGGTCAAAAAGCAGAACAGTTAGGGGAAATGTCTTTGTTTGCTATTTCTTTGATTTTTCCCCAAAATCAAACTAAACTAACCCAACCCAAAAAACCAAAGGCAAACTCATTTTAACTGAACCCATATAATGAAACACCAATACTCAAAATTTCTATAGTTTGATTAGTTTTTCCTGCATTTTCTTGGCACCCAAACAGAAATAACAATCAATATAAAATAAGGAAATCTTCTTACCTTCATCTTGTGGCAACTTTGAGTCGAAAAATCTCAATGACCATAAGCATCAACAATCGATGATTTAACAAAAAAGCATATGAATGTGGATATATATATATATATATATATGGTACCTTTTCGATGAGAGTAATGATGATGGTTCAGGTAATGGCCTTTTCTGCGTTATCAGAGTAACCTTGAGCACAAGCCTCTCGTCTGGTGAGATCTTCACCGATGGTTAGTTTCTATGGAGCCTGGATCTGAAGCTGCCATGGTTGAGATCGCTTCGTGTTGCAGATCTCTGTGTAATAGTGGTCTTCGCATCCTGGATGAGGCGAAGAGGAGGATGAAATGTGAAATTGAATATGCTTAATATTGCATCTTCTAGTGAAATTGAATATTGAGTCTATGTTATTGAAATTTCCATGGGATGGACAAGGATAGAGGAGTTCTGACCATAGTATGTGCAAAAACATATAAGTACCACAAGAAGATATACCCTGCAACCCTGCAAATCATAATACTCCCCCTTTTTTGTCCAGGATATACACCATAAGCAAAACTATGCAAATAAAGAAACCAAAAACTATGCCAGAAAAGAGAAAAATTGTTCAAAAACAACCAACTTTTAAATGTTGTTTATCACTAGATATATAACCATCTGTTCCCTTAATCGAAGTTTATTTGCAAGCCAGATATTTCTGATTTGGAAAAACAGCTTGCACCCTCGTCCCTGTGATAGGAGCAAGTGGATTTGTTACAGCTGCATCTGCAACGGCTATAGAAATTGTTGTCGGTAGTTTTAGATAATCTCTTAATAGTTGTTGATATGTTTAGAAAGTTAGATATGCATAATTTTGGATGGTTTAAACTTTTTGTACAGTTTAGAACTTAAGGATATAGTTTTCAAATGTATAGACAATTGTTGAATGTTTATAATTTATGGATATAGTTTCTTTGTGATGTTTCAAACAATATTTTGGTGGTTAATTGATGTTTTGTGATGCTTGTTTGTAATATTTGTTAGATTGTATAAAATTGGTCAAATAGAACCTGTTGAATTTAAAAAAGATAATAATAATAAAAATTACATATTCTACGGCAGGCATAATAAGTCGTTATATTACATATTTTACGGCGCGCAATCAACGTCGTTATTTGTCTCACCAATTAACGGCGTACAAAAGTAGTCGTAGAAAAAGTAACAATGACGCACAAAATCTGCTGTTAAATAGTTTTTAATGGCGTACTATAGCGTGTCGTAGAAAAGTAACAACGTCGTACAAAATCTGTCGTTAAATAGTTTTTAACGGCGTATGAAGTATGTCATTGAAAGTGAATGACTTTCCATAACTGGTCATAATATGACGCGCATTTGCACATCGTAGAAGGGTTTTTACGGTGTGCATTGCGCGCCATAAAAAGCCTTTTTTGTTGTAGTGATCTCAACTTCTATGTTGAAAAATTGCCCATTTATAGTCCTGTCTCATTAGCATGTTGGAGTTGCTTGGTTTTTTTATCTTATGTAAAGTATTTAGTATAATTTCTGTTTATAATTTATAAGATATAAATAATTTAAATAAATTTAAAAAATTAAAGAAAATATGCTTTTAACTTATTATAAACTTTTAATATGGTAAAAAGTTGCACAAAACATGTCTCTAGTTGTAGTCAAAAGACCTCTCTAAGAGCATCTTCAACGGTATATATATATTTTAATATTAAATTTGAGTTAAAAATTTCATTTGATGTCAAGTACTCTAACGAAAGTTTTTAAAGTTTTATTAGGACACTAGTTGATCAGACAAACGACTAAGTAGATGTCCGGTCGATCGATCGGTTAGTGTAAAATTTTCACAAATTTTTCCCTTGAGGTGGACATTCGGTGGTGAAAATCTAACGGTTATGAACAATGATTTACTGAAAGACACATCCATCTTCAATCTGATGAAAGATTTGAGAAATTTTAGATTTAATGAAAGATTTGGTGCCAGGTTTGAGCAGCAAAAAATGAGTTTCTTTTATCAAATTTAAATTTGATAAAATATTTAATGAATCATTAAAGATGATCTAAGATGCATATGGAATAATCACTATATATGTCGAGTAATTATTTGATGGTTTTGAAATAATATTTACACCATTTATCTTATTACACGTGTTACTATTTGCCAAAAAACAATATAAAAGTAATGAATTCTATTATTTTAAGAAAAATATTAAAAATAATCTTTAATATTAGAAGATATATTAAAATGTATAAAAAAATATCTTAATAAAATATAAAATATGTATTAGAATTATAAATATTTAAATTTTATGTAGTTTTTATTCACAATTCTTAACATTGTCATTAGTAATAATTTTTATTTTAATAAATTGAGTTCGAGTTACTTTAAAGGGTCACTGAAGATTTGTCCGATTGTTAGTTTTAAAGTTTTAAAATTAATTGAGGTGTGCACACAATTTGCTGTAGACACTCAATTATCAAAAATAAAATAAAATTTGATATTACTATTCAAATTTAAAAATTAATCTAATATTTTAAATTTAGTAACGTGCTAAGAAAATAATTGATTAATAATTAAATTATCAATCAATCATCACCCATCATTGAAATTACAATAAATTTAAAAAATAAGTCAAATGATTTATAGACTATCATTTTTCAATAAAATTTTAGAAAAATGACTCGTAGCTCGAATTTCATGATGCTCAAATGGCCCAAACTACGTTTTGGGCAGTGTTTTTTTTTTTCTTTTTTCTTTCTTTCATTTTCGTTCTTTCCTTTTCATTCTTTCGAACAGACAAAAGAGGAAAGAGAAGAAGAGAGAGAGAGAAACGAGAGGAGAGAAGAGAAGAGGCGATCGACAGTGATGGTTGATGATGGTGGGGGCGATCGCAGATCTGGATATGAAAAAAAAAAATTCTGCATTTTTTCTAAGTAGATTTGGATTTGCAAAAAAAAAAAAAAAAAAATTATTGATGATAATAATGTTGATCCGGATCTGCAAAGGATTTTTTTTTTTTTTGTTGATGAAGATGATGATGATGTTGAAGATGTTGAAGATGATGATAATGTTGTTTTCTCTGGATTTTTTTTCTCTGTTTTCTTCCTTTTCTTCTTCCTTCTTTTCTTCTTCTTCTTCTTCATCAGAAAAATCTAAAAATACACGTAAAAAAAAAAAAAAAAAAAAAAATCAAAACGACGTTGCTTTAATGTTGAACCATTCGAGCCAAGCTCATTTCGACCTACAAATCCGAACTGAAAAGTTTAAGTTGGTGCCACATCATTTTGCCCAGTGCCAATCACAATTTTCCCTATATATATCAGTCCTTTGTCCGCTATAAGAAGTCACATTCTACTTCTACAGAATCTCTCTCTCTCTCTCTCCACCACCAGAATGGCCGGCGCCGCAGCACTGCCACCGGCCCCAGGCCCAACACCCACAACCACATTACCAGAAAACCACCCAATCGGCCACCCACTCTTCACCAGAATCCGCCTCGCAACCAAATCAGACATCCCCCACATTCACAAGCTCATCCACAACCTCGCCGCCTTCGAGCGACTCGGCCACCACTGCTCTGCCACCGAGTCCTCCCTATCCTCCACCCTCTTCCCGAACAACCCCAACCCCTCCCCTCCTTTCCACTCCTTCACCGTATTCCTCCTCGAACTCTCCCCCACCTCCACCCCCTTCCTCTCCCCCCACCCCACCTCCTCTCTCTTCCCCCCCATCTCCAAATCCTTCAATTTCGACCCCCCCATCTCCGACCCAGAATCCCATCTCTTCAAATCTTCCGAAACCGACTCCATCGTTGCTGGGTTTGTGCTCTTTTTCCCAAACTACTCAACATTCCTGGCCAAACCAGGGTTCTATATCGAAGACCTGTTCGTGAGGGAGTGTTATAGGAGCAAAGGGTTCGGGAAGATGTTGGTGGCGGCGGTGGCGGCGCAGGCGGCGAAGATGGGGTATGGGAGGGTGGAGTGGGTTGTGCTTGATTGGAATGTGAAGGCCATCAAGTTTTATGAAGAAATGGGGGCTCAGATTATGAAGGATTGGAAGATTTGTAGGTTGTCTGGTCATGCTCTTCAGGCTTATTATGCTAATGCTGCCTAATAATAACACGCTCTGATCTGTTTTTGTTTTTGGTTTTCCTTTTCTTTTTTTTTTCCAAATTTAAGTAGAATATGGGAAATTAAGGTATGTTTGATCAAGTAGGTGAAACAACAAAATTGTTCCTTATCTACGTGAGAGAAGAGAATTGTAGTTTGTGTTTGGAGAAATAATAAATAATATATATATATATATATATGTGTTTTTTTTTTTTCCACAAAATTTTATGACATGCATTCCAAATAAAAAAACTATATTATATATCCTGTTATGATTTTTGTGGTTATTTGATTATGATTTATCCGGTTAGTTCACTTTCGGGACTCACTCGACGTGTTTCCTTAACGTTAATTGAACAAGTTTCCTTAATGTTAATTGAACAAATCTCTAGCAAAAGATTGTGGATACAATCTTAAAAAGTTGATAACATCTAATGAAAATTAAACTTGAGATTTAAAAAGAGTATATCTCAGGCTCAAGCTGCACTAACTAGACCAACTCTTTGGGGTTGTGTTGGTCATGACTAATCGTAAATATTTGTTTGTGATTTGTTTTTGTGTTGGTTATGATTTATTGTAGTCATTATTTTATTTATAACTTTTTTTTTTGTGTTAATTTTGATTTGATTATGATATTAGTTATAATTTATTATATTATTATTTTAATTATCATGAAAGAGGTCTTTGGTTATATTGATGTTTGATCATAACTTATTATATTTATTTTATTTATAATTAAAAATAATTTAATGATGACATTTATAGTATCAACATTACAAATTATTAGATATACACCCAATAAGGGTGTATATTGTGGAAGGACATATTTTGATGGACAATTTAGACATTTTGAAAATATATATGTGCAGTAATTAAATTTTCAAAAAGAAAAATATTTTCAAATATTATAACTTTCTTTTTCTTTTTTTTCTTTTTTTTTTTTGACAAAAAAAAGGGGACATTTGTAAGTTCCTGATTTTAGGATAATCAGTTCACGGTCAGATTTAACTCAATCCAAAAGAAAAAAAACTCACCATCGGGGTAAGTGGGGAGGAGGTAGAGTCATAAGGGAGTACAACACTATTAGCTTTATCAAATAAATGGATCGCTAGTAGTGTCCCAAGAATCGATCATTCTATCATTTTAAAAAATTATGTTGATGGGATATCGATAATCTCTTGATCAGAACATATTTTTGTTACCAATTTATTTTTTAAATCTTATTTACCATTGACAAAAATGTGTTCCAAACAAGAGACTATTGATATCTGATTAACGTGATTTTTTACATAAATAAATTATTCGACAAATTTTATACATTGAACAGTTCAAATCATCGAAACAAAATTCATAATAAATTTTACGAACTTAGCAATACCATCCAGTCCACTGAACTGGAGAGTAGCCTATCTCTTTTTATTTTGTGCATGAGAGAAGGAAATCAAATTTTACCAGAACTCTTCAACTTATTTTAATGTTTTATGGACGGAATATTTTTACTGTTGTAGTCAATGCTGGAATAAGAAATGAGGGGAAAAAAAATATAAATTAATGGAATATAAGTGAGTGCATGTAAATGAGAAAAAATTGTAATTAATAAAATACAAGTGAATGTAGCACCTCAATTTGTTCTTTTTGGACCCTCTCTAATCATAAAATTTCAAATTTTGCCCCATTTTACCTTTAAAATCGTAACCCTGTCCTTAGAAAGTCACCAAATCTAGGGATGACAATGGGTGGAGTATGGGTCAGTGCCCTCTACCCCACCCCCATCCCCATTTTCGCTGTTTGCCCCCATCCTTGACCTGATCCTCATGGATTCTCTCCCATCCCCACCCATACCCAAACCCACAAAGATAACCCCCACCCTTGACTCTACTTGATCCGCAACACAATAAAAAATTTAATAATAATATTAAAATTTAATAATTAAAACTAAAAAATGCTATTTATAATTTAAAATATATAAAAATTATATTATATAATATAATAAAAACTCAATAGATATTATATATTCTATAAAATTTCAATAATATATTATACACATAATATTATTATTTATTTATTATTATATTTGTGGGTAGGGTAGGATTCGGGTAACCCCGCCCCCAACCCGAACCCAATTGGGTTTTTAAAAGTTTTTCCAAATCCGATTCTACCCTATTCAATCACCCCCAAACCCATCGTATTAGGATCAAAGGGAGTCGGGGACCCGGCGGATCGGGGCATTTTGCCATCCCTAACCAAATCTTAACCTTACCCCCACGCCCCTGTGACCGCCACTGCCACTGGCTCTGGCCAGTGGCCACCCTCCCTAGCCCATTCACAGCTCCTGTTACAACCATCCAGCCTTCCATAGTCCCAATCGCCACCTCCAGTCCCTTCCTAGCTTGAGAGAGTGGCATCAGAGGGTGAGGAGGGGCTATGAGGTGGCACAAGGGGTTGGGAAAGGGTTGGCTGGAGCTAGTGGTGGGTGGTGGTTGGAGCTGGTAGTGGAAAGAGTATTTCATTGCACTTCTTCCAGCAAAGTGGAAAGAGTATTATCAGCATTTGAAGGTTGAATGCTGATACTCTCTTTGAACTTTCAAACTTTACCTATCTTCATAGAAAGTTCAATCTACAGAAACACAAAGTTGAATCATAGAAGAGACCACCCATTTCTATAAAACCCATTTCTCACATATCCATTGAGTCAAATCACCCAATAGACAAACAGTGTGGCCAAACAATTCAGGCCTCGTTTGGGAACAGGCTAATTTAGTAACTTTTTGGCTAATTGGCTAAAAAGGTTGGTAAGAAAAACCTGTATGTTTGGGCCAACTTTTTGGCTAATTACGAAACGACGTGCAAAAAGTAGAGAGAAAAGGGAATCTTTGACTTTTTGGTATGGGTTGTTGGCTTTTTGGCTAAAAAGGTAACTTTTTGGCTAATTGGCTATTTTAGCCTCTTGCCAAACGAGGCCTCAGTACAAAAACCCAAGTTTCTGAACCCTAACCATGTAAAAAATGAAATTTAAAAAAAACCCCAAAACCCACAAGGGCTTTAATCTACAAGTGACAATACAGAAAAATTGGAGTATCTGTCTAACAACTAACCCTAACCTGTACTCAAAATCATCAATGACTACTTTTACACGTGGTTTCTGAGACATGTTTTGGCCCAGAATTCCCATATAGTTACAGATCTAACCTGAATAGAACAACAATGTTAGGTTGGTACATTCACGTAATGTCCGGTTTTCCATCTGTGTCTGCTAAAATCAGATACGAACCTGAAAGTAGGGCCGCAACCTTCAACCTTGCACTGGTATGGCCGCTCCCCAGTGTGCACTCGTAAATGCTCGGTCCTAGCCCATGCCCACTTGAATGTCATGGTGCAACCCTGCCACAGGCATTTGCGAGGCCTATCGTCATCATGAACACGTTGATGTATCACTGCATATTTGTGAGAGCTGAACTTCTTTCCACACCCTTTGTGTGGACACTGGTTGCGTTTATGCAAGAGTAGATCCGCCTTCGTCTGAAATTTCATTAGGCAGCCTTCTAAATCACACCTATGAGATCCCTTTACGTTCTTGTTCTCTTTTTTGTTCTTGCGAGAAAGAAAATCATTTGAAGATTTCCTCACCGATTTTACTGCCGGTTTATCCTCGAACATATTGTTACTGTCTATTCCACTGATTTTTGCGTCTTTTGCAGCCCTTGGCCTCAGCCTTTCACATGGACTCTTAATGAAGCAATTGAAATCGAGTTGATCTTCTGTTTGCAGCTCCACATCTATTCTTCTTTTCCTTCCATTTTGTGCAGTTGATCTTGGGCACACCATGGTAAAGCCCATGTTTTCCAGCTCTATCTTGTCACGTGAAGAACAATTCTCAACACTGCTCAGCATTTCATCAGTGTTAATGGTATTAACAAGATCAGGGGCCTCTTTCATCAAAACATCTCCATCGGACTGGATATTGCATTGCACTTCAGAATCATCTGCAAAAGCCACATTTTTCATGCTGATTTCCTCTGTATGTCAAAATTTTCAGTACTTTCAACAGCAATGGAGAGTGAACCAGCATATTTTTCAGCATAGTTTTTCTTATTATTCTTACTGCTTTCATCTGGACCTCCAGAATTAGTAACTGAAACTTCATTGTGCATGTGCTTCGCAGGGTGTTCAAAGATCTTACTTGCTGCTGCAGAATCACCGGGCTTCGACTTGAATCTTCTTGAATATTGAATAAGTTATCCTTCTCTTCTAACCATGATACCATCTGACTCCGCTCCCCACACTTCATCCTTTTCCATTTGAATGCTCTCAGATGGTTTCATATGGACTGAGTGATTTGAGTTTCGTTTTGACCGAGATTTTCTAGATGGCCACTTAAGATTGAAGGTGTTGGAACTTGGACACTTGTCAGAGAACAATCCACCCAATGCTAATGCATGCTGCACTTGTTCAGACGGAGAATTTTTTCTGACCTTGACACAGTGCCCTAAGTTGATGCTTATTTCGTGGTCCAGTCTTCTCCACATTCATCGTGTTCTTCATCATCAATTGCAAGATCAATCAAATTCAAACCTTCCTGGGATGCATTATCCAGTGGAATTTCATTGTACCTGAAAGGGCTACCAATTTCCTCGGCAATCACTGCAGCATGTGCCTTCATTTTTTGGAAGTCTACACAAATCAAAATCAGGAAATCAACGCAAAAAATTAACCAAAAGGAGAACAAACTTGCATTAACAAAACAAACAAACAATATAATATTAATTTTTCAAAATAATGTACTCCTAATAGTTTATGCAACAAATAAAGTATAAACTCTTATTCGTTTTGTTTTGTTTTTCTTTTTGTATTAGTGATCCACACCACTTTTTTTCTCCAATAAAATTTTAAATAAATCAAAAAATGTAGATATTTAAATAAATAAAAAGCTAGCTGTCAAAATTTAAAAAGGTAGGTGTTATGAAGTGAGTAAATTCGCAATTTTTTTTAACAAGTGAAAGTAAATTCATGACTTGACTAATTTCATTTTCATAGCCGATACCAAAAAAATAAAAAAAATATCATGTTTCATAATTTAGCTCTGCATATTGCACCTTTCAAAACAAGAAAAGGGAAAAAAGCCAAAAAAGGACCTAATTTAGCTCCGTATGTTAACATGGGGTTGTTTAACAACCACGCTTTTGTGCATATCCTTACCTGAATGACAAATTATGAAGAAATTTGCTCAACCTTTGGAACGCAACATCTCCTCAATCTGAATTGCATGTTCCAGGCAGAATATCCGTGGTCTTAAAAATCCTCTAGTAGCACTCCACCCCTTTTAACTCCTAAAGAATCTGGAAGATCCCCTGGATGTGGAAAAAGATCAGGCACACTTGATAGATCCTCTGAGGAACAAGCCATAGAATTGATAGATTTGGCACTTGAAGATGCTCCATTTGGATGGTGAAGCACATTGCTCTCATTCTGCTCAATCGTGTCCTTCATTCCATCTACAAAACAAAAACAATATGATACCTTCTGATTTTGTTCAAAATTGAAAATAACTGTTCTGCAACACGTTATTTTCGTACGTTAGGATGGAAACTTTAGCTGGTGATCTTTAAGCTAAATGGAGATTTGGATCAGGAGTTCACTAGAAAAAGGAAAAAAGAAAAATAGATAAATCAAGAAAAACTGGGGAAAAAAAAAAGGAGAATACAAAATACGAGCTAGAAATGCTTCACACGATTTAAAGCATCCTGAATAGTAGAATGACAATACCTCCATAGATGACAGCAGCAGAGACCTGGGGAAGATTTTTTTTTTTTTTGACAAAAAATAAAGAAGATTGGCTTTAAAATAAGATAGGCAGCTCCATAACAGCAGCCATGTATCAAAGTACATTTTCCTTGATACTTGTTTCGCTAACTAAGATTTTTGGCAACACTTTCAGAGAACATCCTATAAAAGGATTGAACTTCAAGCATCTCAAGTGTCAAGGTATTTGCCAGGGAATGTCAGAGATATAAGGAAAAACCTATGATTCTTCTTATATGCCCTCTCCGCGGTGAAATCAAAGTTACTGTTAAGTTAATTAGCCAGAATAGCTAAGGACAAAACAAGCAAAAGAGACAAAGCGATCGAGATTCAAGAAGAATATAAAATTACAGTGACCTTATACCTGAAATAAAACCCTCAATCATGTCGTGGAGGACTGGATGGGAGTGACACCCCAGAGGTTTTGACACTCCTACATCTTGCAGAAGGCTCATTGATACTCTCTCAGAAGGTTGTACCACACACATAAATGGAAAGCCAAGAATCCCACAAGCCACACACGCTAATGTCCTGGAATCAACTTCAAAATCACATGAGAAATCAGCATCATTGACATAGAACTATATTCTTATTCTCAGAACAGACATCTTCTCTTGGAGTGGTCACAACAGTTGCAATGCACCTTTCAGACTCTTTACTTGGAGATGGTAGTGATTCCAGGTCCCATAGTACTGCATGATTCGAGGAATTTTTTTCCAAGAAGAATGGTTAACAGATTGTTTTCGCTTAATATATCTTCTAAGAAAGCCTTCTTAACTGACAGCTCTCTCTCTTCCTTCTGGCGATCTCTCAGACGAGATTTTCATGCCCCTGGCATTAAGGATCTTGGCACTCTATCATCCAAATATCAAACTTCAGACATTAGGAGGGTCCTTTGACATCCCTATTAACAACAAAGAAAGAAAGACAATCTATGCACATAATAGATAGGAACTGAACAAGTTAAAATATTTCTGACAAATGCAGGATAAACTATGATATTGCAATTCAGCAATACTAATTACTCCCTGAAGTTTCTGACTGAGCAGTGGACTTTAAAATCTATGAAAATAAGACTACTTAACAAATAAGACATCAAATAACTCTTACGTAACCAAAGCCAAACTCCCTGAAACTGTTTCAGATCTCTAATGATACAAGGGGATCTAAAACAAATGAGTAGAGACTTCTCATGATGATGTAATAAGGAAGATGGAAATTTTTTTCTATGTTCTTCCATTTTTTCTAGTTCATTCAAAGAAAATATTAAGAAATATTTTCCATAGAAAGCTAAGTTTTCCTCAGATTTTTTCTCATCACTCTTGCTTCTCAAAAATCCCACCCATTATTTCATCCAAATGCTCCAAACATTTGCTGAGGTATTACATTGCCAAATCCCATCTATTCTCATTTCCAAAACAAGAAAGTCCAATACCTGCACTTGAATGAAGAAGAAATTTCTGGCTATAGTCCAATCATAATCTGCCAAAAATTGAAAGACACTGAAGCTTGCAAAAGAGCACAAATGTTCCTAAGCTTGTCCCAAATAATTTGGTAGACACTGGAAAATAAATCTCTGTTGGGTCTCCTGTTTTGAAGCATGTCATAAGTTTTACATTTGACATTTCCATTGACAATCACACAGACCAAAGCTTTCACCTTAGGCAGCACTTTAAAGCTCTCAGACAAATTCTATTCTTGTTCTGTCACAGAACAATTAAACTTTGATTCCAATCACTCTCACAATAATCAAAACTATATTAAGTTAAAAAGTTTCATTAAGCAAAGTACTGGAGCAACACCTAAATATTAGTACTTCAAGAAATAATTTACTCAATAACTAAGGTTCCAAAGAGAATCTGAAGAACGATCATAAACTGACCTTGAAACAAAAGACATGGTCAACAGGTATAGCAGTTGCTGATGGGAAAGCATGGGAAGATAATTCATAGCAGCTCTACGCACCGCAGCGTCCTTAGCAACTTTAAGCCACTTAGAAGTTCCAAAGTTTGCAGCTTCCCCACAATTAAAACCTAATTGCAATAATGAATGCAATAAGAATCCAAAAGTAACAAAAGTTTCTTTGTATTCACTTAGCTAAGATGAACAAACCACAAAATTTATCCAACAAAAAAAACAAACAAACCACAAGAAGTTACCCAAAAACAAATATTTTGGAAGCATAAATAAGCATCTCTATTAATCACTAAGCTTAAAAATATCCTTAATTGTGGGGGAGGGCAGAAAAGAAATTACAATGGCTGAATCCTACATGGTAAGCCCTTGGAAAAGTCGCAACAAATTCACAAGGGTTCTGAATCAATCTGAAGAAATCAGACCAGAATAGATATTATTAGAATTTTCGTAAACCAATAAGCAGGAAAAACCACATAACAACCCATGCTCCACAAGTCTACCTAAAATAGTATTAATTACGGAATCATAATCCTATCCATGAGCTGAAGGTGAGGACAAGAATAGGAAGAACCAAAGATGACGCTACAAGCAACCCACCTGCAACATGGAATGCCTGACTTAACAACAACTTCAGGTGATAAAAGAGTAGTCTTCTCGCCCAAGAGTGTAAGAGAAGCTGGAAATTAGAGGGGAAAAAACTAGACTTGGGTTACAAAATGCGAAGGTAATAATGTCCTACAAAATTCACATCAATGGAAGCAGTATTCTATAAAAACAAGGATGGAATGGAATGGTGAAATTGAGAAACAGTCATACATCAAACAACCTCGTCAACTGATGCAAGAATAGTAAATTATAAGAGTGACAACAATTTCCATAACAAGAAAATGCAAATTTATACAAAATTATCAACCATCTCAAGACAAAAGTAGGAACCCAGAATGTCATAAGCCTACCAGGCAACCCCATATTCTGGTTACCTTTTCACTATCATCAGTTCTTATCAGGCTCATGCAATGTAATAGGCTCCCAAATGTTTGTCATTGCTTCTGTATGGTTGTGGATACAACAAAGAGTAGACAGTATTTGGGAAATGAAAGCAAATGCAATTCATGTGTCAACTGTCATACATGGAAAAAAAAAAAAAAAAAGTTCCGTTGATTACAGAATGGGTAGAAAAATGTTTTGATACCGAATAAACATGTGAGCTCAAAGTGATCATAATATCAAGAAAAGGAGGTCAAAAATATAAGCAAAAGGTGTTTGGAAGGCTTCAAAACTCTTGAAAACAAAAGAAAAGGGGCTTCTGCAGTAGATTATCCCAAACAGCTAAGAAAATCCACCCAGGTGGCCACACGTTCTTCTAATCACATTAGGTCAAACCAATGTCTTATCATGCTATGTATGACACAAGTGACTTTGTTGATATGCAGCTATCCTAACAGCAGTTCTTTGCATATCTATGCAATTAATAATAATAACAAAAGACTTCAGCTTTTAAGTCCTTCCATTCGGTACCAAGGAACACACTCAAGAAGCAAATAACAGAAGATTTATTAGTGCCATAAACCATACTTGAAACTCATAAAGCTGATCCAATATCAAACAATGAGCAATTTTACATACCTAAGCGATCAATATTTCCTCCATAAGCCTGGTTACGAATCACTTCCTCAAAAGAAAATGCATAGTCTCCTGGGACTGCGTACCAAGTCTTTGGAGAGCCAGTGTGGAGGAAATTCAAGCTGTGAAGCTCATGATCCTCAACATGCCAAGCAAACCAACTGAATAACATACCAATATAGACCATGGGGGAAGTAACACCCGAAATATCATCTGGCATGAAACGCGTAAGTGAGCCAGGTGAGCGTGCGATTACTTGTAAGTTCCAAGGACTGTTTGAAAGCTTCCAACCAGCAGTACCTTCCATCTCATTAGCAGCATTTGAACTCTTTTGCCTAGAACATCCTGATGTTTAATTTGACAATACGGTTGGTAAACTAATAGACACCCTGGATGTCTCTCTAGAAGAATTAGAACTATTCTTGGTTGATACCCCTTTATTTTCACCGCTATTACTCGTGTTATTTACTTGATATTTCTTGCTATCACAACTTCCTCCACTATTTCGATTAAATGTCCTCTTTCTCCTCCTCCTTTGTCTATAAAAATACTGAAATGATCCCTTTGGTTCTCCAAACCCAGATCCAGGTACATCATTTGCGTACTTTATATTTATGGGCTTCTTAGAAACTGCCTTCCAAAACAGTGCTTCTATTACTAACGAAGAAAGGTCCTTCACCATACCAAATTGGCTCCGAGCAAATGCCTTCAACTTAGATTCAAACTGCTCCAGCGTGTAAATTTTCCCGCTTTGCCATATTTGCTTACGAACAACTTTCTTGATTGTTCTTGCATTCTGACCCAATTCTTGGTGCCTTGTGGTAAATACTGCCCTGGCCTCCCTGTCATTTGCCTCATTCCCAGAATCTGTTTTCGATGAAGAACAAACCGCTGCCAAGTTTGTATTCGGACCCAACTCCGGGCACTTTGAGAATGACTTGTTCAAGTTAGAAATCACATATTTTTTTGAAGGTTTGGGCAATGGTGGAATAACCTTACATATACCAAAAGCACTAGCTTCTTTCTCAATTCTTGAAATGTAAGCAATTGGGTCTGCAAATTCAGTGTCAGTTGGGCGAAATTCGGGTGCCAATGGCAACCCTTTGAGCCAATTGGGTATTTTCACATCCCTCATTACAACCAAGATTCAGAAACATAACACAATCATAGAATTAAACCAAGCATAACAATGTGACTTGAAGTCACCAACAAAGGGTAGGGTAATATGTAGTTATTCAAACCCTAGGTTGAAGATTGTGATGAATTGTTGAATGGTTTTTGGTGTGATTCAAACTACATTAAACTTTGGAAATCAAGAAAATAGTTTCAAGATTGAATTGAGGGAAAAGAATGAACAGTAGAACCTGAAACTCCAACGAACTCTCTTGGGTTGCCCTCCAAAAAAAGAAGAGGAGAAAAATGATCCGAACCCCCACAGGGGGTCACCCCCACGACCCCACTGGTCTGTGATTGGTCAGTAGTTGGGGTGGTGGGAGTTGGGGTAGAGGGGGTCTCAATCACTTTGAAAAAAAAAAAAAACACCAAAAGAAAAGGGGGGAATGGAAAGTGCTATAATCTCAAATAATTTACTAAATTTTTTATCAAAACTTTCATATAATGTGATATCACACAAACCCATATGTAGGGGTGTCATATTCAAGTAAAAGTTTTGATAAAAAAAATTTAATAAATTATTTGAGTCCTAGCATAACTCGGGGGAATTGAATGCATAACTTCTGATTTTGAGGGACATTAGCTGCGCAAGTTAGAAATCCTTGAAGAATTTCGTTAAACTACGGCGGTATGACGTGCGCACTACAGCCACTGTTTGCGGATCGTACGATTTCGGTTTGAGGCTAGTGGTGGAGTAGGCCTGGAGGGTATTTTGTCCCACAGGTGCATTTTAGCCTCCGGCTCTGTAATGTTAAGGTAGAAAGGGTCGTCTAAGGTGTATCGCAGCTATATCCAACAATATGGTATCGAGCAGACGAATGAGGACCTGCATATATTGTGGTGGTGTTTGGCAAGATTTTTTTTTGGATTTTTTTTGATTTTTTCCACTAAAAGACAAAGTTTTTGCAAAATAAAAAATAAATAAATAAATCCAACTATCTTCCCAAACACCAAAAAAAAATTTCCAATAATATCCTACAATTAAAAAAACCTACATAAAAAATCACTTCCCAAACACCCACTATGTGATGTGATGGGTAAAGATCCGATGATGACATTTTCCAATGAGTTCGAATCCTTCCTTGAGCATCCTACTTCATTTCCTACTTGCAATGGTTAAGATCAGCCGTTGCACATCCAACGGCCATAAAAAAAATAAAAATATGAAATTGAAATTTTAGAAAATTCTTGCCCGTTGCTGTAGTTATACATTCACTTCACTCTCACTCTCACTCTCACTTTCACTTTCACTTTCACTCAGCCTCACACTCACCCATCCTCCTCCACTGAACCCACCCTCACCGGCGACCCAGACGGTGACCCACTCTAGCCCTAATATTCTCTACTTCGTGAACCATGGCTCCACCGCAACCACTATCGGCTAAGCGAAGAAATTTCTTTATGAGAACGTGGGTTCTCAGGCCATAGATGAACCAGGTTTGTCTTCGAAACGCTGAAATTAAGAAGTTAGGGTTGTGTGATTGAGATTGAGAAAATAGATTTGAAATTTCAAAATTAGGGCTTTGATTTGGGATTTCAACAGGAAAAAATTATTACTTTGAGAGTGGGTGTGTTTTTGATGAATCAATATCCATAAACCTATTTAATTAGTGAGACAAATTGATTAATTTTCTGTCTTAAATTTCAATAGTAAAATAAAAATAAAAATACATTTGTTGCTTCTTCTTTGTTGTTCTTCTCCTGTGTGCAAAATTTGGATAGATATATACATATTTATGTACTTTGCATGATCATTTCCTTTATATTTATTTTACTAAACTAGCTACTGCAGATAGGATGAGATGTTTGTTTACTTTATTTTGTTTATTTATTTATTTTTTGTTGGTTGAACCTGGTGTATGGACTGCTGAGGCCTGGTGTATGAACTTCTATCTTAACTTGTTTGTTGGTTGGATGGAGTCCATCGGATTCATGATTTACAAATTGATAAAATTTTCAATTTAAAAATTTTAGTGCTGATTTACTGCATTTTTTTTTTCTTTCAGAAGTGGAAAGTTTGATACTTGACTTTAAAGTGTTAGTATTGGTTATGAAAATATGGTTAGACATCTTCCTTGAATATCTAACACTTGGTTAGTGCAGATCTAAAACTAGTTTGGACTTGGAAATGGGAACCATTTTTACTTATTCCTAAAAACAGAGTATTCTTATGCCTTTTAATTGTTGGACCATTTCAGGTTATTGCTTCCTCAGTAGTGTATATTAACAAAAAAAAATCACGTTGTATGTGAACATAACCTATATAATTTGAATTGAATATTAGAGACAACCATCTATAATTCTTTCACACTCATACAATGTCTATGCAAGGGTTAGAGAGGGGCAACTACATTCTTTACCACACTTCACTGTTGAAATGAAGTAAAAAACAACTTCCATTAGCACCAAGTTTATCGAAATCTCATTTTTCAATTATGAAAGTTAGCATCTTACATTGTATGTCAAATTTTAATTCATTCATAGTTTATTTCCCCTGCTTGCAGTACCACAGCATCCCTATGATTATCACTTCTATCGTTGTTTGTGTAAGCTCTGTTTCGACCATTGTAATGGATTAACCCCTAATTGCCAAAGTAGGTACTCTTTCACTTCAAGCTTTTGATCTCCTTGTTATAATTGATTCTGTTTTGAAGCTGATATTCAATTGATGTACATAGCCCATCCATACAACTTTTTTCTTTTGTAATTGACAGTGTTGCTGATTCTCTAGTTCTCTTGAAATCCTCAACTACTCTCAACAGAGAACTAAGGTTCTTAAGATTGTTTAGATAACAATAATAAAAACAAATGATAATTAGAGAAAAGTAGAGCTAAACATAATTTTCCAGAATTTTGACTGCAACAATTTGAGAAGGAAGAAAAGAGAGAGGATGACTGCAACAATTTTTTTGGCTAGTAGAATAGGTTGTGTCCTTCCATAGAGTAAAAAACACATCAAAACTTACACCACCTATTGTTTTAAGATTGTTTGTATTGTGTATGCAGATTTAAGAATGGATTCTTCTTCTATTAACAATAGCAACATAAAATTAAAACTGAGATTGTGCAATTGTAGAAGAACATCTGCCATATATATTGTAAGAACCAATGAGAATCGAAATCAAGGGCGTTTGTTCTTTGTTTGCCCATCAAAATATGTATGTATTGGAAATATTAATCCTTTAGTAATGACAAATTAATTTGTGTTATTTGACTAACTGATTGTCATGCATTGTAGAAAAACACTGCCCATTGCAATTACTTCAAGTTCGTAGATGAAGATGATGAAGACATTACATCCACAATCCATTCCAACACTAGAACTTGTGATGGTATTACTGTATGTTAGCTGTATATTATTATAGATGTATATTATTATAGCTGTATATCTTATCTTTATCTCCTTCTATGCTTATCTCTATCTTTTCTGTACCTATCTAGGTTTCCTTTCTGCCTATATATACAGGCTTCTCCTCTTGTATTATTCATTCAATTCAATATAGAGTTTCTCTTTTCTCTTATTTCTCTATTTTCATAATATGGTATCAGAGCCTAGGTTCTCTCCTAGCCTCATTTTTTTTTGGTTCTGTCCCCGATTGGTTTCTGCTGGCTTCTGCGTATCTAGTTCCTCTCTGTTTCAACGATTGGACTACACCACACTCTTTGTCTCTTCAAGAGGAAGCAAACGCCACCAGAATCACCCCCATCGCCCATCACACGCGCCACCCAAAGATCAGCACATCGGCTTGTTTTGCTCTACTCGACACGCCCCACACGCCGCTCTCATCGGCGGCTCCTTGGCTCTTCTCTCTTACTTTTCGAGCGCTTTCGGCTTCCGTGATCACCTCGGCTTCGCCCATCGGCTTGCGCCAACCGCTTCGTCTTGGCTTCCACCTCACCGATCTCGGCTCGTCTTCGCTTCTTCAAATTTCATGCCTTGTTTGCTTTAGCCACTGACGTCAAATTTATTTAGTCACGACATCACCTCTCACTGCTGTCAAGCTAACATCATCACAAAGACAAAGGTCGACGCCGCCACTCTACTTGTTCCTAAGGTTTTTTTGGGCTTCTGAATCTGTTGGTGACCTCCGTTTTGGCACTTATGGATCGTACTGACAATATCCAATCTATTCCTATTATACTTGATGGGTCTAATTATGTTAGTTGGGCCCAAGCTCTCTCTAACTTCATTAAAGGGAAACGCCTTTGGCGGATTATTACTGGTACTCTTTCCAAACCCAACCAAAAGGAGGATGAGACGGACTTTGCATTCGATGATCGTCTTGACGAATGGGAAAGTAAGAATTATCAAATTATCACATGGTTCCGGGCTACCTCAGTTCCTTCCATCAATCTTCAATTTGGACATTTTCAAGACGATGACTCCATTGCCTCTCCTACCAAAGCAATTTGGGATTTTTTGAAGGAACGTTATCAGACCACTGGCCATGCTCATCAATATCAACTATTGTAGACTCTTCATCACATGCGCCAAGCATCCGGTCAGTCTCTCAAATGACTTCCTATCCCACATGTCGTCCGTTTGGGACCAGCTCGCTCTTTCTGAACCTCCATGGGCTCATTCTGATGATGCACAGCTATTTATTACTTATTGGAATCATCAGCGGCTATTACAATTTCTTATGGCTCTTCATAGCACTTTTGAGCCCGTGCGTGCTTCTTTGCTTCATCGTTTGCCCTTGCCCACTTTAGAGCAAGCCATTACTGAGCTCTTATCAGAGGAGACTAGTTTTGGGAGTCTCAGATCTCACGACATGGATTTTGTTCTTGCTACTCCATCTTCTCAGAGTTCCTCATCTTCACAGCCACTCATATGCAGTTATTGTCGCAACCGAGGCCTGCCAGCCAATCATTCTCTTATTCACTGCCAGGTTCACGAATGCTTGACTTGTCATAAGACTGCTCCAGGCCATCTCCAAAGCAATTGTCCTCAAACTCCCTCTATTACTTCATCTAAGAAAGGGGCTTTTCGTTCTGGGTCTCAGTCCGAATTTAACCACAGTTCTCGCTCTGCTGTTGTTGCCTTTGGGGGTTCTTCTACTCATTCTTTCTCTATGGATGATGTTGGGTTCATTATCCACTAGGTGCTCAACAAATTGGGTACTCCTCCTTCTACTGCTCTTTCAGTAACCTCAGGTAAATCTTCATGGTATTTTGATTCTGCATGCTGTAATCACATGACTTCTGACTCCACTCTATTTTTTTCTTTGTCATCATCCTCTTCTGCTCCCACTATACACACTGTTGATGGTTCTCATATGCCTGTTAGTCATATTGGCCAAATCTCTACTTCCACTGTGTCTCTTTCTGATGCTTACCATATTCCTTCTCTTAAAATGAACCTTATCTCTGTTGGTCAGTTATATGAACTTGGTCTAACTATTACCTTTTCTGCTAATGGTTGTTTGGTGCAGGACCCTCAGACGAGACAACTCCTTGGGATAGGCCGTAAGCATGGACGTCTGTTCGAGCTTATTCATCTTCGCAGTCCGCACAAATCATCTCATGTTGCTACTGCATCTACTATGTCTCATTTTCATCTTTGCCATTGTCGCTTAGGACATGTCTCTTTTAGTTATTTAAAAATTTTAGTTTCTAGTGGTCAGTTAAGTCGTGTCTGTCTTGACGATGTCGAGTGTTTATCTTGTCAAATTGCTAAACAACCTACATTACCTTTTAATAAAAGTCATTCTATTTCTACTGCTCCTTTTGATCTTGTGCATTCAGATATTTGGGGACCTTCCCCCACACCTACCATGGGGTTTGTGATTTTTGTTGATGATTTTTCTCGCTATACTTGGCTTTTTCTTCTCAAAAATCGCTCTGAACTTAAACAAATTTACTATGATTTCTCTACTATGGTCCACATTCAGTTTTCTTGTACTAGTAAGCTTTTTCGTTCTGAGAATGCTAAGGAGTACTTAGATTCTGATTTTCTTTCTTTTCTTCGAGCTCATGGTACTCTTTCTCATCGATCTTATGTAGGCACTTCCCAACAAAATAGACGAGCCGAAAGAAAGCACCGTCATATTCTAGACACTACTCGGGCTCTTCTCCTTTCTTTTTCTTGTCCTGAAAAATTTTGGGGAGAAGCTGCCCTCACTGCCATCCATACCATCAATCGAGTCGCTACCCCTATCATAGCTAACACAACTCCTTACGAGCGTTTGTATGGTTCTCCTCCTGATTATACCACTCTTAAAGTTTTTGGTTCTGCTTGTTTTGTTTAACTTCAGTCTCATGAACACACTAAACTAGAACCTCGTTCTCGTCTTTGTTGTTTTCTGGGGTATGGTATCAAACATAAAGGGTATCGTTGTTGGGATCCTATCTCCAAGCGTCTTCGTATTTCTCATCATGTAGTCTTCTGGGAACACAAAATGTTCTCCACTATTTCCAAGTTTCACCTACCACAATCCACCCACTCATCGGTCTTCACTGATATTTCTATAGATTTGTTTTCTAATGACTTTGATACAGATTCTGGCCCCATGCTTCCACAGCCGCCTACGACTATCGTCCATCCTGAGGATCCTGTGTCAGCTGATGGCCCTCCGCCTTCTCCGACTCCGGTGGAGGTTCCTCTGGAACCTATTTCCATTGAGGTTCCCCCTCTACCTGAGCGTCATTTTACCCAAGTAAGGCAACCTTCTGTTCTTCTCTGTGATTATATTGTTGGTTTCACTGTTTTTTGCTCTCATGAACCTACTTCTTATCAAGAAGCTTCTTCTAACCCTCTTTGGCAACAATCTATGACTGATGAACTGTAGGCTTTCAATCAAACTCATACCTGGGATGTGGTTGATCTTCCTCCTAGTAAGCGTACTGTTAGTTGCAAATGGGTTTACAAGATCAAAACTCATTCTGATGGTTCCATTAAGCGTTACAAAGCTCGCCTTGTTGCCCGGGGATTTAGTCAAGAATATGGGATTGACTATGAGGAAACATTTGCTCCTGTTGCCCGTCTTACTTCAGTTCGCAGCTTACTTGCCGTTGCTACTGCTCGCCACTGGCACCTTTCTCAGATGGATGTCAAGAATGCATTTCTCAATGGTGATCTCACTGAGGAAGTTTATATGCAACCTCCTCCTGGTTCTTCTGTTCCCTCAAACAAGGTTTGCAAACTCCGCCATGCTTTATATGGTTTGAAATAAGCTCCACGTGCCTGGTTTGCCAAGTTCAGCTCTACCATTCGTGACTTTGGTTTTTCTTCCAGTGCCCATGATTCTACCTTGTTTATCCGTAAGACGGAGCGCGGTACTATTCTCCTTCTCCTCTATGTGGATGATATGATTATCACTGGAGATAACATAGTGGGTATTTCTAGTCTCAAACAGTTTCTCCATCGCCAGTTTGAGATGAAAGATTTGGGTGCACTTAGCTACTTCCTTGGCTTGGAAATTTCTCAAGATTCCTCTGGTTATTTTCTTACTCAGGCCAAGTATACTTCTGATCTTTTAGCTCGTGCTAGCCTTTCCGATTGCAAGACTGTCACTACTCGCTTGATCCTCGACTGCTCTTACACCTCTTGACAGCCCCCTATTGTCAGATGCAACTTTATATCGTCAGTTAGTTGGTAGTCTTGTCTATCTCACAGTTACTCATCCAGATATTGCTTATGCTGTTCACATTGTCAGTCAATTTATGACTGCTCCTTGCTCTCCACACTATGCTGCTCTGGTTCGTATTTTGCGCTATCTCAAAGGAACTTTGTTTCATGGTCTTCACTATTCCCCCCACTCTTCTCTACAGCTGCATGCCTTTTTTGATGCCGATTGGGCAGGGGATCCTACCGATCGTCGTTCTACTACTGGGTTCTGCTTCTTTTTGGGCACCTCTCTCATTTCCTGGCATAGCAAGAAGCAAACCCTTGTTGCTCGTTCTAGTACTGAGACTAAGTATCGTGCTCTTGCAGACACTACTCAGGAGCTTGTGTGGCTTCGTTGGCTTCTTTCTGACATGGGTGTTTCTCATTCAACTGCCACTAATCTTTATTGTGACAATCAAAGTGCTATTCAGATTGCCCATAACGATGTCTTCCATGATCGCACCAAGCATATTGAGATCGATTGTCACTTCATATGACAACATGTTACTAGTGGCCATGTTTGTCTTCTCTTTGTTACCTCTGCTGATCAGACCGCCGACCTCTTCACCAAAGCTCATCTTCCAGGCCGCTTTTCTGATCTCCTTTCCAAGCTTAAATTGATATCTGACTTACCACCTTGAGCTTGAGGGGGGTGTTAGCTGTATATTATTATAGATGTTTATTATTATAGCTGTATATCTTATCTCTATCTCCTTCTATGTTTATCTCTATCTTTTCTATACCTATCTAGGTTTCATTTTCTGTACCTATCTAGGTTTTCTTTCTGCCTATATATACAGGCTTCTCCTCTTGTATTATTCATTCAATTCAATATAGAGTTTCTCTTTTCTCTTCTTTCTCTATTTTCATAACACAGTGGCCCTGTTTGGTAGAGCTGTGGGAAAGTGCTTATAGCTTATGCCTAAACAGCTTATAACTTATAACTTTCAACTTAAGCTGATTTCTAGCTTATTCTTAAAGCATCTCCTGCCCCACTCAAAGAATAAGCTGATTTCTGACTTCCAAAAAACTATAAGCTATAAGCTATAAGCTAAACCAAACACATCAAAATAGCTTAAATTAAGCTGAAAGCTGAAATAAGCTGTAATTAAGCTCTGCCAAACAGGCACAGTAGAAGACTTTAACGAGCTAAGGACGAGGCTTGATGACGTGGAAAATGAAAATGAAAATGAAAATGATGACTATGGTCAAAGGCTTGAAATGATGGAAAATAATTTGAAGGTGATGGTGTATTTCATTGTATTTTCTATAATTTTGTACTTTATGATGTAACTTATTGTTTGGTTGACTTTGGGAAAATTTGACTAATGTTATTATGGATTTTATAAAACTTAACGGATGTATTGTCAGCATTTGTAGCATTTTGACTTTGATGAATAGATGCAATGATTTTAGATGGTTTTCATGAATAGAAATTTGATGAATGTAGTTATGGATTTGATGATTATAGATGCAATGATTTTAGATGGTTTTCATGAATGGAAATTTGATGAATGTAGTTATGGATTTGATGATTGTAGAACTTGGAAATTATAGCATTTTGGTCTTGTTTGCATCAATCTTACCATGATTTGGTTTGGGTGTAAAGATAGTATTTGATGGTGTTAGAGCTCAAAATTCCTATACCAACTGTTCAACTAGCAAATTGCTACCTGGGATTCTAGCATGTGGTTGGGTATCCAGATTTGTAAGGAAAAATGTAAAAAAAATCTGATCAACGTAAGCACCTCTTAAAGAACCAACCACTCACTAGTTATCTACACAAAACACAAAGTCTCCATTACCATAGGCTTGGTTCAACTCTACAAATATCAAAAACAAGAAAATATTACTCAAAACATAGCCAATAGTTCACTGCTTATAATAACATAACTATTAGTGCCAAGATTGGAATTTATGCTTTAAACTAACTTTTATGCTTAAGAATACACCTGTAGGTCTTCAAAAAATAAGACACCAATTTGGCATAATTTTTCTAACAAATGAAAATGATGTGTCCCTTTTCTTTCACACAAAAGAAAATCTAAAAATTTCAACACACACATTGGTCCATTTATTCCTTTTGAAACAATCACTCAGAAGAAAATGAAGTACTACATCCTTTCATGTAGCAGTGACACTAACAAACCATACAAAGGATAACATCAAGTGTAAATACAAGCCATTAACATTAACGAAATGTGGAACATTTCCAATGTAAATACAAGCCATAACACACATTTTAGCCCAATTTCAGTAACCACAGTAGCAACATCACTTTCCAGCAGCAGCAACAACATGAACAATTTCAGCATCAGTTTGCTTCACAGTTTCAGCTGCTATGACTTCTATTTCCAGTGTGTTCTACCTCTTTCTGCCTATCGATAGCCTAAAACGGAAAAAGACAGAATTTTCAGCAACTAAATGAATGAGCTAAACATAATTTTCAGCAACTAAAAAGACAGAATTTTTAGCATGTACCAAGACATAATTTTTAGCAAGTAAAAATTAAGAAGACAACAGCAAATTCAGCAACTAAATACATGTTTTAAACAGAATTTTCAACAAGTAAATACATGCTCTAATAGAATTTTCAGCAACTAAAAAGTCAGAATTTTCAGCAACTAAAAATTATAAAGACATCAAGGACGAACCTAACTACACATTGGACTATTTGATTCTTGAGAATATCAAAACCCAATATCATACCCACATGAACCTTGAAGTATTGACTAGAATGTTGGTTGAGTAAAATAGCGTTGAGGCATTGAATTTGGCAAAGAATTTGGCACTACATACATCTCCCGCAAATTGTTTGCCTACAACAATGTCATATATTAGGTTTCGCAATCATGGTTTGAGTCACATATTTTATCCACACAAAAAATACAATGTTAAACTAACACTCACATGATATGTGGGATACATCAATAGCGGAGGAACAGAATTACCACCCATGGCCAAAGATGGAGGAAGATGATAAAGAGAAGGAAGAGGTTGAAGAGTAGGAACATGTTAATGAACATAGATATCTCCTCCAACAGATAATGGAGAAAGTGTAACTGTTGGACTTACAATAGATGTTGACGAAGCCAAGCTGTTAGCATGGGATTTTTTTTTGGAGTTCGCTACCAACGCCTCTTCGAATCGACCTTTTACCCTTCTTTTGCCCTTACTAGTTGCCACATTTTTCTTCAATCCTTTTGGTTGCACAACATGATTCACATCTGTGCAATTCACTTCAAAGCTTTGGGTTGCATCATCATTACTTACTTCATTTTCAATACCAAAATGAGCACTTAACTTGCATTCAACATTTGTACCTAATGTAACAAGCTGTGCGATAGAAAACTCATAAGTTTCTTCAGTTTCTGCAGCTCTACATGCTATTGCTCTAAATGCGGTCATCAATGTCTTATACTGCGAGACTTGTTGGAATTTCACATCTACTTGAATGTCATTCCTCATAATGTCCTTCATAGTTTCGGCTCTTGCTTGTTTCGTCCACCTTTTTAGAATGTATTGTGGAGGAACCTCTTTCATCTTCAATATGTCTCAAATAACCTTCAATGAGTGACAACACAAAATTCCTTCCCTTTCAAACTGTGTACAATTACAACCCAAAGAGCCATCCCTCTCTATCTTCACTTTCCTTGCATGATTGCTACCAACATCAACAACTGTGTAAATAGGACTAGCCTCGCCATATTCAATTGCTTCTATGTCCGATTCAATGGATTGAAAGTACTCATTTTGAAATTTCTCAAAAATCTTTTTTGTGTACACATTACCCATTTGAATTAACATTCTTATTCTCGCTTTCACGTTTGGCAATCTTTGACACAAAGCATATCCTGCTTCTAACTCCTTGTATCGTTTCTCATAAAGTACCTTTTCGAAATGTACGAAGAATTCATTTAAATTAAAATCAGAACGAACGTAATCCTTCAAAAAAGCATTCAAAGATTCACTAAGTTGTGTGGTGCTCATTCTCGCAGCCCATGTTGGTCTAACATATGGCCAGCCCCATTTTTCTTTCACCGCAAAAGTCAATTTCAACCAATAGTTTTCATGCACATCATATTTATCAAGCATTTTTGCCCACTATAACTTCCATTAATTTGCATCTTTAATGTCAAACAAGAATTTATTTAGTACACCTTTTACTCCCTCATCTTGGAACATACAATTAACATGTTTTAATGCATTTTGCATCAAATGCCAAGTATACAATCGGTGACTCGTGTCAGGCATAACGATGGGTATGGCTTTAGCCATTGCAGCATCTTGATTGGTAAACAAATTTTTTGGTGCTTTCCTTGACATAGCCTCTAGAAAATTTTGAAACAACCATACCAACGATTCGGCGGTGTTATCATACAACAAGACTGCACCAAATATAACTGTTTCCCTATGATGGTTGAATCCCACAAAAGATGCAAAGGGTCAATGTTCTTTGTTTAACTTGTAAGTCGTACCAAATGTGACAACATCACCAAATTGGGCATAATCCATGATCATTTATGCATCGGCCCAAAACATATTCGTTATTTGCTCCTCATTATCTAACTGAAAAGCATAAAAAAAAAGGATTCTACAAAGATTTTTCTTTAAAGTATTGCAACACATTGCTTACTTCCCCATATGCTAAACTTTGTTGTCTTTTGGTTCTCAAAAAAAATTTTGGATCTAATTTCGTAAACCCAAGACATTGCCTCCCACCAGCTTCCCTGCCCATGAGTTCAAAAGACTAGCCTAAACGAAGACTAGATTGTGTCGCCAAATCTAACTCAATTGCTTTGATAATCAATATATTTCTTTGTGACGGCAACATGTGGGCACACTTGGGTGATACAAGATCATGGTTGTGTTTTTTTTTTTAAATCAGTCACAACAAATTTCCCAGTTCCCTCATCTAATTTAACATAAAGTCGAGCCTCACAACTAGTCTTAGTTTCAGCTCTAAGGTTTTTTGCCAATGGGTCTCGCTTGTCAACCTTCCGAAATCCCTCCTTGTTGCAAACCGAAAGTCTACAAATAAGTTGGTCAGTGAACTTGTTCTTCCTACAATAATTCCTTTTTATGCTGAACCCCATTCTTCCTCCATCTGTATTATAAAAATCATACGCACATTGTTCAGAATCAAATGTTATTCCCTATTTTGGCTTCCAAGCACAATCATTCTCAAGTTCCATATCCATATCAAAATGCAACTAAAAACCTACATAAATAAAATCTTAACTACATAAATTAAATCTTTATTTTAGAGACAAAAAAACACAATATCTGCTCCAAAGACAAAAACTTAAAAGACAACAATTCTAGAGACAAAAAATTCCAAAGAGAAAATCCATATAGGCCTCAATGAATTGAAACTTAAATAAAAATATATCAAATAAACAATCTTATAAATAAAAAACAATGCTGCAATATCATCAAAGAACTCACTGTCACACTTGGATAAAGAAACAAGAAATGAGAACTAAGGAGTGAGACCCAATTACGAAAAATCTTTTAATTGGTGATGTTGTCACATTTGATAAAATCCACTAGGAAAAAATTATTTGAGAATGAGTCCCACACAATAGTTGAAAATGTTTTGTAGTACATAAAATTATATAGAAATCAATGGACGTAGGCAATTAAGAAAATTTGTCACATTTGAATTCGAATATTTGTATATATATATAATGGGAGGACTCATTATAAGGTGTGCTTAGCATTAAATATGAATATGACCAAGTCTTTGTTTTATCTACTTGTTTGTTTTATATAGCTTTACATAGATACCATGTGTTCTTTTGTTGAATTCTTAAGCCTTCACACTTTTGTTTTAGTCAATGGTGGTTTGTGGGTATTGTATAAAACTTGTTTTGAAGAAGAAGAACCCAGTTACCCAAAATTGAAATCTACAACAGATGGTCCCTTTTTATCAGAATATCAGTTGATTAGACAAGATTGTTTTGTTTCATGAGAAAATGGGTCCTAGATTTCAGGTCTGCCTTTTTGTGATTTTCATTCAAATTTTGGTTGTAGCAGCATCTACCAACTCAATTGATGGTAAGCTTGCTTTTTGAGTTATTAGAAATTTGTGTTTCTTTGCCTATTCCAATGTTAAATTGAATATCACATACAAAAAACAAAAGGTTTAAGGCCTGTTTGATTGTATTTTCGTTTTTTGTATTTCGTTTTCATTTGGCAATGATTTACTGTGCTTTTCATGCTTCTATGTCCTCAATATGCTGATAGTATTTCATTTCTATTTTGATGCTCTGTTTGTTTTATAATTAACTTTTTCTTGATTTGCAGTTTGTTAAAAATCTATGAAGCCATCATTAAATTTAGTTCAACTTTTTATCTATAGTTTAAAATTTTGTTAGAATTGAATACAATATCTTATTGTAAATCCTATAGTCGACCCCAATTGATTAGGATACCACGCTTGATTTGATTTGACTATCTTCTTGTGAATCCTTGAATTATTTTCATTATGCATGGGATAAATTGCTTCTATTTCTTCTCAATTCCAGACACAAAAAATAATTCCAGACACAAAAAACTATTCCAGAGATGTGACGACCCCAAAATGTTAATTGTAATTATAAGTGATTACATGTGCCAAGTGATTAATTGTGAATTATCTAATTTGATTCGTTGTAAATATTTGTTTAAATTGAGAAACTATTCGTTGTGAGCTCGGCTTTGAAACTGAAATTGGCGACATAAATGGGTTCATAAATCAAAATTGAGTACAAGGATATGTTAATTGGAATTTTTAGAGTTATTTGGGAAGTTTAATTGAAAATTGATTCCGTCTGATTCGCTAATTTTAATAGGTTAGAATTAAATAATTGAATAAGAATTAGAGCTTAATACATATTAGTATAATTTAATTTAGTGTAATTGAGATTTTATTATGATGAGGATTAATTTAATTTAATTATAAATAATTTATTAATTTTGGATGAATTAAGTTTAATAGTAAATGGTACTTATATGAAACTTCTACTCATCATTTTTATCTCCCTAATAAACAACAAGTGAGAGAGAGAGAGAGAGAGAGAGAGAGAGAGAACTTGGTTTGGTGAAGCTATTACACTATACACGTTGTGAGAGAAGGGAAGGGACTTTGAGAATTCAACAAAGAGAGAGAATAGAAGAATAGAAGAAAAGAAAAAGGAGAGGAAGAACATTGAAGAAGAACTTAGGGAGAACTAGAAGATAGCTCATTAATCATCAAATTAAGGTGAGTTTTCATTCCAAATTCTTGAAATTAAGGTAAATCTACTCCCCATCTTCTAAAATATAGGTTGAATTGAGATGACTTCATGCATGAGATAGAAGTTTTGGCTATGAGAATTAGAGTTTAACATAAATATGTCTCAAATTGAAGGAATAAGATAAGTTAGTTTTTAAACTTGTCATGCACGGATGATTTCATGAAGATTTATTTATATACTTTGCAATTCATGCATGGGTTTTCAAGATTGAAGGAAATATCATGGATTTTGAGGATTTAAATTTAATCAAGAAGAAATCTTGCATGTTTAGAGTTGTTCTTGAGTAATTAAGGAAAAAATTGTATTCATGAAAATATGTTCATAAAATTGTTTGTCTTGCATGCTTCTTGAAATTGGAAGAATAAACTCCATGAATTTCAAAGATTGGAACTCTAAGGTACATGGATTATGTTTTTGCCTTAAAATTCAAGGGTTTGATCTTTTTCCATGGAAGTAAGCTTCAATTTAAAGTTATGAGTTCGTTGGAAGCTATAGATGGTAAATTCAAAATGTTTATGGAAGGTTTTGGGCCTTGATTTGCTTGAAATTGAAGTTGAATTGCGAAATTTATATATTTATGAGTTTCTGATTCAGTAATTTAAATATGACTAAATAATTGTAATTTAATGTGTATGAGTCTAATTTAAGTTTAATTGTGTAACTAGTGAACTTAATAAGGGTTTGTATATGATTAAAGTCTTTATATTTTTTGTTAATACATGGCTAAACATGTTTTAATTAGAGGTTAAGGAAAATTAATAATTTAATTAATTCATAATTCTAGTAATTTATATTTAAAAGCTTAAGAACTAAATATGTTGAAGATGATTGTGTATCGTGCTATGCATATTTGTGATTGTAGGTCACGAGTCAATGACTGCTTGACCAACCGTTCAAGAAGCTCACTGTGAGTAACATTTTTGTAAAGATATGTTTGTATGGTATATGTTTAAACTGTTATCTGATAAGCTATGGTTTCTGAAATGTAATTTTGATACATGAACGAATGTCCTATTTTGATATATTATGGCATCCACAGATAGTCCCAAGTCATGGGGGACGGCATGTAAATGCGGGTCCATGAGATATGATTGTTTACGAGATCTCGTTAGTCACTTCATTGTGGTGATATGTGTTTAATCGGTATCCGAAACCGATTACTCTAGTCGGAAGACGATATGTGATATATTTTGTGAAATGTACTATTATGTTATATTCTGATATGAGACTGATATGAATGATTGTGTCATAATTTGGTTTACAAATATGATATATTTGGAATTCGTTCACTAACCCCTTTACTTTAATGTTATTCACTGGGCTTTAGTTCACTGTTTTTGTATATATGTATAGGTGAGCGTTTTGGAGGTCAAGTCTAGAAGGGGTCTTTAGCTGAGCTACCCTTTTGAAGCCTACCAAGTTGTTTTGAGTGCCTCCGAGTTGGGGCTAAACCTAGAAGGCCGTTGTCAAGCTTTTGATCGTGAAGTAAACTTTTGTTATGTGCATATGTTATGTATAAGATGTTAAGTTACAAGTTATGTACTAAATATGGGTAAATTAACGTTTTTGCATATAACTATTTGTTCATATAAATGCATAGCTCATTGGACTATTGGTGTTTTTAAATATTGTTTCTGCTAGCCCCGATTATTTTTTATTGTACAGGAAGGTCTTTGGTAATCTCAGATTACTGGCCGATTACAACATTAAACCTATAGGGACAGGTTTGGGTCGTGACAAGAGAGAAAAACTTAGAAACTAATTTCAGTTTGAAAAAATTCCAAACATACAAAATGCAGTTCCATCTACTGACATGAAGCTCAAATAATCAATTACAGAGATAGAGACAATGAAGAAGACTAACCTCTGGTTTGCGAAGTGAGGGTAAATAGAATAAGGGCAAAGCAATGGGTTCGATTTGGGGAGTGGGTCGCTATAGAGAGGGTCTGCCGATGCGACAGGTTCGGTGAGGTGGAGGAGAAGAACGTGATGGCTCTGGTTTGCCAAGCAGACAGAATCTGTATCAGGTCGAAAGTGGGTCATCGTCGTCGGATCTGCAACAGTATCGAGAGTGGGTCGCCGCCGGTGAGGGTGGGTTCGACGAAGGAGAAGGGGTGAGTGTGAGGCTGTGTGAGAGTGAGTGCACATCAAATCTGTATAACCTCTGTATAAGCTATGTTTTGTTTTGGGCGAGAAACTAATTTTTCAATTTCATATATATATATATATATTTTATTTTATTTTATTTTTATAACCGTTGCACGTAGGAAATGAAATAGCATACTCAAGGAGGGGATTTAAACTCCTTTCGAATTGCCAAACACACTTCCCTATTTTATATTCCTCCCTTCTTGTTCAAAATAATAATAATAATAATAATAATAATAAATTATAATTTTCTTTTCTTTGAAAAATGTTAAAAATAGACTATTTTTAGTATTAAAAAATGTATATAAAATGTATTAAAATATATAAAGAATAATAAAAATATAAGGTGGTGTTTGGAAGAGTTTTGGAATTATGATTTGAGAATAGAGTTGTATTTTGAGTTTGTGAGTTTTGAAGTGTGAAAAAATTTTTGGTTAGGGATTTTGAAAAGAGTTTTAAAGAGAGTTTTAAATTGAATTTGGAATTTTTGATGTAATATATGATATTTGATACAAAAACTTACAACTCATAACCACACAAACTCAAAATTCTATTCAAAGCTTATAAAAAAATTTAAAAATTTTAATTTTTTTTTTATTTAAAATATAAAAAATAACAGTGCCAATTGTAAAAATAAAAATAAAAATATAAAAAGTTAACATTGTTCCAGTCAACCGGCTGGACGTCCGGAAGGACGACCGATTAGCTCAAATTTTCCTGCCTTAGAAAGAGTTTTCAAAAGTGAGCGTAGAATTAATTTTGAAAAACTCTAAACAAACAAAACACTCAAAATAAGGAGTGAAAATATGTTTGGAGAAACTAACCAAACACAATCTAGTCTAAACCTATTTTGAGATATATATAATGCATATTGAGATTTTTTTTAAAAATGACTATGTAATTCTTATTGACAGTTCTAAAAGCTAACCTTAGCAAGAGCAATTTCGTTTCTTTTTCTTATTTAAACAACAATCATATTTTTCATTTATATAAAAATAAAAATAAAAAGTTTTTTCTTTTTCTTTTTTGTGCATTTTTTTAGATAACATCAAATTTTTTTATTAAAAAATTATGCATTTATTATTTAAAATTTGTGAAAATTCCCAAAAATAGGTAACTTGGGATCAATTCCACACCTGGAAGTTATCATTAGTTCTACTGTTCAATGATATAAGCAGTTTGCTCTAACAGAACCAAAGTAAACCCTGTCAATGGCTGCAATCTAAATGGAACCGTAAATTTCAACAGCCAATTTATCAACCAATAAATTTTGCTCTCCTTCATCTACTAAAAGAGAAATCAAAATATGCACATAACGTGTATTTCATTTCCATTTATACTGGCGAGGGAAAAAAAAAAAAAAAAATTAAAACTCTAGTTATCAGCATTTACAAATTCAATGGTGTTTGAGTTTCATAATCTTGATAGTCTGCGCTTGCCTGCCCACTAGAAAGATTATAACCATACATATCAAAAAGCCTATCATCAGCGGATGTAATTCCACCTTCTCGTACTTTAAAGGTCTCCGCTTGTGAGGCCCAAGGACCTGGATTTGAGAAAATTGAGGTCGAAGCATCTTGATTGAGGCTAAAAGTGTGATTTTGTGGTGAATTCCCGATTTGCATTTTGCTGGAGGAATTGCCCACTGTAAGAGAGATAGATGTGGACTGCTGTTGTTGCTGGTTCTTCATTGGTGACTTGGGGCGAAGAGATTCTATTTCAGGGGTTGTCAAAACAAGATGAGATGTTTCTGGTGGTGGATTTCGTCCTCCACCTCCCTGCCAAACTTTCCCGTCTTTATCAGCAAAGTTCCTGATATATGCCTGAAAATGACCAATTGATTTGTAAGAGTGATAGTCATCATCAAAGCCAATCAACAATCACAAACACATACATATATAGAAGGAATTAGAGCTCAGTAGCCCCTGTAGATACAATTTGACCCGGAACAGGACCACACAAATTGTCTTTTGATATGTAAACCATTTTCATGGTTGTGATGAAAAGAAGGGTCTAAATTGCAATGTTTTCACCATGCTCTCTGCTGGTTGTCATTTCTTTCAACCAGTTGGGATTTGTGTGTTTCTGTGAATGCAGTCATCATGATTTCCATCAGCACAAGCCAACAACCTTTATCCATTATAAGATAACGTTTTCCTACATTTGATTTTTAAGAAGTTACGTTTCTCTTTTGCTCCAATCACTAGTATTAGTTCATAATTTCCACGATCCACGTTTATTTTAGTAAACTATTGCCTAGACAATTAGGCACTTCAAGAAACAGATGGGGCAATGGGCAATAGTTTCAGAACTACAGTTGATTTTTAAATTTTCATTTATTTTTGGATAATAAGCATGCTGAACACTGTACCTCAGCATTAAAATTTGATGAGGATAGTTCTTTTCCAACTGTCAACCAGCCAGACCGAATATTGTGGTCTTCACCAAAGAGCTCAAGCCTCCTGCGGCCTAGGGCAAAATGCTCAATTATCCGATACATATCTTCAGGTTTCTCTGTTGAACCTGCAATCACATTGGGAACAAAAATCAGAATTAAGCACTGGATTATTCGTCCACTAATCCTATATGAAAACACTATCTTCCTGGGAACACAACTTTGTAAGAATAAATAGTTTGTGTAACAATTTCATACAATGTATACTGCACCAATGTAAATTAGAACACTTTCCTAAAAATATAAGACTATTGCAGTCATTTGGAAAAGAAATTTGAAGGTAGATGGAGAAGAAAAAAAACTGGAAAAAAAAAATTTTAAATCAGAAACTTGGGCAGTTACACAAGGGCAATTTGGGTATCAGAAAATGTGTGACATAAGTTCACACCATGTTGTGTGCTTTATATAATAGTATAGATAGTATAGACAAAATAAGCCATAAATAACGCACTGAATCATATATAGAGAATAGAGTCATTAAAGAGCAATAAACAATTGTTAAAACTAACCATAAGGAGGCTCCTCAGCAATGATCACATCAGTGTCGATGTTGGCATGGATTATATGACCATCGGTACTGCGACGAACAGTTCCTTTTATGCCCATCAAGCAATGTTCCTTCATCATGATGTCAGTGCAACAGTTCAGTAAAACAACATATGCATTCACATAGCAACTTACAGGACAAAATGGAGATCAGAAAAAGAGCCAAACCAGCAAATGCAAAGAACAAATATGACTACCAACCTTTGAGCGCTGAAACAAAGTATGAGAATCATGGCGCAATCCTGGAGTTGCATTAGATTTGTTTGTCTTCACCCAACATATATCCTCACACCTACGAAATCCCCACTACATTGAAAAGAAAAAAAAAAATTACGAAGTGTACAACCAAAAAAAAAAACAGCAACTCATAACCACCATAGGCTGTTTCTAAAGACTTCAAATACATACCTTCTTCAGACATTGCCTGCCCTGCTCAAGGCCAACACCATCACCAACCCAGAGAAAAATAAAAGAAGGTGTGTCAGCTATTGCCTGTAAACATGCACCAAATATGGTTCAGAGAATAAAACATGGGAAAAAACAACATGAGATTAGAACCAAGCAACATATTTTGACTATAAAGCCCGACAGAGACATGTTTTATCTTTTGAAGTGTTGACCATGGCCTCAGATGCAACGTGACTAGCATCATATCATTGAATTGCTATTTAAGCATATGGGAACAATCATTTCATAAAAATGAAAATAAATGGGATAGAAAATTAATATAGTAACTTGGGACCAAATCATAGAACTAGGATAGCAGGCCCCGAGCAAACAAAATTACCTCAATCTTCAGATTCATTATTTCTTCAAATGCCCAGTACTCCATATGGTCAGTGACACCAGGAGCTCGATGAACATACTCTTCCCATGGGGGGTCCACAAGAATGACGTCAAATTTAGTCCCAAAGAACTCAGGTGTCAGCACATGCTCACGGAGGTCACACTTGAAATACATAGGAGGGGATGAAGATTTGGCTACAATCTCGTCCTTCTTTTGTATAAGGTCCCTAAGCTTGGGGTAGTCTTCCACAACAGCAGTGAGCTCTAGTTCCCTGATGAAATTCTGAGGACGAAAACCAGTGTCAACAAAATTTTGGGAGTAATCATTCTGCTCTCCTCTAGAAGGAGCTTTACCAGGGGGTCCACTAGTTCTAGGAGGAACCCAACTCCCAGAAGCTTTATCCTGTGGCTGTCCTCGCCCAGCGGGTATTATAGCATTAACACCAGGGGCAGATATATTTGAGGGTGCCCCTCTTCCGGGGCCCAGCTGATTAAAATACATAGCAGTATTTGGTTGGATCCCCGTATTAGGAGAAAATCTTGGCCCTGGTGGTCCAGTAGGAACAGGTGAGAGACCTGGGGGGACAGCTAACATACTCATTTCAACACCTCGAGGTCCAGGCCAAACAACTTGTGGTGAAAATGGTGGAATAAAAACACCAGGAGAAATTGGAGGACCTGGACCAGGAGACATGCTGGGAGTCAAAGGTTGCATTGGTCCAGGTGGCGGCATTCCAAGTGGTCCAAAAGGTGATCCCATCATGGGCACTGGAATACTAAACTGTTGACTGTCTCTGCCAGTAGGCCTAAGCCTTCCTCCCCTTCCAACTCTCCCTTTAGCTCCTTGTGAAACAGGTCTGTTGAAGGAACCTGGTTCCTGATTTCCATGTGGAGCGTGTGAACCACTACTAGAACTTTGGCCACCACCAGCACGATTGGACATAACACCTTTCTGGCCTCTGGTTTCATCCCTCCAAGAATTCTGATCTCGCATGGAAGGACCATCATCCAAAAATCTATCCTTCGAATCATCACCAAATTGCCCAGATCCGTATGAATCAATCTTTCTCGCTATGTCCTCCCGCGGATATGTCCACTCATCATTTGGTGCCAATTTTGTATCAGATTGCTGAGCAGCTTCAGTTCTCATAGAGAAGGTGGATCTGGATTCCTCTCTTCTATAATCAAAGGGCTTGGTTTGGATCTCTATCACATCATAATTCTCGTTTGAAATTCCATAATTTGACGAGGTTTTCACAGCTTCTGTCCTGCTTGCATCTTTTCTACCTCCAGAACGACCCTGAGGCCTTTCATTATCAGTCCTATCACGACCATGTCTCTGCAACTCCCATTCTCTGCCATGATCATAAGCCATATCCCCATCTTTTGACTCCTTATCATTGCTGGGTTGCCTTCTTTTCCAGTTATCTTTGGAATCTTCCTGGTCTCTCTTCCTGTCACTCAAGCTATAATCTCTTCCTTTTGATCTATCATCCCTATATCCATCTTTTTCTAATTCCTTTCGTTTAAATGTAATGCCTCTTTCAGAATCCATCTCGAAGTTTTCTGATTCATGATTACGCCTTCCACTCCTCTCAGGGGTCTTGGATCTGTTAGAGTGGTCTACTTCTCTTCTACTTTCGTCTCTCATCCAACTACCATCGTCATCAGTATTAAAAGACCTCTCACGACTTTCAACAACATCATTGCTTCTCTGCTGTCTGTGCTTCTCAATTCTATCCTTGCCTGATCTTTCTTCACGAGTCAAAGAACTTCCCACATTGTCTTCTTCTGGAGCCTCTGTCCTTCCTTTGCTCTTACTCCTCTCAGAGTCAATCTTTCTCTCTTCCCTATCGTAGGATTTCAAACCCTTGACACTATATGAATCTAAACCTCTGTTTTTGCTGTCACTCAAATCAATTGTTGTGGATACACTTCTTTCTCCAGCATTCACACGACTGAGATCAGAAGACTTCCCACTTCTCAGATCACATTTTTCCTCATGGATACTTTCTTCAGTTTTCTTGGCGGCATCTGATTCATCCCATCTTCTCCTCAGGCTTCTCCCCTCACCAGAAGATCCATGATCCTTTTCCCGATTGGTTTCCCTCCTTTCCACATGTATGGAGTCTCTTTTCAGTGCCTTCTCGAGCTCCTTGTCATGTGATCTATCATCTTTGCCTTTAATACTGTGTGACGAGTCATGATCTGAGAACTTTGAGGTCGATTTCCTTCTCTCACTTTCATCACCTCGACTATGTCCTCGACTTGCAGACCTCTCTCCACCATCAGGTTTATTTTCTTGTTCTCCATCCTGATACCAACTACTTAATTTCTCCAAAGTGTTCTCCTCTTGTTGCTTCTTCATCTGCTTTGAACGTGATTCTTTTCTTGCTTGGTGATCATCTTCATCACTGTCTGCTTTGCTTGAGCCACCAGACCTCTTTCGTCTCTCATTTCTATCCCCAGTGTTTCTCCTCCTTCCACTGCCATCTAATCCTTCAGCTTCTTCTCCATTCCCAGGCTTTCTTGACTTGCTTGACGTTTGCTTCCTCTTATCATCTCCCTCCCATTCCTCAGTATCTCTGGCTCTATCAATCTGCATATCTAAACCATCCTCTATTTCCCGTTTTGTGTAACTCTGAACACCTTCAGGTGAATCCATAATAAGAGAAGGCCCTCAAAACATAGATTTCTCTTCAGTCTATGTGCTCAAAAAATGCAGACTAATATTCATGATAGATTTAAAAGCAAATCATCCTGAAACCAGACATAGAAAGATATCAGAGTCACAATACAAATCAAATTAGTTTTTTTTTTTTTTTTTGGCTGAACAAATAAAAAAAATCAGAGAAGGCACATTTAATAGAATTATTAAGAGAGAAAAATTCATCATTCCAAACAGGTAGAAGAAAAAGGCAGCTAACCAGAAACTTATGTTGATAAAATCAAAAAACTATCACTTGGTGACAATCCAAAACCAACCCCACACTGGTAGTGATGTGATGCAGCAGCTGTGGTTCGGTTGTACAAGACATATCCACTTTGGAAGCCTAAAATCAAGCCTATGGCATCTGCACCTTGCAAGAAGACCCTTTTTTTGGTAAGGGAAGTGTTTTTAGAGTGGTTGATTTCTTTATATTTTATGTCTTTAGATTCAAAGGCATTTTGATAATTTTTACAATTGTCGGACATGGGTTATCCTTGGCCCACATGCTATAATTTTGGCCATGCTATGTTTTTGGGTCATTCTCATGGCTTTCTTAGCAAGTACACAACAATCTAATTAGCAAATATTTTTTAGTTTCCTAATTTGAGTCAAAGTCATTGTAGAAATAAGATAACCACAATAACCAATAAAAATCTATTTTGTTCTATTCAATAGAAGAAATTTGCTTAGCCCTTGCGAGGGTAGTCCCTTTCCCTTCTTCCCTTTCTTCTTTTCTGTGCAAACCACCAAGACACTGTTCTTGGGTTACTATTTACAACCCAGAACTACCTTAATTTCAAAACTCTCCCAAATCAAGTGTAACTAAGCCCAAATCCTCCCCTAGCTCTTGGACCCCACTTTAACGAACAATCCCGTAAAATAGCTATGTTGAACCCTTTATTTGCGCCAATTCTGAAAATTAAGCAATCTGCAATTTTCAAGATTGAATCATTTTAAAATTTTCCACTTCTATAAACCATTGAAGATTCCTTCAACCAATTAAAACCCTATCTTTTGAAGCTTTTCTAACCATAAACCCACCACAAATCTCACTGTCGGCAGCCTTAGACCCTAGATTTCTAATCTATTGTGCATCATGATGGCTCCTACTTTCTTTAACAATCCAATTCCAACTTATAACATCTAATAAGACACAATGGTACCATTTAATTTGCATGGGTCATCCAATCATCCCTAAGTTTTATATTTGTTACAAACAAACCAAGGGAAAATAAATAAATAAAAAAAGGAGAAGAAAATATCTATATTTTTGGTCTTAAAATTTCTACCAATTATCCATAGAAAAGAAAACTCCACATGCAAATAATTATCAATTATCACAATTTTATAATTTATTACTCATTTAACTTTTAAGAAAAATCATTGGTTGGGTTTAAAGTCTTTAAACAGAGGATACATGTGTCCATTGTAAGCTCTTACTCAATATGTAATCAAAGAACAGCAATTTTGCTGAAAATATTCAGCCCCGAAGAAGTTATACTTCCTAATTCAAAGTGAAAACAAATCTAGACAAAGGCACAAATCTCTAGATCCAAACTATTTTAAAACACAATGTTCAGCATCACGTAAATATCACACCATCACAAAGAAAACACTGCAAAGATTGTCTGGTTACAAAAATACCAGAACAGCTAACTATCAAACCAGTGTAGAAATCCCAAAAGTAAGTGCAATTACCATTTATCTCCAAATTTAAAATAAAAAATAAAAAATAAAAAATAAAAAATTATGTCAGTTATAGCAAACATAAAGAGAGAAAAATACAGAAAGAAGACATTTTTGATGAACAGAAAATTAACAAACCAAGTTCATATAAGCAATAGAACATTTTCATCACACAAAACCACCAATTACGATGTGTATGAGAAGTAATAACAAGCCCTAGAGAGATCAACGCTGCTAAAACCAATAGAAATTGTTCAATTTAGGGTTTAGTTTTAGGGGTTCTGAACCCCCAAGAGGGGAGAGAGAGAGAGAGAGAGAGACGTACCTGCTGATAGATCTTGATGGGTTTTGGGAAATTAGGCCATCAAGCCCAAATCTGTACACGGATCCTGGTCATTTTACTTTTTCCGTTCCAATTCATGGCTTTAGTAGTTTTCTAATTTTCCGAAAATTAAGTTTTTTATTTTTTATATTTTGTATTTTTAGTTAATATTTCTTTAATTTTAAATAATTTTTTTTATTTTTTAAATTTACCTTATTTAAATAGTAAAATATTTTTAAAAAATTAATAAATACATAAAAATGTAAAAAATATATTAAATTTTCATTTTTATTTTTTGTATTTTTGGGTATTTAGTAAATTTTTTAAATATTTTTTTCACAAATATTATACTTTTTAAGTATTTTTGTGTTAGATGTGTCAAAAAAAATTTAAAAAAAAATTACTTAAAATATTTAAAAAATTCATTAAAAACATTAAAATACAAAAAAATAAAATAATTTTCTAAAAACTGTTTTCTGAAAATCAAAACGAAACAAGTTGACTTTTTTGAGAATTCAATTTTTTTATAGTACAATTATTACATTTTAAAAATATTATTTTTCTTAACTTATCTTTTGATAGTATATTATTTTGAGAACATCAATTATCATAATTGTACATTTTATATTATTAATGAATTTTTAAAAAGGGTAAAATAGTAAATTTATATTATTTTATTCCTTAATTTTTGATAAGAGACAAATATTTTAGGACAATAAAAAATAAAATAAAAGACTAATATTTTAAGACGGATGGAGTAGTAAGATAAAATTGGTCAAATAGCTTCTATTTTTTCAAATCAAACTTTTTTTTTTCTTTTTTTAGGATATAAATGGAAAAAAATTGCTTTTAAATAGTTCAAATTTGCAAAAAAAATATTTTTTTTGGTTAGGGGTGTTTTTGAAGTATATATAAAATAAAATAAAATAAAATTGATAATAAATTTAATTTTAGAGAGTGTAAGGCATTAGATTTAGTAGATATTTTTTAGAAATTTTTTTTTAAGAGCTCTAATATTAAGATTTTATAAGAAAAATGACATATAATATTTTCATGGTAGCTAAGGTCTCTCAATATTTTCACCGAGAAAATTTGATTAAGAGAAATTTCTCTGTGAAAATTGAAATTTCTCTAAATCGGACAAAAATTTTCTAAGTCAAATTTTCTCTGTTAAAATGTTGAGGGACCTTAACTAATAAATAAAAAAAAAACATCTTGGACCTCTCTTACTACATAAAGTTAGAGAGGGATATTTCACTAATTTTCTTATATTTTATTGGTGAGAGATTCATCATTTGTGAAATTATTTGGTGAGAACCCAAGGGTGGATGGCATTGTGGTTAAGGCTTGGGGTTTAAGCCCCAAGGTCACAGGTTCAATTCCCTCCCCCCTGGGCCAATCTCCTGGGCAAACCACAGTTGGTTAAGAGGCTGGATCTCAAGTTGTCTAATCAGCACTTGGTGTAGGTTCAATTCTCCCTCGCTGTGCGAGTCCTGATTTAAGTGAAACTTGTCTTGGGAGGTCGGAGCAAGTTTCTAGGTTATAGTCTCCTCACTCGGAACGGCTAACAGGACACCCTGGTGATTAGTCCTGATTTAAGTGAAACTTGTCTTGGGAGGTCGGAGCAAGTTTCTAGGTTATAGTCTCCTCACTCCGAACGGCTAACAGGACACCCTGGTGATTTCTACAAAGGGCGCTGCCTTAAACTTGCGGGAGAGTAGAGAAGATTTTCCTATAACAAAAAAATATATATATATATATATTTGGTGAGAATCATTTTGTTGTTTTGTTTTCAATTTTACCTTTTATCTGTCTGTTGACTTTTTTAATTATCTATTGACTTTTTGTTGACTATTTATTTAAATTTATATATCTCTATTTAAATTGTTTTTTATCTGTTCAATTTTTCCTCTTATCTATTAAAATTATCTACCAATTCAATTTTTCCCTTATCTATCTAAATTTCATTATCTATTCAATTTTCCTTTATTTTTTCTTATCTGTAAACCTATCTGTTCATTTATTTTTATCTATTGGAGGTCTGATATGTTGACAAAAATTGAATTAGTTTAAAAAAATTAAATCTGTATAATTATTATTGTGTTATCTGTGTAAATTATTTTGTTCTTGCAAATTTTTTTTTTAATATATCTATGTTGACCAGCTTGCACATAGTTATTACAATATGTTTCATCATCATCATCATCATCATCAACCCCAACAAAAACAAAATCAACTATAAAAAAATGGACATATATACATAGATTTATACTTAATTGAACTTGATTATGTACTAAGAATCACGTATCTATATAGAAATGACAAACTACTACTACTCTGACGTCGACAATGGCGTCCAGTGCCAGCAAGGGATGGCCTTCGAGATCGTACTGAATCACGGCCTTGACGGGGATGGTGAAAGTGGTGGCGTAGCGTTGATGCCAACGGCAATGCAAGTGAGGGAAGGTGTGGAGAAAGTAGGCACTGGTCTGGCGAAAGAGCTGCTCCATGGCCTTCACGAATAGGTTGAGGCTACGGATCGGAGAAACGTCGCGCAGTTCTAGATCTCCAGCATCGGTACCAGATCTGCGAGATGGAGGAAGGGGCGACGATGGTAGTGGCGGCGCCTCCGCTACCAAGCTTCGAACTCCACTCTGTCTTATTCTCTCTCTCTAGACCCATCGATCTGAGAAATAGAGGAGAGAGAAGCCCTAGATCTAGAATTGGAATGGAGAGAGAGAGAGAGTGTGTGTGTGGCCAGTGTAAAGTGAAAGAAAAGCGTTGAGGTTTGGTGGTGGCCAGCGGTGAATTCTGGCAGAGGAAACACTAATCTAGAGATGGAAGAGGAGAGGTGAGGAGAGAGAGAGAGAGATGAGCTGGGTTCGGTTCGGTTCAGTTCAGTTCAGTTCAGTTCAAATAGCATACATATATGAGCAATGTTAGGTATCATAAAAAAATTTTCATGAAAATGATCATGAAAGATTTATGACTCTTGAATTATACTTAAAATAAAGTACCACACACTAATCAAGGTAATTCAAAAATCATAAATCTTTCATGATCATTTTTATAAAAGTTTTTTCATAATCCCTAACTTTTCTCTACATATATACCTATCGAGGTAGTTTCATTATTTTGTGAGAGCTTGGTTTTATTATCAAAATGTGTTAGTGTGAATCTTTGAAGAAAAAAAAAATTCAAATTGGATTTATGAACAATGTTGTTTAAAAAAATTATATATTCAATAATTAATTGAGTGTAAAATAAAATATATAATTTTTAAGTTATTTTAACACTCTAGGATCGTTAACAAAACTCATCAAAATAAAGTCAAACCTTTCATGAATGTAGATAATTGCAATATAATAGTAATTTAATTTGAATCAATTTATTCTCAAGTATCATTTCTAAAATTCAATTTTATAAGTCTCTTATTTTATGTTTTTTCTTTCTCTTGATTTCTTTATCACACCTATACAACTTTTTGAATGTTTGGTAATATATGAAAGAAAATAAAATAAAGATTACTTAACTAGAAAAAGGACCTATGAAAAAATTGTATTTTCTTTTCCTTTTAATTGAATATTGAAGAGAAATGATATGAAATTTTTCATATTTTATTTGGTAAAAACTAGATATAAAGGGAAAGAAAAAAACATAATTATATTAGATGAAATATTACGTTCGTTGCATGTTCACTACCACTAGCAAGATAAAAGTGTTTCACCCAAATTTTATTTTTTTATGATGAGATCTCAATATAACAGAACTTGATGGGCTCGTAGAGTACAACACAAGTATCGTTTTAATAATCCAAGTCGTTCATTTTGTAAGGCCTACAATGTATATTATCCGTGAAAAAGATTAGCTTGATTCAATAATTATAACTTTTTCATTTTATTGCATTTGTCGCAGAAAAAATGGTCAACAAATATATATTTGAAATAGACTATCTATTTTTACAGACAAATGTGATAAAAATAAAAAGGTTACGATTATCGAATTGCTCTAAATTTTTTCATGGTTAATATACATTATGAGCCTTACAAAATGAATAGTTTTGATCATTAAAACGAGACCCGTGTTGAGCCTTACGAGCTCCTCAAATTCTGTAATGTTGAGATCTCAATATGAGAGAAGTCCAATCTTTTCATTTTCTCTGATTTTAATAATTCATATACATGATTAAGGTCAATAAATTTATATATATATATATTTATTTTTTCATTCAAATCATCTAATTCGAATGAGTTATTAGTTAAGAGAATAAGAAATTGAAAAAGATAATGGAAAGTAGAGAGGATTTAAATCCAAATTTTATGTGTTTAGTTGTGAGAAGGAACTAAGATGGTAGAAAACAGATGGTCTCATTTTATTATTTTTTTAAGATTTAAAAATCAAATTTGACCTGCCTGTTGAATCGGTCAGTGGACCTAATTCCAGTTTGAACGAACATAAGGATGATAAATAAATCAAATAGCTGGCTCGATTCACGGTTAACTCATTAAAAATTTGTTAAAACTCAATTCGTTAACAAATTTGAACATATTTTAAAATTTATTAAAATTTTTAAATCAAATTTAAATAATCAATTACTTGCCTAACTTAGTTCGATAAACCTAAAACTATAGAAAAATACCAAACTGCTTGAGGTTGACTCAACGAAAAACTCGTTTGAAACCAGTTTGAAAATTAACAACCAAGCTTGAACTCTCTCATTGCTGTCTCTCACCTCTGGCTCTTCACTCCAGCAACTCTGGCGACCGAAGCTCTTTCTCTGCATTTCAGTCCGGCGTCCACAGAAGCTCTCCTTTCTCGTCGCTCTTTTCTCCGGGATAGCCTGTGTTCATCTCCAACTCCGGTAACTACTCTCCTCCTCTCCCCTCACTCACTTGTTCATCATTATAATTTTCTAACTAGAAAAGTGATAGTGTTTAACTAATTAATGATGTGACATTTGTTTTCTGGTTATAATTGATGATCTCACTTTCTGTTTTCAATTATTGATAATTCAGCAATTTTATTTGTTCACTTCATGTTATATTGTGAAATTATGATTGAGTATATTTACAATAGTTTTTTGTATTAAAAATATAAATAAATAAAAAAATTAAGAATGTTTTGATTTTTTTAGCCTTTTTTTGTTTTGATAATTTTGATAGCTATATTGTTATAACTGTGTTACATCCACGCAATTTCCTCGCCCACAATCTCTACAAATGTGATGACAAGCAAAATTTCAAAAGTTGACCCACACTCCAATTGGTGTAGAACTTGCATTATGTCTTGCCATCTCATTTGTGAGGATTGTGGAAAAGAAAATTATATAGATGAAGCATTTTTTATATTATTAATTTATATTTAAAAAAAAATTAATTATGCTATATTGTGAACCAGAAACTCGTCCATTTAATCTCTTTTTTGTTCACTCACTGGTCCAGAAAACTTACTTTCACTTTTACTACATCAGCATTCGAGCCTCAAGTTTTTTGCATCTTATACATCCCAAGTGCTTTTCTAACTGTATGCTCTATAGAACTTTTTTGTCTTCAAATTAGTGCGTTGATCTTTTGTCTTTCTCCTCTGTTATGTTTCTCTTAATCATGTTTCATAAAATGAAAAGATAGAAAAATGTCACTTAGGGCACAAGACTCCCGTTAAAGTGGGATACGAGGAATAAAATTTGCAGAGTCTTATCCCAATTTATGGAGAAACTGATTTCATAACCCGAACCTGCGCTAATGCTAACATCAAGCCTCACAATTAGGCCTTCCAGTATTATAGGAGCAATTCAATCAGTTTTCTTTGAAGACAAACAGGTATCAAGTGGAAAGCAATGGCATGTACCAAAATTTTGCGGGATTACCTTAATACCTTTAGTAAGACTGACAAAAATATCTTTTGTAGCACATATTCTTGTACCATATCAAATTTTCCTAGTTGTTTAACCTAAGAAATTCTATGATGGCCTGTTAATGCCTCTGAAAAATTCAAGATCAGTCATACTGCATCCAAAAAAATAAAAATGAAAAAAGATGACGTTTTGGAAGATGAGCATTTAACTAATTTGTTGGTATTATGAAATTCAACTAACAAGAAAGAAAAATTACAAAGGAAAAATTACAAACATCATAAAACAGCTTCAGATCATGTCTTTCAGGTACAAACATAGTGAACAAAAAGTTATTATAACAACTTACTAAGAAACAATAAATAATGTAATGTTTGCATAGAGTACACTGTAATACACCTTAATTAGCAGATTGGAAGAGGAGCACCGTTCCATTCCTTCAAACAATTCAGCAGAGGATCAATCAATTTCCCAGCACAAATAGCCGAAAACACCTTATCAAACTCCTCACCAGGCGATTGGACCTCTTCACCGGTTAAAAAAACACTACCCAACTCTTCTCTCACAAACTTGTATAATGGGTATGACCTACATTCCTTGATTCTGTTTTTGATCTCTGGCTTTCCTGTCTCAACGCCACGTCTTGCATTTTCTACTTCTTTGGGCAAAAGGGCCTTTAGCTCGTCCTCGAAGGCGCTGATCTTTTGGAAAATTGAAGTGTTCGAGTTCTGTTCCATGTCGCCATTCTTCAAAGCGTGCTCGACTAGGACTTGCCTTAGCTTCTGCATCAATGGGTAAATACTGCTGCATGGATCATCGATGTATGTGAAGACGTGTTCACGATCCACAACTGTGAGCAAGTCCTTTTCACAGAATCTAGAAGGGTGAAGCTCTCCATTGAAGCCCATTGTCAGAACTTTTTTAGCCACTAGACTCACTGTGTTCTTGACTATGTTCTTTAAGTTTTCTTCCAAGTGCCTCAAGTCTATGGCTTGGCATAGGGCTACCAAGTAAGTGGAAGACATGAGCTTTAGTATGTCAATAGCTTCAGCTGTTTTTCTTGAAGAGATTAAGCCCAAAGAGTTCACATCTTGGTTGTGTTGCTCGGTGCTTTGGACATGGTTGGTCACCGGACTAGCCAAAAATTGGAGTTCAGAACAATAGGCTGCCATTGCGATTTCAGCGCCTTTGAACCCATAATCCAAGCTAGGATTACGTCCTCCGGATAGATTCGAAGGCAACCCATTGTTGTAGTAGTCATTGACAAGCTCGGAAATTTGTGCAAACATGAGTTTTCCAATTGCAGCAATGGCTAGCCTAGTGTTGTCCATTGAGACTCCAATTGGGGTACCTTGGAAATTTCCACCATGTAAGGCCTTATTCCTAGATACATCAATCAAAGGGTTGTCATTGACCGAGTTTATCTCTCTTTCGATCATTTTTGTTGACGCTCTAATGACTTCAATTTGTGGGCCTAACCATTGAGGCGATGTCCGGAGGGCATAGCGGTCTTGTTTGGGCTTTTGGAGAGGATCAATTTCATGTAGCTTTTGAGCTTCTTTGACATAGGCGCTTCCAACTAAAATGTGTTCCATAATAGCTGCGGCCTCAATTTGGCCCGGGTGATGCTTCAACTTATGGGTCAAATAGTCCGTGAATTCTGGCTTTCCTTGCATGACTTCGGCGAATAGGGCTGATAAAACTTCAGCGAGGATGGCAAGGATGTTGGCTTCGAAAAGAACCATGGATGCTAGGCCTGACCCAACTGCAGTGCCATTCACTAGTGCTAGGCCTTCTTTGGGCTGCAACTCAAAAAACCCGGTATTGATACCTGCCTGACGGAAAGCCTCGACTGCATCGAGAAACTCCCCGTTGGGCCCAACGGCCTTGGAATTGGGCCTGCCTGTCAAAAGCCCGGCAATGTAAGATAGAGGGACTAGGTCACCCGACGCGGTGATGGTGCCCCGGAGGGGCAAGCATGGGGTGATGTTATGGTTTAGCAACTGAGTCATGGCTTCTAAGATCTCAAACCGGATGCCTGAGTATCCTTGGAGGAGGGTATTGATCCTCACCAGCATCGAGGCCTTTGTCGCCGATCGAGGCAGAGTATGGCTGGATTCCGATCCGTTTCCAAAGATTCCGGCATTCAAGAATCTGTTGCATCAAAAAATTTCATGAAAATAGCTTAGCAACATTGATTTGTACATTATCATAGTTATAAATAATTTAAAATCATTTGGTCCATTAAAAATATCACTTGTTGCCTTCCATACTTTCTAAATCAAGAGGTTAGTGGAATCCAAGTATGAATATAATCATTTTTTTATTCGTTTTTCTATAATAATAGAATTAATTGCAAGTATTAAGAGTGATTCGTCTCTCCACACCCTGAAATGTTTCGAAGTTACATTGATTAAACTTTATTAATTTTCCATTTTTTTGTAAAAAAAATTCTTTATGACTTTAGTATGATCAAAAAATTGTATCAATCAATTGTTTTATGGCAAATTGAACAAGTCATGCCAAGTAATTTAGTAATTTAGAGTCTCTTAGAGATCCAATTGTTGTAAATCATTAAATTATTTCATAAGATGTGGCAATTTTGGCTGGTATACTCATTTTAATATTTAATTGATAAAATTAAAAAATGTAATTATTTCAATCTCTTAATATTGTTATCGTTTTTCTTTCTTATTTCTCAAATTATTGGATTTTCACTTAGTTCATTAGCACCCCAACTTATGTAAACAAATAGTTATCATAATCTCATAATAAATAATAACATATGTTTGCATAATACCGTTTAGAAAAATAATCTACAAGTCCACTTTCTAAACCCAATGATGTGTGAGTGATATGATTGATTGATAATTGAGAATATATAAGAGAGAGTGTTACTTTAAATATCTTAATTGATTGCTACATCATTCGACTTGAAAATTGAATCTAGTATTTGAACTTGTATAATAATATGTTTATTGTGCCCACACAATAATTTATTATTAAATAGTAATATTGTGTGTGGAACTCATGTCTCATTTGTTTAAAATTTATTAAAGTTATTATCTCCAACTAGCACTTTAATTATATGTTATAATTATGTTTGGGAATCATTTATCAAATGGTATCTTCACTTTATCTTTCACATAATAAAAATTAAAAATATATATATTTTTTCATATTTATGCGGATATATATTATTTGGCAAATGAAACACACACGTCAATGAATTACTACAAAAGTTTAAGCACTTAATTTAATAATTGTCACAACCCCACCAAAATTATAGACATGGTAGATGTTCAAGAAACCACCTAATCCCTCTAATAGAAACAATTCATACACACAGCCAGCTTAATGAGTAGAAATTTTAAAAGGTGAGTGCTATTAATAAATCTTATAAAATCATGTTCATTCGTGTGATTTTTTTCATATCTGATTATGATTTCTTCATTTTATTTTTGTATCCACGATTAATATAAAGATTATCATAAAATCATGAAATGAGCGAAAACATTTTAATTATTTACCTTATGAGCTCCTTTTGTAGAGCTCCACCCTCTTTGGTTCTCCTATGTGAAGTTGCACCAAAACCAGTTGTGATACCATAGGTGTCAACTCCATTTTTCATGCTTTCCATCACCCACTCACTGCTTGCCACGACGCCAGCCCTAGCCGCTGCCGAGAGCTCCACCTTGACTTCCACGTCATGGGTAGCTATGGCCACCACCTGTCCTATGGTTAAGGTCTTGCCACCAAGACAGATCTCCGGCTTCCGATACTCGGCCACCATGGCCTTGACTTCATCCAAGTGACTACCCTTCAAGGACTCTGCTGCCATGACCCAATTCAAAGGGTCTTGGACACAAATTGAGGTTTGCCCATTAGAGTGACCATTAGTGATTTCCATTTTGCCAAATGAGAAAATTAAAAAGGTTGGAAATGTTTTCAATGGAAACAATTAGAATGTAAGATGTACTTGAGAGAACTATGATGGGGTACGTAAGTACGTATAGTATGAAAGGAAATGAAATGACAGAATTAGTATTAGCTAAAGGAAATTGAAAGCTTAATGATCAATTTCCTGAGTTTAGATTGGCCAATTTTGGTGGTTTAAATAGAGAGGGGGCTAAGCCAAGATCATTTTTGAGTGGTGTTGGGTGGGGTAGGGCATGCCGAGGTGTTAGTTGAGAAATTCACTTGGCCGTTAGATTTTCGAAGGATAGATGGTCAGGATGGTGACATGTGGCAGATTGGTAGGATGTGATTTGGTGGTGGGGTGGGGTCCAAGAACGAGAGGGTTTTTTGATTGGTCAACAAAAGGGCTAGAGGGATTGAAGAGGTAGAGTTGGGGGTTGGTGAGACTGAGTGGAATTAGGCCAATGGTTTACACGACAGCACTTCGTCACTATTTATTTATTTTTAATTTATCATTTTTTCCCCTTCAACAGAAATTTTTATTTTTTTATTTTTTTTACACATTATGCTAATGATTATATTAGTAGTGGTGATAATGATAACAATAATGGTGGGCTGTGGAGGTGGAAAAGGCCGTGGTAGTGGTGGTGATAGCAGTGATAGCAAATAGTGATTGAGATGATAGTAGTAGTGACAGTGATAGATGATAATATATGGTAGTGATGATGATTAATGGAACTTGTTTTCTAATTTATTAATTACAGAATTTTTGTTTTTGTTTTTGTTTTTGTACGCAAATGTTGTTCATAATATACACCATAATATGGTGGGTCACATTTTATTGTTATTATTATTATTTTAAAATTTTATGGTTGGTTTTTAGACTCTTGTTACCTAAAAGACAATACCATAAACTAAAAAGAAAAAATGATGATGTCATATTACAATTTTAGAAATTATTATATCAATGTTATTTAGTTAAAATTTTCTGAAAAAATAATATCTGTTTGTTTTCAGTTCTTGAAATTCATTTTTCAGAAAATTTTATTTTTTTGTTTCTGTATTTTTTTGTTTTTACTAATTTTTTAAAAATATTTTAAGCAAAATTTTTAATCTTTTGACATACCTAACATAAATACACTTAGAAAGTATAATATTTGTGAAAAACATCTTAAAAAAATTCACTAAATACCAAAAATATTTTAAAAAATAAAAATTCAATACATTTTTTTATATTTTTGTGTATTTATTAATTTTTTAAAATATTTTTTTCACAAATAATTTACTATTTAGATACATATAAGTAAGGTACATCTAAAAAAATAAAAAAATTGCTTAAAATTTAAAAAATATTTACTAAAAATAAAAAAATTCAATTTACAGAAAACGAAAATCAAATACACTGAATTATTTTTTTTTAGCAACAAGAAGAGCATCACTTTACTTCACTTCACATAACTATTGGCGTACATAACACGTAATACAATTGATATAAGCAAGAAAATACGTAATATATTAAATCCAAAATAAAATTTTAAATTGTGTATTAATCTTTTTTATTATTATTTAACTTTTAATAATATTTCACATTAAAGTGGAGAGTGTAAGGATCATATTCTTATTTAATTTGAAAAAGTTATTTCAACTTGAATAGATAATTTACGTTCAAAAAAAAAAAAATTTAAATTAAATAGATAATTAAAAATCACCTTCTTCATTTTAGTTCGTTTCAAATGATTTTTCATTCTCTTTTAAAATTCCTGATCATTCATCGTGTTGCTATTATGCGGTATATATAGGGTCGCAAAACATGTCATCTGAATTGATTATTAATAATATCAAAATAGTTAGAATTTTAATATATACTTTATATATTTTCAAATTTTACATATAATCGAGATTAATTACCACCCTTAAATGGTCATTAACACTTGACACTTGCACTAATCAAGTAGATGACAATGAATGAAGTTCTTGCATGTACTCCCAATTTTTTTTTTTATTGCTTTGTCACTTTTTTTTAATTATCCCACTTTAGCTTACTAACCCCATTTTAATTATGTTTATCTTTAGTTGGTAAGATGTTGTCACAAAACCTTGTTTTTTCCTAAGCCCCTAATAGCTTCCTCTTCATTTCTCATTCTGCAAGTGGAGTTTCACTGTCAAATTTTTTTTTTTTTTTCTTTTTTTGTGCAATTTATAAGGACTTTCTTAGGGGCCATATTACAAACTCCTATTATTCTATGATGATCTTTTTTATATTCAATCATAAGTCGTGATCTCTTTACTCAACAAATCAAAGAGGTCTATCATATTTCAAAACTTTCATTTCTTACATAGAAAACAAAATATAAGAATTGATCTCGCGCATTCTATCATATTTGAATCTTTTAGCATGCTGATCAAGTTATATATATATATATATATATTTATTAGCTAAGATTGGATACCATTGAAGCACTAGCTTAGGAGCATGCAGGATTACTAAAATTTTTCTTATTATATTTATATAATAAATTGTACCCAAATATAGAAACTACCTGTCAATCATTTTTTGACTAAGCAATTTTGACAAACTAGGATGAGGCTGTTGAGAGTCTTAGCAAACTAAAAGAAAAAAGATTGCATCAATGAGTACATATATATCAAACAAATAATCAACATTATGATATTAAAAAAAATAAAAACTTGTAAAGGGTTGTTGAGCTTGCAAAAGTCATGCTCACCAACAACCACCACATCTTAATCCTAAGGGTAGGTGAAACCAAAAAAAACCAAATTCACAAGATTTTAATGTATGCTATTAATAAGTGTATATCGTGGTTGGATAAGCTTAGCCAAAGCAAAGAATTTCAAACAGATCAATTAATTTTGACCAATTTAATTGTATGGATTGTCCAATAAATAACTTCATGCTTTAGGAATTGTTAGCCATGATTTTGATAGTGCATTAATGAGAAAGTTTATAATTTTAATTATTAATATTTATAATTTTTATTACATTTTTATAAATTTTTTTCCATGACATCACTGTTAGGTCATTTTCCCAATTTTTAAAAGCATCAAGTTTAGAATTAACCAAATTATTTAAAACTCGTATACCTTGTTAAGAGATAATGAATATCTCTATTTTCCTCATTGAAAATTTTATATATGTAATTTTCTTTCAATTAGCTAGAGTCCTTGCACCTCAATAGAAAGTCAAATGTTTGATTTTTTCTCCCCTGCTACAACTTCTATTGTCCACAAAAAAAAATAAAAAATAAAATAACAATAAAAAATAATTAAAATTAAAATTAATACGGCTTTTAGTATTGAATCTAAAGACAGAGTTGATACAATGAGTGAAATTTGGCCAAATTAAACAACCAAATATTTTGTGTTAAAACACTTGAATCCATATTTTGAGACTAAAGGATTTGTTCAGTTGATAAAAATGCATTTTTACTAATCATGATAATACTGAGTTCAAGTCTCATCAGTATGTAATGTAACTTCGCCTCATACTTTTCACTTGCCAATAATAAAATTTTTGAAAGTTCACATTTCACTAAAACTATGTGAATTTTTTTTATCAATTTTTGGAAATCTTATTAGCAAATCAAGGCTAAATGCTACTTTTTTTTTCCAACATTTTCACTATCTTTTTGTGCATTATGAATGAGAACAAAATAAATTAATGTGTAGTTTCTAGCTCAACAATTTACTTCTAAACAAATATATAGTTTCATTTCATTACGCAGGACATTGTCTCATCTTTGACAAAAGTTACACAAAAAACTATATTATCAATTTCATGAGAAGTTGACAAAGAATAGCGGGATAATAAGAAGAGTTTGGTAGAAGGATTTGGGAAAGTTGGATGAGAAAAAAATTTGCTTTGATTATCCACCCAAACAGGGACTTCAAATTATTTATGATTATCTAAAAGTGTTTGGTGTAGAACAGCTTTCACCAACCCTTCATTGGCATGGACTATGATGGAAAGTTGATTACCATTTCTAAGAAATTAAACACCAAACAAAATCTTTTGCATATTATGATAAGAAATCTAGATTTTAAAAAAAAAATTTAATTGAAGAGTGGGTTAGGTTGAATTTTCTAATTTTCTAGAGGGTCAAAAGTGAAGGAATATTTTTTAGATGAGTTAGGGCTGGTTTGGCTTATCCTATATAAGCTAAAAAGTCAAAAAGTTATTCCAAAATCCAAAAAGATATCACTATTTACCAAAAAAATTAAAAATTAAAAATCAATTTTTTTTCAAAAAAAGGACACACCGAATTGATTGGGTGTGCAGCCGCTGTGTGCGGCAGTGGCTCCAAAAGAAATGATTTGGTGTGATTTTTACACACACTGTTGTTCGTCCCATGGGGGCCATCACGGGTCCCGTTTTGATAATCTGAACCGTTCAATGTGTAGAAATCGTCAAGTATTATATGTCTGCAAAAAATCACATTGATCGGATATCGATAACTATATGATCAAATCAGTTATGTACAACAAATGGATGGTGTTATAATTAATGATTGAAAAATAAATAAATCTGATCAGATAGCTATCGATATCCGATTAACGTGATTTTTTATAGATATATAGTGTTCGACGAGTTACACACATTCAACGGTTCAGATTATTAAAATGGGACCCATGATGACCCCCACGGGTCAAACAAAATCATCCAGTGCTTTGTACAAAAATTAGCCAATAATTTCCAACTCAAATTCACTCAGCCGGTTGTACGACTAGGCCCACTCCTCTCTAAACATTTCTTACACACTTTTTTTATACAATTTTTTAATACACATTTTTTCATAAAAAGTCAAAAAGTTAATCCAAACCTCCATATTTTTTTTTTTGTCTTTTTTAGTCTAAAAAGACAAAAAATGTACTTTTTTAAGACACCTCAAACCAGCCCTTAGTGAAATATCGATCCCATATCGGGAAAAAGATCTTGATACGCAATAAATGTTTGATCAATTCCGTTGCATCTTATTTTTCAATAATCTAAAATATTCATTTGTTCTTTGTGAGTATCAAGAGTATACCCATTCAATTTAACAAATGTTTTCGAAGTCTTTCAAATCACACTTTATTTGGTTTGAATTTCAAAATCTATCTTTTGGATCAAAAAAATTGAAATATAAAAAGTAGTTTGAGAAAAACAAATACCAAAAAGATATTTGCATTCTAAAAACGAGAAAACTATATGAAAATAATGTATGTTTTCGATTTTTCATTTTTTTCACAAATTTGGTTTTTGATTTTTTTCTTTTCTTTTAAAAAATAGATTTTAAAAACAAAATCAAAGTATGAAACTAATCTAATAAAATTGCATGATAGCATATACATTGAGTTGCTGAGCCACCAGTCGATCTCAACTCTAGTTTTTTTTTTTTTTTTTATAAATCTTTTTTTTGTAGTTAGGGAAGAAAAGTCAAAGGTAGCGTTTAGTAGAGTTTTTTAAATATGATTTGATAATAAAGTTGTATTTTGAGTTTGTGAGTTTTGAAATTATGATTTGAATGTGTAAAATTTGTTTAGTTATGAGTTTTGAATTGAGTTTGAAATGAATGATGTGACATATGATATTTAATTCAAAAACTTACAACTCATAATCAAACACATAACCCAAAATCTTATTCAAAACTCATAAAACAATTTTAAAAAATTCTGAAAATATTTTTTATTTAAAATATAAATAAATAAAAAAAAACACTGCTTCGATCAACTGACCAATCAACCTACTGGACGTCCGGGGGACATCTAGAAGGACGAATAGGTTAGCTAAATTTTTCCGTTTGGAAAAGAGATTTCAAAAGTGAATGTGAAATTATAATTTAAAAACTTAAAACAAATACCACACTCAAATCAATAGGTAAAAATATATTTGAAAAGCTTCTCCAACCACAACCCAAATTTGTTTGAAAGTTTTTTTTTAACATTTTTACACGAGAACTTTTTGTCAGAGAAAAAAAATTCAAGTAATCACATAATTGCTCGTCATTGAACCCGCAAAAGATTATTTTAAATTTCTTTGGCTCACTTGATAATTTTTTCCTTTTAACTTTTGTTTTTTATGAAATATTCACTTTAGTTGATTCTGATTTTCGAAAAAAAAAATTAGAAAATTTTATTTTTTATTTTTCGTATTTTAATATTTTCAATGAATTTTTTTAATTATTTAAAGCAATTTTTTAAAAAAATTTTAGACACACATAACATAAATACACTTAAAAAGTATAATATTTGTGAAAAAAAATCTTTAAAAAATACACTAAATATCAAAAAACACAAAAACAAATAGGAAAATTCAATACATTTTTTTGTATTTTTGTGTATTTATTATTTTTTAAAATATTTTTTTATAAATATTTTATTATTTAGATACATCTAAGTAAGGTGCATTAAAAAAAAAATTTAAAATTACTTAAAATTTATAAAATATTAACTAAAAATAAAAAGTACGAAAAACTCAATTTTTAAAAAACTGAATTTAAAAAACTAAAATCAAACATACTGATTAAGACTCAAAATTTTATTTAAAATGACATTACAGGTTATGTATCAAAATTAAATTTGTTATACACCTTTGCTGTGTTATTGTAAGTGAATCATAGAACTGAAATTATAAGGTTGCGTTTAGTAGAGATTTGTAAATATGATTTGAGAGTATGAGTTGTATTTTGAGTTTGTGAGTTGTAGAATTATGATTTGAGTGTAAAAAATTTGTTTGGTTATAGTTTTTGAATAGAATGTTGAATTGAGTTTTGAATTGAATGTGAAATTGAGTTTTGAAAGTTTGATTTAATATGTAAAGTAAGAAAATTTATTTGGTTATGAGTTTTGGAAAAAGTTTTTAAAACTTAATTCAAATTCTTATAACTCATAACAAAATATACTACTTTCACACTATTGAAAATTCTGATCAACACTCATAACCAAACTTTTTTTTAAAATTCAATTAAAAGAATTTATTATTAACAGAAAATAACATGAATCAATTTTTAAATTGAGAATACTACAAAGGAAATAATTTTTTTTCAAAATAAATATTCAAAAAATTTAAATCATAAATATTTAAATAATCTAAAAAGTTTAATATGTAAAAAATTTAAATAAATATTCAAAAAATTTAAATAATTTAAATATTCAAAAAATTTAAATAATTTTAATATTCAAAAAATTTTAATTTAAAAATAACTCTACACTCAAATCGTAACCAAACACATAAAACAAAATTCAATTAAGAAATTATTTTTAAAACTTATAACCAAACACATAACTCGAAACTCCATACTATTTCACAACTTTACACTCAAATCGTAACTAAATACATAACAAAAAAATTAAAATATTTAAAAATATTTTTAAAAAATAGAGTTTGAATTTATTTTTATAAAATATTTAAAAAATTAAAATTGTAATATTTTGAAATTAAAATATTTAAAAATATTCAAAAAATTAAAAAAAATCGTAACATATTTAAATATTAAAATATTTAAAATCTTAATAAAATTAAAATATTTTAAAAATATTTAAAAAATTAAAATATTGATTTGAATTGAATTTTGAAAAGAGTTTTGAATTATGTATTTGGTTATGAGTTTTGAAAAATAATGATTATATTTTCAATTGAGTTTTGAGAAATAAGTGTAGAATTATAATTTGAAAGCTCAAAACAAACAATACACTCAAATCAATAGGTGAAACTATAATTTGAGAAGTTTACCAAACGGAGCTTAATTATAAATGTCTAATGTTTCTAGGGTCCGGAAGAGGTTCGGATCCGAATAAACTGGCCATTAAAATATAAAAAAATATCGAATGTAGGAGTGTGTGGCCCTCTTCCAACGGGCAACTTGTATCACACTTAAAAAAATTATTAAATACTTCTAATATCTTAATACATTTTATTCAATTATTTAAGTTTTATATTATTTTCAGTACATTATATAATTTTTCTCAAATTAATCTTTAAGGTAGATCCAAATAAAAACAAAGTTATTATGTTCGAACTTATAATGCTGAACAATATTATTTGGTTCGGACTTATATATCCGAAAATATTGACTTTATTTGTATCTAAAAGTCTAAACAACAATATTAAACAAGTTAAAATTCATTTTTACATAAAAATTCAAAATCAAAATCAATAATTGAACTTCAATAGTTATATGAATAGTTAGCTTCTCTTTGATGGGTTGTTTCAAAAAATAATTTTTATTATTATTCTCATCAATTATTTGATTTTATTCAAAAAAAATTTATTTGCATGGATAAGAAGCAATAATTTAATGATAATGATGAGTTTTGGTGGGGTAATTAGAGTAAGAAAGAAAAAGAAAAGAAAACAATTACAACTTAAGGAAAAAAATGAAAAATACTTATATATAATTAGGGTGTACTATGAAAAAAAAATATTTTTTTATTTTAAGATTTAATATATATTATCCTTATTAATAAATTTATTATTAAAATATAATAAGAATTCAAAATTTAAAATTTAAATTAGGCGTACTTAAATATTATTTTTTTATGTAAATAAAATCCCCCGGCTTAACCCACCTCCTTTAGGGCAAGCCCATGATGTTATCATATCATCTTCGGGTCGGATATCAAACGATCATTCTATTTGAACTTAAAAAATATTTTAGTACGTCTAATTTAAAATTTAAAATTTTAATTCTTATTATATTTTAATGTGAATTTATTAATAAGGATAACACATATTAAATCTTAAAATAATTTTTTTTTTCTTCATGGTACACCCTAATCAATTATATGTATTCTTCCTAGTCAAATATCTGCATACTCTTTCTCAAATCAAAGTTATTTTCTCTTCTTCTTCTTCATCCTCCTCACACCAAAACTCTAATCTATCCCACCAAAACTCACTATTATCATCAATATCATTATTTTTATTATTATTTTGAGACCCTAAATCCTAGAAGAAAGTTTGAACAACATCAAACGTTGAATAAGAATAATAATCAAAACAGTTTTTTGAAATAATCCATCAAACATGAGATAAGTATTCATATAAAAATCAAAATACAATTATTGATTTCTATAAAAAAAATTTACATGTCCCACTAGTCATGTTAGATTCCATTAAAATTATATATGAATATCTTTCATAAAAAAAACACATGTATAACTGTAAAAAGTAGCAGCATATGGCATTAAATTTGCCTAATTCCATAATAGAAGTGCCCGGATGAATTTGAATGATAGGTAATATAACTTAGAGACTAAGATAAATATGGAACTTGGAATTATACTTGACTTTATGGTCTTTCTACCACGTACAAAAAAAAGAAAAAAAAAGAAACTCTTCTTTATATTATTTTAGTATCGCGTATTCCACCATTATTTTCTTTTGCAGCAAATGTTTTCATTCACCAAAGAAAATAATCCTACGTCTTTCATTAAAATTAAAAAAATAAATAAAAAATAAAATTAGCTTTCAATTCCTCTACACCTGTAGATTCAAGATTGATTGTTCAACCTAGTTTATCAACCTAGAGAGATTCTGCAATATTGTTCAACCCAAATATTAACAGATTAATTTGGTGTCAGTCATGTTTCCCGTATTGGAAGATTTTTGAAATAATATAATTTTTTTAATTTGTTTATTATTTATTATTTGGGTATACATTAAGGATAATTTGAGAAAAGTTATAGGGTGCACTAAGAATAATATCAAATTTTAAATAATTGAATAAGATGTACTGACAAATTAAAAATACTTAATAATTTTTTTGAGTGTAAATAGAATCCCTGACATCAAGCTTCTCTTTTGGGCCCAATGGCTTTCTTGATTCATGTATATTATTGTTGATAGGTACACAAAAAAATAAAAAAATGTTCTTAATTTAAAGTGCTATCAAATTGATTTTAATTTACATTACACCAAATTTAAATATGAAATATTTTTTTAATACATAGCATTTTAAAAGTTGTTAATCCCAAGATAAAATTATATCACATTATTCTAATTTTTTTTATTCCATATATACATGATAATTTAGCCTCCAAGATAGAACAACTTATTTTGTAAAATGTTTTTGTTGTAAAATGCGTAAAGTATTCTCATGGGAATTAGGTATTCCAAGATAATTTATCTCATTTAATTCTATTTGCAAATCAAACAAAATTTAAGAGCAGGGTTCGAAGCTTACCAGAGTGTAACGTAACTTCTTCTTTTCATATTTTTCACTTACCAATAATATAATATTTTGTTATAAAAAAAAAAAATCACGTTTCACCAAAATTATGTAATTTTTTTTTTTTTAATCAATTTCTGAAATCTTGTTAACATATCAAGGCAAAATGCTACTTCTTATTTTATTTTTATTTTTTTTCTTTTTAAACATAAGCTTTTGTCCATTATGGATGAGAACAACATAAATTAATAATGTAGTTTCTAGCTTAACAATTTACTTCCAAACAAATACATAGTTTCATTTCATTACGCCGGACATTGTCTTATCTTTGACAAAAGTTACACAAAAAACTATATTATCAATTAATCGTCATGAAAAGTTAACAAAGAATTGGTGGACAACAAAGCCACCTAACAAGAGTTTGATACAAGGATTTGGGAAAGTTGGAGGAGAAATTTGATTATACATCCAAACAAGGACTTAAAATTATTTTATGATTATCTATCAGTGTTTGGTGTGGAACATCTTTCACCAACCCCTTATTGGCATGGACTATGATGCAAAGTAGATTACCATTTCCAAGAAATTAAACACCAAACAGAGTGTTTTGCATATTATGATAAGAAATCTAGAAAAATAAATAAAAATAAATAAAAAAATTTAATTGAAAAGTGGGTTAGGTTGAATTTTTAATTTTCTAGAGGGTCAAAAAAGTGAAGGAATATTTTTGTCTAATGGGTTAGTGAAATATCGATCACATATTTTTGTCTAATGGGCTAGTGAAATAGAATCTCCCGGAGTCCAGCTTCAAGGTACATACAGATTTCACAGAGGCTTTCAGGGCAAGCCCATCACAGTTTCATGTCATATTTGGATCGGACTTCTCTTCTGGGCCCAACTTCCGGTCCAAATGCCTTTCTTGATGCATCATGCATGTATTGTTGATAAAAATAAAAAAAAATAAAAAAATGTTCTTAATTTAAATTCAGATTTATTTTGGTTTATGCCAGAAAATTTAAATTTTAAATATTTTCTATGTAAAAACTGGTAATGCCTAAATAGTGGCCTTTTGACAACATAAATAAAAGCTGCGTTGCAGCCTAAGGTGGTTACAAAAGCTAGATGGGTAATTGGGAAGTTTGGAAAACACCAAAGTGTGAAGATAAACGACTATCCTCCTTGTTTCAACAAGTAGGTAAACGAGCCAAAAAGGGTCAAACAGTAAATTTCCTAAGTTGGGTGGGATATTTTGGTTGTGATGTGACATCAATAATAAATATTAATCTAAACAACCATGCTACATACCTCTAAAAAGGCAATTCTAAACCACCTCTAATGAGGTGGAAAAGGAAAAAAAAAAAAATTCAAGACACCTGATTGGCTGTGGCAGTGGGGGACCCACTGCCACATCACTAGTGGTACCTCTAAATTAGAGGTCCCAATCATTTTTCTAATCTAAAAAGTAAACAAATAGTTTTTTACCAACTTTTCAAATTATTTTTTAAAAAAACTAAAAACTTAGTTAAAAGTCAAAAATTAATTTTTAATCGTCTTCTCAAAACACCCTGTAAAATTACATCGTGTTATCTTGCTTATTTCATTCCACTATAATTTGAATATAAATTTTAAAAATTACTTATTCATTTGCTTTTAAAAATGGAAAAATTATTGATAAATCCTATTTAGAAGTGTTTTAGTCCAAGAAGTCCATAAAGGAATTTTTTAACCTATTTAGTCCCATGTATGTATAGTTTTATTCCATAAAGTCATTTTTCTTGATTTACACTATTTTTTTGGACACTTATGCCCTTATATTTAATTTTGATACTCTTATAAATATTTTTTGAACGGTTAGCAATTTATGATGTGAACATTCATATTTTAAAATTGATATTGGTAGGAATGTAAAATTGGCCCGTGGACAGCCCGAAACCCGTCAGCGAACCGGGGCGGGCCCAGCCCGTTGACAATATAAATATTCACATTGACATGTTAACATTCACATTAATAGGAGTGTAAAATTAGCCTGCGTCCTGCAATCTGCCAAACCCGCCTCAGATCCATAGGCGTCCGGGCGGGCCGTCAGCCGTTGACAAGGTGAATATTCACGTTGACATGTTAACATTCACACTGATAAGAGTATAAAATTGGTCCAGGCTACGGCCTAAAAGCTCCGCTTTGCTGGGCCTACCGACTAAGTTGACAATGTGAATATTCACATTGATATGTTAACATTCACATTGATAAAAGTATAAAATTGGGCAACGTCCCGTGGGCGGCCAAAAGTATACCCGCGGCCCGGGGCGGGCCCAACCCGGCCCGTTGCCAATGTAAATATTCACATTAACATGTTAACATTCACATTGATAAGAGTGTAAAATTAACCCGCGCTCCGTGGCTGCCCAAAACCTGCCCGCGACCCGTGGGCGGGCCCGGCTCGTTAACAATGTGAATATTCACATTGACATGTTAATATTCACATTGATAAGAGTATAAAATTGGCCCGCGCCCTGTGGTTACCCAAAACCCGCCCACGGCTCGTGGGCAACCCGGGGTGGGCCCGGCCCGGCCTGTTGACAATATGAATATTCACATTGACATGTTAACATTCACATTGATAAAAGTATAAAATTGACTCGCGGCCTATGGGGGGCCAAAAGCCCGCCCGCGGCCCGGGACGGGCCCGGTCCGGCCCGTTGACAATGTGAATATTCACATTAATATGTTAACATTCACATTGATAAGAATATAAAATTGGCCGGCATGACGTGAAGGCTTTGGCCCGACCCGTGACAATGTGAATATTCATATTGACATGTTAACATTAACATTGATAGGAGTGTAAAATTTGTCCGCTGCCTGAAGCTCGCCCTCGGCCTGGGGTAGGCCCGGCCCGGCCCCGTTGACAATGTGAATATTCACATTGACATGTTAACATGCACATTGATAGGAATGTAGAATTGGCCCGCGGCCCGTGGACTGCTCGAAGCCCGTCTATGGCCCGGGACAGGCTCGTTTGGGTACAGGTCCGAGCATGTCCGAGAGCCTAAGCTAGGGCCTAGGCCATCACTTTGAAGCCCGGCCCGGCCCATCGGCCCGCTTAAGGCCCATTCAAGGCTCGATCCGAGGCCCAGCCCACCTGAGGCACAATGTCTTTTTTTGTGGAAAATAATAAAATTTTGGTAGAAAAAATTAAAAAGAATTAAAAAAAAATGGCCAGTCCGCCTAAGCCCGCATAAGCTCGAGTTTAGCCAGCCCACCGGCCCGACCCGAGGTTGTCGTTTTCGGGCCGCAGGCCAATTTTACACTCCTATCAATGTGAATGTTAATATGTCAATGTGAATATTTACATTGTCATGGGCCGGCCGCAAAGTAGCCGCCTCCCACGCGTCAGCGGCTAATTTTACACTCCTATCAATGTGAATGTTAATATGTCAATGTGAATATTGACATTGTCACGGGCCAGGCTCGCCCCGGGCCGCCCATGGGACGCAAGTCAATTTTACACTTTTATCAATGTGAATGGTAACATGTCAATGTGATTATTCATATTGTCACTGGCCGGGCCGGGCCCGCCCCCGGCAGCAGGCAAGCTTCGGGCCTCCCACGGGTCGCGGGCTAATTTTACACTCCTATCAATGTGAATGTTAATATGTCAATGTGAATATTTACATTGTCACGGGCTCGCCGTCACGCCGCCAGCCGCCTTACCATGAGCCAATTTCTGATCTTATCAATGTGAATATTAATATGTCAATGTGAATATTCACATTGTCACGGGCCGGACCGAGCTCGTCACGAGCCGGACCGGGCTCGCCTTGGGCCGCAGGCTAATTTTACACTCCTATCAATGTGAATGTTAACATGTCAATGTGAATATTCACATTGTACATGGGCCGGGCCCCTACACATTGACGATATGAACATTCACATTGACAGTGTGAACATTCACATTAGGGGTATTTTGGTAATTATGTCACCCATAGGACTTATTGAAATATAAGAAAATAATATAAACTAAATAGAATATAAGTAGATACATTAGGGGTATTTTGGTAATTATGTCACCCATAAGACTTATTGAAACATAAGAAAATAATATGAACTAAATAGAACATAAGTAGATGAAAAGGGTATTTTAGTCTTCTTATCTGAAATAGGACCTAATGGAATAGTCAAAAAGAATATAGGTTGAATGGAACATAAGTAATTAAAGATGGATTTATGGAAAAAAAACTCCCATTAAAAATTTATGTTTGGTTTAATTTTTCAAAAACTGTTTTTAGGTTAGATTTCGATATTTCTAATGAATTTTTTTATTTCATATTTTAGTCAATTTTTTATACTTTTTAGATGTACTTAATCAAGATGCATCTAAAAAAAAAAAAAAAGACTTAAATATTAAAAAATCACTAAAAACAAATAAAAAGTTGAACAAAAATCTATGTGCATTTTTCTTTTTTAGTATTTTTTTGGTATTTTTGTTAAACTTTTTATTTTTTACATGCATCTAATCTTTGATGTATCTAAAAAGTATAAAAAAAGAAAAAAAGAAACTAAAATATGAAATTAAAAAAAAAAGTAAAAACAAACAAAAATCTGTCTAAAAATAATTTTTGAGTGTCCTTTATAGTTCAGTAGTACTACACACCTAAAATATTATTTCAAAAATATTCTAAAAATAAAATATATGAATTAAATTACTTTTAAATATAATTCACATCATGGAAAATTTAAATAGATACCACACATTTTGATTTAAAATTTTTTTTGGATACATAACTGTTTCGATAAATGGGTAAATTACATTTTGACTATTTATATTTGGTTATTTTTTCACTTGGCCATTGAATTATATTTTTGTCCCGTCTGGACCTTTTATGTTTTAAATTTTTCTCAATTTACTCATAAATTAATTTCTATTCAAAATTAGAAACAAAACGTCATATTAATTGTCATATGACCAACAAAAAAAATTCTTATATTGAGATTTAGATTTGATTAAAAGTGTGAGTTATCGATTAATTCTCATAAAAAGTTAACAAAGAATTGGGGGACAATGAACCCACCTAACAAGAGTTTGATACAAGGATTTGGGAAATTTGGAGGAGAAATTTGATTATACATCCAAACAGGGACTTCAAATTATTTTATGATTATCTATCAGTGTTTGGTGTGGAACATCTTTCACCAACCCCTCATTGGCATGGACTATGATGCAAAGTAGATTACCATTTCTAAGAAATTAAACACCAAACAGAGTGTTTTGCATATTATGATAAGAAATCTAGAAAAATAAAAATAAAATAAAAATTTTAATTGAAAAGTGGGTTAGGTTGAATTTTTAGGCCCCGTTTGTCAAGTGAGTTGGGGCTAAAATAGCCACAAAAGATAAAACAGGCTATTTTAGCCCCAAAAAAACAAAACATCACATCCAACCCATAATCATTACACTCTTCTCTCACAAAAAAACTCAAAAAAGTCAAAAAACTCTTCCCAAACCAAACTTTTAAGCCCAAACTAAAATAGCTAAAAAAGCCAAAAAGTCAAAAAGCTAACCCACTTTCCAAACCCACCCTTAATTTTCTAGACGGTCAAAAAAGTGAAGGAATATTTTTGTCTAATGGGTTAGTGAAATATCGATCCCAGAGGAGCTCTTGATATGTGACAGATCTTTGATCAATTCTTCTGTCCCTTTGTTTTTCGATAATCCAAGAAAATCATCTGTTCCTTGCGTGTATTGGGAATATACCCATTCAATTTAACAAATGTTTTCAAAGTCTTGCAAACCACACTCTGTTGGATTTTCAAAATCTGTTTTTTGAAATAAAAAATTTGAAAATAAAAATTAGTTTGAGAAAAAAAATATATCAAAAAGATATTTTCATTGTAAAAAAGAGAAAATCATATGAAAATTATGAGTGTTTTTTAATTTTTTCCACTAAATTAATTTTTAATTAAACCGGTGTAGTATTATTTTGAATTTCCTGACTTCCTTGATAAATTTGTTCTTTTCACTTTTATTCTTCTTACAATTTTTTATTTTTTTTTACAAAAAATATTGAGACGCACAATTTAAATCTCACAATGACATTATAGAGTACGCCAACTTTATATTTGTTACACACTATTTCATCGTGTCATTGTGGATGAATTTAAATTAAAAGTTTTTTTAACATTTCTCGGGTTCAGATCCCAATGAACTTGCGGCCCTCAACATACTCATGTTTCAAAAATAAAAATAAAAAGTGTTTGGGCCCTTTCCCAACGTGCAAGTTGTGGCTTAGCCCAACTCTTCGAGAATTTGGCCCCAAATTGGATGTGTGGAGTCCAGGGTGTTTTATTTACACCAAAAAAAATCATTAAATATTTCTAATTTCTAAATATATCTTATTTAATTATTTAAAATTTTATTTTATTACACCTTATTATTTACCCTCAAGGTAAACTTAAATAATAAATAATAAATAAACTAAAAAAAACTAAATTATTTAAAAAACTTTTAAATACAGAAAATAATTCTCAAATACAGAGAAAAAGAAAAAAAAATCCAAACTTATAAGCACATAAGCATTTTAAATACAGAAAAATCAAACTTTTACATAAGCATTATAAAACTTTTCAATACAAGAAAAAAAAAATTACATTATAAATTATCTATAAGAATATTCGTGAAAAAGTAAAAACCAAACTTATAAGCACATAAGCATCAAGCACTAACAAGAAGAGTAGTTCTCAAATAATGTACTATTTAAATGACAAAATAAGAACAATTTCAATAATATGTTATTATTAATCTAATTATTGAACCCTTTAATTTTTGTCAAAAAAACAATATAGAAAATAATTGATAGTATTCTACAAAAATTGTGAAACTCCTTTATATGAATACTTACTTCTTTTTTGATGGATTGCTTCAAAAACTTATTTCGATTATTACTTTTATTCATTATTTGGCTTTGTTGAAACTTTCTTCTAGGGTTTAGGGTTTCAAAATAAAAAAATAAAAAATAATGTTGATGATGATGTTGAGTTTTGGTAGGATAGATTGGAGTTTTTGAGGGAGAATGAAGAAGAATAAGAAGAAGTAGTAACTTTGATCTTTTCAAGAAGAAGATATATAATGGGTCGTTACACACACCAAAATTAAACATAAAACTACACCAAATTCTTTTAGAATAATGACAAATCCAGATATCGATTCACGGGGACAATTGTGAAATTAAACTAATTTAATTGTTAAATTTCTAAATTAATTTTGATGAAAAGATTGATTGTTTATAACCTAATTTAATAACAAACAAATTAAACTAAGTAATTAAATTGTCAATTATAAATAAAATTGGATTTACTGATTTGGGGAAAAACCTAGGGCAAAGAGTCCACCACTAGTCACGTAAATAGGATTTCCAATTGAAATCAATTATGTTATGGTTCGAACGGGATAATACTTTGCAACTACAAGTTCAAAGCATTTAACAAGAAAATCATTATGTTCAATATACAAGCACGAACCATCTCAAGTAGTACAAATCGTTCACTCTAAACTAGGGTAGTGACACGACTCGTCCCTCGTAGTATGGTCCGTCTCATACCTTAAATGTGACAGAATAGAAAACTTTTGTATAGAAAATATTCAACAATCACAGAAAGCCGAATATTTGAAGAAATAATGAAAACTATATATATAAAACTTCTAAAATATCATACAATTATTCAAACCTTTACATAATTGAAAATCAAAAAGAAAAACCTAATTACATGGCTAGGGTTTCATCAAAACCCTAGAAAAGAGGACTAGCCACTCATGGAGAAGTGGGAAGAGGAAGAAGATGAGGAAGAAGACCCCATGGAAGTGTCCTTCAAGCTTTTTAGAGCAAATCCTCTCTTGAAACCCTAGCCTCTATTTTCTTGCCAAAACAATTTCAAAACCTTAGAAAAGCCTCTTTTTTTTTATTTTATTTATCCTTCTGCTGCCTTTCAAACAGGTTGAAAACATCAAGCACGTTTTCCCAGAAAAAGTCAACGCACGTGCGGGAATCTATTTTTCCTCCAAATTCTGTCTTTTTGCCCATTTTTATGCTCCGACTATGTACAACCTGATTGACATTAAACACACATAAAGTATATAGTTTGATAAGCAAGTAAAGTTAAGAGATCTTAATTAACGACCTTAATGTTGTACAATTCAACCTTAATCACATCCCTTAATTAACAATTTGCTAGTCCTTAAACAAGTAATAAAAATTAAATTAAATTAAACAAAATCTAGCTATTTCCTCTTTTGTGGGAAAACAGTTGCATTTAGCATATGCAAAAGCCTTTAAACCACAAAGTTACCCCAAGTGGACGAGTAAAGCCTTGTGAAGGTTTCCAGAAATGATACCCACAAACATTAACATATTCATATATACTCAACAACAATTAACCACACTACTCCACCTAACAATCAACTTATGTGCCACTACAATGTGATATTAAGACATAATGAGTCATTAAAGGCACAGTGGACAAACATGAAGGAATCTATTGAGTCAAAACCATAATTCAGTTAATACAAAAATAAAGTCCCCTGTACTTGTGCATGCTAGTAGACAAATCATCAGTACCCTTGGTGTGAAGTGCAATCTCCATATTAGTTAATTGTCTACTATAATAGCCCAGTATAACTCATAATAATACCCAACATATACAGAAAAACTAACCTATTGCAGCCAAGATTCTCAAAAGTTTTTTTTTTTTTTTTTTAAATGACTGTGCAATGTCCTAATTCATTAAGCTTTCTAATTATTTAAATGACTATGCAATGTCCTGATCCATTAAGCTTTATAATCAACCTAAGCCAATGACTCCCAAACCAGACGGTTTTAGGGCACTAGGTGTAGAGACATCCCTACGAGTTTAATAACTCGAGTTAAAAAGGTTACGAATCTAAACAAGTCATTCTCCTTATTTTTCTTTAATTGTGCAATGTCTAAGTCCCTTATGCTTTCTAATTAATCCATGTAACAAGTATTGGAAGAATGACTCCAAACTAGACGGTTTTAGGGCACCAGGTGTAGAGACACCCCTCGGGCTTAATAACTCGAGTTAAAAAGGCTACAAACCCAAACAAGTCAAGTGTTTTTTTTTTTTAGAGAATTTTGGCTCCTCATTTATTCTTTTTTGCAAACCTAGCTATTATCAATGATGTACACTAGGGATTATAATAAAAAGATCACCGCTATGATAGTGTGTTCATGTGAATTAAGGCATACTCATGACAAGTGTACTAATACCACAAATACAAACAACTCTCCTAATGCAAACATTACATGCAAGTATCAACTCAATAAACCCTTTTCATACAAGTCTACCATGCTACCCAATTAACATATACAAATATCATCACCCTACTAATAACAAGTCACATCAAGTGAAGTAATGCAATCAAGTAAAACAAGTATAAGCATGAATTATGATCCAAATGGAAATGCACAAAAGAAAATATAACCCTCATTCCCCAACTTGAATATGACAGTGTTCTCTATGGAAAAGCAAAGAGAAATGAGAGAATATTACCAGAAATTGTGGGTGCACATCCAGGTAGGCATAGAGTAACAGACATACACTTCACACACTTTTTTTTCTTTTGAAAAGAAACAATAACTAGAATAAATAAAAAATAAAAAAAGACAAAGATAGGCTGGTACTACGGAGAATCTGATGGCGATGGTGGTAGGAAATGCTGGGCAAACAAGGCGTTCATCAAAGATCGCGTCTCAAAGGCTTCATTTGAACCGGTTGGCCGAGTTGATCGACACGCTGCTGGTTCGACTCCCAATATGTATAAAAGTCAGTTTGCAGTGATGCAACTGACTGCTGAATGTTGAGCTGGCGGACATGTAGCTGGTCGAAGGCCGTTTGAGAATAGTCTCGATACGCTTGAAAATTCATGCGCAACCCCATAAAACTCTGGTGGTGATCACGAAGAGTGTTGTGGACCTGATCCACAGAGTGCTGAAGCTGTAGGTACTCCTCACGGGTCATGTAGAATGGGTCCCATTGAGGAGGCACAAGGGGGGCAGGATGTGGCGGGTGGTCGGGGACGGGGTCCTGGGCCTTATCATCTGGGGCACCAACCTGTTGTGAAAAGCGAGATATGCTATGTTGCCATTCCCGCTGCCCGAAAGTCGGATAAGCTTGATCAATCTCCTCAATCGAAGCAATGGGGAGGTTGTTCAACTCGAAGACAAGTGTAAGCATGTTGGCAAATGGCAGGGACCAAGTCAGGTTCTGTATAGGTTGGGTCGAACTATCTCTCGTAGAAATTTGCACATATGCATCCAGATGATGTGCGCAAGCGGGACTTGACAGCCATGCTGATACCCATGTAAAACCTGAACAAACTCCAAACGGCGTTCAGCTTTATGTCCCAGTGGAAGGGCATTCTTATGTACCACGGAATCAATGAATAGTAAGCGACCAGGCAGCTTGCTCCGGAGCAAGCATGTGTAACTCGTGTCACCGTGGGCTCTTAGGAAGTACTCTCGGATGAGGCTGTGTGTGGGTTGTTGGTCCTCAACGTCTGGGAAGGGCTAGTGTTCTATCTTGGAAAAGAACCCTAACACGGTGGCAATCATGGATTCGGTGACGAAAACGAGATGACCATCAATAATAGACAGCAGTCCGTCCTCGGTGAGTGACTCATACAGGTTCTGGTAGAATAGTCGTACCATACGAGGATAAGTAGGCGCTGTAACCGTACAAAGGCCTAACTGCTGCCGAAGTTTGAGCTGCTCAATAGCCCAAGAAGTGGCTAGGTCACGCTGAAAATATGCAATGTTGAACTGCGTAAGCTTGTGAAGCGGTCGTGAAGCCCACTCCAGCTGTGGTAAGTCACTCGATGGCGATGGTGAGAATGGTGGTGACGGTAGTGGCGGTGGCGTAGAGGAGGTGGAACCTCTGGCCTTTTTAGAGGCCCGGGTGGATAGCCGTCTACTCATATCCTGCATACACCAAAAGCAAATAGACGTTGACCCGTGAAACGTAATAATAAAACAAAATATGAAAGCACAAGTTTGTCTACCCAAATTTTTTTTTTCTATTTTTTTTTTTGTTTTTTTTGGAATTAAACTAGAATAATAGAATATATCTGAACAACTAAATAGATGGAAAATATAATGAATTAGGAAAATTAGGTATTAGATTTTTTTTTAATATTTTTTTTATTTCATATATATATATATATATAGAGACTAAAAGTAATAAATAAATGAATAAAAATGATATTAAATGAAATTAACTACTGAACAACAGTACAATTTTATTGAAGTAACTAATGACTAAATAATTAAACTAATAGAACTAAACTATTTAAATAACCTAAACTATCAAGTAAAAAATGCAGTAAGACAACAAAATAATGGAAAAATAAGATAAACTAAACTATAAAACAAAATAAACTAGCTAAACTATAAAATAAAATAAACTAAACTAAACTATAAAATAACTAAACTATAAAATAAAATAAGCTAAACTAAACTTCTTCTTCTTCTTCTTCTTCTTCATCTTCTTCTTCTTTTTAATGCAGAGGTACCGCATGTGCGCCAAATTGGGCCGCATGTGCGGCTGTCATCTTCTTGCTACGCAGATTTTTTTTTTTTTTTTTTTCTTTGGTGAAGTATGAACCGTAGATCAACAACAAACTAAAACAAAAACCCTACAAATTTATTCCTACACCCACAAATCTACACAAAAAGAAAAAGTTACCTTAAAAGAGTGGAAAAAGAGGGAGAAAGAAGGATGATTCGCTGGAAAAAATGGTGGTCGCCAGAGATTCAATGGATGGAGAGGAAATAGTGATGCCAGCGGTGAGATGGTGGTGATGAAGAAGGAAAGGGGGTTGAGAGTTGAAAGGTTGGTGAAGGTGGAGTGTGATAAATTGGTGGGTTCGGTCCCGTTTGGTAGAGCTATAGAAAAGTGATTATAGATTATAACTTAACAGATTATGATTTATAACTGTGAGTATAAACTGTTAACCTGTTTGGTGCAGCTGTGGGATTATGGATTTAAGCAGCAGAGTAGTGTTTGATTAATAAGCTGTAAAATAGGCTTTTACTCTATAATTGTCCTTTCTGTCCTTATATGATATAAAAATGATTACTTTGTCATTTTTTTCAGTTTTAATTTTTTTTTAAAAATTTCATTAATAAAAGTTAATATAATTAGTATTAATTAGTATCAATTAATATAAAAATTGATACATTTGCTAAAAATGTAATGGAAGTATTATTGTCACAATTATTTTCCATTATAAATTAATTGTTTAATTAGTATCAATTAATACTAAAATTATTAATTAGTATCAATTAATGGCTTAATTAGTCTCAATTAATATTAAAATTATTAATTAGTATAAATTAATATTAATATTTAATTTTTATTAGTATCAATTAATATTAATAATCAAAAATTGTTATTAATTAGTATCAATTAATAATTTATTCATTACAAAAGTATACAATATTAATTTATTAATAATTAATACCATTAATATTGATTTTTTTAATTAATATTGATTTTTTTTCTTTTTTCTTCAGAAATATACAATTTTTTATTTTTTAATTAATATCAATATTAATTAATATTAATATTTGGGTATTGACGAGGGCATTTAACTAATTTTAGCCCCCCAACACTAGCTGCGTGCTTAAGTAAAAAATTTAAGCATCCCCTGATCAGTTTTTGAGATAAGCTGAGAAATAACTTAATTTAAGTTATAAGTTGATTAACTTAAGTTGCACCAAACACAATATTTTAACTTAAATTAAGCTAAAAACTGAAATAAGCAGCTTATAAGCTCTATCAAACAGGCCTTTTGTGGGGTTTGTGGGAGATGTAAGAGAGAGAAAGATATATAGATATAGATGAGAGGTACACAGAGGTAAAGAGAAAATCTGAGAGTGATTGTGAGAGAAGTGGGTTAGGTGTTAATAAGGTCAATTTTTATTTTTATTTTCAACGAAAATAAAATAAAATAAATAGAATAAAATAAATAAAAGACGTTGACAAAGAAATCAGATTTTTGTTTTTTTATTTTTATTTTGTTTTATTTTATTTTATTTATTATTAATTTTTTTATATGTAAATAAAATAAAGAAATAAAAACAAATAAAGAAAAAAAATTATTATTATTATTTTTTAATATTTTATTTATTTATTTATTTTTTTGAAATAAGTAAATAAATTAAAATAATAGTAATAATAAAAAAAACAAAACAAAAACTGCAAAATAAATTTTTTCATTTTATTTTGAACGTCGTCACGCACATGTGGGGCATATGCCGCACGTGCGGACTTGTCCCGCACCAAGGCCACACACCTGCATATAAAGCAATGTGCGGATGCAGATTCACAAAATTTCCCGCACGTGCGGGGAACATGACGCACGTGCTACGATTTCCTCTCTCGCTTTTTTTTTCTTTTTTTGGCGGAAACGACGCTCCACACGTGTGGGGATCAATCCGCATGTGCAGCTTGATTGACGCACATTCGCAAGCACCTGCAATTAATGCAGTACGCAATTGAGGAATGAAATTTTGTGCTGCACGTGCGGGATTATTATTATTATTTTTTCTAGAGACCAAATACAACATTTACCAAAAACAACATTTTTTTTTTAGTATAACTATATGTAACAAGCCCGCGGGAGACCTCGCTACAGTTTGGACTCGATTTGTTGTCACGGTTCGTAATCTGAACCAAAAAGTCCAAATCCGGCAAATCGTTTTGAGAAAACAGATTTTTGAAAAAAATGCCAAACATGGACTGCTTTGCCAGATACAGAGTCACCACCTAAATATTTTATTTTGGGAAATTTAGAAAACCCTGACTTGTTGCCTAAGGCCACGTGTCCGTCATCACCAAAGTTGCCTCGGCTCGGGAACTTGGGTACGATTGGGGAAGGTCACTTCGTGAGCACCCCCGCTCGCCCGATCAAAGATCGGCCTCTACTAACCATGATATCGAGTTTTGAAAACCTTATGCATTCTTATTCTGGTTATTAGCCTAGATTTACTATGTGATGCGCACAGCATACAAGTATAGACCGGATCGCCTGAATTGGAACAAAACATTTCATGTTTGTTTTTTTGAAAGATGGTTTGATGGTGCTACCCGCAAGTAGGCTAAAACGTGGATTTGCCACCCTCGGGTGGGCTTAGAAAACATGATTTTGCCACTATCTAGTGGGCTTAAAACACACAGTCAATGATTTGTTCCAATCCAACTAACCCAACCTTCACCCACAGGCATTCAGGCAGTTATATCACATAAGCAGTTAGCCTCATGGTAAGCATGCTATTCATGGCAGTCACTCACACGCATGCAAGGATGCTAAAGCATAAAACTCACCGAGTACTCCAAACCAAAAAAGAAGCTAATTAGAAATCCATGCATGATCCTAAGTATACAGAAATGCCTAATGCAACACATGCAAAAATACAACTATAGCAGGCTCGGCTATTCTAAACATGGCAAATGAAATGCTACAGCTAACAGGTATTCAACTTAGAATTGAAATACAAATGCAGTTAGTATGATGCGCCGAGCCCGGTGCATGCAAAACAGATGAATGAATGCAAACATGCTATCATACTGTATGCTAATTGAAACATGCCCTAATCTAACCATCATAAGCTGGTAAATAAAAGGGAAGAAAGACGTGGGGTTGGAAGACATACATCACACACACGCACACTTATTACAACATTGCCCTCGCGCAGAGGGTCCGAAAGAATAATACAGTCCCAAATAAATACAATCCGAATAAGTACAAAACCCTAATTAATTAACAAATTAATCTAGGAAAGCAATAAATTGGTGTGCAAGCCAGGGACTGCCTTAACTCTGATCCGGATGATGAATGATGCATGCTCGGGTTGCCTTGCGCGAAAATCCACCGCGATGCCCCAATTAGCCTCTGTTTACAATTGTTTCTTGGAAAGCGCACCAAGCTCCGGAAGGCTGCTGATTCTTGATTTGCTGCAACAGAGAGCAGGAAAGGGGCATGGCAATGTATTTTCATATATGTATGCATACCTCGATCCTCGTGCCACCAATCACGCATCTCGATGCATGATGGCCGAGGAGTCGAATGGCACAACTCAATATGGAATGAATGCACATATAAACACAACAATACCTAGACTCCATCATGGGTAATCCAGAGTCCGATCGGGGAATTGAGACACGCTCACACCGGAGTACGAACGCATTCGCTTCGTGTTCTCAAGCTAACCTCTATCCCGAACACAATGCAACATGCATGACATGCATGAAATGAAACTAAGATACATCATAACATGCAACATGCTATGAAATGGCATACACGATGCACGAGGTAACATAGCATACACAATGCGCTAACATACAACCTAGCATACACAACGATATGGAATGAAATGGCATACACAATGCAATATGGACTTACACTAACACAAGTGGACCTCAGCCACACTCACATAAGAGGCCATTAGATGAAAATGAAACACTCGAGATGCGTGCACGCGTGCACGCAAATCGAGGACCGACCCTAAGGCACGAAATGCCACTCTAATAAGACATGGAAAAACATGAAATATGGCATACTAGCATGCAAATTTCAGCAGCAAAAAGTGATGCAAAACAGCCCCAAAACATGAAAGCATGGCACCCGAAGCATGGAATGAGACCTGAAACATGAAATTAGGCGCATGGAATAACCTATGGCTATGCAACGCATGCATTATTTTGAACATGACGTGTGAAGAAAGAATCAAGACAGCCCCAAAAAAAGCATATTTACAGTTTTAAGGAAGGCCAAACAGTGAACACAAATGGGGCTAAGTTAGCATGCAAAAATGGCCCCGAAAGCGAGATAATGAAGAAAGTAGTAGCTTCTGACCTCAAACAGAGAAGAGACCTTCTACAATGTTGAATAGGGGCCAAAAATATGGTATTTTACAGTTTAAAACAAACCACAAAAACAAACACAAGTATGGCTAAACTCTCATGCAAGAAATGGGCCAAAAGAGGGACAAAGAAGCAAGTGATGGTTTCTGGCCTCAAAAAGATGAATGCCCTTCAACAATGTTGAAGAGGGGCCCAAAAAATGGCATTTTACAGTTGATGACCAAACCCAAAACAGTGCACAAGCATGCTCAAAATACTATGCAAAATAAGGCCAAAAAGAGAGCTATAACACAAAGAGGAAAAAGGAAACTTCAAACAGAAAAAGACCCTTAATGAAACATGAAGAGGGAGTCAAAATAAGGCCATTTATAGTTTGGACCAGAGCCCAAAAACAGAAGTACAAGAGGCTAACAAATCATGCAAAAATAAGGCCAAAAGAGAGATATAAAGGAAAGTGGAAAATGGAAGCCTTAAACAGTGATGATCCCTTCAAAAATGTTGAAGAAGGGCTCAAAATAAGCCACTTTACAGTTTATGACGGAGCTCAAAACAATTTACACATAGGCCAAAAATACTACACAAGAAATAGGCATACAAGAGAGGTAAAGAAGCAAGTGCAAAAAGGAAGCCTCAAACAGTGAGAGGTCCTTAAACAAACATGAAAAAGAGCTCAAAAAAATGCTATTTTCAGTTAGGGTCAGAGCCCAAAAGTGTAAGCAAGAATGGCTAAGAAGCATGCAAAAATGAACTCAAAAGAGGGAAAAAATGACTCACCCTTGTAGACCAATCTTTGACAACCTCTTGGCACAAGAAATGGTGCTCCTCAGCTCTGGAAAGCAGCTCCAAGTGGTTGGAATGGAGGTGGTGGTGTGGTGCTAGGTGGTGGTGTATAAATGGTGTAGGAACTTAAGGGTTTTGAGGGTTAGGATGTAGAGAAGGAGAGATGCAACATATGAGGCTCAAAGCAAAAATTTCTAACCCCTCAAAACCAGCTGAGAGTGCTGGTTATATAGACAAAAAAGGATGGAAAAGAGGGGGAAAATGGGGGGGAAAACAATTCAAGTTTCCCCCCAAAAGGCCAAACCTTCGGATATAAGGCCTAGAGGAAAACAAAATTCACTTTTAGGACACACTTGGGGAGGAGGTTATGGCCGGCTAGCTAAAAAGGGCAAAAAAGTCATTCAATTAGGTAAGTGGCCAGCCTGCTACTTTTTTCTGGCCGGCCAGCTACATTTTCTGGCTTTTCTGGCCCGCCTGCTACTTTTCAGGACAAAAAATGGGTCTGCCGAAAAGAAAGGTGGCCGGCCAGTGCTAGAGAAGTCCAATGGTAGCCGTTCAAGTGTCCAAATTGAAGCCCCGGAAGTTATTTTTCCAATGGCGCAAACCTTGCATTAACATTCCTCCTGTGGAAAAAGTTATGCCTGTTTTGGTGAAGCCGCGCAGATTCGGTCCAACCAGAGTGATGCCCTACTTCAATCAACCATATCTCCCCCGTCCGGAATTGGCTTTAGGAGATTCTTGAGTGAAAAATGAAGCCCCGGAAGTCTTCTTTCCAATGGTTGTAGCCTCATAGCTTGATTCCAAGTATGCAAATGAATGGGCCCGATTCGGCGAGGGCTGCTCGACTCTTTCTTAACGGTTCATGCCCATTTTCTCTCCCAACTGGATTTCTTCCCTCTTCTTCTCTTTTCTTCAACTTCAAACCCCTAAGTAAGGTGTTTTGAAAGATTTTTCAAAGATTTCATCTCTCTTTCATTCATTTCCACTTTGTCCTTGCTCGGTTTACCGAAAAGCGCAACATTTGACAAAATGCGAGCCTCGAAACATCGTAAAAACTTTATTTCAAAAACGTTTTGAAAGAGAGGGTTTTAAGACTAAAATCTTTTGATCAAGATTGTTTTGGTCTAGAACAGGGGTATGAAGTTGAGATTTGACTCTCTCCTGTCAAGAAACCGAACTTTTCCTGTACACCTTTCTCCACCATGTAAACCATCGGTGCGTCCAAGTCTTAAAGACAACAAAATGGGGTGTTCAGTTGCCTCTTTGATGTAACTTCGGAAGTCAAGAAGTGACGGGAGTGAATGTCAAAGCCCAGAGACGACCCATTTTTGACAAGGCCGAAGACTTGGACAAACAAACAAAATATAGATAAATAAATGGTTGTGCCCGCAGGCTGCCTACGTATCCCCTTGCAAGGAATCAAACCAGCGTAGTTCAGAGGCAGGATGCAAAATGATATGCAGAAAGATTTTGATAATTGGCTTATACGCTACGCGAAGCCGATTTGAAAATTGGGCTTATACGCTACGCGAAGCCGGTTTGAAAGTTGGATTTATACGCTAAGCGAAGCCGGTTTGAAGATTGGACTTATACGCTACGCGAAGCCGGTTTGAAGATTGGACTTATACGCTACACGAAGCCGGACATCACTCATGATCATGCAAAGAGAGCTGTAATGAAGCAATTATGCAAAATAAATGTAACATTTTAAGCGAATGCTAGGCAAGCAAGTAAACTTGAGCCAAACTACGTCTCGTGCAGAAAGGATGTAAGAAAATTACTGCAATTCTCACTACAAATACAGTGTGAATGTGTGATAGATACACAAAGTGAAGTGAGTGTGATGGATACACTATATGAAGCAAAGTGTAATGGATACACTAGATGGGTGTGTGATAGATACACAAAGCGAACGTGTGATAGATACATAAAGTAGGCATAGTGTGATAGATACAAAGCGAGTGTGCGTGATTGATACACAAAGTAGGCATAGTGTGATAGATACAAAGCGAGTGTGTGATAGATACACTATATGAACAAAGTGTGATTGATACACTAAATGAATGAAGTGAGCAAAGTGTGATGGATACACAAAAGGCAAACACAAAGTGTGATAGACGCACAATAGGTGAACACGAAGTGTGATCGATGCACTAAGTGAACAAGTGTGATGGATACACTAAAGGTAAACACGAAGTGTGATAGATGCACTTAGTGAACAAGTATGATTGATATACTGAAGGTGAACACGAAGTGTGATAGATGCACTTAGTGAACAAGTATGATTGATATACTGAAGGTGAACACGAAGTGTGATAGATGCACTAAGTGAACAGAGTATGATTAATACACTAAAAGCGAACACAAAGTGTGATAGATGTACTAAGTGAACAGAGTGTGATTGATACACTAAAAGCGAACACAAAGTGTGATAGATGCACTATGTGAGCAGAGTGTGATTGATACACTAAAAGTGAACACAAAGTGTGATAGATGCACTAAGTGAACAGAGTGTGATTGATACACTAAAAGTGAACACAAAGTGTGATAAATACACTAAGTGAACAGAGTGTGATTGATACACTGAAAGTGAACACAAAGTGTGATAGATGCACTAAGTGAACAGAGTGTGATTGATACACTGAAAGCGAACACAAAGTGTGATAGATGCACTAAGTGAACAAGTATGATAGATATACCGAATGTGAACACGAAGTGTGATAGATGCACTTGGTGAACAAGTATAATAGATATACTGAATGTGAACACGAAGTGTGATAGATGTACTTAGTGATCAAGTGTGATGGATACACTAAAGGTGAAGTGTGATTGATACACAAAAGTGAATATGTGCGTGATAGATACACAAAATGAGAAATGTGTGTGATAGATACAGAAAATGAGAATATGTTGTGATAAATACACAAAATGAGAATATGTGATTGATACACAAAATGAGAATTTGTGATTGATACACTAAATGAGAATGTGTGATTGATACACTAAGTGAATGAAGTGTGATTGATATACTAAATAAATGATCTCAAACGGAACTTCTTTGAATGAACCGTACATACAATATCGTACATGAAAGAGAAAGAAACTTGAGAGGCACAATGCAATACAATGCATGATGCAATAAACAAGCATAGCGGCGCTTTAGAAAGCACCTCATGGGGAAAGCGGCGATGAACCGTTCTACTCTGACGGGGATCTCCCCTCGTGCTCTTCGAACACTTACCTTCAACTCGCAGTACAAAGGTTCTGAAATACTGACAAGGGTTCTTCATGTAGAACACTTTGGATGCTGCCTTTCTTCCTGAACATATCCACAACTTTCCCTATTCTCCAACGGGGTGACAGACTAGGTTGGTTCAGTATCCAGAATTGAGGTGCACACACGCTATCTCAACCTATGGGGCTTCCATACAGATTTCAAGCCGAGGACACGCCCCTGGGTATTTAAACCAGACTTTAGTCCCGGAAATCCCGAACCTTTACGTTCTAGGCATCAGCCATTCGAACTCTAGTTTCCACCGTCGCAGTTAGTCTCCTAGGAACTCATTGCGAACATAGCCAAGATGACCCTGGCAAGGAACTGGTACTCAGAGAGAGCATTTCTGATTGCCATTCTGGCTTGAGGCAGACTTGATCTTGAGCTTGAGGTAGAGGCACACTCATACTTCGGAGCATTGACAAGGCCTGACAAGGTGCATACGGAATGCGATCTCAGAGCTTACTGAAATTGGAACAAACTCAGATGCCCGACATTTTCCTCTTTTGCTTTTGCTTTGCATTCCGGAACCATTATAGCTTCAGATAGGTCCTGGTTCCACTGTTCTCACATGACTTGGGTTGAACCCTGCGGTTTTATGAAAGAACAAATTCTTGTTTTGCACAGATGTGGAGAACGGCACGGCACTCGGAGCGCAAAACGATTTTATTTTTTTTTGAAATTGAGAGATGAGTTCTTGACCGGGGTATTGAGCCTACGACTAAACACAGCGCACGGTGACTCAACAACAGAAAGGAAAAGATAAAACAACCTAAACACATCCGTTGACACTCAAAACGACTCAAAACAAGAATCGAGACAAACAAAGACACAAACACAACACTCGGATGTGTTACAAAGGCAAGAGACCTCTTGGTGCACGAGGAGCCAGTTTCTTCGGGTATTGTTTCCCACCCTTTCTCATTTGTGATTCTCATATCACTCGACCCTCAAGCTCTGTTTTTCTATATAAAAAAAAGCCCTTTTTCTCACTTTTTCTCTCATCGCACATTTCTCTATTCTTCAATCTCTCATTTTTCAATCCCTCCCCTGGGTGGTTAATGGATAAACAGGGAGTTGCAGGCTCTTGCCCCTAGCATGCTGCTAGATTCTTCTTCTTCTGCACGCAGCTAGTGAGTTTCTCCTACAGAGGGGTTGCGCTACAACTGGGTGTGTAGCAAATCTGCAGCTGACATCGATCGATGATGCTCTGCTGGGGAGTTTGGACGTGATAAGATCTGTCCAGATGATGGAGTGGAATATCTTGCCCCATTCTAGTTCGTACTTCGCACTTGGCTTGATACCTCGTTGCTTGGAGGGTGAGAGAGCTTTCAGCCCTTTGCAATTAGCTTCAACGGTGCCCTTTTCTGGCGAATATGGTGCCCTTCTTGGCAAGTATGTTGATAATGGGGGAAAGATAGAACACCTGACTCAACTGTGCCCCTAGTTCATCATTTTGATCATTTTTTTGTTTTAGTTTTCTACTAAAACAATTTTGATCAGCATAAGAGTTTGATTAACATGCTTGTTCGATTTTTGATTTGAAATCATGCAAGTCAGGCTACAAGCACTGAAAATTTTCCTTTTTTGGGTCCAAGAAATGGTCCAGTTTTTTGGAAAAATAGAATAATTTTTTAGAGAAAATTAGTCAACCTCAGTAAAAATTCTCAAAAACTGTTTTTGCAAACGACCACTGCTCAAAGAGCGCGGAACTTACTCTTGAGATGCACAACCTCAGATCCGAAGGAAAATTGCCCCTTGCTTAAAAGGAGCTGCATGGCAACAGAAAGTTGCCCTTTGTTTGAACGGCACCGCGGCGCATCGAATGGCAACGGAAAGTTGCCCCTTGTTTGAATGGCACCGCAGCGCATTGTAGTCAGTCCTCGGAGCGATGATTACAACCAAACTCTCGGATATAGAGAAGGCAAAGATGATCAAAACCATTACATGGACACAATTGATTTGGAGGTATTTGTGGCTGGACTTCAGAATGAAGTTGCCTACGTATCCCAGAGATGGAATCAAGCCTTACGTAGTTCGGGGTTAAGGTACACTCGGGTATTAACCTCTCCTTTTATACTCTAACTTTTGCCAAGGCGCCCGTTGCAGGTTTTCGACCTTGCGAGCTTTGTTCTTCTTTCTTTCTTTTTTTTTATGTTCTTTTCATTCCTTTTTCTTCTTCTTCTTTTTTTTTGCATTTTTCTTTTTCTTTTCTTTTTGCATTTTTTTTGTATATTTTTTGTCTCGCTCTAACTTTTGCCTGGGTCGCCCTTTTGGGTTTTCGACCCAGTGAGCCTCTCAAAGGGTAAAAGTGTAGCTTGGTCCATGCCAAATGGTTGTAGGGTTTTGAAGTCATCCATATCCCGGAGAGTGGCTGTTGATTTACAAAAGGACTCATCTTCGGCTCTTTGAGCACATCTAACATGTTTGCCCCTAGTTCGAAGGGTGCTTCTGTTCTAGCTTTGCAAGCTTCTTCTGATGAGGTCTAACCTTCTTGATCTGACTTTGGTGCCTCTTGTTCGAGGGCTGCTTCAAATCTAGCCACATAGGCCTTACATTGTGGTCAACCGTTGAACATTTTGAATGCAAGTTCAAGGTTTGAAAGCAAAGGGGGGTCGAGTCTCGAGGTTGAGAGCGATCCTAGGTTGCACAATCTCAAGAGCGATTCCACACAGGTCTTCGCAGGACCGCGCAAAACATTTTTTGAAAGTTTTTAAGAAAGCGACAAATCACTCGCGCTGAAGACAGTGTAGAACCAATCTGGATCAAAGCTAGGGTCCTTCTCAGTACTCACACTAACAAGCATGATTTCATTCATTAAGGGCTTAGCATGCCGCTTTTTCTCTCAGTTTGATCAAAGTTTTGCAAATTCCAAAGAATTCCTCCATCTTTGTTTTTACCGTAGTGTTCAAAAAGTTTTGAAAAACTCAGGTCATTACAATGACTTCAAGGCACAAGAGAACAGGTGGAATGTGCTGCCATTTCATTCAAATCCCGGCACAACTAGCACATGGTAGAAGCAAATGTGAGAGCGTGAAAATCACTGCTGTTTTGTTCATAACTGTTGGCACAACTGGCTCCCTGACAGAAACAGACTCAAAAGAAAACGAAGAGACAAACGCAAAACAAAATGGTGATGCCCGAGGTAACACCCCCAAAATCACTCGACCTTTTGTACAACAAGACTGACTCGATACAACAAGACAGACCCTTAATCAAAAAGATTGACTCAAGACAAAGAGACAGACTCAAAACAAAATTACAGAACTGACTCAACACCCAAGTCAGAAACTTCAAAACTAGCATTTGCAAATGCTCAAAACAGTGCGTGCCATTCCCACGTCTGGAGTAAACTGAGTGCTGCCCGCAGGTAGTTCATCCCTCGATCACATAGTCACCTTATCCCCTACAAGTTCACTGATCAAGTGCCGATAGACTTTGTAGGACCTGGTGCAGCAATGACCCCGTTGTCAAATAGATCTTGTACATTATGGCGCAGACGAAAGCAACTGTCGATGTCATGACCGGTTTGCTGATGGTAGGCACAGTATTTAGTCTGGTCATGCTTTGCAGGGATAGGATCGGGTAGGGGCCGTTGTTCCAACGGTTTCAGATGTTCTTTCCGGAGTAAGACTTCTAGAGCCTTTGACAAAGGCATATGAAGTGGAGTGAAAACCCTTTTGACTCGGGGTGGATATTTGGCCGTCTGTGAGCTACTTCTGGACGCACCGGTGAATGGGGTAGCTTTTTTTAATGTGGTGGTGGTAACCATGCCCACTTCAAAAGGCCTTGCAGTTGCATCACCGCTGGTGGTCGCATTCGAACTGCGGGAAAATGCCCGCCTAGGCTGCTCCTTCTTCTGGTCAATAAGGCCCTGCTTCATGGCATCTTCGATCTGTACTCCCATCTCATGCAAATCTAAAAAGGTATGGAAGGGGAGTACGATCATTTTCTGCATTAGTTTGGGCTGGAGGTTGCGCACAACCATCCGTATTTGATCCTTATCCGTTGGTCTAATAGTCATCATTGAGGCCTTGGCCTCCAAATGGCCACGACTCGAGAAGCTCTCCTTAGGCTCCTCGCCTCTCAAGATCACGGGTTGTGATCTCAACTGGTATTGTATGAATATTGTGCGACCAAGGCCTCGGCCATCTCCTCCTCCCGTTTCCTTGAATCCTCCAATTTGGCGTGCAGATGGCGCATACTGACAGGGTCCTACCAAAAAGGGAGAGCTTCTGTAATCTTGTCAAGCCCATCGAGCGCAGAACATCTAAAAACAAACTCAGGTGGACCATGGGATCTCCTGACCCGTCAAAACGGTCGATGTGAGGCATCTTGAACCTGTCCGGCAGTGTCACAGCTGCGTCGGTGTACCCGTCCTCAATGTCCGGGATGGATTTTACCCCCTAGGATTTCTTGAACAACTTCTCAAGTTTGTTCAATTTCAATGCTGTAGGGTCGACCTTAGACTCGAAGGGTGAGTCTGGTAGATTGGTGGGTGTTTTGGATAGCTGAGGTAAAATTGGGGGCGGAACAGGCCCTACTGGAATGTCCGTACCTTCCTGGACATTTGGCATCTCCCCAGGTGCTGGAGCTTCTGCTGGGAGAGGAACTTGTTGTGAAGCAGACGCGCCGCTTTGCTATTGTAGCCTGGTGATGAGCTCAGCCTGCTGAGCCATGATTGCAGCCTGCTGTTTGGAAAATTCCGCTTGGCGGACAGTGTCTTGCTGCATGAGTTTCATAGTTTCCTACATTTGACGCATCATTGCCTCCATCCCAGATGTGTTCTGCTGATCCATCTAACTGACTGGTATTTATCCCTGCAGTAGAAACTGAGACCTCAGCCTGACTGTTCACTTGCGGGGTGGATAAGGGCTACTAATCTAGTAACTGGTGATCTGTGCTTGACTGGCCCTTTTACCCTACCTCTGGCAAAGGAACATTGATGGCCCTTGAACTGAATCTCTGACCTGACAAAGTCTATCAGCACAAGTTCGATGAACCTCGGGGGATATCGGAGCCTTCTGAAGCTATGGTTCCAGGACTGCCTAGCAAAAGAGAAAACAGATAGCACCTCAACTCAACTTCACCAAAACAGATACGAGCATAGCAGGATGACTGTGTCCTCTACTGAATTCTGCCCCCAAAATTCTGCCGATAAACTGATACCCTCAGGTAAAACTGATTCTTCCAAATACTGATGCCCGTAGGCCTGATACCTAGACTTGCAAAGTGATACATGCATTCCTGTAGAGACGCACTCTAAAGCACATAACAGATAAGTGAGAGCCAAAACACCCCTATGTTGGGGGAGGGTTTCCCTGTCCTATTTTGTCAGGAGCTAGGGTTTCACTACGCACGCAACGGTTTCAAATAACCTATATCGGGTAAGCAACCTGTCCTAGTTTGGAATGGTCACTACGGATTTCGATATGCACTAGGTCGAATGGTCAAAAGGGTGCCCCGATAAAACCGGGGTTTGTGTTCCCATACTGGCAGAGCCCATAACCGGTCAGCCTTATGGTCATGCCTTGACAAGACAAGCCTCCGGCAAACCGTTCAGGAATAGCAGATGGCAAACACGGGGTCCTAGGCGCACCAATGCAAATGCAATGCAAAGAAACACACAAGTGTAGTCAAAGCCAGATATCATGAGTTCGAGTCAAGTTCTCTAAATCCCAGCAGAGTCGCCAGAAACTGTAACAAGCCCGCGGGGGACCTCGCTACAGTTCGGACTCGATTTGTTGTCACGGTTCGTAATCTAAACCAAAGAGTCCAAATCCGACAAATCATTTTAAGAAAATAGATTTTTGAAAGAAGTGCCAAACATGGATTGCTTTGCCAGATACAGAGTCGCCACCTAAATATTTTATTTTGGAAAATTTAGGAAACCCTGACTTGTTGCCTAAGGCCACGTGTCCGTTATCACCAAAGTTGCCTCAGCTCGGGAACTTGGGTACGATTGGGGAAGGTCACTTCGTGAGCACCCCCGCTCGACCGATCAAAGATCGACCTCTACTAACCATGATATCGAGTTTTGAAAACCTTATGCATTCTTATTCTGGTTATTAACCTAGATTTACTATGTGATGCACACAACATACAAGTATAGACCGGATCGCCTAAATTGGAACAAAACATTTCATGTTTGTTTTTTTGAAAGATGGTTTGATGGTGCTACCCACAAGTAGGCTAAAACGTGGATTTGCCACCCTCGGGTGGGCTTAGAAAACATGATTTTGCCACTATCTAGTGGGCTTAAAACACACAGTCAATGATTTGTTCCAATCCAACTAACCCAACCTTCACCCACAGGCATTCAGGCAGTTATATCACATAAGCAGTTAGCCTCATGGTAAGCATGCTATTCATGGCAGTCACTCACACGCATGCAAGGATGCTAAAGCATAAAACTCACCGAGTACTCTAAGCCAAAAAAGAAGCTAATTAGAAATCCATACATGATCCTAAGTATACAGAAATGCCTAATGCAACACATGCAAAAATGCAACTATAGCAGGCTCGGCTATTCTAAACATGGCATATGGAATGCTACAGCTAACACGTATTCAACTTAGAATTGAAATACAACTACAGTTAGTATGATGCGCCGAGCCCGGTGCATGCAAAACAGATGAATGAATGCAAACATACTATCATACTGTATGCTAATTGAAACATGCCCTAATCTAACCATCATAAGCTGGTAAATAAAAGGGAAGAAAGACGTGGGGTTGGAAGACATACATTACACACACGCACACTTATTACAACATTGCCCTCGCGCAGAGGGTCCGAAAGAATAATACAGTCCCAAATAAATATAGTCCGAATAAATACAAAACCCTAATTAATTAACAAATTAATCTAGGAAAGCAATAAATTGGCGTGCAAGCCAGGGACTGCCTCAACGCTGATCCGGATAATGAATGATGCATGCTCAGGTTGCCTTGCGCGAAAATCCACCGCGATGCCCCAATTAGCCTCTGTTTGCAATTGTTTCTTGGAAAGCGCACCAAGTTCCGGAAGGCTGCTGATTCTTGATTTGCTGCAACAGAGAGCAGGAAAGGGGCATGGTAATGTATTTTCACATATGTATGCATACCTCGATCCTCGTGTCACCAATCACGCATCTCGATGCATGATGGCCGAGGAGTCAAATGGCACAACTCAATATGGAATGAATGCACATATAAACACAACAATACCTAGACTCCATCATGGGTAATCCAGAGTGTCGGCGACTGGGGAATTGAGACACGTTCCGTCACTCGGAGTACGAAACGTACCTCGTTTCCCGTGCTCGGGCTAACCCCTATCCCGGACACAATGCAATATGCATGACATGCATGAAATGCAACTAAGATACATCCTAACATGCAACATGCTATGAAATGGCATACACGATGCACGAGGTAACATGGCATACACAATGCGCTAACATACAACCTAGCATACACAACGATATGGAATGAAATGGCATACACAATGCAATATGGACTTACACTAACACAAGTGGACCTCAGCCACACTCACATAAGAGGCCATTAGATGAAAATGAGACACTCGAGATGCGTGCACACGTGCACGCAAATCGAGGACCGACCCTAAGGCACGAAATGCCATTCTAACAAGACATGGAAAAACATGGAATATGGCATACTAGCATGCAAATTTCAGCAGCAAAAAGTGATGCAAAATAGCCCCGAAACATGAAAGCATGGCACTCGAAGCATGGAATGAGACCCGAAACATGAAATTAGGCGCATGGAATGACCTATGGCTATGCAACGCATGCATTATTTGAACATGAAGTGTGAAGACAGAATCAAGACAGCCCCAAAAAAAGCATATTTACAGTTTTAAGGAAGGCCAAAAAGTGAACACAAATGGGGCTAAGTTAGCATGCAAAAATGGCCCCGAAAGCGAGATAATGAAGAAAGTAGCAGCTGCTGACCTCAAACAGAGAAGGGTCCTTCTATAATGTTTAATAGGGACCCAAAATATGGTATTTTACAGTTTAAAACAAATCACAAAAACAAACACAAGTATGACTAAACTCTCATGCAATAAATGGGCCAAAAGAGGAACAAAGAAGCAAGTGATGGTTTCTGGCCTCAAACAGATGAAGTCCCTTCAACAATGTTGAAGAGGGGCCCAAAACATGACATTTTACGGTTGATGATCAAACCCAAAACAGTGCACAAGCATGCTCAAAATACTATGCAAAATAAGGCCAAAAAGAGAGCTATAACATAGAGGAAAAAGGAAACTTCAAACAGAAAAATACCCTTAATGAAACATGAAGGGGTCAAAATAAGGCCATTTATAGTTTGGACCAGAGCCCAAAAATAGAAGCATAAGAGGCTAGCAAATCATGCAAAAATAAGGCCAAAAGAGGGATATAAAGGAAAGTGGAAAATGGAAGCCTCAAACAGTGATGATCCTTTCAACAATGTTGAAGAAGGACCCAAAATAAGCCACTTTACAGTTTATGACGGAGCTCAAAACAGTTTACACATAGGCCAAAAATACTACACAAGAAATAGGCATACAAGAGAGGTAAAGAAGCAAGTGCAAAAAGGAAGCCTCAAACAGTGAGAGGCCCTTAAACAAACATGAAAAAGAGCTCAAAAAAATGCTATTTTCAGTTAGGGTCAGAGCCCAAAAGTGTAAGCAAGAATGACTAAGAAAGCATGCAAAAAGGAACTCAAAAGAGGGAAAAAATGACTCACCCTTGTAGACCAATCTTTGACAACCTCTTGGCACAAGAAATGGTGCTCCTCAGCTCTGGAAAGCAACTCCAAGTGGTTGGAATGGAGGTGGTGGTGTGGTGCTAGGTGGTGGTGTAGAAATAGTGTAGGAACTTAAGGGTTTTGAGGGTTAGGATGTAGAGAGGGAGAGATGCAACATATGAGGCTGAAAGCAAAAATTTCTAACCCCTCAAAACCAGCTGAGAGTGCTGGTTATATAGACAAAAAAGGGTGGAAAAGAGGAGGAAAAATGGGAGGGAAAACAATTCAAGTTTCCCCCCAAAAGGCCAAACCCTCGGACATAAGGCCTAGAGGAAAACAAAATTCACTTTTAGGACACACTTGGGGAGGGGGTTATGGCCGGCTAGCTAAAAAGGGCAAAAAAGTCATTCAATTAGGTAAGTGGCTGGCCTGCTACTTTTTTCTGGCCGGCCAGCTACTTTTTCTGGCTTTTCTTGCTAGCCTGCTACATTTTCTGGCTTTTCTGGCCGGCCTGCTACTTTTTAGGACAAAAAATGGGTCTTCCGGAAAGAAGGGTGGCCGGCCACTGCTAGAGAATTCCAATGGTGGCCGTTCAAGTTTCTAAATTGAAGCCCCGGAAGTTAGCTTTCCAATGGCGCAAACCTTGCATTAAAATTCCTCATATGGAAAAAGTTATGCCTGTTGTGGTGAAGCCGCGCAGATTCGGTCCAACCAGAGTGATGCCCTACTTCAATCAACCATATCTCCCCCGTCCGGAATTGGCTTTAGGAGATTCTTGAGTGCAAAATGAAGTCCCAGAAGTCTTCTTTCCAACGGTGGTGGCCTCATAGCTTGATTCCAAATATGCAAATGAATGGGCCTGATTCGACGAAGGCTGCTCGACTCTTTCTTAACGGTTCATGCCCATTTTCTCCCCCAACTGAATTTCTTCCCTCTTCTCCTCTTTTCTTCAACTTCAAACCCCTAAGTAAGGTGTTTTGAAATATTTTTCAAAGATTTCATCTCTCTTTCATTCATTTCCACTTTGTCCTTGCTCGATTTACCGAAAAGCGCAACATTTGACAAAATACAAGCCTCGGAACATCGTAAAAACTTTATTTCAAAAACATTTTGAAAGAGAGGGTTTTAAGACTAAAATATTTTGATCAAGATTGTTTTGGTCTAGAACAGGGGTATGAAGTTGAGATTTGACTCTCTCCTTGCCGAAGAAACTGAACTTTTTCCCTGCACACCTTTCTCCACCATGTAAACCATCAGTCGCGTCAAAGTCTTAAAGACAGTCAAAAATGGGGTGTCTACACTATATGTATATATATATATTTTTAAAAGATAAAAGATAAGAAATTAAAAACCGAGATACAACCCAAAGCATGCTAAACCATTTCTATCTTCATTTGACATCCGAAATAAATATAGCACTTTAGAAAATATCGGAATGCCTAACAAGGGTATAATCTTCACGTGAAAAATACAGGTACTACTTTTCTCCTTAACAGTGTGTAACTTTCCCTATTCTCCAACAGGGTGACAGATTATGTTGATTCGGTATCCAGAATCGAAGCACATAAAGCTAACTCGACCTATGGGATTGCCATACAAAGTTCAAGCCGAGGTGGTTTTGAAGCAATCTCCACACTCTTGGGTATTTAAACTAGACTTTAGTCTCAGAAATTCCAAACCTTTGCATTCTAGGCTTTGCCATTCGAGCTCTAGTTTCCACCGTCTCAGTTGGTCTCCTAGGAACTCACTACAAACACAGTTAGGTGGCTATACCAGATCGTCAGATTCAGTTCGGGCATGGCTAACACCAAAGAAATTACACCTTTATAGGATTTAAAGTCTCCTAGACGTAAATAAAGCACAACAAGAACAAAGAAAAACATAATAGAATAAAAAGGAAAGAAAATAGAACAAAAAACCAATCCATCAATCATAGTAAAAAGGGTTCATCAAAGCAATGGACTCAATCGTATCCCCATTCCCAATCTCCTCTATATATGGCTTCAATCTTTGGCCATTCACTTTGAAAGTGTGGCCAGTCTTTAGATCTTGCACCTCAACGGCGCCATGAATAAATGCCTCAACAACCACAAAGGGACCATCACATCTTAATCTAAGCTTACCCGGAAATAGTCTCAATTTTGAGTTAAAAAGCCACACTTTTTGGCTGGGTTCAAAGGATTTTCTATTAATGTACTTGTCATGGAATTCTTTAGTCCGAGCTTTAAAAATTCTCGAACTTTCATATGCATTATTCCGGATTTCTTCCAACTCATTGCGTTGCAATTTCCGGTTGAGCCTAGCCGCTGCCATATCGAAGTTAAACTTCTTTATGGCCCGCAATGCTCAGTGCTCAAGTTCAACCGGGAGATGGCAAGCTTTGCCAAACACCGCCCTATATGGTGACGTCCCAATGGATGTCTTATAAGCAGTGCAGTAGGCCCATAATGCATCAATCAACCGTTGTGATCAATCTTTCCTATCTAGCTTCACTGTTTTCTCCATTATGTGTTTTACCTCCCTATTTGAAACTTCCACTTGGCCACTAGTTTGAGGGTGATATGGAGTGCTAACTTTATGAGTGATAGAGTATTTCTTGACTACCGACTCAAAGAACCGGTTACAAAAATACGTACCCTGATCACTTGTTATGGCTCTAGGAAACCCAAAATGACTAAAGATGTTTTCATGCAAAAATTTGATTACCACTCTATGATCGTTTGTTCGAGTATCTATCGTCTCCACCCACTTAGATACATAATCTACTGCCAAAAGACTATACTCAAACCCGAATGACGACGGGAAAGGTCCCATAAAATCAATCCCCCAAACATCAAATATCTCTACCACAAGAATATGGGACATTGGCATCATGTCACGCCGAAATATCGAACCCATTTGCTAACAGCGCAAATAGGTTCTACAAAATTGATGGGCATCTTTAAAAATTGTGGGCCAATAAAACCCGCTCTTTAAAAATTGTGGGCCAACAAAATTGATGGGCATCTTTATGAGTGATAGAGTATTTCTTGACTACCGACTCAAAGAACCGGTTACAAAAATGCGTACCCTGATCACTTATTATGGCTCTAGGAAACCCAAAACGACTAAAGATGTTTTCATACAAAAATTTGATTACCACTCTATGATCGTTTGTTCGAATATCTATCGTCTCCACCCACTTAGATACATAATCTACTGCCAAAAGAATATACTCAAACCCGAATAACGACGGGAAAGGTCCCATAAAATCAATCCCCCAAACATCAAATATCTCTACCACAAGAATAGGGGACATTAGCATCATGTCACGTCGAAATATCGAACCCATTTGCTAACAGCGCAAATAGGTTCTACAAAATTGATGGGCATCTTTAAAAATTGTGGGCCAATAAAACCCGCTCTATAAAATCTTGGCAGCCATTTTATGCCCACTAAAATGACCGCCACATACAGAAGAATGACAAAATGTAAGAATGCTATGCACCTCACTCTCTGACATATACTGTCGGATCACTTGGTCAGAGCAATATTTAAACAACTCCGAATCCTCCAAAAAATAATACCTGACCTACGAAAAGAATCGGTCTTTGTCTTGTTTAGACCAATTTTGCAGAATTTGCCTAATGGCCAAGTAATTCACAATATGTGCAAACTGCGGGGGGCTCACTTGTGACAGCTCAAGGAGTTGTTCGTCCGGAAACAAATCATGCAAAATAAGAGGGTCACTAGTATACTCAACGAAGATTCGGGAGAGGTGATCCGCTACCACATTCTCAGATCATTTCTTATCTCGGATCTCTAGGTCAAATTCCTGAAGCAACAAAATCCATCTAATTAACCTAGGTTTGGTCTCTTTCTTTGATAGTAAATACCGCAAAACAACATGATCAGTGAAGACTATGACCTTGGAACCCAGGAGATAGGACCGGAATTTATCTAAGGCAAAAACCACAGCTAGGATCTCTTTCTCGGTGGTAGTATAGTTTAATTATACATCTGAGAGAGTGCGACTAGCATAGTATATAGCAAATTGTGCCTTATTGACCCTTTGGCCCAACACAGCCTGACAGCATAATCGGAGGCATCACACATGATTTCAAAGGGAAGCGACCAATCTGGTGATTTCATGATTGGGGCGGTGGTCAGGGCCATTCTCAGTGTTTCAAATACCTTCAAGCATGCTTGACTTCATTTGGACTCCAAGACAGGAAAGAAGAAATATCTAGAGAAGAGAGAGAGAGAATGAGAAAGAGAGAGAGAGAGAGAAAGCAAAAGAAGAAGGAGAGAAAGGGATTCAAGTTAAGTGTCTTCAATTCTTCTTGATTAAGGTATGAATATCTCTCTCTCTAATTTAGTAAAAAAGCAAGTTTATATGTATGTGAAGTAAATGGATGGAAATTATGAATAATTATATGATTTTCTTTATGTCTGTTTTCTTTTTTTTCTTTTAATGTATATATATATATGTATATCAATACATATTCTTCATGTTCAAAAGTTTAAACCAAAGCATGATTTTATTGCATGATTTTTAATGATTTTATGCTCAGAGACGTTCCCGAACATCCCGGGAGGATGAGTCCCATTTTGTTCATTTGGGTTCACTACAGTTCAGGACTCCATGTCACAGTCCTGTATCTAATCTCGTAGAGTGCAATGAAAGACCGATGAATCATCAAAGAGTCCAAATCTAGCAAATCAATTTTGAAAACAGATTTTTTTTTTTTTTAAAGAAGTGCCAAACATGGACTGCTTTGCCAAATACAAAGTCGCCACCTAAATATTTTATTTTGGGAAATTTAGAAAACCCTGACTCGTGCCGAAAGCCACGTGTCCGTCATCACCAAAGTTGCTTCAGCTCAAGAACTTGGGTACGATTGGGAAAGGTCACTTCATGAGCACCTCCGCTTGCCCGATCAAAGATCGGCCTCTACTAACCATGATATCTAGTTTTGAAAACATTATGCGTTCTTATTCCAGTTATTAGCCTAGGTTTATTATGTAATGCACACAGCATACAAGTATAGACCGGGTCGCCTGAATTGGAACAAAACATTTCATGTTTGTTTTTGAAAGATGGTTTGCTACTCGCAAGTAGGCTTAAAATGCAGATTTTGCCACCCTCAGGTGGGCTTAGAAAAGATGGTTTTGCCACTATCTAGTGGGCTTAAAACTCATAGTCAATGCATTGTTCCAATCCAAATAACCCAACCTTCACCCACAGCATTCAGGCAATTATATCACATAAGCAAATAGCCTCATGGTAAACATGCTATCATGGCAGTCACTCACACACATGCAAGGATGCTAAAGCGTAAAAACTTACCGAGTACTCCAAGCCAAAACAGAAATTATGTTAGAAATCCATGCATGATCTTAACTATACAGAAATGCCTAATGCAACACATGCAGAAATGCAACTAATATAGGCTCGGCTATTCTAAACATGGCATATGGAATGCTACAGCTAACATGTATTCAACTTGGAATTGAAATACAATGCAGTGAGTATGATGCGTCGAACCCGGTGCATGCAAAACAGATGAATGAATGCAAACATGCTATCATACTGTATGCTAATTGAAACATGCCCTATTCTAACCATCATAAGCTGGTAAATAAAAGGGAGAAAGACGTGGGGTTGGAAGACATACATCACACGCACGCACACTTATTACAATTGTGTCCTCGCTTGGAGGGTCCGAATAAATAATATACAGTCCCAAATGAATAATACAGTCCGAATAAGTACAAAACCCTAATTAATTTAACAAATTAATCTAGGAAAGCAGTAAATTGCACGCAAATTCGTGGACCGCCTCAGCTCTATTCCGAATGATGGATGATACATGCTTGAGTTACCTTGCATGGAAATCCATTGCGATGCCCCGGTTTGCCTCTGTTTGCAATTGATCTTGGAATGTTGCGCGAAACTCCAAAAGACTGCTGGTTTCTGATTTGCTGCAACAGAAAGCAACAAAGGGGCATGGCAAGGTATTTTCACATGTGTGTGCATGACTACTCTTCAGGGAGTGTAGTCCTCGATCCTCGTGCCACCAATCACGCATATCGATGCATGATGGCCAAGGAGTCGAATTGCACGACTCAATATGAAATGAATGCACACATGAACACAACAAGACCTAGACTCCATCATGGATAATCCGGAGTGTCGGCGACCGGGAATTGAGACACGTTCTGTCACTCGGAGTACGAAACGTCCCTCGTTTCTCGTGTTTAGGGCTAACTCCTATCCCAAACACAATGCAATATGCATGACATGCATGAATGCATTCCTAACATGCAACCTAGCATACGCAATGCTATGAAATGGCATACACAATGCACGATGTAACATGGCATACACGATACTCTAACATGCAACCTAGCATACACAATGCTATGAATTGAAATGGCATACACAATGCACGACTGACTTACACCAACATGAGTGGACCTCAGCCATACTCACATCAGTAGCCATAAGTTGAAAATAAGACTATCAAAATGCGTGCATATATGCACGCAAACCGAGGACCGAACCTAAGGCACCAAATGCCGCTCTAACAAGGCATGGCAAGGCATGAAACATGACATTCAAACATGCAAATTCCAGCACTGAATCACGATGCAAAATGATCCCGAATCATGGATATATGTCATACAATGCATGGAATGGTCCCGAAACTCAAAACTAGGCACATATATTGACTTGTAGCTATACAAAGCATGTATTATTTGACTATGAAGCACAAAGACAGAGCCAAGGCAGTCCCAAAACATGAACATTTCTAGTTCAAATCATGACCAAAAGATGCTAGCATGATGGACTAAAATAGCATGCAACTTTGACTAGCAAGCATGGTTTACATGGCATGTGCATGAAGCGTATGAGAACTCATCAAACCAGAAAAAATCAGTGAACAAAACATGTCAAAATATACCCAAATAATCACTGAAATGCAGCCAACATGTGTAAAAATGGTGAGCTCCTTTAGAAGGCCATACAAGGGGTTATTAAGCACATACAAGATAGACATGAAGCATAGAAAAACCACCCCTGGAAATGGACTATGACAACCCTAAAACCCACCAAATAGGCCCTGGAAAGTGACTTCAATGTATGCAAAATAGGGTCCCTTTGGAAGGTCCAAAAGACCACCAAACAAGACAAGGAGAGAGGGGGTCACCCCCCTCTGATTTTGGCCTTCAAGAAAACACCTAAGCCACTAAAAATCTACTAAATTTCAGTATCTAAGAGGCCAAGCCATGGCCAATGCAAGAGCTCTAATGTATAGCCCTAATCATGAAGGAATGAAGCATGCATAGGAGAAGATGACCCCAAACAGAAATGGGACCTTAACCAAACTTGAAGAGGATGTCAAAAAAAGACTTTTTCCAGTTTATATCAAATCTCAAAAGTGTTCACAAGTAAGGATAAAATATGATGCAAAAATAGTCCTAAAAGAGAGATAGAGGGTAAGGGGAAGTAGATTACTTCAAACAGTAAAGAGCCCTTCAAAAAAATTGAAGAGAGGCTCAAAATAAGACACTTTATAGTTTGGCTCAAAGCCCAAAAATGCTCACAAGTAAGGCTAATATATCATGCAATATAAGCCCTAAAAGAGAGATAAAGCACAAAGGGAGAGTAGAAGACCTCAAACAGAAAAAATTTATTGATCAAACATGAAGATAAGCTCAAAATAAAACTATTTTCAGTTCAGGTCGAAACCCAAAAATTCTCGCAAAAGGGGCTAAGATATAGAGCAAAATAAGGCAAGAAAAAGGGAGATAGGGACTCACCCTTGTAGCACAGCAAAGCAACAGCCTTTGGTCCAAGATTCCGAGCTTCCAACCTCTGAAAATGGCCTCCAAGTTACTGGAATGGAGTGTGGAGGTGGTAGGCTATGAGGTGTAGGGTGAAATGGCCAAAAACCAAGGTGTTTGGAGGCTTGGAGTAGATAGATATATGGTTGTATGTATCAATGCCCCAGCTAGTTTTTCTAACCCTTAGAAATGAAGTAGGGTGCTGGTTATATAGAGGGAGAGGAGCCAAAGAAAAGGGGGGGAAAACCAATTCAAATCTCCCCCCAAAAGGACAGACCCTCGGGCAGGGGGTCTGGTGCAAAACAGCTGGCACAGCTGGAATGCACCAGGAGGGACAAACTTGGTCGGCCAGGTTCAAAAGGTTGAGGTGGCCGGCCGACCAGGGATCAAAGGGGTCAAGCAAAATTACTAGCCAGCCACTCCAAAAAAGGTGGCCTCCCAGATGAGTGCAATACAGCTGTATGGTCAAAACCCAGAAAATGTGAACTAGGAGAGAGAAAAATCAACTTTTTAGAGGGGTTCAAAAGGGTCAAGGAAAATTGCTGGCCGGCCTACCCATATTGGTGGCCTCCCAGGTGTGTATAACACAATGATGTGGTGGAAAGTCAGAAAAAGTGGCCTGGGAGTGGGAAAAACCAGCTTTCTAGTGAGAAAAACGGGCGACGAAGAGCAATGAAGAGAAAAGTTGGCTTTTCAGAAAAATTGTTGGCCTCCCACCCTTCTACAACCTTCCTAACAATGAAAATAAAGTATCCGCCAAAAATGAACCCAAACCGATGCAAAACGAAGGTTCGAGGGCCAAAACGCGCGCGCCCGAGGCCCTGAAAACTGACTATTAAGCACCAGAGGTGGCGTTTGACCACGAAGTTGGTCTCTCGAGCCACAATGTCCCTCAAAAGGGAGGAAACAAGGTGTATGCCAAAAACCGGAGCAAACGGAGGTGGTTAAGCGGTCCCAAACTGAGGCACACGGCCGACGGCTTCGAAAACCGGGAACTGGGCTCCGAACGGGAAAAATGGCCTACGACCATGAAATGTAGCCTACGGCTACTGAGAGATGATCTACGAGACCTCTCCCTTTCTTCAGGAAGAGAAAACAAAGAAAACAGGGCCTAGTTCGCAAATCGAGGCAAAGCACAAAAGAGTCCGAAAGTTTGGAGGCAAGGCTCGCGGCCGCAACTCCGCAACTTCAGAACTAGCACAATATGCAAAATCACCAAGTGCTCAATCAGTGACGTCTGAGTCTTATGGTCGGTCAAAATGGGGTGTCTATAATGCCTCATCAAAGATAAAAGGCGCGTCCTTAACTAGTAAACTACACAAATGATGAGATATTTTACTAAAGTCTTTGATGAACCTACAATAAAAACCTGCATGCCTTAGGAAAGACCTAATTTGACGCATGGAATTGGATGGAGGAAGGCCTGCAATGAGGTCAACCTTAGCCTTGTCTACCTCTATACCTCGAGGGGACACAATGTGTCCCAACACTATACCCTCACAAACCATAAAATGGCTCTTTTCCCAACTCAAGATTAGGTTTGCCTCAGTACATCGTTCCAACACTCTAGTCAAGTTCCTAAGGCATTCCTCAAAAGACGGTCCAAACATCGAAAAATCATCCATAAAAACCTCTAAGAATTTCTCCACCATATCAGAGAGAATAGCCATCATACACTGTTGAAAAGTCGCTGGTGCATTACATAGTCCAAAAGGCATGCGCCTGTAAGCAAAAGTGCCAAAAGGGCATATGAATGTGGTCTTTTCCTGGTCAGCGGGGTACACCGGGACTTGATTATACCCCGAATAGCCATCAAGAAAACAGTAAAAACCCTGCCCTACTAATCGCTCTAGGATCTGGTCAATGAAAGGTAAGAGAAAATGATCCTTTCTAGTCGAGGAATTCAGTCTCCTATAATCAATGCACACTCGCTACCCAGTAGTGGTTCGTATGGGGACTAACTCTCCTCTCTTATTCTCAACAACAGTGATACCTGATTTCTTGGGCACCACTTGTATGGGACTCACCCACTTGCTATCCGAGATGAGGTATATAATACCCGCATCCAACAATTTCACTACCTCTTTCATATTAGGATTAAGTCTCTGTTGCATTTCACGAGAAGGTTTAGTGTCCTCCTCTAGGTGTATATAATGCATGTACATTGAGAGATCTATCCTTTTCAAATCAGCCACCAACCACCCTATAGCACTCCGATGTGCCACAAAAACACTCATTAACTAACTCTCCTGCTCTGCACTCAAGTCAGATGCAATGATGATTGGTAAAGTATCCTGGGGCCCTAAAAATGGATACTTGAGTGTGGCCGGGAGTGGCTTCGACTCAAGTGTAAGTGGTGTGACCAAAGATGGTATGGCGGGCTCTCTCGACAGATGAGGAAGTGACTCAAACTGGGCTTTCCACGGAGGAAAATCCGATGTAGAAGAAGCATTAAGCAAGACATTCACCTTCTCAATCGACCCATCAATATCAAAATTTTCAAACCCAAAATGAGCTAGACAAGCCTCTAAAGGGTCCTCTACAAGAATGGAGGGCAAAACTTCCTCCTAAACCTCATCCACAACATCCACAAATAAGCACTCATCTCTCTCATAGGGTTGTTGGGATGCTTGGAAAACATTAAGTTTCACTTTCATGTTACCAAATGAAACTTCCATCACCCCGGTACGACAATTAATGCATGCATTGGCCGTAGTCAAGAAAGGTCGATCTACGATCACTGGGATTTGTTTCCTAGAACTGGCTACCGGTTCTATATTTAACACCAAAAAGTCAACAGGAAAGTAAAACCTTTCAACCTTTACTAGCACATCCTCAATCATGCCACGTAGCACTTTGAGGGACTGCTCAACCAACTGAAGAGTAACAGTAGTGGGCTTCAACTCGCCAAGCCTAAATTCTTCGTACACAAAGTACGACAACAAATTGACACTAGCCTCTAAATCTAATAAGGCCCTATTAATGAAATGGTCCTCTATAATGCATGCAATGGTTGGGGCACCCGGGTCCTTAAGCTCAGGAGGTGTGTCATTCAACAAGATGAAGCTTACTTGGTCCGTAAGGATGACCTTTTGAAACACGTATGTCCTAGATTTACGCTTTTGCGTACAAAAGTCATTCAGAAATTTAGCATAGGAGGGTACTTGCTTAATCGCCTCCAACAGGGAGAGGTTGATTTTTACCTGTTTAAAGACCTCCATCATTGCTTCCATAGATGCCGCATTCTTATTAAAAGGGGACGGTGTATCAAGGCATTGGGGAAAGGGTACGTTAGGCACATATGGTGCCTTGGGATCATGTGAAGTGCTAGGAACTAAGTCATCCCTCTTAAGTGTTTCCCCCTCACCCTTGCTCTCATTAGGTGTACCACCATGGTCACCCTTCTTAGCTCTAGTTGTATCAGACGCAACTGACTGAGGCTCTAACTCCCTCCCACTTCTCAAAGTAATCACCGCTTGCACCTGCTCATGGTGCTTTCCATTCCCACCCGAACTCTCTGCCCCGTATTGTTCCTTAGGATTGGCCACAATTTGACTTGGTAATTTTTCCTCCTCTTTCCGATTTATGTTGTTAGCCATTTGACCCAATTGGGCCTCTAGCTTGGCAATAGAGTGAGTATGAGAGTGAACTACCGGTGCTAACCCCTTAAGTTCTGAGAGAACTTCCAACACTTGAGTCTCAAAGGCAGAGTTGCCTTGAGGAACAGGCGAGGGTTATGGTTGTCGGTACGATTGTGGGGGTCGATAAGGTTGCGGTGGTCGGTAAGATGATTGGTTGGCAAAATTATTAAAATTCTGCCTTAGTGGTGGTGGATTGTAAGAAGTGTCTTGTGAAGGGGGTCTCCATGAAAAATTAAGGTGATTTCTCCATCCCGGATTGTATGTATTGGAGTATGGGTCATTACCCGAGTTGGAGAATCCTTGAGCCGCATTCACATGCTCTTGGACTAACTCCAGAAATTGTGATGCCGAAGGACACTCACTCAAGTTATGAGCAGAGTTCGCACAAATAACATATGCCTCGTGAAATTGAGGCTGATCTTGCTTGGTAGGGACATGTCCCGCAGCTAATAATTGGTCCATTTTATGGGACAGTGCCTCTACTTGTTGGGCTAACTCTAAGTTTTGCCCGACCTCATAAATGCCCCCTCTTTTCGAGGCTCCAACTATTGGTTGCCGGACTTGCCGAGCTACGTGTCACGACCCAAACCCGCCCCTATGGGTTTAGCATTGTAATCGGCCAGTAATCATAGGATTACCAAAGGCCTCTTGACAGATTAACATATAGATAGGGGCTGCAGAAGCAAATATACAAAATAGGCAAGATCCGATGAGCTGTGATAACATACATGGGACAGAATAGCTTGAAACTTTATAAACTTACGGGTGTAGCCAACATGTATAGTATTTACATAACACACTTAGACGTACATAACAAAATCTCACCCACAACTTTAACAACCAACACAATCTACTATGATTACAAAAACAGCCATAAGACTAGGCTTCATCTGGAACCTCCTCGGGAGGCGCAAGGGTTAGCTGACAAAAACTGAAACAAAGGCCATTAACTTTGGCCCTGATCATGTGCCGGCTCACCTACATACATAATATAAACAGTGAGCAGAAATCGAGTGAATAATAACGGAGTAAAGGGGTTTTAATGACTGAAGTCCATAGAGATTCAGAAATCATAAATCAAGTTCAAATTCAAAATTATGTTCAAATCATATACAGAAATCATAAGTCATGCTTAATAATACGTGGTACATCCATTAGCGCTAACATAGCAGATACAGAACAGATGCAAACACATGATGGTTATGAATAACCAGTTCCATAACGGAACCTCCAGATCCGGGTAATAGAGAATAAACATGCTAAGCCCCATGATGGAGCCTCCGGTACAGGTAACAGATGGCAAACATAATAAGTTCCAAAATGGAACCTCCGATACCGGGTAACATCTAACATGATGCTAAAGATGCCACGAATACATGTCAGAATTTGGACAATCATTCATTGTTCAAAGCATATTATTCCAGAAAACATATATGAATTTATCATACAGAAAATAAATAAAGTTCAACATACTAAGTTATTACTCACAGTTGGCTTCGAGTGCAGACAGACAGAGAAGACTAATCAATTGATTTGAGGCACGCGACCTATACGAACATATATACAAATACACACTTGAAACACTTGGTCGAATTATTCATAACTTGCTTTATTTGTTCTAGGCGTGTTTCTAGTCTTTATCTTCATTATAGTGCCTCAAGCATGGCTTAGGAATGCGTGGGATGGAAAGAGGATGCAAAAATGCACTTTGAATCATTTCTCAAATTTTGTTGAAAATAGAGTCCACGCTCGAGCGTGGCTTTCCTCGCTTGAGCGAACATGCAAGATGTGAAGGCTCGCTTGAGCGTGTCTTTCCCCGTTCGAGCAGACTGCAAAACTAGACAAAAGTACTGGATGCATGAATTTCGCGCTCGACGGACGCTCGTCCTCGCTCGATGGACGCTCGTCCTTCGCTCGAGCGTAAAACTCAGACCTTCGCTCGAGCGTGAATTCCCTCACTCGAGCGGACTGTAAAACACAAGAACTTCTAGGTATATACATTTTACGCTCGAGCGTGACTCATGTCACTCGAGCGGAAGTGCATGTACTCAGAGTGTACGCTCGAGCGTGAAGTCCCCCACTCGAGCGTGGATCAAATTTTTAGAATTTTTAGCTTTGATCTTCAAGCTCAAACTCAACCTTTAATGTCACGCCCCGAACCCGCCCCTAGAAGTTCGGTAACGTGACCGGCCAGTAATTCGTAGATTACCTCCGGCCTTACTGTGCAAAACATAAATAAACGGGGCTCGCGGAAGCAAAAACACATAACTATAGTCCAAAGAGCTGTGCATAAATATGAACATATATTACATGCCAAAAATGAGTTAATTACCCACATCCATTACATAACATGGTCTAGTACAGCACGTATCATTCAGTTACAACTATACAACAAAAGCAACACAAGAGCTCACAAAACGGCCTTCCAGGCCTGGCCCCAGCTCGGAGGCACTCAACTCCAGGTTAGGCTTCAAAACGGCTGCTCGGCTCGAGACTCCGCCTAGGCTTGACTCCCCGAAGGCTCGCCTATAAATACATAAATACAAACAATGAGCTAAAGCTTAGCAAGTAACATTAACGTAAAGGGTTAGTGAACGAACTCCAACATTTCTTATAAAACCGTAATAAAACATTCATAATCATAATTAGTCATCATATAGAACATACGTAATGGCATACTCCATAGAACGTAACATGTGTCGACTAACGACTAGAGTAACCGGTCCCGGACACCGATTAAACACATACCGAGATCTCGTAAACTGGTCATGGGCTTGTCCTTCCATGCCGTCCTCCATGACTCATGACGCATGGGCCTGCATGTTCTCGCCCCCATGACTCAACTGACTATGGATGCCATACTAGATTCGCAATTAGGGCATTCGTTCACAGAAAACATTCTCATTTCAAACGTATCATATCATAGCACTTATAGAACATAATTTCATAACAACATATCTTTACAGAAATGTCACTTACAAAGGGTTTCCGAAACTGATGGCACGGTCTTCTCAATTTGACCTGCAAACATCAACATTATAGCACATTTCTCAATATACATTATCCTTAATCATGCACTTCATTCCTTTCTTTACTTTATTTCATGTTCATTCACTTCATTTCAATCTCATGTAATTCATGTAATTCATACTCGTTTCATGCTCATAAGGTGATAAATGATGCAATTAACATGTAGAAATCATACAGTTCATTTCCCCCAAAAGTTCCTGAAAATAGCCTTCCCGCTCGAGCGCCCACTTGTCCGCTCGAGCGGACTGTAAACTGTCCGAAACTGCTGGAAGGGTGATTTCTACGCTCGAGCGGGATCGTCTCCGCTCCAGCGGACCCTGCGAAATCCGAAATTCTGGAATTTCCAAAGCTTCAATCTCTCCTTTTTACAAAACCATTTACCATTCATGAAATCCAAGCCTCAAAACACTTGTATAACAACATCATTTAACCATTATATCTTCAATTCAAACCCATAAACTAAGATGAAAGCCATGAACATATACATACAAGCTTTATATCTCTATAATCATGGAGGTTCTACCTCAAATTGACTAAGCATGCTCAAATTACACATAATTTCTCTTCCATTCTATTTACTTGCCATGCAATCATGGATCATTCAACTTCTTTCAAGAAATTAGAGAAGAACTTCTTACCTTGATCACTTAATTGGAAGACTCAAGCTTGTTTCCCTTTTCTTTCTTCTCCCTTGTTTTCTCTCTTCTTCGATTCTCTCTTCTCTCTTTCTTTTCTAGGTTCTTCTTTTCCCCTTTGTTGAGTCAAATGAGGTCAAAGTCCTTATCTTTATCCATATATGCCATATAAACCCAATTAAACCAATTAAGCCAAAAACGTAAGCCAAACGGGACTTAACGATTCAGACAAAATTCAGTCTTCAATTTATCATTTCGAATGGTTCTAAAAATTCCCAATATCTCATAGGTATTTTAAATTTCATTTTCTGATTCCATTTCGGTCATTAATTTCAGTCCCAAAGATGTTATTTCAACAGATATTTTGCTAATTCAAACAGATATTTCTCGATTAAATCATATAAACACATATTGAATTATTGGTAATCATGGTATACGGTTCTGGGTCGTCACATTTAAAGCATCAAACCTCATTTTTCGGGGCCAAAACTTGAGAAAATGCAAGAAAACTCATAAAACAACATGTTCAAAGGATTATATCAAGAATCATGGCCCGAAAGCATGCCGATTGTGTAAAATCCAACTTGAAACTCAAGAATAGTTCATGAACATAACATGCATGCAATTCTTTGAACTAAGGCTCCTCAAAACATGATCAAATGCTACCAAATAACATGAAACTCATTGTTTTCCCAAAATTAAAGTGCATTCAAAACATGCATGGGGAATTCTTTGAAAATTAAACTCAAAACATGGAAATTTATGTATGCACGCATGGATTGATTTAGTTCCCTTCCAATCCTAGCTCAAACCTTACAAGAATTCATCTAATTCACTAGAATTCTAGCACTAGTAATTCAATTTCATAGTTAAGAGGGTGAATGCCTACCTTAAGTCTTGAATTCTCAAGTGTGGTAGCTTATTGTCCCAAATTCTCCTCAATTCACCAACAATTCTAGCAATTTCTTGATTTGAGCTCAATTTTCTTCCCACTCTCCCCTCTCCCACATTTTCTCTCTTGAAGACTCAAAATGTGATGGCATGGAAGAAAAAGAAGTGAATGGGCTCAAATGGTGCCTTAAATAGGCTTGGGTACAAGTGTGATTAATAGAGGTTAATTGGTGCACATTAATTTAATCTAATTTAATCGTTCTGCAACAAATTTTGATTGAACTTACCATAAAATTCTAAAAATCCTAATTAACACATAAATCAAGTCAATTTCGTATTTGGATGTCGATAAGGCCTCAAATTTGCAAGCCGAAACTAAAACATGAACAGATCTTCCTACGCCCAACAGATATAGACACAAACAATGCAACACACACAAGCAGTTTAATTCCGAATTTCACGTTAATTGTTAATTAGGCATAATTAATCATGGATTAACGTTAATCATGAGTCGGGGTTGTTACACTGCGGAGGCATGGTGAAGGGAATTATCACTTAGGTTCTCAAACAATTGTCATGCCTCGGTATCATTTTTGGACATGAATTTCCCACCACAGGATGAATCCACTATTTGGCGATGCGACTCAGTTAAGCCATAATAAAATGTTTGAACAAGTTGCCAATTAGGCACTTGGTGGTGGGGACACTGTTGGAGAAGGTCTCGAAATCTTTCCCACGTCTCATGGAATTGCCCGTCATCCATTTGAGCAAAATTGGTGATGGCTCGCTTAAGTTGGTTGGTTTTACCTATGGGAAAGTACTTCTCCAAGAACTGTTGCTGTAATTGGTCCCAAGTTGTGATTGAATTAGCAAGTAAGGAATTCAGCTAGTGTTTGGCTTTATCCTTTAATGAGAATGGAAACAATCGCAACATTAAGGCCTCATTTATGAAATTCTGGATCCTCACTATCGAGCAAATTTCCAGAAATTCATTCAAATGTTTGTAAGGATCATCATGAGCTAGTCCATGGAATGATGGAAGCATTTGTATGGTGCTAGACTTAGTCTCATAATGAGCAGCAGTGGTGTTGGGTAATTGGATGCATAATGGTAATGTATATGCAGTGGGTGTGAAATAATCCTTAAGGGTCCGGTTGGGGACATTCGGGACATTTGGATTTTCCATCTCTAATGGCTCAATGTATGAATATGAATATTCAAGCCTAAGAACACGGGCAGAGGCTCTAAGTCTCCTAAAAGTCATTTCTAGTTCAAAGTCCAAACTCCACAATTTAGGGCGACAAGAACGGCGCCCGTGCATACACTACTCACACACATACAAAAAGTTCCTACTCTGTGCACTAAGTTACGAAAACAAAATAACAAAGGGAGAAATACTCACAGCGGTTTAACGAAAACACTTTACTCGTCTTGCGGGTGCTTGACGTATAGACGTTGCCTCTAACCTCTAATTGAGCTTTGTCTTTCTTTTTATCACTTTGGTACTTTGCTTGTGAGTGTTTGCTTCTGTTTAAGCACTTTAGTGCTGCAGTTTTTTTTTTTTTTTAAAGCTTGGTTGCGCTCCGCTTGCACTTCGGTTATAGTTTCCACTTTCAAATGCTTTGCACACTTAGCAACACGAAAGTGTAAAATCCTAAACTAAAATTTAAAATAAGAATATAACTTTAAATTAATTAATTTTGCCAGAAGTCCCCGGCAACGGTGCCAAAATTTAATGGGTCGTTACACACACCAAAATTAAACTACACCAAATTCTTTTAGAATAATGACAAATCCAGATATCGATCCACGGGGACAATTGTGAAATTAAACTAATTTAATTGTTAAATTCCTAAATTAATTTTGATGAAAAGATTGATTGTTCATAACCTAATTTAATAACAAATAAATTAAACTAAGTAATTAAATTATCAATTATAAATAAAATTGGATTTACTGATTTGGGGAAAAACCTAGGGCAAAGAGTCCACCATTAGTCACGTAAATAGGGTTTCCAATTGAAATCAATTATGTTATGGTTCGAATGGCATAATGCTTTGCAACTACAAGTTCAAAGCATTTAACAAGAAAATCATCATGTTCAATGTACAAGCACGAACCATCTCAAATAGTACGAATCGTTCACTCTAAACTAGGGTAGTGACACGACTCGTCCCTCATAGTATGGTCCATCTCATACCTTGAATGTGAAAGAATAGAAAACTCTTGTATGTAAAACATTTAACAATCACAGAAAGCCGAATATTTGAAGAAATAATGAAATATATATATATATAACTTCTAAAACACCATACAATTGTTCAAACCTTTACATAATTGAAAATCAAAAAGAAAAACCTAATTACATGGCTAAAGTTTCATCAAAACCCTAGAAAAGAGGACTAGCCACTCATGGAGGAGTGAGAAGAGGAAGAAGATGAGGAAGAAGACCCCATGGAAGTGTCTTTCAAGCTTTTTGGAGCAAATCCTCTCTTGAAACCCTAGCCTCTCTTTTGTTGCCAAAACAATTTCAGAACCCTAGAAAAGTCTTTTTCTTTTTCTTTTTTTTTCTATTTATCCTTCTGCTGCCTTTCAAACAGGTTGAAAACATCAGGCACGTTTTCCTAGAAAAAGTCAATGCACGTGTGGAATCTATTTTTCCTCCAAATTCTGTCATTTTACCTATTTTTATGCTCCGACTATGTACAACCTGATTGACATTAAACACACATAAAGTATACAGTTTGACAAGCAAGTAAAGTTAAGAGATCTTAATTAACGGTCTCAATGTTGTAAAATTCGGCCTTAATCAATATAGAGATTTGAATAGGAATAACTGATTAGGGTGTACCATGAGAAAAAAAAAATTATTTTAGAGTTTAATATATGTTGTCCTTATTAATAAATTCATATTAGAACATAATAGGAATCAAAATTTATGAATTTAAATTAAGTGTACTAAAACATATTTTGACTTAAAATAAAATCTCCTAGAGTCCAGCTTCAAGGTCCATACAGATTTAACAGAGGCTTTCAGGGCAAGCCCATCACAGTTTCACGTCCTCTTTGGATCGGACTTCTCTTTTGGGCCCAAATGCCTTTAGTTTAAATATTTTCTGTGTAAAAACTGGTAATGCCAAAATAGTGGTCTTTTGGCAACATAAATAAAAGCTGTGTTGCAGCCTAAGGTAGTTACAAAAGCTGGATAGGTATTTGGAAAGTTTGGAAAACGCCAAAGTGTGAAGTTAAATGACTACCCTCCTTGTTCCAACAAGTAGCTAAATGAGCCCAAAAGGGTCAAATAGTAAATTTCCTAAGTTGGATGGGATATTTTGGTCGTGACGTGATATCGTAAATAAATATTAATTCAAAAGGCAAATAAACAGTTTTTTATCAACTTCTCAAATCATTTGTGTGTATTGGGAATATACCCAATTTAACAAATGTTTTCAAAGTCTTGCAAATCACACTCTGTTGGATTTTCAAAATCTATTTTTTGAAATGAAAAATTTGAAAATAAAAATTAGTTTGAGAAAAAAAAATACATCAAAAAGATATTTTCATTCTAAAAAAGAGAAAATCATATGAAAATTATGAGTGTTTTTTTATTTTTTCCACCAAATTAATTTTTACTTAAACCGGCATAGTATTATTTTGAATTTCCTAACTCCCTTGATAATTTTTTTTCTTTTCACTTTTTTTCTTCTTACAAATTTTTATTTTTTACAAAAAATATTGAAACGCCAATTTAAGTCTCACAATGACATTAAGTCTCACAATGACATTACAGAGTACGTCAACTTTATAATTGTTACACACTCCTTTATCATGTCATTGTGAATAAATTTAAATTAAAAATTTTTAACATTTCTCGGGTTCGGATCCCAATGAACTTGCGGTTGCGGCCCTCAACATACTCAAGTTTGAAAAATAAAAATAAAAAGTGTTTGGGCCCTCCTCCAACGTGCAAGTTATGGCTTAGCCCAACTCTTCGAGTGTTGGGCCCCAAATTGGATATGTGGAGTCCAGGGGATTTTATTTCCATCCAAAAAATTATTAAATACTATCAATTTTTAAGTACACTTTATTTAATTATTTAAATTTTAATTTATTCTCATTACACCCTATTATTTACCCTCAATACAGAAAATAATTCTCAAATATAGAGAGAGAAAAAAATCCAAACTTATAAGCATATAAGCATTACAAATACAGAAAAATCAAATTTTTACATAAGTATTATATAACTTTTCAATACAAGAAAAAAAAACTTTTACATTATAAATTATCTACAAGAATATTCGTGAAAATGTAAAAACCAAACTTATAAGCACATAAGCATGAGGCACTAACAAGAAAAAGTAGTTCTCAAATAATGTTCTATTTAAATGACAAAATAAGAATAACTTCAATAATATGTTATTGCTAATCTAATTACTGAGCCCTTTAATTTTTATCAAAAAAATGATATAGAAAATAATTTATGGTACTCTATAAATATTGTGAAATCCCTTTATATGAATATTTACCTCTTTTTTTATGGTTGTTTCAAAAAAATATTTTGATTATTACCCTCATTCATTATTTGGTTTTGTTCAAACTTTCTTCTAGGGTTTAGGGTTTCAAAATAATAAAAAAAAAATAATGTTGATGATGATGGTGAGTTTTGATAGGGTAGATTGGAGTTTTGGAGGGAGAATGAAGAAGAAGAAGAAGAAGAAGAAGAAGAAGAAATAACTTTAATCTCTTGAGAAAGAAGATATAGAAGGTTGAATAGGAATAACTGATTAAGATATTCCATGAGAAAAAAAAATTTATTTTAGGGTTTAATATATGTTATCCTTAATTATTAATAAATTTATATTCGGATATAATAAGAATCAAAATTTATGAATTTAAATTAGATATACTGAAATATATTTTGAATTCAAATAGAATCTGCCGGAGGTACATACAGATTCAACAGAGGCTTTCAGGGCAAGCCCATCACAGTTTCATGTCATCTTTGGATCGGACTTCTCTTTTGGGCCCAAATTCCGGCCCAAATGCCTTTCTTGATGCATCATGCATGTATTGTTGATAAAAATAATAAAAAATAAAAAACTGTTCTTAATTTAAATTCAGATTTATTTTGGTTTATGCCAGAAAATTTAAAATTTAAATATTTTCTATGTAAAAACTGGTAATGCCAAAATAGTGGTCTTTTGACAACATTATAACATAAATAAAAGCTGCGTTGCAGCCTAAGGTGGTTACAAAAGCTAGATGGATATTTGGGAAGTTTGGAAAACGCCAAGTGTGAAGTTGAATGACTACCCTCCTTGTTTCAACAAGCAGCTAAACGAGCCAAAAAGGGTCAAACAGTAAATTTTCTAAGTTGGGTGGAATATTTTGGTCGTGTTGTGACATCAATAATAAATATTAATCTAAAAAGTAAATAAATAATTTTTTATTAACTTTCTAAATCACTTTTTAAAAAAATTAAAAAACTTAGTTAATAGTTAAAAATCAACTTTTAACCGTCTTCTCAAAACACTCCATAAAATTATATCGTGTTATCTTGCTTATTTCATTCCACTATAATTTGAATATAAATTTTAAAAATTACTTATTCATTTGCTTTTAAAAATTTATGTTTGGTTTAATTTTTCGAAAACTGTTTTTAGATTAGATTTCGATACTTCTAATGAATTTTTTTATTTCATATTTTAGTCAAATTTTGGTACTTTTTAGATGTACTAAATCAAGATGCATCTAAAAAAAAAATGACTTAAATATTAAAAAATCACCAAAAACAAATAGAAAGTTGAACAAAAATCTGTGTGCATTTTTGTTTTTTTTAGTATTTTTTTCGTATTTTTGTTAAACTTTTTATTTTTTACATGCATCCAATCTTTGATATATCTTAAAAGCATAAAAAAAGAAAAAAAGAAACTAAAATATGACATAAAAAAAAAAAAGAAGGTAAAAACAAACAAAAATCTGTCTAAAACTAATTTTTGAGTGTCCTTTATAGTTCAGTAGTACTACACACCTAAAATATTATTTCAAAAATATTCTAAAAATAAAATATATGAATTAAATTACTTTTAAATATAATTCACATCATAGAAAATTTAAATAGATACCACACATTTTAATTTAAACTTTTTTTTGGGTACATAACTGTTTTGATAAATGGGTAAATTACACTTTCACTATTTATATTTGGTTATTTTTTCCCTTTGGCCATAGAATTTTATTTGACCTCATCTGGGCCTTTTATGTTTTAAGTTTTTTTTCAATTTACTCATAAATTAATTTCTATTTAAAATTAGAAACAAAACGTCACGTTAATTGTCATATAACCAAAAAAAAAAATTCTTATATTGAGATTTAGATTTGATTAAAAGTGTGAGTTATATATAATAAAATATTTTTATATCACGCGATTGTCAATATGTCATTTTTATCTAATTTTAGGCATAAGTTTGTTTTTAAAATAAATTTAAAAAAAGCCTTAAAATATAAATAGCTAAAGTGAAGAAAAAAAAAAAAAAAAACCTTTAAAACCAAAGTAAAAAAATGACAAAATATAAAAGGAGCAAAAGTGTAAAATAAAGCATATGAGTGTGCATGGTGGGACATGAAGTTTGATGTATTGGATTGGACCCCACATTGTTTGCTTTGCATGGATTAGGTTTTGACTTTGTGAGAGATATGATGATCAACACCACACACATGTGCAATCATGATTGAGAAAAAGCTAATGAAACACTTGAATTTTTTCACTGTGATGGAGGATATGCATGCATGGTTGAGTTTTTTGAATTATATTTTCTCTGAACAGAATATATCAGAGAAAGCTGACTTTATAATGCTCTCTCTTACTTTTACATTTTTATCTTTTGTGCAATATCATAATAATTATTCTCTTAAAACACTATATTTTAGACCCAAAAAAATTGTAATGATGCTTAATAATAAACCATGCCAAACAAGTGATTATTATGGGTGTGTGCCACTTCTACCTAGGTCATAGATCCACTCTTCAAAGCCCCCCATAGTGTGAATTTCTAGCTCTCATCTCAAGAGATAGTTTTAATGTGCTTTAGGTTTCCAAAGTTATAGTCAAACTAGCCATGATTTAACTTAATCTTCATGTAAAGTAGAAAACGACAAGAGCTTAAGCAATGGTGGACAATAGTTTAAGGGCCGCTATGTAGTATTAACTTTCATTTGTCAATTTTTGAAGTTGTGTTTAAATTATAAATTTTAATAAAAATTTAAAAAGAAAAAGAGAAAAAATAGGTGAAATATAATTTTATTCACATTTTATTTGTTTTTTTTCATTTCTCTTTTTAAATTCTTACTCCAAAGTGTTTAGTTTTTAAAAAAATCCAAAAAGTTTTTAATTTGATTTGATTAAAAACATAATTTCTTTACTTTGAAAATTTTCACCATGTATCTTTTTCACCAAAAAACAAAAATGTGAAAAGATTTAAAAAATTTATTCATAACAAAAAAAAAAAAAAAAAAAACTTTTTAACAATTACAAAACTCATAAGTTTTTATAGATTTTTAAAAATAAAAAAATATGTTAAAAAATGAATTGTCAAACTCCATCTTAGAAGATTTTATTTAAATTTTTGATCAATTATTTGGCATCCATATATATACATAACATTTATTGCGTAAATATGCATAAAAGATGAAATAAAAAAAATTAAAAATAATGACGTATTAACTAAAAAAACATATACGTAATAATATGACCTATTAACATACCATTGTAATAAATGATTCTGCACGAAAAGGAATTAAAAAAATTAACAATTTTCAAAAAAATTAAATATATCTAACGACAAATATCATTTCTCGAGTAATTTTTACATGCCAAGACAACACAATGCATGATCTTAATACCCAAGTGGGGAGCACCATTAGAGAAGAGAGGTTCCCTTGTTTTAAAAAAAAAAAAAAAAGAGTCATCAGCTTTCTAGTTGACCTTTGCATGCCCCAGAAAGTCTGGCAAATTTAGAGGTGGTAAAAGAGAATCCTATCCCCCCACAAAGGACTTATGAGGATTCTTTGTTAATGGATCTCTACTCATTGCAATGAAGCTCTCTCTCTCTCTCTCAAGTTGGGAGGCATGTGTGCTCTCAAAAGGAGGAGAGGGGGGGTGGAGTGAAATGAAAAGGAGTACTCAACACTCTTGGTTCCTAGTTGGTGTTGTTTTGTGGGGGAGGGGAATATAAACTTTTGCCATTCTCAAAAGATAGAGCATTTTTTCTTTTAAAAGTGGTCTTTTTAGGAGAGAGAAAGAGAGTAAAGTAGTGACTGGGAATAGGGAACTCCACTCAAAGGTTAGAGTCATTTTGGTCTTTTTTTTCTCTCATGTGTGTTGTGTATGGACTCTAGATAGTAATGCACTATATATATAAATGTATATATTGAATTCTCATGTTGAGGAGTGTGCTGTGTTGGGCTAAGATTCTTCTTTGATTGAGACATGAGAGACAGCTCAAAGTATGCAAGTGAATCATTTGATGCCCCCCACAAAATTCTTCCACCACTTCAAGGCTCTCCATTAGTTTTTCAAACTACCACTAATGCCACTCTCTCATAACACCACTATCTAGCAAAAGTCAAGGGACACAAAAATTGATTACAAAGTTAAATATAATCTTCTCACATAAAGTATGTTTTTATTTTTTTTAAACCTTACACTCATATATGAGAGAATTGTGCAAATAGAATAATTGATCAACAAAATAAACAAAAATGTTGTGCAGTTAAAAAAATACTTTAAAATGTTCACAATTTAAATTTACAATAAAAATTAAAAGTTAATATAGTGTAGATCACATTTATAATTTTTCTTTTCTAAATACGTAATATTATTTTTGAAAAAAATTAAAATATTTAATGAGAGAAAATACCTAATAATATTCCATATTATGCCTTCACTATATATTCTGAAAAATAGTGCGCATGTTTGGCCTCAATGAATACTGAGTTCCATTAATGGTGACATCGATGTAGAATCATTTGAAAGGTTAAATTAAAAAAGTGGTTCTAGATAGATCTAGAATCAACGATTTAAAAGAAACAACAATGTTACTTCGTTTGGGAAGTGGGTTGACTTTTGATTTTTTTAGCTATTTTAGCCTGAGTTAAAAAGCTTGGTTTGGGAAAGACTTTTTGGCTTTTTAGCTTTTTTGGCTTTTTTGTGATAGAAGAGTGTAATGATTATGAATTGGATGTAATATTTTATTTGTTGTGACTAAAATAGCTTATTTTGTCTTTTGTGGCTAAAATAGTCCCAAACTTCCTTACCAAACGGAGCCGTAGTTTAAAAAAAAAAAATCTAAAATTTAAATTTGTGAAGAAGTTTTAAAAGTGTGATAGGTTACATGCAGAATTAATGAATCTGATCAAAATATTTTAAATTTTATACAGTTTTTTAATTTTTTGGTAGATACTATTTAGCATTGTTGCATTTAGAAAATGAAAGAGTCAATATATGAGGGAAGAACTAATATTCCATATATTCCTGTTCTGAAAGACATTGATCTAGAATCATTTCTATTGTCAAATTATCCTACACAATATCAATAATATTAGGGATTGAGAAAATTTATTTTAAAAAATACTTAGAAAAAAATTATGTGGTTAAGATTCATTTTAAGTATAAATCTTATTATAAAAAAATTAAAGGTAAACTACACATCACTTTTCTAGATAAATTTCCTAACAAATTTTTAAATTTTTTTCTCAAGTTTTTGCAACGGCCAAATACCACCATATCATTGTTCAACTTTTCCTATGACATTGCAAGATATGAAGATCCATGCTTATGCAAATGATTAATATTCGTACAAGTTGACTTTTTTGTTATTACAAAAATATTTTAAAAATTGCTAATTACTCGGACAAAATTAACTAAATAATTATGTGGCTAAGATTCATTTCATATATAGTACGTCATTTCTTAAGATTTAATTTTGTATTTCGTTAAGAAAAATTCAATAAAAAATATGGTCAAACCCAATGAAAAGTTTGCAACTTCATACTAAATTTCACATTGGAATTTTAGTAAACACATTAAAAGAGCCTCATGAATATGTCTCCTACTATGGTTGTTGAAGAAAATTCTAGTTATGGACTCTAGTGCCATAGATCATTTGACCATGGAATTTTTAGATTTTTTTCTCAAGTTTTTGCAATGGCCAAATACCACCATATCATTGTTCAACTTTTCCTATGACATTGCAATATATGAAGATCTATGCCTATGCAAATAATTAATATTCATATAAATTAACTTTTTTGTTATTACAAAAACATTTAAAAAATTGCTAAATGCTAATTACTCGTACAAAATTAACTAAATAATTATATGACTAAGATTCATTTTACATACAGTATGTCATTTCTAAAGATTTAATTTTGCATTTGGTTAGATAAGAAAAATTTAATAAAAATATGGTCAAATCCAAGAAAAAGTTTGCAACTTCATATTAAATTTCACATTGGAATTTTGGTAAACACATTAAAAGAGCCTCATGAATATGTCTCCTATTATGGTTGTTGAAGAAAATTCTAGTTATGGACTCTAGTGCCATAGATCATTTGACCATGGGTTACGTAAAAGCTTCTTATCATGCCACCAAAATAAGGTTTTGACATTTTGACCAATTAACTCAAAGTAATTATTACAATGAAAGAAAAAAACAAAAGAGCATTATCATCTTAGTTGGAGCCATAGTTATCCATAGCTTTCATATTTACAATTGTACAAATAATCATATATCTTATGGAGTTACTTTAATGGCATTGGTTAATAAAACATTAAAATAATTATACATTTGTATCTAATTTTACTAGCGGTAACTCGTGCGATGCACGGAAAAATAGACTATATACATTTTTGTGTGTAAAAAATCAATCTTCTAATTATTATGTGTTATGTTTTTTTTTTTTTTTTTTTAAGTGTCATGTTGCACACACACAAAAAAAGTAAGTGTAAGAATAAAAATATAAATAATAAATTTAAGTAGAAAGGTGTAGAGTATATATGTAAAAAGAAAAAGTAAAAAAAAAAAAAGTGTAAAAAGTAAAAGTTTTTTTAAAGTTTAAAGTGTAAGTAAGTGTAAGGTGTGTGTGTAGGTGTAAGTGTAAAGTGTAAAGCCCAAACCCATGTATATAAAACATGCAAAATTAATAGTAGCCATTAACAAATATAATTAATTTATAAAATTAATATAAAAAAAAATTTAAAATAAAAATTTAAAATAAAAATTGAATAATATAATAAATATAAAAAAGATAAATAATATCATAATAAAAAATAAAATAAAAAAACTATAAAAAAAAAAAAAAAAAAAAAAAAAAAAAAAAAAAAAAAAAAAAAAAAAAAAAAAAAAAATAAAAAAAAAAAAATTAAATTTAATTAATATACTAAAATTTAATTTATTATATATTATTATTGTAATCAAATAATATTATTAAAATTTATTTATAATTTAATTTTTTAAAAAAATTTTTATTTTTTTTATAAAAAAATTTTAAAAATAAATTTTCAAATAAATCATTAGTTAAATATTTAGTCAATTATCTATAAATCTATCTCTAATATATCAATATCTCTCTATATCAAATCATCAATTTCTCAGATTATAATATCATAAATATATTCTCCCATAATTTTTTAAAAAAATAATTTAAGATAAAAAAAAAAAAAAAAAAAAAAAAAAAATAAAAAAAGAAAAAAAAAAAAAATAAAAATTATAAAATATTTTAATTATTTAAAATATTTTTAAAAAAATTAAAATTAATGAAAAAAAATTTGAAAAAAAAAAAAAAAAAAAAATTAAAATATAACAAAAATTAAAATAAATATAATAATAGTAGGAATAATTTACTACTTTTTGTTTAATTTTTTTGATTATACTTTTTATAAAATTTTTGATTATATATATATATTTATTATTTTGAATATTTATACATATATTTTTATACATATATATAAATAAAATAATAATATAATATTTTAATTTTTATTTATTTTAAGAGTTTAAATAATCTTCTTTTTTTTCTTAACTTTTTTTTTAAATTTTTTTTTTTTTTTTTTTTTTTTTTTTTTTTTTTTTTATTTTTTTTTTAATTTTTTTTTATTTTTTTTTTTTTATATTTTTTTTTTTTTATATTATATATAATATTTTATTTAAAATATATTTTTTTAATATTTTTTTTAAAAAATAATATAATTTATTAAAAATTTTTATTTGATTTTTTTTTTTTTTTTTTTTAATAATGAAATTTTGTAAATAGAATGTGAAATGATAGTGATGAAGAAAAAAGGAGAAAAAGAATGAATTGGTAGGATGAAATTTTAAATGATAAGATTAAGATCCATCAGTTTAGAAAGAGAGGAATGAGAGGGATGTAGATTTAAAAATTAGGAGATAGAAGGAATGTTATTTTTATTAAAAGAGAAGTATTGTTAGTTAGTTTAAATAATCTAAATTATTTAATTTAAAATAATATAAAAAATGAAATAAATTATATAAAAAAAAAAAAATTATAATATTAAAATATATATTATATAATAATATAATAATTAATATAAAAATATATAATAATAATAATCAGTATTTAAAAACCATCTAATTATTAAAAATCATTTCATATATCTACCATAATTTTATTATATTATTTTATTTTTAATAAATATAATTTCATTTTTTAAAAAAATAATTTTAGAAAAACAAAAAAACTAAAAAAAAAAAAAAAAACTAAAAAAAAAAAGAGAATTAGTTGAGAAAAACAATAATTTGAAAAGAAGAATTTAAAAAGAGAAAAAAAATAAAAAAAAAAAAAAAAAAAAAAAAAAAAAAAAAAGAAAAAAAAAAAAAAAAAAGAAAAAATTTAAAAAAATTTAAAAAAAAAAAAAAAATTATAAAAAAAAATTAAATATAAAAAAATAATTTTTTTTATTTAAATTTGTTTCAATTATTTTCATTTTTAATATTTATTATTTACTTATTTTTATTTTTTATTTTTTTTTATTTTATTTATTTATTATTTTTATTTATTTTATTATTAATATTATTTTAAATTATCAATAATTAAGATAATTATAAGAAATAAAAATAAGATAAGATAAAAAAAGATTAGATAAGGATAATAAAAATAAATAAAAAAAAAAAAATAAAAAGAATAAAAAAAAAAAAAAAAAAAAAAAAAAAAAAAATAAATATATATAAAAAAAATAAATAAATTTTATTTAAATTTTTATGATAGATATTTTTATTATTTATATTTATCTTTTTTTTATCTTTTATTATTTAAATTTTTTATATTTTTTATTTTAATTTATTATATTTTTTTATTTTATTATATTAATATTTTTTAATTAATTATATTTATTTATTAATTTATATTTTATTAATATATATTTTTTTATATATTTTTTATCATATAATTTATAAAATTTTTTTTTATAATTTTTCTATTTAAATAAAATTATTTTTAATAAATGAAAATAATAAATAAAAAATAAAATCAAAAAAAGAAAAAAAATAAAAGAAAATAATAAAAAGAAAAAAATGAAAAGAAAGAGAGAGTTAAAAAAGAAGAGAAATTTTTTTAAACAAAATTTAGAGAAAAAAAATAAAAGAGAAGAACATTTGAAAAAAAATGAAAAAAAATTAAAAAACAGAAAAAAAAAGAAAAAAAAAAAAAAAAAAAAAAAATAAAAAAAAAAAAAAAGTAAAAAAAAAAAAATAAAAATAAAAAAAATATATATATATATTTTTTTATATTTATTTTTTTTAATAAATATTTTATTATTTTCTTTTTTATCTATTATTTTATTATTTATTTTTTTTATATTAATTATTTAATTTTATCTTTATCTTTTAATATTTAAAATTTAATTTTTATTTTAATTAATTTATTTATTTATTTTATATAATTTATTTATCAATTTTTATATTTTTTTTTTTTTATGAAATTTTTTGAATTTTAATTTTTTATATTTTTAAATATAAATAATTTAAATTTTTTTAATTTTATCTTAATTAATTTTAATATTTTATTAATTTATATGTTTATTTTATTATTATAATTTATTTTTTCAAATTCAAATCCATATAATTTTGAAAATAAATAAGAATAGAAAATAAAAAAAAAAATAAAAAATAAAAAAAGAAAAGAAAAAAAAATACAAAATAAAAGAAAATAAATATTTAAAGAGGAAAGAGAGAAATTATAATTAATTTATAATTGATAAATATATATAGAGTATAAAAGATAATTAAATTAAGTGCACGTAAGGACTATATAAAAAATTTATGTTTATTTTAAGTGTGTTAACAAATGTCATAAAATAACCCATTAAAAGGATCCATCATTTTACTATCAAAAAAAAAAAAGAAAAAAAAAGATCCATCATTAATTAAGCCACAAGATAATTCAACTGAATATAGAAGCAAAAAAATCCCCCCACACAAAAAATTTGACATAATAACAAAAAAATAAAAATAATAAATTAATAGAATATAAATAAGATATGTGTCCTGTGTAAGTAAAAATTATACTTCTATAAATAAATAAATAACTAATAAGAATTGTGCAAAAATAGCATAGTTCTCATTTGTATTCACTTGCACTCTATTAATTTAATAATTTTTATTTTTTATTTATATAATATTCTTCACACAAAAAAAAAAAGAGAAAAAGATGAAAATTTTGAGTTTGGCATACAGCTAAAAAGTCTTTTTTTCCAAACATTTTTGTTTTTAATAAAAAAAAAAATTCAAAATTACGTCAACTTTTTTTAAACTTTTTAGGCCAGTCTTACGTAGACAAATCTAAAAATTAAAAAAAAAAAAACATATTTAAAAATTCTTTAAAAAAAAAACACTAAAGATGACAACAACAACAAAAAATATTAAAAAAATTGTTGAATTAGCTTCTCTCTCTTTTTTTTTTTTTTTTTTTTTTGCCTTTTTCTGAACTTAAAAAAAAATTATAATTCACTTTTTCTGTCCATTTAATCAAGTAAAACTTAAAAATATAAAAATTTTATTAAAAAAATAAATCTCAAAAGGATTGTTTGGAAATGTACTAAATAAGTACACTTATTTAGATCATATTACCTCTTTATTTTTCTGTACATCTTTCTTATAAAAAATCAAAAGAGATGATCTAAATAGATATACTTTTTAATTTTTTACAAAAAGAGATATAAAAAAATAAAGAAATGTTATAAATCAACTCTTTATTTTTCTGTACATCTTTCTTATAAAAAGTCAAAAGAGATAATTTAAATAAATATATTTTTTTGATATTTTACGAAAAGAGATATAAAAAAATAAAGAAATGTTATAATCCAAATAAATACACTTATAATCTCAACAGGCAAGGGGTTGACACGGGCATGTGCACGTGTGGAGTACTTATCATCTCATGTGTCTTGTGTGTGTGGTTTTAATAATAACTATTAACTAATTACATATCATTAGTAAAGGAAATCGAAATCCCACCATTTTGACTCTCATGTCATGTGTATGCATCATGCATTCCCAACAACCATACATCATCATGGGACCCCCCCACAATTCCAATTCTTTCTTTTTCTCAATGTGTATCATGATGGAGGGTTTCTAGATATGGTTTATGCAATGATCCAAATCCACTCAACAAAATTATCATATACTTAAAAAATATATATTTATTTATTGAAAGAAAGAGCCACTAACACTAAAACAAAATGGTAGTGGATAGTTTCATGGCAAATGAAAATGATTAAGTATATATGACTAGTATGATAATGATGGGAAGAATGTTATTTTATGGTGAATTAAGTTTGGAAGTAGATACTCTCGAGTTCACTTTGTGGTTGTGAAGGGGAGTTTTGTAAGGCTTACCACATAAAATAAGATAGATTTAAAATATTTATTTTTTAGATTATTATGTGTAGATCATTCATATATATATTAAATTAATTTAATTTCTATAATTATGTTAGTTTACTGCATATCAAAAAATGGATGGTTTAATTTTTAAATAATATTTATCGTTTATTTTTTTACAAATAAATGTCATATGATTATTAAATCAACTTAATTTTTTTAGCATGAATGATCTAAACATTGTAGCCTAAAAATGAACAATTCAGATATAATTATATTTAAAATAAATTTGATGGAGAGAATTTGCTTTTATCTTATTGGAGTTGTATCACCTTTTTATCGTATTTTACATTTTTTATAAAAAAAATAAAAATATATATATTTATTTATATCATTATAAACAACCCCTTAATTTATCATATAAATTAGTGAAAGCTATGGGCAAACCACGCTATCCAATCTATAAAGTGGACTTGATGGGATAAAATATTTAAATTCTATAAAAAAAAATGATTTAAGTGACTAATGATATTTAATATTTAAATTCTCTAATCCATTTTAATATATAAATTTATGTTATAGATTTAAATTTGATAGGATATAAAACATAAAATAAATTTGATTCCTGAGAGGGTAATTTGCATTGCGCACATTGGGCCGAGCTAAGTTGGCGTGGGTCTAGGATTTGGGCAGCACAAATGGGCTGGACCAGGATTGCATGCACATGGACCTGACTGAGCGTGAACCGGTCAAACTAGTTTGACCGAGTGTCCAAGGTCAAGCATTCCTGGGGCAAGCTACTCTCTAGTGGAGTTTAACATCGAACCGGCCTACACGAAGAGCCATGCAACATTAACATGGTGGCATGGCGTGGCGTGTCGTGCTGGACAAGCATGGTATTGCGTATTGCATGGTTGTCAAATGGTAACCGAGTTATCACAGTTCGATTACTCGGGCATAAGCCGTGCAAAGAGTTAGGCTATTTCACTTAGCTTGCAATGAGGAGGGTGTTAAATGATGGGTGTTATTCTTTACAAATACGATTCCTAAAAGGACTCTACGATGAGGAATTAGAGTCCTACTATGATTCTGTTATGCGGAACCCATAAAAGCTCAAATCTAACCTAATTACAAGAATTGCAATTATAGTTCCCGAATTCATAGAGTTTTTTCCTCTTTGTTTGTCTCGTTTGCTGACTTACAGGTATTGCAATTACCGTTCTCAAATTCACAGAGTTTTTTTCTCTTTGTTTGTCTCGTTTGCTAGCTTAAGCATCAAAGGAGTTTCTGCCACACACTTACTGACTAGTTTGCGTTTGTGATTTCAGGTTAAAAGATAACATTCAGAGGATTGCATGCTTGATCAATAAGATTATATAAGTGACGATTGTTTTGTGTTCGTACAATTTGTATATTTACAATTTATTTCTTTTAGTAATTAGGTAACATAACCTTGAATTAGAGGAATGGAAAAAGAAAAGAGGGGAGGAAAATGAGAGCATTTGGCAGCTTTCTCAACCAAAACGTGCTTTTCTTTCTCTCAAGGCTACGTTTGGCTTCGCTTTTTCAGTATTTGGTATTTGACTAATTATAAACAAATAATAATAATAATAATAATTTTGAATAAAAAGTATAATAATAAAATTAAAACTCATTCAACTTTGTCACTAACCCACAAATTTTTTAATTATTAAATGCATAACTTTTTTTTTATTAACAACTTTATATTTAAAAAAAATGCTAAGGATCAACTGATTGAAAGTTGCTTTTTACTACAAGTGATTTGGGATTTGCTTTTTATGGTTTTTGGCATTTTGAAATTTTATGCTTTTTGGTGTTTTGAAATTTTTTAGTCAAAAAATAATTTTTTTTTTTCCACGTTCCAAACACTCTCTAGATAATCTATAAAAAAAAATGTTGTTTAAGAAGAGCTTAAAAAACAACTATAATAGTAAAAAATAATTTTTAAACATGTTAATTTTTTGGGAACTTTTTTGATAAATTTACTTTCTAAGAGTTTTATTCTATCCAACCCATATTCTTTTTGATTATTCCATTAGGTCCTATTTGAGATAAGAAGACCAAAATACCCTTTTCATCTACTTATATTCCATTTAGTTCACATTATTTTCTTATGTTTCAATAAGTCCTATATGTGACATAATTACTAAAATACCCCTAATGTGAATGTTCACACCGTCAATGTAAATATTCATATCGTTAATGTGTAGGGGCCCGGCCCATGTCGATCCTTGTGGGTGCTAGAAAAAATTCGAGTCGGGCCGGTGTGGGCCCGACCCATTGACAATGTGAATATTTATATTGACATATAAAAATTCACATTAATAGAAGTGTAAAATTAGTCTGCGTCGCGTGGCGGCGCGAAACCCGTCCGCAGCCCATGGGCGGCCTGGGGCGAGCCCGATCCGGCCCGTTGACAATGTGAATATTCACATTGACATGTTAACATTCACATTGATAAGAGTATAAAATTGGCCCACGGCTCATGGGCGGCCAAAAGCCCGCCCGCGGCCCGGGGCGAGCCCGGCCCAGCCCGTTGACAATGTGAATATTCACATTGACATGTTAATATTCACATTGATAGGAGTGTAAAATTAGCCCGCGCCTCGTGGCTGCCCGAAACCTGCCCACGACCCGTGGACGGCCTCGGGCGGGCCAAGCCCGGCCTATTGACAATGTGAATATTCACATTAACATGTTAACATTCACATTGATAAGAGTATAAAATTGGCCAGCAGCCCAGGGCGGGCCCGGCCAGGCCCGTTGACAATGTGAATATTCACATTGACATATTAACATTCACATTGATAGGAGTGTAAAATTAGTCCATGCCTCGTAACTGCCCGAAACCCGCCCAGGGCCCGTGGACAGCTCAGGGCGGGCCTAGCTATTTTTTTTTAATTCTTTTTAATTTTTTCTACTAAAATTTTATTATTTTCCACAAAAAAAGACACTAGGCCTCGGCGCGGACCGAGCCTCGGACCGAGCCTTGAATGGGCCTTAACGGGGTCGATGGGCCGGGCTTCAAAGTGATGGCCCAGGCCCTAGCCTAGGGTCTCGGACTAGGCTCGAGCCTGGGCCCAAATAAGCCTTTCCCAGGCCGGGTCGGGCTGGCCCAGGCCCTAACCCTGACACAAGGGTATTCAGGCTTTGGACGGGCCGATGGATTGAGCCTCGGGTCGCGCCGGTGGGCCTGGGGCTAGCCTCATGGTTAGGTCGGGCTTGGGCGGGCCTGGCTATTTTTTTTTTTAATTCTTTTTAATTTTTTCTACCAAAATTTTATTATTTTTCACAAAAAAATACATTGCGCCTCAGGCGGGCTGGGCTTCGGACCGAGCCTTGAATGGGCCTTAAGCGGGCCGATGGGCCGGGCCGGGCTTATAAGTGATGACTTAAGCCCTAACCTAGGGTCTCGGACATGCTCGGGCCCGGACCTAAACGAGCCTGTCCCGGGCCATGGGCGGGCTTCGGGCAGCCCACGAGCCGCAGGCCAATTCTACATTCCTATCAATGTGCATTTTAACATGTCAATGTGAATATTCACATTGTCAACAGCGGATAAATTTTACACTCCTATCAATGTTAATGTTAACATGTCAATGTGAATATTCACATTGTCATGGGTCGGGCTAAGCCCGCCTCGGGCTACGGGCTAATTTTACACTCTTATCAATGTGAATGTTAACATGTCAATGTGAATATTCACATTGTCAACGGGTCGGGTCGGGCCCGTCCTGGGCCACTGGCCAATTTTATACTCTTATCAATGTGAATGTTAACATGTCAATATGAATATTCACATTGTCAACAGACCGGGCCTGGCCCGGCTCAGGCCGTGAGCGGGTTTCGGGCAGCCACGAGGCGCAGGCTAATTTTACACTCCTATCAATGTGAATGTTAACATATCAATGTGAATATTCACATTATCAACGGGCCGGCCGGAGCCCACCATGGGCCGCGGGCGGGCTTTTAGCCGGCTATGGGTCTCAGGCCAATTTTATACTTTTATCAATGTGAATGTTAACATGTCAATGTGAATATTTACATTGTCAACGGGCCGGACCGGGCCCGCCCCAGGCCGCCCATGGGCCGCGGACGGATTTCCCGCCTCCACAGGACACGGGCCAATTTTACACTCCTATTAATGTGAATGTTAACATGTCAATGTGAATACTCACATTGTTAACGGGTCGGGCCGAGCTCGCCCCAGCTCGCGGGCAGGTTTCGGGCCGCCCACGGGCCAATTTTACATTTCTACCAATGTGAATTTTAAAATATGAATGTTCACATCATAAAATTATTAACCGTTCAAAAAATATTTATAAAGGTATCAAAATTAAATATAAAGGCATAAGTGTCCAAGAAAATAGTGTAAATTAAGAAAAATGACTTTATGGAATAAAACTATACATACATGGAACTAAATGGGTTAAAAAATTTCTTTATGAACTTCTTGGATTAAAACACTTTTAAATGAGATTTATCAATAAAAATCCCTAATTTTTTTAAATTCTAAAAACATTAAAAATAAATAAATATTGAACCCTCCTAAAAGGTCATTTGGCAACAACACACATAAGTTTCTTATTAACTTATGTGGGTCATATTAGCTATCTACTTTTTTACATATATTTTCCTATCTTAATAAATAAAAAGTCAACTTATAAGCCATACCTTCTCATCCAAAAAAAATTTATAACTAAGCATTTGAAATTTTGAAAAGTGCTAAAAAAAAGTTGACTTTTTGATTATTAAAAAGGATGTGCTAAAGGCAAGAGTGAACATCGGCCGTTGACACACCAACCAGTCCGGTCTAGTCCTATTTTTGTAAGATTTGGCAAGGTTGTTTTAGTCGATAGAGCCAAGGTGGACTAACATTTTCAACCCAAAATTTTAATGCGTTAGGATTGAGGTTTATACTTTCAACTCAGCCTAGCCTGACCTGCTATCAAATTAATTAATTATTTATTTATTTATTTATAATACATTAAAATATATATTTTTTGAAATGTAGACTTTATCTTTGTTGATTTTATTGCTTGCATTTGTGGTGATTTGAGATTAAATTTTTAATAAAAAAAAAAATCAATTTATACCCAAAATCTTTTAATTTATAATAATATCAATGTATTTATTTAAGAAATATAATGTGTGTTGAATTTAATCATGGAATGATTTAATTTTTTTAAATACTGCCCGATGGGTGGGTTTGTAATTTATAATTATTTTTTAGACCTAGCTTGGGCAGATATAGAGGTCAGATGTTAGGGTCGGGCCTGACTTGAACAGACACAAAATCTTTTATTATGTAGTATCGGTCTAGCCTAAACTTGACTTGGCACGACGTTTGTCTACTCTTAGCAAAAAAAATAAAGAGGTAGTGTGATCTAAATAAATCAATAAATTAATTTTTTTAACACTTTCTAAAAAGGTATTAATTAAAAAAGTCAACAAATTATTTATCATTCACTAAAAAAATCAAATGTAACACTAATTTTTATATTCACAAAAAAAAAATTCTCAAATACATTGAAGGAAAAATTATAATCCAATCCTAGGTTTAGAAAATAATTACAAATTAATGAAAAAAATTACAATTATAATTATTAATATTTATAAAATTTAATACTAATTGATAGTTTTTACAAATATTACTGATGTGAATTTCCCTTACATTTATTAACTTTTTTTTTTTAATTTTAAAAAATAAAAATCTAAAAAGTCACTTGAAAAAAAAAAAAACAGGTTGATTCCCAAAAAAACCACCACCAAACAAGCCCTAAATGAGTTCCCTCTCCTTTTTGTTGCACATCTCTCAACGACCAAACCAACCAACCTCAATCTCAAGGTCAAAAACTCCCCCATTTTCCCACAAATCTCTCAACTCTCTCTCTCTCTCTCTCTCATCCATGGCCGCCAAGAAGAAGACCAGTAAACCGACAACGACCCACCAACACTCCGTTCCGTCTTAACCTTTCACACACAAAACTCATCATCTCTCTCTCTCTCTCTCTCTTGTCTTTTTATATGTGAACAAACAAAACTCCATTCAGAGCTCTGTCTCGTTTTGCGTGTTCCACTTCTAGTATTACTTTTCTTTCTCTCTCTTTACCTTCTCTCTCTAAAACCCACCTTCAGTTCAAGATTTAGAGCAATTTGAGATCTGGGTTTGGCTTCAAATGGGCAGTAAATGGAGGAAAGCGAAGCTCGCGCTTGGTATGAACCTGTGTGTGTATGTTCCGAGGACCATTGACGACGGCGACTATTCTCCGCCGCCGTCGGAGAGGGGCTCCGACGCCGCTCTGCTCTCGCCGTCGGTTTCCATGCCGATGACGCCGACACCGTCGTCTCACGGGTTGAGGCTGTCGAAGAGTATGAGCAGATCGTCTAAGGTTCGTTATTACAACCTTATTTGATGTTTTTAATCGACGATTGTGATGTTTGTTTTGTTTGGTTGCTGAGAATCGAGGTGAAAGGAAAAGAAAATTTTGATGCATGTATAGAAAATTGTACTCTGTACTGTTATTGCTCTGCCTGTAGTTTTTGTTTGTGGATTTTATCTTTGTTGTTGCTCTGTTTGGTTGCTGAGAAAGTTGGGGAAAGCAAAAGATAATACAACAACATCGAAGGTTATGCTTAATTTTGCTAACTGACTCAGATTCATTGAGGTAGTTAAGCTTGTATTAGGTTTGGTAGAGTGGAGGTTTTGTTTCTCACATGTCCTTGGTAATGAAATTTGAGCTTCAAAATTGTGGTTTCTTGTTGCTTCTTGCATTTTCTCTGCAACCAAACGGGCTCTGCAGGGTTTTGCAAGTAACACTTCTGTCATTTTCAATCAAGTGTGAAGTTTCTCTCTAAGATACTCTCTTATTTTTCAATAAGTGAAGATTTTAATTTTAGTCTTATTATCTGTTTATGCTCAAAATGCATTATTTTTTTATTTGTGCACAAAAAAAATCCAAAAAATTAATGTGGCGTCAGATATTCAACTCTCCTATAGCGGGGGTCACACCTAGGATGAATTTAGACCATAGCAGTTGCTTTTCTACGTAAATTTATGTGTACGAGTTCCGGTCCGTAGCTTTTGTTTTTTCCCTTAATGTTGTGACTTGTTTGGTTGAAGTCCTCATCATAAGTAAATTCTATGATGTAATTGTATTTGCATCTATATCAAATTAATGAGTTAGGTATTGGATGTCTACTTGTTTTCCACTCTTTGGCTTGAATGATTAATGAACAAGAGTCCCTTTCAAGACCCTCATCATGTTACCTTAATAGTTGAAGAAGACTACAAAATTACCTTTCCTTTTCCTTCTTTTCTTAGTGAAAAAAGCTGCTTTATTTTGGTGGTCACATCTGTTGACTATTGTTTTGCAAGCTTTCTTGCTATTAGCTTCATCAATAAAGAAAAATAGGTAAGGGTAAGAAAAAAATATAGCAGCAATTCTTGATTCCCTATCTTTGATTGATAAGTATGTCCCTAAATTTTTCTAATTGCTTATTTTTAAGACTTTTCTACTTTAGATGAACATGTGATTGGTTATTTTTAAGACTTTTCTACTTTAGATGAACATGCAATTGCGTGACTACCCTTCAAAATCTCAACATTGGTTTCACTTTATTTCATAATATTCGTTTGTATGTTGGAAACTATATGCCGACAAACCCGAACGAATAGTCCAACGGTTAAAAGGGCAAGCCTTAAACTCAGGTGTTTTGGGTTTGACTCTTGCTGGTGTACTTATGGTTTGTGGTGATTGCAGGTATTTGGGATTTATGTAGCGGTGGGCCCAAAGGACCATCTCTTTCTCTCACACAACCCCAATCTTTTTCTCTTTTTCGTACTAGAAGAAAAGAAAACTAGTTGAGTTGAAATACAAGAAAAGGAATTAAATAACTCTACTACACGTAAATGTCATCCTCACAAACCTAAAACTATCTTCTCTCCTGTATTGCATGATATATGCAAATTACTTGCCTCTGCTATAGCTCCTTGTGTATGTTCTTAAGATCTCTATTCCACCCAGCAAATGAAACCCTAAGGTCCCCACAATTTTTTTGGAAGTTATCCCTATATGGTATGAAAAAACTGTTAAATTTGCTTTCTATTCATCTGTTGATCTAATTAGAAAGAAGTGCAACAAGCTACATGACGATGATCAAGGTCTTAGTAGAATAAAATGATATTTTACATCCACTCATTGTAGTGTGTATGTTATCTTTGTTTGCTAGTGGAAGTGTAACAAAATTTTGTTTGGACAAATCCTATTTGTGCAGCTGATGGAAAATCTTCTGGCATATGAATTTTTAAAGATCTGTTTTCCAGTTTTGACTTCAAATATTAGATATAATATATGGGTTGCTCGATTTCAAAGTTTGCAGTGCAAGGTCACCGTGCCGTAAATATGAGATATTTTTCTCCCCTTTTGATATTTTACTCTAATTCATGCTTCTGATTGGCATTTGATCTGAATTTTCAGAAGACCTGCTCAATATGCTTAACCACAATGAAACGAGGAGAAGGCCATGCAATTTTCACTGCAGAATGTTCGCATTCCTTCCATTTTCACTGTATTGCTTCGAATGTGAAACATGGCAACCAAATTTGCCCAGTCTGTAGAGCAAAGTGGAAGGAAATTCCCTTGCAAGGTCCCACTTTTGATCCTCCGCCTGGAAGGGCAAGAATCAATCCAGTAGACTGGCCTCAAAATAACACTTTGATGACTGTAATTCGCCACCTACCTCCCCCTCGGCTGAATTCCAATCGCCATGTTTTGCCAATATTTCAAGCTCCCGAGCCAGCTGTCTTTGACGATGATGAATCCGTAGATCATCAAGTTGAGCTCATTGGAAGAAGCTCGTCAAATATGAACACCGCTGATACTGATTTCCACAAGACAATAAAGATTAAAACATTCCCCGAATTTCCGGCAGTTCCACGGTTTGATTCTTACGATAACTTCACCGTTTTGATCCATCTCAAAGCTCCTGTTTCAATTTCAGGGCAAAAATCCAACAGAAACCTGGCTAACCTGCCACAAATTTCTCAAACTCCTCGCGCTCCTATTGACCTTGTTACAGTACTCGACATTAGTGGTAGCATGGCGGGAACCAAGCTCGCATTGCTAAAGCGAGCTATGGGGTTTGTGATTCAAAATCTCGGCCCAAATGACAGGCTGTCGGTAATTGCCTTCTCTTCAACAGCCCGTCGCCTCTTCCCTCTCCATAGGATGTCTGATGCAGGAAGGCAACAAGCATTGCAAGCCGTTAACTCTTTAGCTGCTAATGGTGGGACAAATATTGCCGAAGGGTTGAGAAAAGGTGCAAAAGTAATGGAAGACCGAAGAGAAAAAAACCCAGTTGCTAGTATTATACTGCTCTCTGATGGACAGGACACATATACTGTCAATGGTTCGGGTGGCAACCAGAAAAAGCCAAATTACCAGTTGCTCCTTCCTTTGTCCATTCACGGAAATGACAGTGCAGCGTTTAAGATTCCAGTTCATGCTTTCGGGTTTGGCACTGATCATGATGCTTCATCAATGCATTCGATTTCAGAGACTTCTGGTGGGACCTTCTCTTTCATTGAGACGGAGGCTGTGATTCAGGATGCGTTTGCACAGTGCATTGGAGGGCTTTTAAGTGTTGTAGTAAAGGAGCTGCAAGTCTCTATCGAATGTGTCCATTCTAGCCTCCGCATAGGCTCTTTAAGAGTGGGTAGTTACCCAAATCTTGTGTTGCCTGATCGACATAAGGGTTTTATCGACGTTGGAGATCTGTATGCTGATGAGGAGAGGGATTTCCTTGTTTCAGTCAATGTCCCGGCAGACTTTTCGTGCAGCGAAACGTCATTGATAAAGGTGAGATGCGTTTACAACGATCCCTTGACAAAAGAGAAGGTAACTTTGGGAAGCGAAGAAGTTAAGATCAACAGACCTGAAATAGCTGGACAAGAGATTGTGTCGATAGAAGTTGACAGGCAACGGAACAGGCTCCAAGCAGCCGAAGCAATGGCACGGGCAAGAGCCACAGCCGAGCAAGGAGACCTTGCCGGTGCTGTGTCTATCCTCGAGAGCTGTCGCAAGGTGTTGTCGGAGACCGTGTCAGCTAAATCTCACGACAGGCTCTGTGTTTCATTGGATGCTGAGCTCAAGGAGATGCAGGAGAGGATGGCTAGCAGACACGTATACGAGGCATCAGGAAGAGCGTATATTCTTTCGGGACTGAGCTCACACTCATGGCAAAGAGCAACGGCAAGGGGTGACTCCACAGATGGTTCAAGTCTTGTTCAGGCCTATCAAACCCCATCAATGGCCGAGATGCTTAATCGGTCTCAGGCGACATTATTGGGCAGTCCATCGGCTCAGAAGCTCATCCGACCAGTATGGTCATTTGCATCACAACCGAAGCCAAGGTAAAAGGTTTTAGGGTTGCTACAGAGCGTGATCTTCAAGATGCAGTTGTGTATTTTCAATGCCTGTCTATTTTTTTGAGATTTTTGTTTTTTGTTTTTTGTTTTTTGTTTTTTGGATAGGGATAAATTGGGAAGATAAGGAGAGGGGTTTTTGACTGTCAATATTGTTGTTGCCTTAAATATGTGAAGGAATAAACTTGGTAAAGAGGAAACACCACTAGGTAGGGTTTACAACTACTTTGTTTTTGTTTAACTTGCTGTTGGGGGTGATGTACATAAAGAAGAAATGGTTTTGTCTTTGAGGGAAGTGGGTATAAGTTTGTAATTGTGGGGATAGTTGTGGTGAAGTCTTCACCTATTATAAGATAAGCTGCAATGTAATTCTTTTCACAGAGTTTTCTTGATGCAGTGTCGTTATTACTTTGCTAAATTATCAGCTCAGGGGCTTGCCTGACATGTATGAAATCAATTTAAGCAGGCAAGAGATCATATTGAATCAGTCCATGGACTAAAATTTTACGAAATCACCATTTCAGTGCATTACAAGTTTAGATATAGCCTAGCACTCCTGTTGTTTTGATTGAAAATATTTTTATCATAAGGTGGTAGTGATGGTGTGGTGTGGTGTGGTGGTGCCGGTAGCGTGGTGGAGAGGTAGTTATGATGTGATGGTGGTGGTGCTGGTCATACAATGGCAGCAGTAGTGGCAGGGTGGTAGTGATGCAGTTGCCGTGGTGATAGGGGTGTAGTCGTCGTGGGAGTGGTGTCATGGGAGTGGTGGCAGTGGCAGTAGAGGGGGGTGGTGGCAGCAGGTAGTGATGGTGGCACTGGTGGTAACTAAAGCGAGATTCTGGCATGTCTTGTTAGGTGAAAAAAAATGTTCCAACTTTTAAATTGTGTTTGATTGACAATGAAAATATTTTTCATCATTCCAAACTAACATTTGTAAATGTTTTCCATGGGCTAAAATTGCATCAATGTGTACCTGACTTGATATTACAAGGTCAACAAGCGAATTTGCATCGCAATTTGAACTTGCAATATTTTACCGATATGCCTATTAAAATATTTTTTTTTTTTTTTAAATAAGACTAATTGAAACTTGATATATACATTGAAATCTTAAGTATAAAAAATGTAAATATTTATGGATTAAAAAGTAGCCTAGTTGTCATCAAAGATCAAGCCATAGTACAAGCAAATATCAACAAACCAAAAATTGAGAAACATCAATATTCAGCTACTCTCCTCAAGGCCCATTACAAACTTCCATTCCCCACTATTCTATTTGATGAGGTTCATGAAAACTAAAATTCTGAAACCTCTATCAGCCAGTGCAGGGAAACCATGAAAGAACTTCCCTTTTAGCCTGAATTCCCTTCATTTAGCTTTGGAATTTTCTTGTACTCATAGTTATTAATGTCAACCTTCTCTTGCAATGCCTGTAATGGATGCAGCAATGTGCTGATGAGCTGCAATCTCATAACCAATGATCTTCATATAAATTCTATATAAGAAAAATCAATATACCTTTAGCTCCTCCTCCAATGATATCTTCTTCGGGTTGTATGCATCCACTGGTCCTATTCTCGAAAGTGCTTTTCTTGTCTCAATGATCTCCCATTCCTGATCATCTTTTACTTTGGCTATATCCTTGCTGAACAACATAAATTTTACCACATTTAAGAGGACAAAGAAGAAGAAGAAGAGGGAGTAGATGATTATGATCATAATCATTGCAAGAAGCCAGAGGTGCCACAAATATACTTAAAAACAACTAACATTCCTCGAATTCTAGAAAATTTGCAGTAATGGAAACATAGACAAGGACATGCATCACAAAGATGTCCCCTTTATTACAATGCATAATGATGTGTGAGCAATTCCTCAAGAAAAACAAAAAAATACAAAAAGTTTTTGATAGTAAAATAACTACAGATTTATTTATTCATCTTTTTTTATAAATTTCAGTTGGATGAGAATTAACAATGTTACCATCCCTGATGGGGATGGGATCAAGGAGGGGAGCTACACACATACTATAGGTGTAGAAGGAAGCAATGATAATAGGATTAACTTTATTTTATTTTTTCTCAATTTTTAGGATATAACTCATGATTAGAATTATTGGCATATTTTTTAAATAAATAGATGAATCACTTGCCTCTTCTCACAACAATCTTCCTCTCACTCTCTGTTTCATCCCCTACATTAATCCCTCCCTTGTGGGGGTGGACTTGTGAATCAAACTCGTTAATGAGCAGGCTGCAAAGCATCTCAACATCCTCAAAGTAATATATTTTCCTCTCCCCCAAAATACAACCACATCAAGAAAAGAAAAGTTGGCAAACTCCAATTTCTTCCTCTTCCTGCAAACTCCTCAACCCCTCCAACTGTGTGTTAGAATTTTCCCTATTGTTGGTCAATATCCAAATTGTTTTTGATTTGTGAAAATGAGGATTGGTTGTTGCTTGGTCTCACAATGCATATATCGACAATCCCATATGACAGCTACCAATCAGGTTTCCCTGGGTTTAAGGAGCATGTTAGATATACTTAAGGGAACTGTAAGATAAGGATGGAGAAAGATGATGAGGGTTGAGTCTTTGATGGGTTAGGCTCTTAAGATAATTGCATATATAAAGATGGTAAGCACCCTAATCCTACATAACAATCATCACGATTCCATCTAAAGAGACCATACGATGTGAATAGAGTAAAAGACTTAGTCTCACGTTCAATTGTTGTCTCCATTACCAACAAAGAATGAAACACTGTTATTGATAAACTGCACAATCAATTTCATGCTTCAAAACCTACAGGATACAGCAGATTTGTTTTACTGTTTCTACAGTCTTGGAAATCAACTAAACAATATCAAGTAATTCCCTCAAAAATCCAGGGAACACCCAAAAGGCTCCAAACAATATGAAGAAAGAAAAAAGGACCAAAGGATCCCAATCACCTAAATATAAACAAGGAAATGATTTACCACCTCCGGATCAATCCCCACCTCTACATAGATGCAACTCCAATTGGGAGAATGTTTCTCTCTTTTCACCAAATTATAAACCATAAGAACCTTCCCATGAGTTGAAATCTATACAAAACATAACACCTTGGAAGGGAATTTAGGCTCCAAATCCCTTTCCACAGAAACATTGGCCCTTGAACATTCTATATTTGATTTTTTAAAATTTTTTTTTTGATAAGTAACATTCCTTATAATGATTAACCTTGAACCTCCCTGATTCTGATGCAACCAGCCAAATCTCATCCGCCCCAAGGAAATTGTCCAATCTGATAAGCAGACTACCTAAAGGTCATGGGCTTTCTTGCAAGGTTCAACACATATCATCAAATTCCAACACTACAAAGATTCCATCATTCCAAGAAACTCCTTTCAATTCCAACTATATGAAGTCATACCAAAAAGGAATGTATTCCTCAAGGTTTAGGGAAATACCATTGACTAACGAACCATAAAAATTCAAAGCTTCCACTGAAAGAACTAGCTTTAATCAAGTGTATACCGCCATCCACACTTAAAGTTCTACAGGTTAATACCACCTATATAAGTTTCAAAAACCTAAGTCAAGCTCCCAATTTTCCAAATTCAATTCATCGGGTATTCGCACTCAGGATCTGGACTCCAGCTCAATCCATCTAACAAGTAAACATCCAGGAACAGCCCCGTGACAGATGGCTAGTGTTTTAAAATTGTAGCTGCATTGGAAGCCCAAAGGTGTTTCGCAAGGATGTAAGCAGTGTCTCCAAAACATACACACACAAGGTATTAAAAAAAAAGGGCAATCACACCCCAGTTGAATTCAGAAAAAAAAAATATATATATATATATTCATGAAAAAGTTAACAATTTTACTTATTAATATTTATAAAATTTCTCACTTTTTGTAATTATTTTTTTAAAACCCCGCTTATGTGATATTTCTCCAAAAAACGATACATGCAACTATAAAACCAATCTTATCTATGTTTGGCAAACTAGGCGAGAACTAAAAGAAATTATTATATGAGTTATGAGAGAAAAGAAAAGAAAGAAGAAAAGTTAAGATTGTGATTTCTTTCCCTCTTGTTTGGATAAGTAAGAGAAAGAAAAAAAAAGGGGAAAAGAAAAATATATATTGATTTCTCTTTTATCTTGTTTGGTTAAGCTATATAAAAGAAAAGAAAAAAAAAATGGTTGTGGTTTCTCATCTTCTTGTTTGGTTGGACTATGATTAAAAGTGTAACTTTGGTTTCCCACCAAAACTCACCATTTTTGGTGAGAAACAAAACTTAAATTTGGTGGTGTGATTTGGCTTTCTCACAATTTCTCTTAATTTCTCACCATTACTCACATCATTAATCATCCAAACAAATGATGAGAAATCTCATTCTCCCCATTTCTTTTCTTAGTTGGTTTCATTTCTCTCCCAATCTCTCCACTTTTGGAGAGATTCAAACTAGGGGTTGGGAGAGAAATGGGTATCTCTCCATTTCTTCCTATTTTACTCCATTTCGAAACAAGTGATATGCACCAAGAGAAATGTATTTCTTTTCTTTTCTTTCCAAACAGGCTGTTAGAGAATCCATATAGCCTAAAGATTCACAATCATATGAGCTATTTTAATCAGTTAGCATGTGTTAATACCATATCCTAAGAAACTCATCTCACAATGAAAATTAAGATTTTTGTTCAAACAATCACAGATGAAAAAAATGCCACTTTAAGTCACTATTTCAGCTAAAACCCAGTTTCAGTACATAATCAATAACTATTTAAACCTAACTATTCAAGTTGTAAAAAGAATAGCCCTAAATAAAACTGACCTGCCTTGCAAGAGATGACCAAGGCCAATCGCTCCAAACACCGTGAGCGAAATCATGGGAAGTCCATATCTGACAAACGGTGATTTCCTACCCCATCGCCTGAACCCAGAAGGAGAAGGAGAAGCAGAAGCCGAATTCTGAAACTTAGGGTTTTTAAGATTGTCGAGTTTCTTTGGATTATCCATGGCGGTCTCGATCGTGGTCATTTCAACTTATCACCACAGAAGCAAACCCTGCATATGATGATGAATCGCTGTCATATAAACCCAAATTGTGCTTATAGAGACAAACCAACACTCAAGATTCGGTGGTAACGACCTAAACTGTCCAAGCTTCTTCACTCTCCATGGTGTATAAAAATGTACTGTAGGTTTCAATTTCCTTCATTTAATTTTGGGCAAATTACCAACACCCCTTTTTTCTAGGTTTGAGAAATTACAAATTATCTATTAAGGTTTATATTTACTTAATAAATGAAAGAGTAATTTGTTGTGTAAATATAAATCTTATGTGGCAATTTATTATACAAATATGAACCTCAAGAGACAATTTGTAAGTTACCAAACTTCAGGGGAATCCGTATTTTAGTCAAACCTTAATGAGGTTTTTGTAATTTGCCCTTTAATTTTTTAAAAATTGATTTTTTTTAAAAAAATATTTTTAGTAAATATTTTTAAAATTTTATGTAAATTTTTTATTTTTTAGATATACTATAAAATATTTATAAAAAAAATATTTTAAAAAATCAATAAATACACAAGAATATGAAAATATACTGAATTTTTATATTTCTTTTGTATTTTTAGTATTTAGTGATTTTTTTTAAAAAAATTCACAAATATTATACTTTTTAAGTATATTAATGTTAGGTGTATCTAAAAATTAAAAAAAAAAATACTTAAAACATTAAAAAAATTCAGTGAAAACAAAAAATACAGAAAATAAAAAAATTAAATTTTCTAAAAAGTGAATCCTAAAAAGTAAAACCAACAAGTTAAATTATTATTATTATTTTTTAGTTTATAAGATCTGGGTTAAATAATTTTTAAAAGTTTATTTATTTATAATTATGGTTAAACTAGAGAAAAATGTTACTAGCCTGATCTGCACAATATATATATACTAGTTAAAGGGCCACGTGCAAGGCACGCTAACTAATGCCCATCTAGTGCCCATTACATTTTTGTTTAGAACTGAAATTTACAAACATATTAAGTCTAGAGTAGAAAATTATACAGAGAGAAAAACGCTATGTACATATAAACTAACTTAGAATTGAGCTATTTGTTTAGTGGAAAACAATTGCAAGAGAATTTCTCTCTAAATTTCAATATATCACAAGAGATAAACATAACCAGTAATACTCAAAAATAAATGTAACAAAATAACCGAGGCCATTTTTCACTTGTAGACTCGGAAGCGTGATCCTCATGGTGAACTAACTCGGAAAAGAAAAAAGAAATGTGACAAAATAACCAAGGTCATTTTTCACAATCGTAGAATTGGAAGGGTGATCCTCACAGTGAACTAACTACATTCCAGATAGAAGCTTCTTAGCTTGGCATGTAGTTTTGATTTGCTTACTTGCTCAGCCATGAAAAAGAAAAGAAAAGTTCGTAATAAACTCAAATATTCACAAGAGGGAAAAAACAATTCATAATGGTTGCTGAAAAGATTAACAGTAGCATAACCAAGGCTATTCCACAGATTTGTTTTTGAGCGGCAAAAGAAAGGGAGAATATATTACAATGATCTAGGAGGAAAAAAAATTGCATCATTGTCCAAAACACCTCATCCCAACTGTGTTGGCACCTAGTGATGGACCAATCATGTGCACTCCTAGCAACAAACAAACAAATACAAACAGAGTTGATAAGGATTCAACTCAAACCAGCAATGAATGCAACACAAAACAACCAAGCTTAAACAGCAAGTAGAAGCAGTTAAACTGTTGCCAGGCCTTTCATGCAATCACCCAGTTCTCTTAACTCAAAGTTTGGTTGTACACTTTGAAATACACATTCATTCCCTATGTTTTGAGCACATTCATTCAAGTTTTTTGTGATCAAAACCAGTCCACCAGTGTAAAAAAACAACCCATCAACAGACCCAGGTATGAAATACACATTCAAGTGTTTTTTAAAATGTATTTAAAAACAAAGAACAAAAATAAATAAATGGCCAGTAACATTAAGCATGAAAATCTAATCGGTATTACTGAGTTTGCATATTAATTTAAGATATTTGGTAGAAGAAAAAATAAAATAATCAATTGTGAAATACCTTCTTCCTAACATCACATTTTTCTTTCCCACCTCACAACATGTAGACACAAAACAAAACTTGTATTTTAAACATAATTAGAAATGCACTGGATAGATAAGAAAAATGAAAACAAAAGTGCAATTGTGAAATTATACCAAATGTTTTAGACTTACTCATTCGAAATGCAAACATTTGTTTGTTAAAATTAACAAATTGTTTTCTAACTTAAAAGTAGCCTACTTCGTAAAGGGTACACTTTTTGTTGTATAATTTATTCAATGCAGTTTTTGTTTTGTCTAAGTTGAAATAATGAATATATAATGCTTGAGATCATTATAACGATCATCTGAAATATTATGTGTGCAAATTATCAAGTAACAATTACCTTTAATTTGTGATTTTAGAAATTATGATAGCTAAAAATTAGAAGGTACTCACCTTGATCTTGTTAATCCTATGTATTTGGTAAACCATATTGTTGTCACAAAATCCATTATTTCCCTACAATAGAGACCGAGAAAGCGTAATCTCAGCCTACAACTCTCTTAAATCCTATATTTGTGCACACATAACCAGAGAAAGAAGAAATGAATATCCATGTCTAGATGATTGCTGTTATACACCTAGAATTTGTTTATTAAATGATACACAAATGAAAAAAAAAATATGAAGCAAGTAACAAAATCTACTGAAGATAACAGAGAAAATTATAAAACTTATTGCAAACTCACATCACAAGAAATATGAAACCACTAAATATGAAGCAAACCATTGGCCAATACTCCAATGGCTATGTGTAGTAATCCTCACATTTCTATTTAACCCTCCATAGTGGCCCAAGGCACTGACCCCCAATCAAATTAAAACATGATTCATACTAATGTGGTATAATTCTCTTTTATGAATGAAACTCAAACAAAAGTCATTTCCAAACCCAAAAAAAGAAAAAAGCAATGAAGAGAAAAGATTAGATCTTTAACAGTTTAAATCAACGTTTAAAAGTGATCTTAAGAAATTGTTGACGTTTATGGAACATGTAAAGAAATAGAGTGACACAATTTGTTAGCTGATGAACATAAGGAATATGAAGCCAAAGCAAAACCACACCACAACCCTTCTAAATAGAAACAAAAACAAAAGCAAGTTCCACAAAAAAATCGTGAGAAACAAAAATGAAAAATAGGCAGAAAAATAAAAATCAAGACCCCCTTACGTAGCAAAAAAAAAAATGTATAGGATCTGGAAAAAAGGCAAAAACCCTAATTTTGTTAGTTGACCTCTCATAGAATTCCCATTTATGATCAAACAAGGAAGACAAAGACGAAGACGAAGCACAACCACCTCACAACCCTTCAAAATAGAAATAGAAAAAGAAGCAAGTAAACAAAAAAATTTGTTAACAAAGAAAAATTAAAAATCAAAAAAGATTAAAAATCAGAACCTTAATTTTGTTAGGCAAACTCTCATAGAAGTTCATGATCAAAACAGGAAGACGAAGACAAAGCACACCAACCCCACAATCCTAAAGCAAGTAAACCAAAAAAAAATGAAAACCCCCATTTTATGCACCCAAAAAAAAAAAAAGCATAATTTTTTAGTACATGGAAAGAAAGAAGAAACCTTAATTTTGCTAGGCAAACTCTCACAATACCTCCGTTCATGATCAAAGAAGGAAGATAAAGACAAAGACAAAGCACAGCTACCACACAAAGCAAGTAACAAAAACAGAATTGCACCACAAATCAATCATCTATTCAATTCCTCAAAAATCAAAGATAGGACAAAATACAAAACTTTTCCAACAAGAGAATTAGCAAGAACATACTTGTTGGTGAAGAGAACAATGTTAACCTACTACTTTTTGACCCCATCAGTGATTATGTGGCAATTTGTCTTCCAAGTATTTTATCAAATAATTCAAGCACAAAATTCAAACACTCAATGGATATTATCTTTGAAAAGAACAAAATCTCCAGTATTCAACCTAAAGAACTAAATTCCATCACAATATTGATCATATGTTTAGTCCGTCAGAGCTAGAATTGGGTTTTGAAGTTCAATCGTTGGCATTAAACACATCTTCAAAATTCATTTCAAAGCCAAATAGGAAAACACCAAAAAAGTTTTGAATCACACAAATTGAGTTTTTAATTCTTTATTTGCACAAACCCTAAACGTTTAACAACATATAAAATCCATAAAAATTAACTAAAAAATTTTAAAAAAAATATTATAGACAAAAATTACAAAGCTAAATAATAAACCCTTAAAATTTTCTGAATTACACAAATTAAGTTACTAATCTACACAAAACTCAAAAATTTAGGAATCATACCTAGATGAATGCCCAAAATAAAAATACCCACACATCATGGTAATCATAGAAACCAAAGAAAATGGAATCAATAACAAGAAGAACGATAGAAAAATTAGAACTTACCCAAAAACATTGCAGCACTTACTTTTATTTTGTACACTTTGATTTTCAAATAAGAATATAATTTTAAAAAAAAAACAAAAACAAACCAACAAACAACGAAATTTACCGTATCAGAACTCAGAAATCCATCTTCCAAAGACCCTCTATAGAAGAAAAATCAATTTCTTTGATTGAATCTGAAGATGTGGTTCGAAACTGTGGATTACCTCTAAAACACACAACAAAATCATAATGAAATCAAACATTTAACAACACAAAGAACAAATAAGGAAGAGAAAAAATAACAAAACCGCAAAATTTACCGTATCAGAACTCAGAAATCCATCGAAAAACCCTCTGTAGAAGAAAATTCAATTTCCTTGATTGAATTTGAACGCGATTCCAAGTCAATAAGTTTATCAAAGAATTTTTCTTTCACAGTGCAAAAGAAAAAAGAAAAAAAGAAAAAAGAAAAGATAAACAATTCATTCCTATGTTCGGGACTGAAAAGAAAAGATTAATCTTGGATTAAAAAGATAATAATTTGAAGAATTCTTTTTAAAATAAATTTTTTTAGTGTACTAAAAAAAAAATCTTAGACTTGACTCACTGTTTAAGGTGATTGGGACTTTGTTCAAAGAAGGCCTATCAAATTAGTATTAGTCAACAACTTAGATGTTTGGAACTTTGTGCAATTATCATTTTCATAATTTTTTCTATGTTTTTGGTTGTCTTGGTTTGTATGAAATGTTGTGAAAATGTTCAGAAATATATATATATATTTTTTGTGAGTTTCAATAGGAAGTTTTTTGTTATTGTGGCCTATATGAACTAAAAGGTTCACTTTACTGAATCTAATTCAGCAATTAGAGGATGCCAAGGTGAGCTATTCAATGCTACAATTCAGTATCTTCACTATATTGAAGGAAATCTTATACTACGATTCTCTGTCCTTGAGAACCAAAGTCTTTATGGGATTTTAATCTTTTGTTGATAAGTTATTTGACAAATATTAGTGGGATAGAGGTTGAGGAATGGGCAAGTTCTTCAGGTGGAATGAGTAATTCTGAGGTCTGTGTGCCAGACACGAATGATGAAGAACATTACTTTACATCCGGTGATATACCCAAGTTGCAGTTTAGGTAGAACTTTTCATGAAAAACTGTTTATAAATTCTTTAGATCATTGTGTTTTAACAATTAATTGTGTATTTTTTTCATTAGGAAAATATTTCAAGGGCCTATTGGGATAATGAGATGGGAATGGCTAAGGTTGTTGGGAAGAAGGGTAGCATGTGGACAACAATAAGACTAGTCCGCAACAACAAGATCTATTGCTCAATTGAAGAGACTCTGTAAGTGATGGAATGATGTTCTTTGAATTTTCCACTCTTATCCTCATTGTAATGGTGAAGGCACACTGAAGATCGAAGTGATAATCAATAATATAAGGATTGATGAAGTTATTTGATGTTTACCCTCCTAATAGCAAATTTAGAAAGTCATCTCCTGGCAATCCAAGTTTCGTTCTCCGCATGACCAGGTAATAAATATTGTTGATATTTTGAAGTTATATTATGCCCCTGTTCTCTTCTTGTTGCTGTCAATGATGTTTCAATCTCACTATTTTCCCCTTCATTTTATTTTACATCTACTTGGTGCTGTCTTTAGGTTGTCTTTAGTGTTACCATTCAAATTATACACCCATCATAACATCATAACCCTGCTTTTCTGCTCTAACCATACCACAATCTGACCCCAAGATCAGATTGTATTATATATACTGTTAGCAGGCTTCACAATTGTTAACAATATATATATATAGACAAGCAGACAACCCAAACTTCAACAAAAAAGGAGGAAAAAATGACAAATTCAATCTGGTTCAATCTGTTTTTTGCAACTCACAAGAAGAGAAAAACGATGAACATGGAAGAAAAAAAAATTAAAAACAGAAATCATATATTGTATGTATGAAAACCCTAACTTCTGAAAAATGAACCTGAACGATGGGAGAGAGGAGTGTGAGAACTCTGGCAGGAGGAAGAAGTGCAAGAGCTCGTTCGTTGCTTAGCTGAAGCGAGCGGATGTCAACGGTAGCGGTAGTCACGGATGGGTCTTCCTCCTCTGTCTCCTTTTCTCTCTCTCTCTCTCTCTCTCTCTTCTCTATTTGTGTTACCAAGGGGCAAAACAGATATTTCAACACCCGATAGGTTACTGTTCATCTGAGGCAGAAAATACTGTTTTACCATACATCGGTGTTGTATATATATTGTACAGATATAGATATATTATACAACCGTGCTGGACTCCCGTGGAGGTGACTCTCAACATCCTCCTCAGTTCACGTGAAAGGTTACAAATGGCAGAAAAATAAATAAATAAATAAAAATTTGTTTTTAACCAATCAGACCCTACCGGTGGTCTTGGGGTTACTCCCAGTGGAGAGGTCTGATATATTTCTCTTCATATTTTATTTTATTTAACTCTAGTGTCAGACATAAAAAATAGTTTATAAACAAATGAATTATTTAAAAAATTTGAGCTCCTAAACTTTATCTTACAAGGAAATATCTATAATCATTCAACTTTCAACATTATTTTGTATTTAAATTTTGATATATACATATATATAAGAAATATTAGAGATTATGAAAAAATATTATCATGAAATGTTTTATAAATTTTTTTATTCTTTAATTAGTATATTGTATTTTATTATGTATAATCTAATGATAAAATTTTTTTATAATATTTCATCATCTTTAGTATTTCTCTCTCCGTACATAGTTATTGGGTACATTGACATAATTGGACTTAGGTCACATTTAGACCAACAAATAGGTATATGTTTCACTTCTAATAAATCTTAATGAATATTTAGGTCTCGTTGTCAACACCACTTTATAATTTAAAAGTCAAAAAATAATTAAAAAAATTAAAAAATTAATAATTTATACTAAAAAGCTAAAATTTTATTTTTTCTCTATTTTTTATATATCTTTTCGTAAAAAATCAAAAAATCATTCTAAATATACTAATTTTTTTATATTATATTTTAGTCAAAAAATCAAAAAGTCATTAAAAAAATCTATTTCTAAACCAGGCCTTTGTCATAAAGTGAAAGGAATTTTAGAACCCCTTGAGGATGACTCCACACTCCCAAAGTGATCCTAACCCTCTATATATATATGTGAGACTCACTCATGTATACATGAGATTCACATGAATGATCCAGATTTGTGAGGGATGAAGTCTCCATCATTGCTCTAAAGTGAAAAGTACTAGTCCAGCCGCATCATTCTCTCACAAAATTTCTGCAAATGACAACATACAACTTTATAACAGAACTGAGATTGAAAGCTAAAAACATCGAACCATCATAGGAGAACACAAACACACAGCGCTCAACTACAATCTAATAATGTGTAAATAAACATATTCACAGCATCAGGTATTCAAAAACATCCAAATTGCCACTAGCTAGTTTTTTCAGAGAGAGATTTATTAAATATAATCAAGACGGGTAGAACGGGCGGGAGAAGGAAAACCCATCCCGCTTCTTTATCAGTGCACGAAAAACCCATGTGAGGAGGGCCGGCGATGCGGAGACAAAGGGAAACAAGAGAAAATTGTCATTTCTAAGAGAGAATGAACCAAAATTTCTTTGCTTTGCTTGGTGTTTCCAAAATTCAATCACCCAATTCATCCCTGCCAAGATTTTGATTTCCATTCTGAAGTGATTTTGTTGATGGTGGTGACACTTTCACATTGCAAGGCTTTGATGAAGCTTTTTCTTTCTCTTCACCGGACTTCAACTTTCTATTAATACCAAACCTTCTGCAGAAGCTGTTCCAACTCCCCTTCGTCTTCACAAGCTTTTCGATCTCTTGTTTCATACTCGAGCACTCCTTTTCAAGCTCAAAAACCCGCTCTCTCACGTCATCAACAGCAATAGCGCCATCTTCTCCACATCCTTCTTGGGCAGAATGGTCATTTCTAGGGAGCAAAATGTTCCCACTCTGATTTTGTGAGTTCTCAAGATTGTCAGAAACAAAGAACCAACCAGCAACGGATGTGCGGAGCCGAAGCTGTTCAAAAAAGAGAACTTGGACGATGACTCGGAGGGGTAGGCGCTCGTTTTGGGCTGCGTGCGTGCTGGCTTCCAATGAGAGCTTTTGGCAGTCCATGAGCCTGCAAATTTGTTCCCTTTCAGAGTCTGTCAGCCATGGATGTGCCTGAAGTTTTTACCAAGACATTAGCAGTTTTAGAGGAATATAGCAGTGTTACCTAAAAAACACTAGTATCCTGGCTATTTTGGAGTGCTAATGCCCTTTTTTTTTCTCATGAGAAAGCTGGGAGAAGTTTGAAATATGGTTATTGCTCTATTATCTTGCTATGCAGGAACAGGGAGTTAGTTAAAGAGGTCCAATAATCATTTTCCCAAAATTGGCAAATACCCACTCAAATATTGCATGTCCCAAGAAAACGGCCCTGTTTGGTAGAGCTGTGGAAAAGTGCTTATAGCTTATGCCTAAACAGCTTATAGCTTATAACTATGAACATAAGCTGATTTCTGACTTATAAATTAAGCATCTCATGTCCCACTTAAAGAATAAGCTGATTTCTGACTTTCAAAAAACTATAAGCTAAACCAAACACATCAAAATAACTTAAATTAAGTTAAAAGTTGAAATAAGCAGCTTTTAAACTGCACCAAACAAGCTAACATATTGTTGCCAAATGAAAGATAAGAACATTATGATCAATTAGGATGACCAGATGTCTTCAAAACATCATTATTACCATTCGATAATATCTTATATAATTGGCATGAAAGCAATGAAAACCTGACAAACAAAGACTAGTTTTACCTTGAGGTATATATCTATAGCACGGTAAATTCCGTCATCTAATGGTCTGGCATAGTCAGGGATCACTGCAGCGAGCGAGAAAAACTTAGGTAACTTCAAATTAACATCAGGTGCTACCTCAGCCAGATAGCTGTCTAGCAGAGTAGCCACCATTGTCATTGGAGTCAGCAAGTGCGAGCCTTCCATCAACTGCCCTTCATCCACTGCACCATTTGATGTAGAATCAGCTGTATCGTGGCCCACCAGCATGAAGTGATCAAGGATCCGCTGAACACAATCAACATCGTAAAGGGTCTCCATTGAGTAGCCTATATTTGGAATTAGAAGATCTTCCAGAACCGCTTCATTCAACTGGGCTCCGACCCGCTTTTCTAAACTCTCTTGACATGATCGGCTGGCATGTAAGATCATGGATGTTCGAAGAAGCCTAAGCAGGAGCTTAGTTGGTGTGATACCCTTTTCATCAGGTAATAAGGTCACTATCTCTTCAAGGAGAGTCCTTTGATCTGTATTGGATGGAACAGAGAGATTTGATCCGGAGGCAGCATGATTTCCATTTTCAAAGCTTGATTGCCTGCCCATCAAGGGGAGATGCTTCTTTGCATAAAACAAAACGGACCTGGCGATCATATCAGGTTTCATGCCTCTTGATCCAATAATAAGAATCAATCTTTTAAATAGATGTAATCTAAGGAATGACACATCCTCATACCACCAATTTTCATGCACAGGATGTGGCATGGAATTGCATCCGGAGACAGGCCAATTGAACAAACTTGGATCTGCACAAGCTTTTATTGCCAAAGAATCGATACATCTGGAAACAATATGAAGCTCTTCTGCATGTGGAAGAACCTCTTCACAGGTTTCAAGAGCTTTTATTGTGTCTGCCCAGTTGCCAAAGACTTCGTCGAGTAAACTTTCTGTTTGTGCGATGAGGTTTTTCTCTCCGTAGTCTTCATTCATTTGAAGATGCTCAGCCGCACACCTCAAACCGACTACATTTAATGCAGTGAGTTCAATTTTAACACCATAACAGAACTTTGCTATAAGCAAAAAGGTTTTGGCTCCTCCAGGTATGTCATGAAGTTGTAAAACACACTTCTTATCCTCATTATTTTTTTCATCCCCGTCATAAAATTCTCTAATAAGTTTTTCTAGCACACTGCTTCTGGACAGCAAAGGAAACTGCAAGCCACAAGAGGAGAGAGAAAAGCAGTTGAATGAGCACATAAATGGATGCACGTGCACCCATGGAGCCTTACAGTTTCATGAAGCAAAAAGCAGTGTAAGAGCACATTGAAAAGAAATGTTGACGCATAGGATGTATGATAATTTTTTGAAAATATAATAACAAAAATACATAATTTATGTAAAAAAATGGAGAACTATTGTAAATAGTGCAATTTCTTTCTTATGCATTCCAACTTTTTGAAGTTTGTGAAAACATGGAAGCTAACCTAAACCTGCGCACAGCATAATAATCAATTTGATGTACTGTTAACAAAGCTAACCTAGAGGTTTTCAATAATTGATTAAGGAATTCCAGGCTACGCCACAAATGATGGAGAAGAATAAAAATCCTCAGCAACTGAAACCGCAGTTGGATTTTTACAAAAAAAAAAAAAAAAAATAGCAAGTTTGAAAGAAGAAAAGAAACAAATTGAATTCACAACAGTTGAAAATATCTATGCTCTTTGATGTGATATAAAGACTGGAAGAAGGATTTTCTTCTCTTTTTCTTTATTTCCCCTCTATTTTATTAACTTTGAATTTCTAGTATTAAATTAGTATTGGTTAGGAAAGCCCCCCAAAAGAAAAGTTCTGACTTTGTAATAAGAATGTCCTAGCCATGGTTGATGACAAGGTACAGACTCCAGGCATGCAGTGAACCTCCTTTTCTGCGGGGCAGACATGCAGTGACTCTCAGAGCAGAATATATACCCCGCATTTTTGTGCAGTAAGGAACTCTTCATGCCTTGCAAACTTTGTAGAACCATGATTCCTACATACATAAATTGATAAAATATAATAGATCCAGTAAATAAACAATGGGGTTGACCAAGTGAAATAAACCTTATGGAGATGAAAGGATGTTTCTCCAACTTCAATAATAGCATCACTTGGAAGGCCAGTGGAGCAGAGCCTGCAAAAGAACAACAGCAACCAACAATTCGAATATCTCTTTAGAAAATATTTTACTGGATGAGTAATAGATACTATACTCATCATGTCACAGGTGGTCAAATAAAGTCGAGAGACCCAACAATTTTCTTCATATACAATTAAATCATGTTCCTTTTATACATTTCCTTCCCATGAATGGGAGATATTAGAGGGGAAAGAGGTCGAGATTCAAGAGTCTCAACATAGAAGACTTGGTTAGCTCTTTTCAAATATTTTTCCTGTTCGACATTTCTTTGTTTGGACCATTACTTTCTTCAATACAAATAGATAACATAGCAAAAAAACATACAAACAGGTTAATATGGCCCCCTTGCTGTGGCATGTCCAAGTTTAATACTCTAGTTTTGTGATTGTGTGTTAAATAATTTTTCAATGTGCAGACGAGAAGTCTAGAGCAATCTTCTGCAGTGGACTTATTCATATCATTTGACAATTGAAATCCATGAAGAACACATAGTCACCAGCATCAACTTTGCAAACATACAATTGCAGATGATCTAATGATTCTGGTGACTTAAAAAACAAGTGGAAAATGTCTCAAATAATATTTCAATTTGAGAGAGATACCATGTTCAACAAGCTACACACCGCAAAAATTTCATTTTGCCAAAGCAATGAATATAATTGGGATAGTTAAATTGTATAGCCATCCCCATGTACTAAGAGTGTTTAACTAATAGAGAAAAGGTACGTTACCCAACTAAGTCCCTGTCGTCGGGGGAAGACTGCCCCCGTCGTCGGGAGAAGACTACATGGCACAACTGCTAATAGATGGGAAAGGTCATCCCTTATTCCATTCCTTCCTCATGTCAGAAATGGATTTGAGATTGGACAAATTTAAAATGTGAACATACAACAACACTCAACATGTGCATGGATAGTCTATGTAATGAAGTCTTTAGTAACCAGTTTGATAGAATAAGGCGGGCAAACAAGTACTCAAAAACCAATTTGGTGTCAAAAATTGAAGTGTCCAATCCTACTAAACTAATAGCATTAGCTTAACGTACAAATACAATGAGATCCAATTGCAGGACACAACTTAGATACAAACTATAGACATTTAAAGCCAAATTTTCATAGTCTAAAACCTTTATGCAATATGTTAAAAGGGATGCATTTCATTACATAAAACACTTTCGTGACAAAGATAATGAACAATATCTTGTCCCAAGCTTGGGAAGTGGGACCAATTATTACACACTTCCACCTTGTAAAAGTCATGTAACACAAGTGTTGAACTGCACACAAATACCCAGGACTCGGTTCATGCCTTCTAAATCCATTTCAAACCCTCCAGCTCACATAGACACCTCTACACAGTCCACACCAACACATCTCAACATTCTTTTGAGTGTCTAAACCACCCAAATATGCAGATCCTTTTTTAATGTCATTCACTTCAAGGTTTAAACTAAATTGAATGACAGCTTGTATCAAGATGAGCATGAATTGAAAAGTAAATCATGTTAACTATGTGATGGAAGTAGAGCATCAAGCCTTTTTAATCAATGTCCCTGAAAGTGCTTAAGCAAGCACATGGACAAACCACAATGCAGGTACAATTTACAATTATTTGGAAACATACAGTGAGACAATTCATATCAACACATAGGTAAACACTAGAAAATGTAAACAAACCTATTTCTATGAATGCTAAACCAATCTCTCTAAGAAGCTCAACGGTGGAAGAACACATGAATTTGAAGCAAACCCGCCACAACAATTGGTTACAAAAATGAACCCCCCCCCCCCCCCCCCCCCCCAAAAAAAAAAAAAAAAATACCATGAAATAAATGTTTAAAAAAATAATTTAAAAATAATGGGTTAACTTAGAATTCAAGAAATGGCGACGAAAATTAAAAATCAAAAGAATTGAATGACTAACCAGACTTGGCCATCTAGGTGAAACACATCTGATTTCGATCCCAACTTGACACGAGCCATTTATCAGTATTATCACTAAAGTAGTGATGCGATTGTGATATAGTGGGTCACAATGTATTTATGTTGCTATGCATATACATATATAGTTGGGATTGTGAAGGAAAAGGATGGAAGGAATGGTGTGACAATGGCGGTATAAAGATGAGAGAGAGAGATAGAGATTTGGGGGAGAATATGGGCCCCGAATCCAGGAGAGGAACCGGTTGCTGCTGTTACATGAAATGGAACTCTGCATTTGATATGAAATCTTTAAATTCTTCAGATAAAAAGGAAAGAGTAATGATTGTGACCCTTCCTCAATCTGAACCATTCATTAAGGGAAATTACACTGAAAAATATTCATAAATAAGAGTGAAATATTATAAAGATTAACAATTAGCGATTATAATGATAATTTAAAAAAAAAAATTATTTGTGATATTATATGTATCAATTAATGTATTAATAAGTATATCAACACTAGTAATTATGTTATTATTAACCTCACTCATTATATAAATTACAAATATAAAAAATATCTTAAATTATACTATATCATCATTCTTTTTCTAAATAAATTTTGCTGCCACCACTGACGAGTTATTCCCCTATTATAACTAGGGGTGTAATTTTGGCCCGGTCCAGCCCGGTCCATCCCATCCAGGCTCGGTCTCGGCTCGGCCCATGTCGAGCCTTGCGGGCTCTCATCAAAAAATTGGGCCCGGCCCAGCCGATCCACAGGCCAAAAAAACTAGACCCATACCTAAGAGTATTCGAACTTTGGGGCGAGGCAATGGACCGGGCCTCGGGGCCTGAGCTTGGGCTCGGGCTTTGAGCGGGTTTGGGTGGGCTTAAACAATTTTTTAAATTTTTTCTACCAAAATTTTATTATTTTTCATTAAAAATAACACTAGACCTCGGACGGACTAGGCCTTGGACCGAGCTTTTGAGTGGACCTTGAGTGGGTTGACGGGCCGGGCTACAGGCCAAGTCAAACTTCAAACCGATGGCTCAGGCCCTGGCCCAAGGCCTCAAGTTGGGTTTAACCTTGGGCCTAAACGGGCCGGGCCCACCCCAAGCTAAGGGCCAATTTTACACTCCTAATTATAACCTACTTTATTTATTTATATATATATATAATGCAAAAAGAGTTTAAAATTTAAAATTAAAATGTATTGGAGTTTGTTTGTTTGTTTGTTTGTTTTTTTGTTTTTTTTTTTTCACTTCCAAGAGTGAGATGAATCAACGATTTATAATAATTAAATTATTTTGACTGTTTTTAAATTTAAAATAAGTGTTCATTTGGAATATTGGCTATTTTAGTGGCTTTTTTATGAGATGAAAAAGTTGTGCGTTTTGGATATATTTTTTTTTTTTGTTGTAGTTGAATAGATGATTGTGAGTGTGTTTGGTTTCAATTTGAATAGATGATCAGTATGTTTAGTTTCAGTTTTCTGAATTAAGTTTTCTAAAAATTAAGTTTTTTTATTTTTGTATTTTTTTGTTTTTAGTGAATATTTTTTAAATTTTAATCCATTTTTTTTACTTTTTTAGATACACCTTATTTAGATGTATCTAAATAGTAAAATATTTGTGAAAAAATATTTTAAAAAATTAATAAATACACAAAATACAAAAAATGTATTGAATTTTCTATTTTTTTGTATTTTTTGGTATTTGGTGTATTTTTTAAATATTTTTTCAGAAATATTATACTTTTTAAGTGTATTTATGTTAGATGTGAAAACATTAAAAGACGAAAAATAAAAAATAAATTTTTTTAAAAATTATTTTCTGAAAATCAGAACCAAACAAACTTGTTTTCGTCTTCATTGATTATTTAACCAAAACCAAATATCCTAAACAAACACCACCAAAAATGTAGTAGAAATAAAGTGACTCTTCTATTTCAAGTTAGTTTCTAAGCCATTTCTAGACTCACAATACGAATAATTTATCTTATAAATCCAATAGGGTTCATTTGGAAAGTTAGTTGGTTTTTAACTTTTTGATTTTTTGGTTATTTTAGCCTAGGATTAAAAAATTTCATTTGGAAATTATTTTTTCACTTTTTTGACTTTTTGTGAGAGAAAGAATGTAATGATTATGGATTGGATGTAATATTTTGTCTTATTGTGCTAAAAAGTCTATTTGGTATTTTTGTGAATAAAATAGCCCTAAACCTAACCCAACCTTTCTTTCCAAACGAAGCCTAAATATGAGTTGTTAAAAAAAAAAAAAAATTTTATTCACCCAAATATTTTTTTTTAATTTTATGGGATTATTACCAGACACATTAACAAATTATATTTTGTAATCATAAGTTTAAATGAACAGTAATCATAAGTTTAAATTTAAGTCGTCCATTTTATAAAATGATATATGATTTGTTTATCTATTCATTAATATTCAACGAAGTTGATTTTTTGAACAAATAATTTTTACTATAAAGTGTAAGAGATAAATTATTTGGATCATCGTTATGAATTCAAAGCGTAAAATAAAATATGTAAAAGTATGAAAGATATATGGAGATGAGTCCTCATAACTATTAGGGAATTATAAATTTTTTTAAATTATTGTTTAACTTTTGAAGTTTATAAAATTTATTAATGTAAATTTGTTATAATTATTAGTTATGAAATGACGATTTTCTTTCTATTTATAAAATGTAAATAATCTAACTTGTGTATATATAAAAATTTAATTTATTGACTCAATCAAATGTTGACTTTATAGAAGGATTACATTATCGAGATTTGTCATCTAATGACTTGTCGTTTCTCTTATGCATGATTTAATGCAGCATTCCCGAGGATGGCTTCTAGATGCAGTAACAGTTGTGTGTCACGTTGTATATATCAAAAATGTTTTAGACCACTAATTAGTGGTGACTCTAATGATGTGGCAGTGGGTGTCACACTCACTGTCACATGTGTTTTGTGTCGTAGGTTTTGTTTTTTTTTTTTTTTTTTACAATTACCACCTTACTAGTGGTGAAGTTAGTGATAATAAATTAGTGATATATAATATTACTCTTATATATATATTGTGATTGGTAAATTAATTGAGACTCAAAAATTTTTTATTAAGTGATTAGAAAATATAAGAGGACATAAGAGTCGTAATTAATTTAGAGTATAGTTAGTAATATTTCAAAATCAATCAATAATTTTTTTCTTGATGTACTAGTTACTGTTTTATTTTGACCCTTTTATATTTTGTTTAATTCTTTCAAATTTAAATTTGAAGAAAATTTGAGAGATTTTCTCAATGATCCAAACTACTCACTGTATAAGACACATTTATATAAATTGTTTATGACAAAAATTTAATTGATATGATAATTATAATTTTTTATTTTATTGTATTTATTTTTGAAAACATACATGATAAATATATTTTTAAAAGAATCTATCTATTTAAAAAAAATAAAAAACATAAATAATGATATCAAAGAAGTAATTTGTATAAAAAGAATTTTTAAATATGCATACAAACTTATTTTGGAAAATAGGTTAAAAGTTAGCTTTTTATTTATTTTTTTTAAAATTTTTTTGTGAAAAAACATATAAAAAAAATAAAGAAATGATGCAACTAAAAAAAGTCAAAAAATTGATTTATAATCCAATTGTCAAAATAGGCCAAAGATTAATAGCTTAATATAAAAACCTAAACCGAGTTCAAAATTTAAAATAAACATATTATGTTGGGATGGAGTGGTTTATATATGATCATACAAAACTAAACACAAAAAATTAAAATTTATTTTTAATTTAAATTATTTATTATTTTTATTAAGTAAAATTGATGAAAAATAATATTTTAGTCATTATACTCAAAATAGCTTTTTTCGTTGAGTTTAATAAGTAAAATATTAATTGTTTTGTTCACTTTACTTAGGCTCCGTTTGGTATATAGGTTTAACTAATAAGATAAAATGTCATATCCAAACCATAATTATTTTACTTTTTCTCACAACCATCAAATCAACTATCAAAAAAAAAAAAAGCCAAAATTTATCCTCAATAGAATGTTTTTAACTAGACTAAAATAGCCAAAAAGCTAAAAGTCAAGTTAAAAAAGTTTATGCCAAACTGGACCTTAATGAAAATAGGTAAACGATTGAAACAAATAAAAAAAGAGTTTTGTTACGTCCCTTATTTCATCACTCCTAATTCATCTCTAATGAAGTAGCAAATAATTTTAAAAGAGAAATACTTGGTGCCTCGAGAGACAGAGGCACGAATGGTTTGAATTTGAAAACGTCTGTGTTGTCTCATTTTTCTACTCTCATTCTCTCTCTCTCGCTCTCTCTACTCTATTCAAACCCCAAAACTACTCTCACTTTCTACTCTATTCAAACCCAAAAACTGGGATTCCTTCTCTCTTTTTCTCTCTCTCTCTCTCTCTACTTTATTCAAACCCAAAAACAAGGATTCGGTCCAGCAACATCGAGCTATATCAGCCAACCCGTGGACAGCGATGAAGGGCTTCTGGCGTTCCTTCTTTGCATTGACGCATTGCTTTGTTTAGCCAAGCCCTAGATCTCTAAATCTCCTCCATTGACAATTAAGAAAAGGCCAACTTTTTATTTTTTATTTTTTATATTATAAATCCTTTCCATTTAGCCCCCATGTTAGCTTAGTGATTATTTTGTTTTTTTTCGTTTTATTTTTAAATCCTTTTCATTTAAGCTGTGTGATTATAAAAATAGACTTGTTGAAATGTGTTGCGATTTTGAAAAATCAACTTGTTAAAATGATGAATTGAAGGCACGTGTGAGAATTGAAATCATGTGTAATTCTCTCTAGACTTACATTTTGCATTGTAAGTGTATGATAAAATGCCTCAATGAAACGCTTTGTGATTTTGAATAATAATACCAAATTTTCATGCTATCATAGTTCCAGCAGTAAACTTCACCAGCAAAACCATATACCATCTTCCTATAATGGAAGATACAAAGAGCAAGTACGCTATTTCGCCGACCTTGTCTCGCTAACCTTTAAGCAGATTCAAACTGGGGAACTTGTGACTTATGGCTCTGTTAAATGCTTATGACTAACCATTAAAGTCCTCTAATTTGTATTTTCTTGGTTTCTTTTTCATTCTATGGGCCATTTGACATTAGTAATGGAGACATTGTATTTTTTTTGCTGAATAATGTACTAATTATTTGATAAAATGCTACTATTAGGAGTAACATGTCAATGGCTTACACCTCCACTAGTTCAAGCAACAATGTCGTCTTTTCGAAAATCGAAGTTGCAAATGTGGCAAAAATATGGCCGTTAAGATATCAGACTCACAGAAAAATCCAGGGAGGTTTTACTTCAAGTGTGCACATAGCATATGTTGGAACAATCTTCTGTGTAAATAAAATAAACTGAAAATAATTCAAACAAAATCAAAATAAACTTACAGAAATTATTTTGTTGAACCGAATCAATAATTAAAGACCAAGTCGAGTGTGTGACGCTCTGTCCTTAAGACAAATTCGCCCCGCTACGGTACTTACGGTTGAGTGGCATTTATCTCCCATGATACAATGATCTTAACCAATTTGTAGTAGCACTCCAAAACAAATTGTTCGGCGAACCAAACCTGTGTTCTAACTCTCTGAATATTTATTCTTAAATCTAAAATGAAGAATAATGCACTAAAAGAAATTTGGACAGCAAAAAGACAAAATTTGAGACTATTTTTTCCATCCCCAAGACTGTTGGAAATACCATGTATTTATAGGCAACTACAATAGACCCAAATAGGTGCAATGTGGAAATGAACAGGTGCCCAACTGTTTTCAACAGATTTGATTCAAATGAACAAGTGCACTTCTTAAGTCAAACAATTTTGACCGTTGCTGAGACCAAATTTTCAAACAAATTAAAAAATGATCCGTTGGTTGTAACAGTTTCAAAACTGTTGGAATGCTTGGAATGCTTTTATTAAACTATTTAAATAGTTTAATCAATTTTAGGAAACCACTTAAGGAAACCAAAAATAAATTTATTTAAAATTAGATTCCGACAATAATTTTTATTGAAAAAATTCAAACGAATTTTGTCTAAAAAATTAATGTTAAATCCGAAAACGACGTCAACTTTTCATTCACTCATAAATGGTTTTAACGTTCCGTATTCACCGTGTGACTTGTTACGCGGCAAGGAACATATCACCTATTCGGACCCACCCCAAAAGATGTTTGGGGCCCACTCAATTTTGGCCTCAAAATTGGCCCAAAATAAGCCATATAAATCATCATTTTTTCCAACAGCATATGCGATTACTTTGCATGGTGGTGCCTGCTAGCCAACATGGCAATGCATCAAATATCCAATGAAGGCCTAATCCTATTAATAGGAAGAATGAAGATGAGGGGATGAATGATTCTAAAAGAAACAATGAAGCTTTGGACAAATTGAAGCGGCTTGAGGGACACGAAGGAGTTATGAAATTGCTTTCAATGAAAAGCATAGTGTGTACTGGTTTTAGCATGCTAATGGTGTTAATTTGTTTAATGTTAAAGTTGTCGCAACCCAACTCCAGGGGCATAGGGTTAGAATCTCAACTTACTAACTTATTCTAATCGTAGCAAATTAAACTATATAAGCAAAAATAAAATAATTAAACAGGAAATTACTTCATTTTACTATTTTAAAAAAAAATACATCCATAGGCTTTTATTATTTTATTATGCAGCGACTGACCATCAGAAAAAAAATGACAGGAAGAAAAGAAAAGAAAAACAAATTAATGGATCCGCATCAATTTCTTGCACAGGTTCCACTACATGAGGTTATGGGTCTTCCTTACATCTCATCACCTAAAAGGGTAACAGCTATAAGCACACAACAGAGTGAAAAATATTATGTCCATAGTATAGGGAATACAAAATAACCATGGATAGTTAGTTAAGCAAAAACATTTACATAACTGAAATACATAAATTATACAAATAAATAACCATAACTACGGTACAGAACAGAACAGAGATCACAGAAGTGACAATCAGAACAGAGGTCAATGGATCCATGAAAAACAAATGACCACAAAGTGACCAAACAGAGGCCAATGGTTATTTAAGTCCCCCAAGGCATGAGACTCTCGTGGTGGTACTTACAAAACATAATTGTTTATAAGGTTATAGTCAAATATTTTCTAAAATTTAAACAAACATATTCATGGATTTCATTTTAAACAAATAGAGTTCAGAAAATAACCCACGTAATTGAAATATTAATATAATTTATAAAACATAACTTATATAAAATGAATTATGGTAGGTCAAAACATACGTAAAATATATTATGGTGCCTCAAGGTATAATATGACTCACATTAATATTGACCCTTAGCCTTACTTTCCACTATCACAACCTTCTACTATAAGTTTCCAACTTCTAGTAACTTACGTGTCTCTCTCTTCTTTTTTTTTCCTTTCCTTTTCTTCCCACAGATTTTGATAAACTCCTCCCTATTTATAGGGAGGTAAAAGCATCATCAAGCTAACACGTGGCCAGCTCGAATCCTCCCTGGATTTGCTCATAACTCACCATAGATTTATACTTATCTTAATGAATATGTGTGATAATTATCTTTTAGCCCAGTTTTCTAATATAACTATATAAACAAATTAATCCCTAATTAAATTAGACTTTATCACATACCAATAGAAAATTAATTATTTATTTTACTATTACATTTACTATTATTATTAGTATTTATTTATTTATTTATTGTTTTGGTGTTTAATTCTTCAATGTTCCTAATGTAAATTAAATTACACTTTATCACCTATCATCATAAAATTAATTATTTTATTTTACTTTATAGATTATTATTATTATTCTTATTAATAATTGTGGTATTAATTAAATATTTAGGGTGTCACATTTCTCCCATCTTAAATAGAAGTTTGTCCCCAAACTTGACATACCTTAATTATTGAAGAGGTGTGGGTATTTGGCTCGCATTTGAATTTTCGTTTCCCACGTAGCATCGTCGATATGATGATTTTGCCATAAGACTTTTACCAGCGGTATGGTCTTATTTTGGAGAACTTGATAATGACGATCGAGAATCTGTACTAGTTGCTCTTCGTAAGAGAGGTCCTTTTGAACTTCCAAGTTCTCATAGTCAATGACATGTTCTGGATCTTGGAGGTACCCTCGGAGCCGTCAGAGCATCGAAACGTGGAACACATAGTGGACATTGGACAGTTCAGGTGGTAGTGCAAAACAATATGCTACAGGACCAATCCTTTCCAATATCTCAAATGGCCTGATGTAACGTGGATTTTAACTTTCCTCGCTTTCCAAATTGGATAACTCCTCTTGTTGGTGAGATCTTAAGGAACACATGATAGCCTATTTGAAATTCCAAGTCCCGTCTCCGTGTATCTGCATAACTTTTCTGGCGGCTCTGAGTAGTTCGAATTCGTTGTTGGATGAGTTGGATTTTCGCACTTGTGACTTGCACGATCTCGGGGCCTAACAGTTTTCTGTCCCTGACTTCCGTCTAACACAGAGGTGATCGACATCTCCTTTCATATAGAGCTTCGTACGGTGCCATTCCAATGCTTGCTTGGTAGCTGTTGTTATAGACGAATTCCACTAAAGGTAGGTGCTCATCCCAATTACCTTTGAGGTCCAATACATATACACGCAACATGTCTTCCAACGTCTGGATTGTTCTTTCGGATTGCCTATCAATTTATGGGTGATAAGCAGTGCTAAATTTCAGTGTAGTTCCTAAAGATTCTTGCAATTTGTTCCAGAAAGTGAGACACAAAGCGGGGGTCTCGGTCAGACACAATTAAAACTGGGATACCATGCAGACGAATAATTTCCTTGATGTATAAAGTGGCAAACTTATTAAGGGAGTACATGATTTTGATTGGCAGAAAATGTGCCGATTTCGTCAATCGGTCTACTATAACCCATATTGCATCATTCTTAAAAAATGATTGTGGTAGCCTGACTACGAAGTCCATAGTGATGTGTTCCCGTTTCCATTTAGGAATAGGGAGTGGTTACAGCAGTCTTGTAGGTCTCTGATGTTCTGTTTTAACATGTTGACAATGCAAACATTTGGAGACATGGCTTGCTATGTCTCTTTTCATTCCTGTCCACTAGTAGTGTTCCTTTAGATCATGGTACATCTTTGTGTTGCCAGGATAGACTGCAAATCTCAAGCTATAAGCTTCCACCAATAGCTTCTTCTTGAGTTCCGGAATATCGGGTACGCAAATTCGATTCTGAAATTTTAGTATCCCATTATTTATAGTGAAATCAGGATCAGGCGTACTCTTTTTTTCCTTGTACTTTTTCTTCAAAAGGTTATCTTCACATTAGCGTGCTCTAATTTCTTCAATCAATGTAGGTTCCACGGTTATGTTGGCGAGCAGTCCATTGATCTTGCAGGAAACGAGAGTACATGCCGAACTTCTGGTCGTCTTTCGGCTCAGTGCGTCTGCTACCACGTTAGTTTTGCCTGGTTGGTGATGGATTTCTACATCATAGTCTTTTATAAATTCTAGCCACTACCATTGTCTCATATTCAATTCCTTCTGTGTAAACAGATATTTAAGACTCTTGTGATCAGTGAAAATCTCGCAGGTTGCACCGTAAAGATAATGACGCCAGATTTTGAGGGCAAAGATCACCGCAACCAATTCCAAATCATGAGTCAAGTAGTTCTTCTCATGAGTCTTTAATTGTTGCGAAGCATAAGCAATGACTTTTCCGTTTTGCATGAGAACGCAACCCAAACCATTGTATGAGACATCACTATAAATTACGAACCCATCTGCTCTTATAGGGAGTGCTAGTATAGGAGCTGACACAAGTCGACTTTTTAATTCTTGGAAGCAACGCTCTTGTTTGCCAGTCCATTTAAAGGGTGTGTTCTTCTGAGTTAGCCGGGTCAAGGGTGATGTTATCTTTGAGAAATCTTGCACAAAGTGTCGATAATTGCCAGCTAGACCCAAGAAACTTCAAATTTCTAACACATTGGTAGGTTATGGCCAATTTACGATTGCTGTAACTTTTTGGGGGTCAACCGAAATGCCATCTTTCTTAATGACGTGACCGAGAAAGTGTACACTAGTGATCCAGAATTTGCATTTCTTCAACTTGGCATAAAGTTTGTGATCATGTAGTGTTTGTAGAATCGTTCGCAAGTGCAGCCCATGGGCCTCTGGTGACCTGGAGTATATGAGGCAGTCGTCAATGAAGACAATGACGAACTCATCAAGATAGGGTTTGAACACTCAGTTCATGAGGTCCATGAAGGCTGTTGGGGCATTTGTGATGCCAAAAGGCATGACAAGAAACTCGTAGTGCCCGTAACGGGTTCTGAAGGCAGTCTTTTCGATACTTTCCGTTTTGATTTTTAGTTGATGGTAGCCAGAATGCAAGTCAATTTTGGAGAATACTTAGGTGCCTTGAAATTGATAGAATAGGTCATCGATTTGTGGCAAAGGGTATCGATTCTTGATAGTGACGTTGTTCAGCTCCCGGTAATCGATGCATAATCTCATCGTGCCATCCTTTTTCTTTACGAATAGTACTGGAGCTCCCCAGGGTGAGTTACTAGGTCAAATGAAACATTTGTCCAGGAGTTCCTAGAGTTAAGTCTTCAGCTCTTTCAATTCTGTCATCAACATGCGATAATGAGCTTTTGATATTGGTTGTGTGCCAGGTTGGATTTCAATGGTGAATTTGATTTCCCAATCAACCGGGATACCAGATAGATCTTCAAGAAAAACATCTAGGAATTCTCGTACTATGGGCATTGCATCAACGGTGGAGGCCTCTTTTTGTGTATCGATAACATAACAGATATAACTATAACAACCCTTTCTTAGAAGTCGTTAGGCTGTCATGGAAGATATAATACATGGAGAGTTGGAAACTCCAGTCCCATCAAAGACAAGCTCGGGTTGGTTTGGTAACCTAAGGGAAACCTTTTTGGCTTTATAATCAATAGAGGCGTGGTTGGCAGCCAGCTAATCCATACCTAAGATCACATCAAAGTTCCCAATATAGAAGGGAATCAAGTCTACATATAAAGTTTTGCCTTTTAAGGATATAGTACATGATCTGTACACATTAGTACTACAGGCAGACTTACTAGAAAAAAAAGATACAGACAATATATATCCTAATGGTTCGGCTGTTGATGTCAACTTGGCAGCAAAGTGTGGTGCAACAAAAGAATGAGTTGACCTAGTCAATGAGGACATGAGTTAAATGACCATAGATAGAAAGTATACCTGACACCACGTTTTCGGTAACTTCTGGTTTTCCAAGTACTAAGGTAAAAGCCCTTCATTGGCATTTTTTATCCTTCCTTTCTCCTCCAAGTCCCGCGGGTTTTCTGACTGGGCCAGAGGGGCTGGCTGTAGGATTAGTTAGCTTTGGATAGTCCCTCAGTAAGTGACCCACTTGACCGCATTTAAAGCATGCTCCCATGTCTCGATGGCATTGTCCCCAATGAGGCTTCCCATAAGTAGGACAAATTAGAATAGTGCCATCTTGGGGGTTGGTAAGACCTTGATGGCCTGAACTGGTTGTGCCTGTATTTACCTTCTTAAGAGGCGCAACACCGGGTCTTCTATTGTCTCTTTCCCAGAATCGCTTCTTTTGGCTTGGTTCCTCGGAACGCGAGGCTTTAATCCCCTTTTCTGCAATGTACTCCCGGTCTACCACTTCTACATAGGTTGCCAGTTTCAAGACCTCGAGCCTATCTTTAATTTCAGCATCCAATTCTGCTTCAAATTTTCTTGCTTTTTGAGTTTTGGTGGGGATGACGTATGTCGCAAACTGAGTGAGTTGTGTGAACTTGCTCTCGTATTCGGCCACCGTCATGGTTCCTTGCTTTAAATGTATGAATTCTGATGCCTTCTGTTCCCGCAATGAATCTGGGAAGTATTTTTCGTAAAATACTTCCAAGAATCTTGTCCAAGTCGCAATTTATTCTTTTCTCCAGAGTGAGAAGCCACCATTCTTGTGCATTGTCTTTGAAAGTGAAAATGGCGAAAGTCACCTTTTGTCTTTCGGTACAGGGTAGGGTGCGAAAAATATTTTCCATGTCTTTAACCCAAGCATCTGCTACCATTAGGCTTGGGTCGTTGGTAAATGCAGTGGGTTTCAAATCTTGAAACTATTTTATAGTAACCGGCTCTTCTCGCCGTTCCGGCATCCCATTGTTGATGTTAATCTACAAGGCTTGCAAAAAGCTAGTAACGGCTCTTTCTATTATTCTTTCCATCAATTCAGTACCACTGACTGATGACTCGCTTCCGTAACCATTATTGGCCTTTCTACAAAGTAATAAACGAGACATTACATTCATAATGCAGCATATATATATGTATATATATATAAGCATGTGTAGCGCAATCTATATCTATATAAAATACTAACTTTACTATTTTTACAATTAATATTACATCTTTGTTTCAAAAGTCAGAATATGTTAGTGTCTCATCCCTGTGGTACAACAAAACAAAAACAAAAAAAACAACAAAAAGGGATTAGAACACATCATGGTTAGCGTATAAAAAAGTTTTCTTCTACCAAATCTAGAGTGGTGGAGTCAAATGGGCCAAACAACCACAGGAAGTAGTGTTGCATAAAAAGCTCAAATTCTCATCCTAACTAGACCACACCAAAACACATCCACGCTGCCTGGACTGTGAAAATGGAGACGGATTGTATGTATCCCAAAAATGCTCGATCGACGATCTAGCTGGGTGTCTCGATATATGACAAGTCATTATTAAAGTCAATATTTTGAATATTAATTATCTCTAGCGGGTTAAGGACAGTGGTAAAAATATAGTTCTCAGGATACACGTTCCCCCTTCTTGCCACAAAGTTTGGGGGAGAGGGCCTATGATATAGTGTGGGCGGTCACGTCCCAGGGCAACGCTGAGGGCACGAGTGAGTCCAAGAAAATGTCCGCGCGTATAGGCACGGCTTTGCCTCCATAGTAAATGTGGGACATCGGTAGGATCAACCTGTATATAGATTGGCCGACCCATCAATTGGGCAAGGCCTCGATGCAGTCCTCTAATTATATCCTTTGAATCTCCCCATTCTTCAAATGAGGCAAGGGCGGGGTGCTCTGCTAAAATCTCATCTAAATTAATGGCCCCAAGCTCATCCCAAAATGCCTCATCAAGGTTAATCTCTGACATTCCTACATCACCAGAATCAACGTGAGATTTTACGTAAATGACTAATGTCGTAGGTAAATATTTATTTATTTTATTTTATTTTATGTTTATCTAGCTATATAGTTTTATTTATAGATTTATTTATAACCTTTCGAGCTTTCTAATCAAATTAAAATATTTTTTTTTTTGAATGAACCATTATTCTGATACCACTTTTGTCGCAACCCAAACCCAGGGGCATAGGGTTAGAATCGCAACTTACTAACTTATTCTAATCGTATCAAATTAAACTGTGCAAGCAGAAATAAAATAATTAAATAGGAAATTACTTCATTCTACTATTTTTTTAAAAAAAAACATCCATAGGCTTTTATTATTTTATTTTGCAGCGACCGACCATCAGAAAAAAAAAAATGACAGGAAGAAAAGAAAAGAAAAACAAATTAACAGATCCACATCAATTTCTTGCACAGGTTTCACTACATGAGGTTATGGGTCTTCCTTATATCTCATCACCTGAAAGAGTAACAGCTATAAGTACACAGCAGAATAAGAAATATTATGCCCAGAGTATAGGGAATACAAAATAACCATGGATAGTTAGTTAAGCCAAAACATTTACATAACTTTTAATTTGGTAAATAAATCATTTAAGTGACAGAAGTTGAAATACAGAAATTATATAAATAAATCACCATAACCACGGTACAGAACAGAACAGAGGTCACAGAAGTGACAATCAAAACAGATGTCAATGGATCCATGACAAACAGAGGGCCACAAAGTAACCAAATAGAAGCCAATGGTTATTTAAGTTTCCTAAGGCATGGGACTCCTGTGGTGGTACTTACAAAACATAATTGTTTATAACGTTATAGTCAAATTTTTCTAAAATTTAAACAAACATATCCATTGGTTTCATTTTAAACAAATAGAGTTCAAAAAATAACCCACGTAATTAAAATATTAATATAATTTATAAAACATAACTTATATACAATGAATTATGGTAGGTCAAAATATACGTAAAATATATTATGGTGACTCAAGGTATAATATAACTCACCTTAATATTGACCTTTAGCCTTATTTTCCATTATCACAACCTTCTTACTATAAGTTTCCTACTTCTAGTAACTTACGTGTCTCTCTCTCTTTTTTTTCCTTTCCTTTTCTTCCCACAGATTTTGATAAACTCCTCCCTATTTATAGGGAGGTAAAAGCATCATCAGGCCAATACGTGGCCAGCTCGAATCCTCCCTGGATTTGCTCATAACTCACCATAGATATATACTTACCTTAATGAATATGTGTGATAATTATCTTTTGGCCCAGTTTTCTAATATAATTATATAAACAAATTAATCTCTAATTAAATTATACTTTATCGCATACCAACAGAAAATTAATTATTTATTTTACTATCACATTTACTATTATTATTAGTATTTATTTATTTATTTATTGTTTTGGTGTTTAATTCTTCAGTGTTCCTAATGTAAATTAAATTACACTTTATCACCCATTATCATAAAATTAATTATTTTATTTTACTTTACAGATTATTATTATTATTCTTATTAATAATCGTGGTATTAATTAAATATTTACGGTGTTACAAAGTGAATGTTTTAAACTTATACATTTGGTTTTGGAATGCACATATGGTTTTGTAGAATGGTTGACGAATATGGGTATCTTTATGGATTATGTGTGTTGTTGCTAAATGTGTGTGTTTTTGGGATGCTGATTCATAGTAATATGATTTATTGAACGAAATATAGAAGTACTCATTATAGCTTTTCCTACTATTGTTGTAGCTGGTTTTTTGCTCTCGTCGGAGAGTCCAAATCTACTACCAATCGCCAATGAAACCTGATCGGGCCCCAAAACCCACGGTCGGGCCAAATAACCTACGATCGGGTTTAAAAGCTACTTTTTGGGTGCTACATGGCCAGTGCAGTTTAGAGGGATAGACAAAACCTACGGCCGGGCCAAATAACCCATGGTCGTGTCAAATGACCCATGGCCGGGTCTGAAAGCTGTCTTCTAGGTCCTGCATGGCTAGTTTAATAAACCATAGAGAAAACAATAGAAATGTAAATCATCTTGATAACAAAGCAATAGAGATTCATAATGATGTCAGTTGTATCATCCATATATTGAACCAAGTCTCCATATATTGAAACATCAGACACACATAGACATTCATAATGATGTCACTTGTATCATCCATGTCATGACCCAAACCAGGTACAGTTTGGCGTCGCAACAAGATAATAAAAATAAAGTAGTTCTAAACTTACTGTATTAGTAGCACAAGCGGATAATCTATAAATAAATTAAAAAAAAAGATAAATGGGTACCAAAAGTTTATTAAAAAGGAAAAAATAGTCATTTGGGCTTTTACTTTATTACAAGAGTCCAATTAGAAATACAAATAGTAAATAAATAAATAAAAGAAAAAAGAAAACGCTGTGATTTATCTCCCATCTTGATCCTGCTAAATCTCATCACCTGAAATGGGGTAACAGCTATAAGCACATAGCAAAGTGACAAATATTATACTGTGAGTATAAATGCACAAAATAGCCAAGAATAGTTATTTAAGCTACAACATTAATATAATTTAAGTTGAATAACTCAATTAGTTAAGTGACAGAAACTGAAATACAGAAATTACGTAAATAACTATAACCACAGTACATAATAAAATAGAGGTCATTGAAGTGACAAACAGAACAGTAGTCAATGGATTCATGACAAATAGAGGACTACAAAATGGCCAAACAGAAGCCAATTGTTTATTTAAGTCCCCCAAGGCATAGCATTGCCGTGGTGGTTACTTATAGGAAATAATTGTTTACCAAATCATTGTCAAATAATTTCTAAAAGTTAAACAAACATATCCATGGGTTTCAATTTGAGCAAATAGAGTTCAGAAAATAATCCACGCAATTGAAACATTAACATAACCATAAAACATACGTTATATAAAATAAACTGTGGCAACTTAAAACATTCGTAAAATATATTATGGTAAGGCGAGACATATATAAAACACATTATCGTGGCTCAAGGTATAATATAACTCACCTTAATATTGACCCTACTATTTTCTTGGATCTCTGCGGCTCCTAACTGACTTACTGACTTATATATATATGTTCTTGTTTTTTTCTCTTTTCCTAGTTTGCTGCTTAGTTCCCCCTTTTATACCTATGCTTAAGGAGGTGATTCACCATTTAAGCATCAAAATTCCTACAAGTGGCTTACGTTGGAGCTGCCACTCAAAAATTCCTACAAGTGGCTCATGTTGGAGCTACCACCACTTAGCTTACCTTTCACTCTAATCCCATTCTGAGCCTAAACATTTTGATAATTCCATAGTTGTTTGATTTGGCCCCAAACGATATATTAACCACATTGTTATATTTTGGTAACAACAATGCCTCTAATTTTAGTATGTATAACTATAAAATTAAATATTTTATCTTATCATATCATATTTTTTCATATATATATATATATATATTATTTATTTATTTTCATTAAATTAATTAAACAGTCGAGGTGTCACAATCCATATATTAAACCATCCTTATAACAAAGCAACAGAATTTTGAGTTGGGCCAGATTAATACAATATGTCACTTGTCCATAAACCATAAAATGTGTCCAACCATAACATTTCTACATTTACAAACGAAAGTATCCAAAGTTTACAAACCAAAGTTATAAAATTACTACTGCGAAACTAAAAATATAATGGGCCATTTGGATCCACATTTATATTCAAGTCAACAAATTTTGAAGTAATTGTTGAACTTTGACTTTTATGTTGAATGACTAAGAGATATACTTCTAATATTGTCCACCATTTGCATTGGGCTACCTTGCATATTCAATGAGAAAGTAAATAATATTAGAAATTTCAATCACAAACATATCTGCAAATCACAAGAAGCGAAAAAATTTCATGTCATATTTTTAATACATACTGGTACATACATATTCTCTTGTGTGCCATCCATACAAGGAAAATAGTATGGCTGAGCTTGCGGCACCTCACAAACATAGTCTCTTCATTAGTAATTTCAAATATGAAAATAAAAACAACGAAAAAAATATAAAATCTTTTCTTAAAGACATACTCGGTTTCATGTCATCAGTAGAAGGAAAATAGTAAGGGTGAGCTTACAGCGCCTTATGATCATAGTAACACAATTTTATTAATACTTTCAAACATTAAAATAAATACCATACAAAAATATGAAGTCTACTTTCAAACACATACTGGTTCGTGCTTACTTGCTTGTATGCCATCCATACAAGCAAAATTCAACTTACGACCCTATAGGAACACACATTGGTGAATGATTTAAGTAAACAAAATTCTGAAATTTACATATCAAACAAAATTAAAAATTTACCTGTACTTTTGTAGCCTTTTTATTTTTTCCCTTTAACCGATTCACTATTTCATCCATTTTGCTAACCTTTTGTTTGGTACATGGGCGACCTCTTCGGCGAGTAACCATAGGACTAAGTATCTTGCGAGTCATGCTTGCATTTGTAGAATTGTGACCAATCTGAGTTTTGGGGGAAGTATTAGAAGGTGGGACAGTACTAGTAGAAGGTGGCACATTACTCACATAACCCGCCGCAACCTGTTTCACTTTATCCTTGATTTCTATCAAAGCAAGTTGAATGACTTTGCGTTTACCATCATCGTTGGAAGCAGTTTCTATAAGTTCATCCAATGTCTTGTGGCAATTATCATGCACCTTTGCATTGAGAATAGCTCCATATGTAGTATATGTGGTTGGAATGCATGTATATCCTCTTTTCAAATCTTTTTTTCATCTCGGCACAATGTATTTATCTGGAACCTCATAAATGCACCTCTCAAGGAGCACACTAAGTGAATGGGCACACATAATGCCTCTAAACTCAAACCACCGACACATACATTGGATATCACATTTAATTGAATTACAATACACAACAAATTCCACTTTATTCATCTGTTCACTAACTAGAACAACCTCTTTGACATGATAAGTACAAATTGATCCTTCATCTTTGACAAGAGCCGCATGACAGTACAATAATTGTTTAATTTCTACTTGAACCTCTTTAAATTTTGCATTTGTTTAAGCTGCACGAAATTGCTTCTCAAAAGCATACATCATTAGGCAGTCATACAATTTGTTTTGAGATTTAAAATCTAGTTTGGTCTTTTTCTCCACTTTATTTCTCAAGGCATTGTCATACTGTTCAAAAAATTACTTCAAAGTAGTCTTGGAGTTTACGTATCCATCAAAAAATGCATTCATGCTCTCACTTCGTTGTGTAGTTGATATGCCAACCCAAAAAAAGTCTGTCACATAGGCAGGAATCCACCTATGTCGTTCACCGTATATGTCACGACCTAAACCCGCCCTTATGGGTTTAGCATCAGAATCGGTCGATGTCCGTGATTACCAAGGCCCGCTAATAAGAAGACAAGAAACAGTCTGAGGGCATGACGGAAGCCAAAACAATAAATAAACAATGTCCAATGAGCTGTGACAGTTTGTATGCAAAAAGACTTTTCATTCATATGTACAGCCAGTGACAAAACAATATGCACAATATTTACAATCCGACAGAACAGCAACCAAATCCCTATTAAACAGTACAGTGCAGTGCTATCAGTCTATATAGTTGTACAAAACAGATACAGAGACAGACAGGGGGATTAAAACACCCCTAAGCCATAGCTTGACAGGCTCGGAACCTCGCATTGAGGCACAGTGGTTGGCTTGACCAAAAAGGGGAGTGTAACCCATGCTCCTAGCTCCGGTCTGGTGCCTGAACACCTATATATATGTAAACAGTGAGCTAAAGCCCAGTGAATAACATAATGCGTAAAGAGGTTTAGAATAAATGTCCTTACAGTAATGAAAACAGTTCATTAATTCAGTATATCAGTCATTCAGTCATATGTGGTACATCCATTAACATAGCGATAGATGAAGATGGGTCTTGAAAGACCGAATACGATCAATGATGGCCATCAATCAAGAAATGAGTGGTTCCAACAAGGAACCGACAGAGATCTCTCGTAATAAAGAATAAAGGAATTGCTAAGGATGCCACAATACAGTTCAGAATATAGGACATACATTCACTTAATTAGCAGTATCGATTCAGAAAGCAGTTCAGTTAAATAGTCAGAAAACATTCTCAGTTGACTATATCTTTACACAATTGTTACTCATAGAGTTCTGGGCTACAGTTAGGCTAGAGTGTGTATCCAGTCGCTAACCCTACACAGTTTACAGAACGAACACATACTAAGCTACACAGTTGGGAAAGATAATAACTTAATCCCTAATTGCCTCGGTGTGTTCTACATCTATATCCTCATTAAGATGTCTTAAACATGCCCTAGAAATGCCTAGGATGGAAAGAGGATGCAAAGATGCACTTTTAAACACTTTACAAAATTTTTAGAAAACATGGGTCTCGCTCGAGTGTGGCTTTCTACGCTTGAGCGGGCATGCAAGCAAAGGAGCTCCGCTCGAGCGTGACTTTCGTCGCCGAGCTATGCTCTGAAAAAATCTTGGATGCTCAAAATTCACGCTCGACGGGCGCTCGACCCTCGCTCGAGCGTGAGACACAAGTCCTCGCTCGAGCGTGAATTCTCTCGCTCGAGTGGACTGCAAGCTCATGCAAAGTACTGGATGCATGCATTTCACGCTCGAGCGTCACTTTTCTCGCTCGAGCGGAAGGCATGATCACAGAGTGTATGCTCGAGCGTGGAGTTCCTCGCTCGAACGTGGGTCCAAAATCTGGAAATTCCAGATTTGAACCTCAAGCTCAAAACCAAGTTTTAATGCATCAAATTCGATCATCTTGGGCTAATTTTCTGGAAAACACTTCAAAACCCATAATATTACATGTTTCAAAGATCAATTTGATAAATCAAAGCCTAAGGGTATTTCAATTAAATCTAATTTTAAACCAATTTTCATGAACAAGATGAACATACAACATGCATGAACTCAAACCATTTCAAAGTTTTAAATACAAGCTCAAATGAGCTAATTCTTTTCAAACAAGATGAAATCATGGTCTTAAACATAATTATGAGCATGCATGTAACATTTTGCCATGAAACCAACTTAAACTCAACAATACAAACATGCATGCATGGAATGAGCTTCAATTCAACACTATTAGACTAAATCTTGACTTAGCTCTTTAAACTATCATGATCCATGCTAGAAGGAACTTAAATACACAATTAAGAGGAGGAAACTCATACCTAGGTCCCTCAATTACAAGTCTAGAGGCTCAATCAAGCAAGAACTCATTTAATCTTCTCAAGCCAAAAGTGAGGTGAAATCTACTCTCCCTATTGTCTCTCTCTAGTCGGCTAGGACACTTAACAAGGTTGATGAAATGTTTGTTGAATGTATGATAAGGCTCAAATATGTGTTGCCTAAGTGGTCCACTCACATGGCAATATGGTAATTAAGGTCAACTCTTGAAATTAGTTTATTTTAATTTAATTTAATCATACCAAATCACTTTTCAGATAATTACATCATAAAATCACATAAAATCTAATTAACACAGAACATCAATCAATTTCAGATTCGGCCGCCGATAAGGCCTTCAATTTGCAGTTTAAACATAAAACACAAACAGATAATCAAACAGGCAACAGATAGAAATGCAATTTAACTAACATATTCAATCAATTCAATTCCAGATTTCAGTTAGTCAGTTCAGTATTTCAATCAGTTCAATTACCCATCATAATTAGTATCAGTTTATAGTAATCAGTAATTAATCGGTAAGCAGTGGTGAGGGTTGTTACAGTATAGTACCCCTAACCACTCGTTATCATGTAGATTGAACTTCGCAATCATTGATTGCCATTCTTCATCAAAATCATTTTTTTGTGAAAGTCTCATAAACTGCATTTTGCAAAGCAAACTTTATGGATTTATATTGTGAATATCCTCTCAATTTTTTTCGAAATTTTCTTCATTATATGCCATAAGCACCAACAATGTCGAGCCTGTGGGAAGACAATTTCTATGTCATTTTTCATAGCTTTGCACTAGTAGTTATTATAGTATTTGGAGGAGTGTCTGACATGCAACTTAACCAAGCTCTGAATAGCCATATAAATGTCTCAGTGTTCTCATTACATAACAACCCACAACCAAACAAAATTGACTGTCCATGGTGATTAACTCCTATAAACGGAGCAAACGACATGTCATATTTGTTTGTAAGATAGGTTGTGTCAAATGTAACAACATTCCCAAATGCTTTATAAGTCGCCCTACTCCTTGCATCAGCCCAAAATAAGTTTCACAAGTGTCCTTCTCCATCAAAGTCCATTGCAAAATAGAAGTTCGAATTTTGTTGTTGCATCCTGTGAAAATAAAGTGTAACTAATTCGGCATCTCTTACTCCAAGCCTCAATCTTCTAGGCTTCTCAATGTGATTCCTTACATGTCATTTGTCAAATGTTAATGCCTCATATCCCTTCGCTTTAACAACCATAGAATGAAAATTCCTAAACACCCATATCCCTGCCTCATTTTTTATTTCTAATCTTCTCTTCACAAGAGTTAAAATTCTCTTATTCATTGCAAAATGTCATGCGTCGGTAGGAACCAAGTTGTGAGTATGCTCAAGCACAACGATTGTCAACTTAAATGTTCCATCATTTTGTAGACTTCCTCTTACTTTTGCTTTACAATCATTTTTGGATGACAAAGATGGTTCCAAAAGGTTCACTTATGATCTTTTTATTCTCATCCTCGTCCGAGTACATTCAATTCCAAAGTATTTTAGTTCCCCATCATTACCAAAATTTTGTGTTCCATAAGCTATAGCGAATCCAATGTGCTTCACATATTTTGCATAAAGTGCATACACTTCTTGTCTTGAGGTAAAACACATCCCCTGCTTAGGTTCTTTAACTTCACCACTCTTCGATTCTTGAACTTTCTCACTCGGATTGTTTGAACCTTCCTTCATTTTGTTGCTCTTTGAAGGTTGTAGGTTCAAATTGAAATACAAAATTCAACTCAAAAATTTAAACCAATAGACATCCTAATAGTAAGGGAAGCAAATTGATAACAATAGACATCATAATAGTAGTAGTGTCTTTGAAGACCAATCAACACTAATGCTGATGCTGATGCTACTGGAGGAGATGAAACAGAGAAACCAAACCCACAGAATCTCCTATATGCACTAAACAGTCTAATACAAATTATCAAAAATAAATAAATAAATATTAAATTTAAAAAAAAAGAAAAGAAAAGAAAAGAATAAGCAATAAACAACCCTTAGGTAAAAATTGACAAAAATTATAGCATACTTCTGAGATAAAGAACAACAAAAATTGAGAGTTAATGACAAATGATTCACATTAGCAGCAATGAGAATATATCTAATTACTGAAAGATAATGGAAACAAAGCATTAAATAAGCATTTGCTAGACATTAATAGCAGCATCATGCATAAAGGGCCAATGGCAAATCAACAATAACAGGAACAGAGAAAACATTCAAAATATTCACAAAGGAAAAAAAAACAAGTGATAGAGTGTTTTCAAATGAATAAAATTGATTGGAGCTTCTACAAATCATATACATCCCAAAAGAAGAAGAAAATGTTCACTTAGAAAATGGCCTAAAACCCACAGAATGCATTAATACATCAATACAGAAAGAATGCATCAATAACCAAACAAAATCTTTCTATGTGGACTTTTAACAAACATATAGAATACATCAATACAAAACACCAAAATCATGTTTGAAACAAATTAAAAGGCCTGGTGATATGAAGCAAACATGAGCAAAATCATAGACCAAGAAAATTTCAACCAATGTAAAACAAAGAATATGTTTGAAGCAATACCTCGATAGTGACCCACGAATCAGTTGCTTCTTGGTGGATGAAGGCCAAAATTTTCAGAGAAACTAAAGGAATTGGAGACTGGTAGACCGTGGTTGATGGTTAGCGGTGGTCTTCTTCGTCATCAATGGCCACCTAGGTCGTCGTCATCATCGTCGTCGTTAGGGTCAAGCCCTCTAAGTCGTGGTCATCTCTCTCTTTATCTCCTAGATACGCTGATTTGTTTTCTCTTCATTCTTGGTGCAAGAATGGACTGCAAGCTCAATTTGAGCCATTCACGCCTCTATCTCTCGAGGTCTGTAACGGAACTGATTTTGAAATGATAGAAAATAGTTTGAAGAAAGTTGTTTGGTTGGTATTGTTTATCACTTCATTAGAGGTGCAATTTAGGTTGATAAAATAGGGGGATGTGGAATTTTTTTTTAAAGATTTTAATTAAAGTCTAATTTAATAAAATTTAAAATTCAAAATTTATTTTGTTATAAAAGTCAAATTATAAGATTTTTTTTGTGAGTTATCTTAAATTTTAAATTTTTATTATTAGATTAATTACAATCAAATTTGTGTTTCTAAAATTAAAAATAGACTCAGAAGTTTCCAAAAATATTGTAACACGCATACTTTATATCACAATAGCAGCAACATCCTTTTATTAAGAGGGTTGCTACTAGTACTGCCAATAGGGGAAGGTTTTGTCAATAGACTAGTAATCACTTGTCCTTTTTCTCTATCTAGACATTTTTTTTTCTTTCTAGAATGATGGAACCAACAACCAGTGATACTGATCCAAGCAGGAAATCTCTAGAAGAAAAAGACCATCTAATTCGTAGCATAAAAAAAATTAAGAGTAAAGAAAGTATGGAGGAACAAGACACGAACATCGGTTTAGAAATTCCTACTGTGTTTAAAGTCCAACAGTCTTCCTCAACACTGGTTGAAACGCCACAAACATCTATGCACATTGAAGGCCCAAAAGCCAAATCCTTCAAAGAAGCCACAGCTGCAACTAAGAGCAAAGATTTCTACTTTGATGATGCAATAGATAAAATTTCAGCTAAGAGGATGAGGAGGGAGACACCAACATCCAAAAGAAAGACCCCATCCCAGATCAGAATGGTATCCCAAGGATCCAGTTGTCAAAGAAACTACTGCAACAAATTCGACAACTATGGGCAAATATCCTTATCGTCAGATTATTAGGCAAAAGTATAGGGTATAAAATGTTATGCACAAGAGTTAAGAATCTTTGGGGCCTTTAAGATGATTTCAATGCAATCGACCTAGGCAATAACTATTTCCTATTTAAATTTTTTTCTCAAGAGGACTGCACAAAGGTCTACTCTGGAGGTCCATGGGTTATAATGGATCATTACCTAACAATGCGCAAACAGGAGCCTAACTTCAAGGCATCGGGAGCTTTTGAAACCACAACTGCAATTTGGGTGCAGTTTTCAGAACTTCCAATAGAATACTTCCAGGAAAAAGTCTTATATGCCATTGTCAAACAAAATGTCAAACCTTTAAAGATTGATCTTACTACAGCTATGGCCACAAGAGGAAAATTTGCAAGGGTTTGCATAGAAGTTGATCTACGCAAGCCGTTATGCGCTCGCTTTATTTTAGGTAAGAATTGTTACAATATTGAATATGAATATATTTACTCCTTTTGTTTTCACTGTGGCAGGTTGGATCATTGGAAATAACTATGCAAGTAAGAGAAGCTAATCAAAACCCTGATGTTTTAGCTAACATTTGAGTCAATAAAAAGAGTACCTCATCTTTCTTGATGATCCCCCAATCCATGTATCATCTTTTTAGTGACAGATATGATATCTGCAAGTTCGATGAGGAATTAAGCATATGCCATCTCTCTATTTTGTTTTGTAAGACTGAACTATTTTCTGTAACTTTCACTTGAATTAAAAAAAAAGAAAAAGATGGCTGCTAAATTTTTTCTCTTTTTTAGTTTTATTTTTTATTTTGGACTCTCAATTTTTTAATTTTATTTTATTATAATTTTGTTCTAACATCAAATTTCAATTTTATCCCCATCCCTATCCTTTAAAGTCTAACCTTAACTCTAATCTCACCACTACTTCTACTCCGACCGACACTCTTCGGCGACCAACCCACCCTTTGACAACTAACCCACCACTACTTTCACTTCCGTCGATAGCCTCCAGAACCACCACTTCCACTTCTCACGGTTATGACACCCACTATCCAAGACTTCGACCATCGTAATATTCATCATCACCAGCAACTTATATCCAAAACCAGATCAACTCTTTTTTGCAATCTTCATCTTTATTCTCCAAAACCTACTATTTTTCTCTCTTTCGTGCTCGACTTTTTTTTTATACCTTATAGTTTGATCGATTTCTCTTCGTTTAGTTATATAGAGCTAAACTTTTTGAATATGTTCGGTGCTTCACAATCAAACATATGCCTTTTGTTCGGTTATATACTATCGAATATCCAGCTTTTGCTCAGAATTGGTTTTTCAAATGGCGGCGAGAGTAGTCGCAAAAGCAAAAAGAGAAGTTAGGATGCCAACCAGAATGTAAAAGAGGCTCAAAAGTTTGATAGTGAAGATTGAAAGGAGGAATAGGGGGTTGTTGGAGTGGAAAGGGGACTCTGATTGCCAGAGGAAAGAAAGTTAAGTTGCACGTGGAAGATATAGGGGTGAGTGGGGTTTCAAAGGGTATATTTGGGATTACGGTAAAGGTACAAAGAAAAATAAAGATGAAAACAATTTTGATGGTGAGGGCCAAAGAAGTAGGGGCTGAAGTAAAAAGTTAGGAGCACTTAAAAAAAAAAATTTTTATGTTATATTACCAAAATAACCTTTTTTTTTTTTTTTTTTTTATTTCTTTTATTAGTTGTCCTTTTTATTAACCGTCTGTTTTAAAAGAAATTATAGACAGACCCATAAGTTTCTGAAATTACTGTAACACTCTTGTTTATATCTTAATAGCAACAACACCCTCTATTAACCGTCCGTTAATAAAACTGACGGAAAAAGATATGTATATAACCGACTTGACTTGTAAATCTGGTGAGAGTAGACTCAACCATGGAAGCTCTGCAGACACTGCGACTAGCCCTAGTTTTCTCCATCTTCGTCCACCTCTCTCTACTCGCCAGATCGTCTTCTCTCTCATCATCGGAGCTTCGGATTGTCAACGCCGAACGCAGAGTAAGCTTTCTGATTCACCATTGTCGTCTCTTATTAACAATTCGAGCTAGAAATCATGAATCGAGGTTTTTGATCTTTAGCTTGTTTGATGGAATTTTGATTTGTTTGAGAATTATAGTCTTCTGGCTTCGTTTGGTTGCCAAGAAAGTGGAGGAAAATTTGAAGAAATTGGATCATTTTATCTCATATTATTGAGAATTCTTATATTGTTTGTTTTGTTTCGTTTTGAATCAATTAATTCAAATATATGAATTTATTAGTTAGTCAATAGAAAATTTTGCCGTTTAGGTTAGGAAACTTTATATTCTAAAAGAAATTGACAAATTTAAAGTTTTACAGAGAAAATAAATTTAATAAATACTTGAGTTACAAGTTGATTATAAAAACGATTCAATTTGGGACAACCAAGCAGGCCCTTACACCTCGTTTGGATCAAGTGATTTGGAGAAAAGAAAAGAAATCAATATCTCTTGGTCCTAATCACTTGCTTGGATCACTGAGAAATGAGGAGAAATGGAGAGAAGTATTTCTCTCATAACTCACTTTTTGAATCTCTCAGAGATTGGGAGAGAAAAGAAATGGGAAGATTACTAGTTTTGTATTTTACCAAAATTGCCCATCTACCTACAAAATGAATAAAAATGTGAAAAAGGTTACTTTGATTAAATAACATGTAAGAGTTTCATTTCTTTTCTTTTATTAATCTATCCAAACAAGATTGGAGAGAAGTCACTATATTTTCTTTTCTTTTCTTTTCTTCCCAACTTAACCAAACAAGGGGGAGAGAAATTACAATTATTATTTTTTTGTTTTTTCTTTTCTCTCATACATATCCAAACGTAATTGGCATGTTTGGTTTGTCTCTGAAAACATGTTTTTGGAGAAAAAATTCCAAAAAAGTGTTTGGTTGAAAATTTTTTAAAAAAATTCCGAAGTCACTTTTCTGTCTACTATGCATCAATCAATCACTTTTCTCTCTCCTCTCTCCTTCTCGATCGCTTTTTCTCTCACACCCATCTATTCAATTACAAAAAAATATTAAATCATCCCAAACTCTAAATTTCCAAAACTATTTTCAAATATTCAACCAAACAAATTTTCAAATTTCTAAAAAATATTTTTGAAATAATATCTCAAAACACAAAGTTTGCATAATTTTTGTATATTTACTGAGTTTTATTGGTGACACCTATTATTAATTGATCATGATGAAGTTATTGACCATATGCTGGTATTTATCTGATTAGCTTTTCAATGAATTGTCCATTTCTGTTCATTAGCTGTCACAATGAAGTTAAAGCACATGCTTGGTGTTCTTGAATGTCACACTAATACGTTGATAATTGATGCAGATTGACTTGTCTTCCCACATTGTTAGGGTTTACTTGACTTTGAAGGTACTCCAACATTACTTTGAATGATTTTGATGAATACATGGTCTTTATTTCTATGAATTTATGGTAAATATGAGTAAAGTTGTTTCCTTACCTAAAAAGGGAATGATTGATCAAATTGTGTATGTGAAAATTTATGGGTTTATCTTTTGTTGTAATTGTAATCTTGGTTTACAAATTGAATAGTGATATTGTTTGTAGTATTTTTTGAAGTTTTTTTATTTTATATTTGGGAAAATCTTAAAATGGTTGAATATTTATATTCAACTTTAACCTTGTTCAAGGTGTGGCACTGTCTGTCAAAATTAGAATCCAGCTCACTGTTTGTGGCTGGTTGTTGAATTTCCAAACTGTAGCTTCTAGGCTTAGTTGCACTAAGTAGGAGCAATGGGGGGCCTGGAAGGAAAGGCAAATAGAAGAGTCTAAGGTTGGAGCACTTAGGCGGAGCATTTATGTATTTTTGGGTAAATATATTGTAAGAAATATTTTTTTTACTTGGTTAAAATATTTATGTTAAATGTCTGTAGAAAATTACAATTTACCACTTAAACTTGTAAACGTACATCAGCATAATAATTTATCATTACATTGTCTAAGATATGTTCTGGTCCAACACTTGAACTACTAGATATAAGTATATAAATTATCATTATATTGTTTAGCGCATTTTCTATTATGATATAGTTTTTTCCCACCGGATTCTCATGTTTAAGTGGTCTCATCTCAGTTAGAACCATGATTCTATCTTGACAACAATGTGGTTCTAACTTGATTCTCACTCTGAATCGCAGAATCATAATTCTAGAGTGGAAATGTCACCCTTACTAGGCAATTCTAGCAACTAGATTTAGATGGTTAAATTTCAAATTTACTTGTACCATTCTTGTGTTTCTTCCTGTAAAAATACCTATTGTGGCATGCTTGTTTTATTGATGGATAATTTCAGGTTGAAAATACTGGGACATCTCCAGCTTCAGAAATCCTTCTTGCTTTTCCACCTACACAAGTTGATCACATAGCACTGGTCAAAGCGGCAGTCCCTGTTGGGAAGAAGAAGAAGAAATCTTATTTGCCTCTTGATGTGAAGTCCGCTGAAGTGCCTGAAGGACCAAATGGAGCTAAATATTTCTCTATTTTGTTGCTCAATCCGTTAAGTGCAGGAGGATCTGTAACAGTTGAAGTGCTTTATATGTTGACACACTCTCTAGAGCCTTTCCCGTTAGAGATAAGCCAGTCAGAGTCTCAATTGGTCTATTACCATGACAGTGCAATAATATTGTCACCATATCATATTAAACAACAAATAACTTTTATTAAGACACCAAGTACCAAGGTAGAATCATTCACGAACGTGGAATCCACTGACCGTGCGGGTACAGAAATAAAGTATGGTCCATATGAAGACCGTACTCCATATTCATATTCTCCCATAATCATTCATTTTGAGAATAACAATCCATTTGCTGTTGTTGAGGAGCTTGTGCGTGAAGTGGAAATATCTCATTGGGGCAGCCTTCAAATTACAGAGAGTTACAAACTGGTCCATGCTGGGGCTCGTCACAAAGGCATCTTTTCAAGGTGTTTACCGCCTGTTACATGTGGCACTTTCATTCCTCAACCTTCTAATATTTGGATATGTTGGAATAAGTTGCCATATTTTGTTGCTCTTGATTTTAGTTTTATTTTTTTTCCTAATGTTATGCTAAAATTTTTCTGTTGTTATACTAAATGTCAAAGGTGATGATGGATTTATTGCATCTATCCTTTTATTTAGTACAAAATTTTGTGTATAACTCTTCCTGAATGGTTGTTGGATATTTTTCTTTGGTTTTGGTCCTCATATTATTTGAATCTCCATTGTCTGAACCTTCCCTTTTGCAGGGTTGAATATCAATCTAGGCCATCAATTAGTGGTGTGTCTTCATTCAAGCTGCTTCTTGCAAGATTACCCCCTAGGGTTCACTCTGTCTACTACCGAGATGAAATAGGGAATATCTCATCATCACATTTACGTACAGATTCTAAGAAGGTACTTCTTGTTCCTTATATTATGTTTTCGATAATAGAGGGACAAGATTCAAAGTAATTCTTGAAATTTTGATTCACAAATCATGATTGTCCTGAATACATATGCTTTTTAGCATGTCTTGTTTTATCCGGAAAATTAGCTTAATCATAGTTTAGTCATATTTGGTACATTAAGTATACTCAATTATGAGATGTTTGATTAAGGAATTACTATTCTCCCCCCACCCCTCATCTGATCAGTCACTTCATTGCCATTTCCTCTTCTGGTTAGATTTTGTGGCCCTTTTATGTTAATTTGTTTTCTTGCTTTTGTCGAAAGCATGCAACTTTTTCATGATAAGAATTGCTGCTGGTCTGCAGGAGGCTTCCTATTTTTCTATTTCCCTCTTACTGAAACTTTGTTCCTTTTCATTTGGACAAATGATCTCATTTCACACAGTAATCATTTAAGAAATAAAACATGGAAAATTCTCTCTTCTTTTTTGACAAGTAAAATGGAATTTTTTTTTAATGTTTTGTTGGAAAATAACTCTATATTGATGTCTTTTCCTTTGTTTTCACTGCAGTCAGAATTGGAAATAGAGCCACGGTATCCGTTATTTGGGGGTTGGAAGGCGACTTTTATCATTGGATATGGGCTGCCATTGCAAGACTTTCTTTTTGAGTCATCTGATGGTAGGCGTTACCTGAACTTCAGCTTTGGATGTCCTCTTGCCGATACAGTGGTAGACAAGTTGACCATCAAAGTGGGTACAGTTCTTTGAATGTATACCGTTTGGTTATCTATTTATTCAATTTATGTTCTCTGTCGTTGTGTCAGAATTGGAACATACATATACTAATCCAGGAACTGTTATTTTTAGGTTGTGCTGCCTGAGGGATCAAAAAGCCCTTCTGCTGTGGTTCCTTTTCCAGTGGAACAACACCTGGAGGTAATTTCTTAGGCTATACCATTTTTGTCATCTACACATACATTTGAAGTAAAAATTGCCATATGTGTGCAACTGTGTGGTGTGCACTAACTAATGCTACTAATTTTACTTTGATCACAAAGCATTTGGTTCATCTTACTCTGTCAAAGGATTTATTAGGGAAATGCCATTTGTTTACTATCTGTTTTTTGCAAATTTTTTTTTTTTTTGCAATTTTTTGGATCAAATATTCCAAGTATTCAATTTTTGTCAACATGCAGTTGCAATAGTTATTTGTCACAGCAAATGCTTTGATAAATATGCCTGTACCCTCAAATGATTAGTATACTACTATGTTAACTGTAATGTCCTTTCATCTTGATCTCTGCAGACCAAGTATTCATACCTTGATGTCGTTGGAAGGACTGTTGTAGTTTTGGAGAAGAAAAATGTAGTTCCTGATCACAACTCCCCTTTTCAGGTAAGCTTGCCAGCCCGTCATACTGATTTAGTTTCACATTTGCTTTACATTAGTTCTTTCAAGCCAATTGGGGATCATATATATATATATTGGGAGTTTTGATATGGTCATGTTGAGAATTTGTTCAGTAATTTTTGAAGACATGTATTACGCACAACAAAGGCTCACTTGTCATTGTCATGTCAAGCGATTTTAGGGAAAGCCAAATTTGTTTCACAGTCATTCTTTTATAATCTGAATTGTCTTAGTTAATGAATGTGTTGTGATTTGAGATATACAAATATATGTTAGGGTATGTCATGGATATATCCGTGGGTGACCCAGTTTATGAGGTCCTGCTAAAGCAGGGTTTGGGGAGGACAAGATATATATAGCCTTACCCCTATTATTGGAGAGGTTGTTCTTGTGACTCGAAGCCACACCACCAAGTATGCTTACGGCAATCCATGTTACGGATATCACTACTGGATAAAAAAATAATTTAAATTTGTTGAACATTTTGGCTGTTTGAATATTTTAATAAATGTTAAAAGAGACATTAGTGAACAAAGAAGATATCTAATACAAAGTAAAAGCCTGTTATGTTATGTTTAAACCTTTTTTCATTGATAAGGAACATACTGTTTACTCTTGTTTCTTGCATTTATAGATCATATATTTTGTAAACTGTTATCTGTGAACAATATACTTTGATTACTTTAAGAAGTTATGGAAACTACTTGTTTATCAAAAAAAAAAAAAAAGAAGTTATGGAAAATACTTGGAGTTGTAAACATCAAGGTAGCTTTTTTACATGGTATTACTCGGCTTAAAATAACTACATTTTATAATATAGTTTATTATGCCCTCTTGGCCCCTATGTAGTTCCACACCTGCTCACAAAGAGGTCTCCTTTCAAATCGTGCTGATGTTGTGATCAAGAATTTAGTGCTTTGGTTCTTTGTCCACCGAGCTCTCGTGCCGAGGTTTCAACAACAATCCCCTTGTGTTTAGTGGGCATTGAAATTCCCAAGGTTCTTGAGAAAGTTCATGAGGCTGAACACCAAAGTAGAGCCAAGTTGTTTGAGCACTTGCTCCATTTCAATTACTATTAGTATTGGCCCACCATGGATGCCGATGCCATAACCTACGCAAAACTATACATCGAAACGAAGTTTTAATCCTTGCCTCTGACAACTTGGAGACTCTGGTTCAACACTTCTCTGGTCCACTGTTACTGCACTCTCTCTCTCTCTCTCTCTCTTTTCCTAAGACCATGTCAACTCTCACCCTGCCCACCTTAAGTGATTTCGTCATCTCAGTGCCTACCATGTCCAAGTGCTCCACAACCAACCCACTTGCTCTTTATCACCCACATAGTTTTCGACCTTAATGCAAGTTTTATTTGGGTCCACCTTTTATTCTAGCTTTCATACAGCCTCTATCATTTACATGGACAGGAGAATAGTGCGAACCCAAGTAATGGTGTTATTATAGGAGAGAAACTGGAACTGCCATCGGATTCACCCTAGATTCCAAGTATAGATTTATACTTGGCATATTTTTCTTGTTGCAATGAAGTCAGGGCATTAATTTGGTAATTATTTGCAGTGATGATCATGACCATTGAGGTTTTTCATTCTTTGACACTTTTGCTAAAATTATGAATGGTTTTGATAGGTTGAGTTTACTTATCTTTTACCTTTTATGGGTCTAATTTAGGCCATGAGTAATAGGATAATTGTCACCGATTTGCTATCACTGTTGATTCTATAGACATCACTGGCTACAAAGACTAATTAACTGTTCCCATTTGGTGTGTTTGTGTGTGTTTCCTCCACCCAACTTGGAGTATTTCCCTCTCTCTCTCTCTCTTATTTATTTTTTATGACATATATATTTCATAATGGCTATGGCATTTATGTTCACTTGATATCTTCTATTGCAGGTTTACTACAACTTCAACCCAATATTCATGCTCGCCGAGCCATTGATGTTGGCATCTGTGTTTTTCTTCTTTTTCCTGGCTTGTGTAGCTTACCTGCACGTCGACCTTTCCATTCGGAAGTGAAAAAGTAACACATATTGGGGATTCTTAAAAGGCATAAGAATTCAAACTCATTGACAATAATATACATATCTACACTGGAAATTATTATGCATTGAAACTTTCTTCTTTCCATTGTAGCTTTATGGGAGAGTAACTTCGACTTTGGCTGTGTGACCTAGGCTAGCAGCCAAGAGTTCTTCAGTGCATCGACATGAGAGGAAATCTTGTGATACATTTAAAATTATGAAATTTTGTTTGGGTTTCAAATAGGAAATTGTTGTTTGTACATTGTTCCCCATTTTATTGAGACTAAAGTAGGTCCCTGCAATCGAAAGGGGGAGCATCAGATTGCTGGTAAAACGACTCAGGAGGTAATTTAGACATAACATGTTTTATTTCTCTTTTTTTTGCACGAGACCATTCTATCCTAAAGCACATGATGGTGTTTGTGCTGCCCTTAATAACATGATTGGTGCTCTTACATTAAGGTAAAATGGGCTGCAGAATACATAAGGTCGGTCTTGTAAGTATGAAATAATATTTTTGTTTTTTAGAACTGAAATACAGTTCTATATCTAGCTTACTCCCCCTAAGGCTGTATTTAGTTCATGTATTTGGAAAGGAAAAAGAAAAAGACATGAAATGAGAATGAAATATAATTGTATTTCACTTACGTTTCACATAGTTTTTTCATTTTTCTTTCTACATATTTTTTTAAATTCATGAACCAAATACATAGTCTACTGGGTATGGGAAAAGGGGAGTTACTAAGCAACAGGAACAGGTGAATCCGCAATAGGTAGGTGGAAACTCTCACGCTCAATCTCGCCTACTCCCAAACTCGGGTAATATGTATTAAACAAACTCTAATTTTACTAAAGCCAAGGAGCAATTTTTTTATTGGTTCAAACCAAAAAAATTCACTCCCCTCATTGCTATCTCCTCCAGGACTAGTAATGAATCCAAATTAAGCTCAGTCGACAGCCAAAAATTTCACTTCCCTCCCTTGCTCCCATCTCCGCCAGGACTAACAATTAATCCACAATGCTTATTTTAATTAGGATGTCAATAGTTGAAATCTCTTAATATATATCTACATATATTGTTTTGAGAACATAGAAAAATATTTATATTAAAAACAACGTATGAAAATAAGACTTATTTAACAAAAAGAAAAAAAAAAACGAACAACAAAAAAATAACAAATTTGTTAAAAGAAGTTAGTTATGATTTTAGAAAAATTATTGATATTCTCAAAGATATGGTCTGAAAAGAACAATCTGCATTAAACGATGCAAAATTTGCTTGAAAGATTGTTGTTTCTGTTGACGTCATTCTCGTTGTTAATTGTCTAACTTTGTTACTGCCGCCGTCACTTCCCTACTTCAAACATCACCAAAAGCTAAAGTTGAGGAGGAGGTATACTCATAATGGAATGGAAGAAGGCTTGAGAAAGGATAGAACCATTGTGAGTGTAAAAGATTCAAAAATTTATGTCGAAATCGAGGGAGAAAACTCTCGAACTCTTATTTCAAACATAAAAAGTTTAAATCTAAACTCTAAAACTGCAGTTCTATGTAGATTTACATTTTAGAAGTGTAAAGAGAGTCGTTGTAGTATCGCTGGAGCACTGTTGGAAATCTCCTAGACAGAGAAGCTTTGCTCTCTCTTTGGAATTAGGTAGTTCTCTTAATATAATTAAGACTTAACTTTCTAAGGTTGTATTTAATTATAAGATTTGATGAGAGAAATGAAAAGGGAAAACGAAATGTAATCTCACTTTTTGTTTGGTTATATAGAAAAAGAAAGTGAGAGGGAAATGCAATATCACTTTTTATCTTTGGAGACTTAGGCTATTATATTTTATTTTATTTTTACTTATTTTATATATATATATATATATTTCCTTCTAGTTCTCAACTCAACCAAACATAATTTAAAATTCAAATTCTATCAACTCTTTCTTCTTTTCTTTTTATTTTTTCCCTTTTCATTTGCCTCATCAAATTCATAGTCCGTTGTCTAAGCGTTAATGAAATAAAGAACACTAGACTTGGTTTGTGAATATATTATTTTAGTAATTTTTTAAATTTTTTAAAAAAGGGATTGGCTTCCCTTTAGTCCGTGATCAGACTGGAAGATGTTGGGCTCGTGGGGGCTCACCACAGGTCCCATTTGGATAATCCGAATCGTTCAATATGTAGAACTCGTTGAATACTATATGCTTGTAAAAAATTACGTTGATCGGATATTGATAACTATTTCATCGGATTACATTTCGGTCAATCATTTATTTTTTCACCGTCTATTTTTTTATACAAAATTAATTTGATCACGTAGCTATCGATATTCAATCAATATGATTTTTTACAATATATAGTACTCGACGATTTTTACACATTGAATGGTTTAAATTATCAAAATGGGACACCTGGTGGGCCTCCACGAGCCCAACAGCACCCTCTAGTCCAATCACGGATTGAAAGAAAGCCAAACCCTTTATAAAAAGATGTGTAGAAAAATAAAGAGACTCTAAACAAGAGCATCTCTCTCTCTAGCCTCTTCCTTAGGGTTTTTTACAAGTGCGTCGTTTGGGAGGAAGAGAGGGCTTCAGCTTCCGGCCACCCCTTTCCCCTCTCCCCTCTCCCCACTTTTCTTTTCCTTTTTGTTTTCTACTCAATAAACCTCGAGAGATCTGTCTTCCCAATCTATTCCTCTTTGTGAGGTGTTTCTTTTCCCTGGGTGGAAACTTGCTAGGTTGCTCCTACTCCCACCCGTGCCGGATCTACCTTGGTCTTTTTTTTCGTTGCTTGCCGTCACTGTCATCACCTTCCCTCAGCCAGATCTGCTTTGGATTTGTTTGCCTCCATTGTTTACAAATCAAATCTGGTTGCCTCTGGGTATAAGGTTGTTTTCTCCTACTTTTCTTTGTTTTTTTGGTTTAGGAGTGTTTGTATAGAATTCATCGATGCTATTAGGTGGCTTACCCACTCTGTAGTTGTAATCTATGACCTATCTTAGACACGTTGTATAATTGATTTTTTGACTTCTGCTTTGTAGTATGAGCGCGAGCACTTGTTGTACGTTTGACATTTTCATAGTTTTTATACCTGTGTGCTAGTTTGATCTGATTTTTCTTTGCTTGGTACAAGCTTATATGTTGAATGGATTCCTGTGTAAATGCCGTTTGGCTTCAGTAATGAAATTTCCTTATGGTAAAAACAAAAAAATGACAACTTATAATGATTTTTATTTTTTTGACTAAAATTTCAAGTTGTCAAACAATACCTAATAATAAAGGTACTTCACTCAATTTTAAACACACATTTATATGCGGGCCTCTTGTACGTGCATCGAGTCACACTTCCACTCTTGAGAAATTATGTGGTATTTTTTTACCTAAAAAAAAGAAGAAACTATGTGGTGTTCTAAATTAATAACTATTGGTATTTTAAAAGATAATATAAATTATGTGGATAAATTATAAATATACTTTTTGAGATTTACTTGAAATATGAATTGCCTCATGTGATTTGGAAAATTATAAATACTTCATTGTCAAAATTTTTTATTTAACAGAATTAATTAAAAAAATAAAATTTCTAACTGTTCACCTATACAATAATAAAATTATCTGAATTATTAATTAAAATAAAATTTTAACATTATTAAAAACTGTTAATTAACTTGATAATTTATCAATAAAAGAACTTATTTATTATGAAATTAGAAACCTTAAGGGACAGAACGTAATTTCTAAAATCACAGGAAGTAATTTATAATTTAAGTAAACCTTAGGGAATATATTTGTAATTTACCCATAAAAAAAATTGATAGAATTTGACCTTATAACAAAATAAATTATTAATTATTAATTAAAACTAATAATACCTAATAATAAAGATACTTCACTCATTTTTATACACATTTATATGCGGGTCTTTGTACATGTGTATGGAATCACGCTTCCATTCCTGAGACATTATGTGGTATTTTTTTACCTAAAAAAAAAAAGAAACTATGTGGTGTTCTAAATTAATAACTATTGGTATTTTAAAAGATAATATAAATTATGTGGGAAAATTATAAATACACTCCTTGAAATTTGTTTAAAATACGAATTGCTTCATGTAGTTTGGAAAATTACAAATATCTCATTGTCAAATTTTTTTATTTAACAGAATTAATTTAAAAAGTAAAATTTCTAACTGTTCACCTATACAATAATAAAATTATTTGAAATCTTAATTGAAATAAAATTTTAACATTATTAAAAACTGTTAATTAATTTGATGATTTATTAATAAAAGAACTTATTTATTATGAAATTAGAAATCTTAGGGGACATAATGTAATTTCTAGAACCACATGGAGTAATTTGTAATTTAAGTAAAATTTAGGGAATATATTTGTTATTTACCCATAAAAAAAATGGGTAGAATTTGACCTTATAACAAAATAAATTTTAAATTTTGAATTATTAATTTAAACTTTAATGTTTTGATTTGTATCTATTTCTATTAAGTAAAATTGATAAAAAAAATTATATTTTAATCATTAAACTCAATATATATATATAAAAAATGTCTAAAATATTTTTCATTGAGTTTAGGTTAGACTTTCTAAAATTGAGGATCGAAAGCGACTGCTTTAGTAAGCTTGAGTGAGTCCTATATCATCACTAACAAATTACATATATTAATAAAATTTAAAAGATATCAACAAGAGTCAAACTCAATACATCTAAGTTTATGTCTCACCTAGCCCAAAGTTTGCTCCAAAATCACTGAATGCGGAGCAAGAGTCAAACTCAATATGTCTAAGTTTATATCTTGCCTAGCCCAAAGTTTGTCCCAAAATCGCTAGATGCAGAACAAGAGCCAAACTCAATATGTCTAAGTTTACGTCTCGCCTAGCCCAAAATTTGCCCCAAAATCACTTAGATGCGAAATAATCACAAAAGGATAAAAAAAAAATCAAATAATCACAAAAAGACAAAAAAAAAAATCTATTATTCCAAAATTAAAAAGTCAATCAAAAATACCAAACTAGCAAAAAAGTCCCAGGCTAAAAAAATCAAAAAAATCAAAAAGTCAACTAAAAAAGTCATTGCCAAACGAAGGCTCAATACGGCTAAGTTTACGTCTCCTTTCTAGGGAATTGGGGTGGCTGCTGTGTGGGCCCTTTAGTTTTATTTTCGAGCTTATTTGATAATCCGAACCGTTCACATTTTATAATACATCGAGTAGAACATACCTGTAAAAAATAAAGTTAATTGGATATCGTTTACCTATTCATCCACTCACATTTGTATTTACAAAAATAAATAACAATTATAATTTAAAGTATTAAAATGACTACAAATGTGATTGGATGAATGGGTAAATAATATCTGATTAACTTAATTTTTTATAAGTATATTCTACTTGATGTATTCTAAAATGTGAACGGTTCGGATTATCAAAATAGACTATGAAAATGACCCAAATAGTTGCACAGCAGTGGCTGCTGTTCACCCCGCACAGCAGCCACACCAATTCCCTCGTTTGTTGGTAGCCCAAAATTTGTTCCAAAATCGCTGGATGTGGCCCCATAATCTATAGATTTAGAAGTTGTCCTGGAGAATGAAAGCATTCAAAACATGCCATCAATTGTAGAAAATAAAATTAAAATATCTCAAAAATTCATATAAAAAATATTTAAGTCTCATTTGATAATAAATTATCTTAATAACTTTTTAAATTTTTATAAAAAGATGTATGAAAAAATAAAAAAATAAAATAATAATTTATAATAATTTTTTAATTTTTTAACTAAAATAAAATCTTTTAATATTAGAAGTGTTAAACCACTTTGCTAACTGGATAAGAAAGACAAGTTGGGCAGTTTTGAAAATTTGAATCACAAAACTCAAGTAAACAAATGATTGGTCTCCAGAAACATCAGTGTTTGACTGCACACAATCAAATTTTTTGGTTAATGAGTGAAACCCCACTGGTGAATGGTGATTGGTCTAAAATAAATTTTCTATTTTTTTATCTTTCCCTCTTTGATCCTCACGTGTAGGAGGGGCGGCGGCGGCGGTCACCCCCAACTGCGGTCGATCTGTATCAGGACTCAAATTTTTTTTGCTTGTGTTTATCCAAGTTGGGCAGTTTTGAAAATTTGAAGCACAAAACTCTAGTAAACAAGTGATTGGCCTCCAGAAACATCAGTGTTTGGCGGTACACAATCAATTTTTTTTTGCTTGTGTTCTAAGCAATAACAACGCCAATTAACTTCAAATTTTATAATCAAAAAAGTCGATTTAAAACCAAAAACGTTATCGCTTTATTTAATAAAATAAAAAAAAAGGAAAATATAAAATAAAATAAAAAAATAATAAATATATTTAGTTTTGATTTTCAAAAAATACATTTTAAAAATATCTATTTTTTTACGATTAACTTTAAGAAAGATAAAAAATATATATATATATTATTTATAATTAATGTATCATGGACAATACAAAAACAATTATGAATATAAGTTTTAAAATAAATTATATAATGATAAAGTAATTTTTTTATACAAAATTTCAGTAAAAAATTAATATAATGATAATATCACGTCATCATTAATATGTGATATCATCAATCAATAATAAAGAAAGATATGGGAGGTAAACCTCACATGTCAAATGTAACTAACAATTCAATAAATTATATATCTTCATAATAAGATTAATTTTGTTTGCATGCCACAAATAATAGACATCATCATTACATTAAAAAAAATTTATAAATTTTTCATAGATAATAATATAATTTATCATAATCTTTTAAATTTCAATCAAAACAATCATTATTGTTCTCATAATTTTAAAAATGTTATTGACGTTTTACTCTAAATAATATTTTTATAATTTAAAAAAAATATTTTCTTTATATTTGGTAAAAAAAAAAACAAAAAATAAAAAAAGAAGCCCAAAACCCAAGAGGGCATGTGTCCCCCTAGCTCCTCTCTATCTCTGCCCCTGGTCTGATACCAAACAAGGCCTAAATAAGGTGCATCGAAAAAAGTAAAAAAAATACTTAAAATTTTTAAAATATTCACTAAAAATAAAAAAACACAAAAAATAAAAAATTCAATTATCAAAAAAGTGAATTCAAAAAACTGAAATCAAACACATTGAGATCTCGTTTGGGAAGTAATAGTTTTAGCTTAAAAGTGAAAAAATTACTAAAAAAAATCAAAAAGCTTATAACTTATATCAAAAATTGAAGATTTCCCTTTCTCTTTACTTTTTTCACATCTTTTCATAAAAAATTAAAAAATCATTACAAACATATAAATTTTTTTACCTCATATTTTAGTTAAAAAGTCAAAAAATTATTAAAATAGTATGTTTCCAAATGAGGTCTGAATAAAAGTTGGAGTATTGCTTTTTGTGAAGAAATATAATATGATAAATATTAATAGGCGTTTTGGCAACATAGTAAAAAGTTAACTTTTTAATTTTTTGACTTTTTAACTTTTTTAAATCACATTATCCATTTATTTTTCAACACAAAAAAAATCAAAAAATCACAAAAAAAAAAAAAACCAAAAAATTAACTTTGTACTAACTTCTTAAAACACCGCTAATTATTATCTCACAGTTTTAATCTCTGACCACAATCATATAAGGTATTTTAGAATCTATCTTCAATTTATTCTAATATTCCAATTCATGAAATCTACATATATATATATATATTTTATATAAAGAAAATGAAGTTTTTGACCCACAAGTCTTGTGGGTTCAATATTCCAATCTTAATTTTTTAATTTTTTGATTTAAAAAAAAATTCAATATTTATTGACTTCTCTCAATTCACAAATATTTTTGACTTTTTCCATATTTACTGTCCCACTATTTTCAACTTCTCTCATACACTATGATTAGTGATGAGATTGTTAAATTATTTTCATAAAAAATCTAAAAAAAATAATTTGTATATTAAAAAAATATGTAAAACAAATATAAATTTTTATTAAAAAGTAATAGGTTGCAATTGCAAAAGAGAGAGAGAGAGAGAAAAAAAAAATACACTGTAAAAAATAATTTGTATATTAAAAAAATATCTAAAACAAATATAATTTTTTATTAAAAAATAACAAGTTACAATTGCGGAAAAAAGAAAAAAAGAAAAAAAAATTACACTGTGTAATTCATTAAAATCTAAAAAAAAAAAAAATGTATATTAAAAAAATATTTAAAATAAATATAAATTCTTATTAAAAAATAACAAGTTGCAATTGTTAAAAAAGAAAAAAAGAAAAAAATTACATTGTACATTTCATTAAAATCTATAAAATAAAATAAAATAAAATAAGAATTAATTAGCTAAAAGTCCTATCTACATTTTTGGTCGTAACTTAGGTCCTGTTAAAATTTTTTTGAACCAATAAGTCCTATTTACAGGTAAAAAGACGTTTTTGCCCTTTAACCCAAACAAGTGTATATATAATAGCATTGACGTTATTTACTAAAAAGAAAAAATAAATCAAAAATCAAATCAGTTATGGAAGTAGATGAAGATTCGAATCGCGAAGGATCTTAAAGGATTTCTCAATTTGGTTCGCTATTACACATAAACTGATTTCTCGGTTTTGACAGATTCATATTTGAGGTTTTTTGAGTTGAAATCTGTTAGTTTGTTATGTGCGATTTTGATTTATAAATTGAAGAATTGATTTACTGGATGTTTGATTTTCAATCTGGTTTATAGGAATGTATTATTTCGATTTTGTATATTACGTATTTTTAAAATTTTCTTTAGTTTTGATTGAATTTATTTATGAGAATATATTGAATAATTTTCATTTTACGAATTGAAGATGTGATTTGTTCGATGATTTCTCAGTTTGGTTTGGTATTTTAATGTGATTTGTGAAAATTGAGAAAGTTCTTAGTATTGTTATAAAATATTTGTTTTGGTTTTGTAGTTTAAATAAATTGAGAATTGTTCTGGTTTTTATTGATGCTATCTTTTTTTGTTTAGATTGAAAGATGAGTTAAGGTTCTATCAGTGTCCCGATTTTTTTGTTATGCAAGTATAATGGTTGCACATTTGCAATTAAGATGGATTGAAATGTTTCATATGATCAGTTGGTTGATAAGTTATGTTTGAAATGTGATAGTTTGCAATCTGATAACATTTGTCTATCTCACTCATTGCCTGAACATCCTAATTGTATGTTGGACAACAATGAGGAGTTAGAATTGTTGTTGGCATTAGTTGTGCATTTTAATTTAAAGTGTATTGATGTTGTTGTGAGAGGAAAAAACTCAACCATTGACTGTGGTAATCTGAACAAAAGATTGGATTATGGAAAAAGAGAGTCAATGTTAGAGCTTGAAGTTTGTGATATTGCATTGTCTCATGACAACAGTAAGTCTGTGAACTTGTCAAATAGAGCATCTACATCCTTCAAGAGGAATTCGAGGTTGGAGATTGAAGAAGAGGTTAATATGTTATCATCATTTTGTCGACACAAGAAAAAGTACTGTTGTCTGTTGGTTGGGCAGTTAGTATTACACATATAGGACAAAAATTTGAATGTGGAATTGTTGAATTTCGTAATGCATTGTCAAAGTTTTCTATTGAGTGTGGATTTGAGTTCATATTTGTTAAGAATGATAAAGTCCGTGTTACCGCACAATGTTTGTTTAGAGAGACAAAAGGTTGTATGTGAAATGTTCATGATAGAGTGAAGAATGCTAACGGGTTCTTTTATATAAGGAAGCTCAACAATATCCATATATGTGGTGCTGAAGTACGTACAATGAATCATTCTCGTATGAGTTCTGATTTAGTTGCTGATTTGATTGTTGAAGGTGTTCATAATAATCCATTGACACGTCCAGTTCATGTTGTTTGGGAATTTAAGTTAGGATATAGGCTGAGAGTTAGTTATCGTCAAGCTTGGTTGGGATAGAGAAAGCAAAGGGTGATATTTTTGGAGACTACTTAATGTCATTTGACTAGTTAAGATGGAATGTTGATGTTGCAAAGAGTTGCAATCCAGGGAGTTACATTGAGTTTGAGTGTGACGATGATACTAAACGGTTTAAGAGATTATTTGTTGCTTTTCATGATTCCACTAGTGGATTTGATTATTGTCGACTTCTCTTATTTCTTGATGGCACATTTTTTAAGGGAAGATTTAGAAGAAATTTACTTGCTGCTACAGGAAAAGATGGAAATCAAGGTACACAAGAAATCTGTTTTCTCTATTTTCTCTGTTCTGAAATTGAGAAAGTTCTCAGTTTAGAAATATGATTGAATGTTTTAAATTTTATATAATATTGCTGTTGTATATGCATTTTTTTTTATATATTTTTATAGTTATTCATTTTAATGTTTGATATTTTGAATGTTAAAGTGTTACCATTTTCTAAAAATAATAGAATATTTTCATTTTCTTCTATTTTGTACATGTAGGGTTCTTTCCTATTTGTTTTGCAATTATTGGCTCAAAAAATCAAGACAACTGGCGTTGGTTTTTGGAGCATTTGAGTACAATTGTTTCACCAGAACGACATATTAGATTCGTGTCAGATCGTAACCTTAGATTAGTTGAAGTTTTGCCAAAGGTTTGCCCAATGGCTTTCCATACTTGTTGTTTATATCATTTGAAGATGAACTTAAGGCATCATTTGCATGGTATGTTTCATGGATTGAAAGAAAAGTTGATCACTTAGTTTGGGAAATGTGCATATGCTCAAACAGAAGAAACATCTCATCAATGTTTGGGTGAGTTAAAGATTGAAGATGAGTCAAGAGTTGAAAAGTTTTTAGATAACATACCATATGATCATTGGAGTAATGCATATTTTCAATGGCAATGCTTTGGAGAGATGCGGTCAAATGTAACTGAATCTTTCAATTTGTGGATACGGGAGGAACGCCATTTGCCTATCACACTACAAGAAATTGCATTTTTCGTAACGCAACAAAATATGTTGCTAAAAGGGAAAATTCGTTGGCAAAGAGTTTTGTCGACGCACAAAGCTACGTTGGCAACCCGTAGGCAAAAGTGAGTCGGCAAAAGTTTTTGCCGACGAAATTATCGTTGCGTTGGTAAAAGTAATGCCTTTAGCGACGAACATAGTCGTCGATAAAAGCCTTCATCCATTGTCGGCAATTTACCTTGCGTCGGTAAAAGTCATTCAAATATGATGATTGTGTGCCACTTTTCGCAACACAAATTTGCATGGGCAAAAAATATACTTTTAACAACAAAATATGCGTCGGCAAAAGTAAACTTTTGATGACACATTTCCGTCGGTAAATTTTGCCATTTGCCGACGATTTGTTTGTCGCTAAAGCTTTACTTTTGGCAACGACAAATTGGCATTGACAAAAAATACACTTTTAGCAACACAATATGAGTGGGCAAAAAAAAACTTTTGGCTATATATTTATCGACAAGTTGTTTGTCGAGAAAGCTTTACTTTTTGGCAACGACAAATTTGTAACGGCAAAAAAAATTGAAAATCATTTATATTTTTTCATAAGATTTACACATTTACAAGAGACATTCCTCAGGCACTACTATTACAAACTAATAACATTGATATTAAATCACCTAAAGTTGATGTGTAGGCAAAAAAACACTGCTGAAAAATATGCTTTTGGAAGCGGTGTATAAAACTTGAAAGGGTAAACTCACTAAAATACTCAAATACATCCAAATTGTGAACCCATAGTAAAAACAACAAATAACAAAATGAAAATATGAAACTAACAACCCAAATTTGCAAAGAATATTGCAGAAAGAAGAAGACAATTTCAAAGAAAATTCTTCAAGCAATCAATTATTCATTCTTGAATTAGAGATTTGTATACAATATATTACCTAAGAGAGTCATCTCCATGAAAATAAATAATTACATAATTTAATTTTTCAAAAACTAACAATGTATAACAACAAATAATTAAAAGCACAAAACATGAAAAACTCCAAGTAATTAGAGTCCATACATCCTGCAGATTTACATGCCTAATTATAGATGTTGAGAGGGCAATTTATACTGAATTGGGCCGAGCTGGTGGTTGGGCCGAAGTAAGCCCAAGTGAAAGGGTAGCTTGTATGCTTGAGTGGTGTAGCTCCTTAGTCCGGTCTTGACGACGGAGTAGAAGTGAAGAATGGAGAGCCGAACTAATAAAGATGCTTGGTTACTTGGTCGTAACATGTGTTAAACCGAGGTGAACTTTGTCTCGTAATGTCTTTCACTTGACTCTTATGTTTAGCTCGGCCTTAGCATGGGTACGCCGAGGTAAGTTATAAAAGTAAGGACCGAACTGGTTGTTACTCCGGTCAGTGGGAGTTCGGCTGTAGAGAGACCATCTCACTTGGTCTAAGCAGTGAAGAGGGTGTTGGAGGATAAGCATTATCTCTCAAGAGTATGAGTTCTAGGAGGACTCTATGCTAGGAGGAGTAATCCTAGAAGGACTCTACACTTGGAGGAGTAAGAATCCTACTAGGATTGTGCCACGTGAAATCTATATAAGCTCATCAATAACACCTTCAGAGAGGTAATACAATTTTGCTCCCTGAACACTTAAGAGCTTTTGCCTTCTTGTCTTGCTTACTGACTTAGGCATCGGAGAGGTTTCCGGCACACCGCCCGGCACACGTTGGTGTTTTCAGTGGTGGAACATTGAGGAACGAGGACTTGATCAACAGGATTATACGAGAATGTGAAATTCTTTCCGCATAATTGGCGCCAATAGCGCACAAGAACAACCTCTTGATCAAGTTTTTTTCAACATCAATGGCGAACAACGAAGAATCGCCTCGCCATTGACGACAAACCTGAAGGAGGTGCAAGGCGAAGGCCTACCTTTGGTCCCCCATGGCAAGCCTGGAACCACAAGGTCAGAATTCCAGGAGGAATGCGAGGGGACGAAGGAGGAATACTCATCCTCTCGAAGACAAAGGCGCAGAGTTGATCCTCAAATTCGGAGGATCGCGTCGAGAGCAAGATGAATTAATCCGTAAGATAGCGGCGACATGGAGTCTCGATGAAAGGAAAAGAAGTGGCGGAGAGGAGCGAACAAGAAGACGCCTCGCCACTCGGAAGGTCGTGATAGGAATTCTACACCCTCTCTACTGGAGGATAGAAGCCTCAGACAGCGACACACGACCGTATCTTCCAGACTCGCCACCTGTGTCCGAGAGGCGAGGTCCGAAGGTCATAGGAGTACCTATTGGCCTCCGCACCATACGAGGTCTAGACAGACGGAATTACCTAGGTCGTCCGACCGCGATCCATGTTAGAAGAAAAGGCATGGAAGGAGGACGCCAGAGCGATCCCCACAGGTTCCCGCCGGAATGCCAATGCCGCAGGATAAAGCATTGGCGAGGCAGACCTCACCATTCGTCCTGAGATTGAGAACGCGCCTTCCGCAACCTAAATTCACGACGATGAAGGGAAGACGGACCCTTAACCACTTTCGCCACTTTCGCCAGTTATGGTCAGAATGAGGCGTTGATGTACATCCTATTCCCTTCAAGTCTCGGCGACCTAGGCTTGACTTGGTTTGAGAAGCTTGATAGCCTCTTATTGGCAGAGGCATTTGTAACGAACACAAAGACCCGGTGGAGATCGATACTCTCCATCGACATGGATGATAAGGAGACTCGAGGTCATACAACAACAATCGGGAGACATTCAACCAGATTGGGATCGCCTAACCAACCTCGCCATCGCATACAAAAGAGGTCTTCGACTCTATTACCATGGCGCCACCCTCACTATGGAGGCCCCGATGGAGAGAGTGCATCAAGACATCAGATAGAAGAGGATGGCGCCGTGCGAAGGCAAAATTGGGCACAACCTCAACACTGAGAAGAAGACCTCAAAGAAGGTCAATACAAAGAGGTCGCCAAACCAAACGGGCAAAGTAGACAATGATGAAGACCAGACAAGAGGTGGTTGATTGTCCGAATCGCCATAACCACGGTGTTCAAGAAACCGATCATACTTAGTGAGATTCGAGACGAGCCAAGTGGCTCGCAAAGCTAGGCGAGGCGACTATGATGACAGATCCGGATGCACCTTCCACAAGGAAAAGGGCACTGAAATGAGGCAAAGATTGATAAATACATAGAAGGAGGGCGAGACCACAACCTCCCCAATGGAATGCCGACGACGCCCGCCACAAGGCACCATCAACGTAATCCATGGAGTCTTTGAACCAGAGCAGTATGCGAGCTCAGAGGTTCAATCAAAAGGCAGAGCACTTGAGAGAGGTGCTAAGTGCTCAACCAAAGGGGAGGACAGAAGCCACAAACATCATGTCCTTTTCGGATAAAGACTTGGATAGAATATATTGCCCACTAACGATGCCTTGGTCACTCTCCGAGTCAAGGATTTTGACGCCAAGCGATCTGATTGACCAAGGTAGCTCTGAAATCATGTACTAACTTTCAAGCAACTCAAGTTGCAAGACAAGGACTTAGCCCCCTTTGATTGATTCAATTCCATGCCGAGTGGCAAAATCATTCTCCGTGACAAAGCAAGTGGAATTGGTGTTAAAGGTCCCTCCACCTACAACATCATCCTAGGCGTAACATGGTCAAGACGCCATGCGCCGGTGGCATCCTCCTACCACCAAGTGATGAGGTTCCCCAACGACACCGAGTAATAGAAGAGGTTTATGGGGACCAGATTATGTCCAAGCGAATGGTAGCAAGGATATGTTCATTCGGTTGAAGAACCGGAGAGTAATGAACTATTCGCGATGTTGGCAAAGCGGCCGATCGTAGCGATGGAGGACTTGGTAGAAGTCGAATAGATGAAAAGAACCCTAAAAGTTCTTCCTACTTGGATCGCCGTTGTCCGAGATTGAAAGTCTTGGAATTTCGACCTCCAACATCAAGTGTTCGCCGACCCCATATGACATGCCGCATTGATCCCAACTTCATTTGCCATCAACTCAATGTCCACCCTTCGCTAGACCGGCCATCCAACGGATCGCACTCCACCACGCCGAGATAGTGGCGTAAGAGGTGGGTAACTTGTTAGAAGCAGGGCGATTAGAGAGGTGCACCCCAAGTGGATCTCTAACACGTAGTAGTGCCAAAGAAGAAGTGGCGTCTGCGTCGACTACAAGACGGTCAACAAAGCGACCAAAGATAGATCAATTGGTGGACCTATATAGAGGCTACCATCGATAGCCATGCACGAACCAGATCAGAAGTAACGCCCTTCACCACTCCAAGAGGACTATATTGTTACAAGGTCATGCCCTTTGGCACGAAGAATAGAATGGTCACCAAGATGTTCGAGCTGTTAGGCAAAACAATGGAGGCTTACATTGACGACATGGTGGTCAAAAGCAAGGATGCGGAAGACCATCTAAGGGACCTAGATGAGATGTTCCAGATCCCGGCAACACAAGTCATACGCTTCTAAGGTTCGCAAGTTTCGGGTTTCGGTGACCAATCGGTATCGAGGCGCACCCTCCCAAATCAAAGCAATTCAAGAGTTAGAGAGACCTAACTCGGTGAAAGAAGTCTTAACCGATTCATCACCGGGTCTTGCAGACAGTTACCCATTCTTTCACCATTAAAAGCTAAGTTTGAGTGGGACGAAGAATCGTACGCGAAGCTCGAGAGTTTGAAGGAATACATGTCTTCTCCACCACTACTTGTCACCCCAAAGACTGGAGAAGAACTCTTCCTCTACTTAGCAATCTCAAAGACGCGCTAAGTGTCAGGTTGGTTCGAACCCAACATCTACCTATCTTCTATGTCGAAGACATTCTTGGCCGGAGCAAACAAGGTATTTGCCTCTAGAGAAGCTAGCATCGCCTTAATGATGGCCTCCGAAATTGGCGATTACTTTCATGCCCACACCATCGTCACCTTTCCACTAAAAGCTTTGTTTGAGAGGGCAAACTTTTCGTGGATTTTGAAGTGGGCGGAGTTGGGACAATATGATGTGAAGTTCCAACCCGTAACCGCAAGAAGGCCCAATCTTTGGCAGTTTACTCTGGAAGCCACCAAGTTCGCTCAATCGATCCGACCGACACAAAACTAGGGACGGAGATTGGCGCGAATAGCGCAACCCTAGTCCGAGTTACTCGGCGGGAGCCCGAGGCACACATAGTAGAGAATGCAAGGAGAAAGCTTGCTACACCAAGTCAAAACTCGCCACAACCAATGACTTGGTCTCATCGAAGACAAACCATGGATCATGAAGAAAGCCCCAACGACATTCCACAACATCATCCCTCCACATGCCGAAGTTGTTTGTTGGGGAGATGTGGAAGCTCTTTGTGGATGGGGCATCCAACCGACATGGAGCAGACTTGGCATAGTCCTCATCTCTCCCCTAGTAGTGGAACAGCGATCAACCTTGGCTTCCGATCAAACAATGAAGCGACTCAAGTCATGAAGGCCACCGAACTCATGGTCTGACTCACAGTTGAGGTGAATCAAATTTCGCGACTATGAAGCAAAAGACGAATGGCTAAGTACCAAGAGCTAGTCGATCCGAGATCAAGAAGTTCAAGTGGTGAGGATAGAACAGAGTTAGCAAGGGAGGAGAATAGTAGAGCAGACGAACTAGCGGTGTTAGCGATACCTCCATCCCACATCCTCTATTGATCGACTATCCGCCTGCACCAAGTATTGAAGACCCGAGAGGTATGTTGTGCGGAGTTAGGTCCTTCTTGGATGGATCCCATCATACTCTACCGTAAGATAAGAACGAAGCCAATAGAATAAGAGCCAAGTCGCAACGATTTTGGCACCCTCCATCTTTGGCATTATTCAAGACGCCATCCTCAGGACCTTACTTAAAGTGTGTCCCCCCCAGCAAGGTAGAAGCATTCCTGTTTGAAATACACGAAGGGGTTTGTGGCGACCATCGCGAGGAAGATCATTGGCATACCGAGCTATTTCACAAGGATATTGGTGGCCCTACATGCAAGCGGATTAAAAGTGCTAAAAGTGTCAAGTTTATGATCAAATTCACCAACCCGCAAGAGAACTCCTACCTCTCACTAGTCCATGGCCTTTCGCAATGTGGGCTTGGACATAGTGGGACCACTCCCAACAAAGACCAGCATGGAAGTTCTTTCTTCTACTTCACAAAGTGGGTGGAAGCCTTGGCCAATCAAGGAAAAAGATGTGAAGAAGTTTATGCAGTCCGCGTAACATCATTACTCGCTGGCATACCAAAAGCGTTGATTTTTGATGGCGAGCTTTTGTGAAGAATATAAGATCGAGTTCTACAACTCCACACCATATCCCCAAGCAAATGGACAAGCGTCAAACAAGGTAGTCTTGGACGGATTGAAGAAAAGGTTGGAAAAAGCCAAAGGCGAGAAGAGCTCCTCATGTTTTATGGGCTTATCGCACCACACCAGAAACTCCTTTCTCCTTAGCCTATGGCATGGAAGCGAATCCCATTAGAAGCCGGCTCGGGCTCCCACAATTAACTTTGATCCGACCTCAATGAAGCCATTGCATTAGAACTTGACCTCGAAGAAAGAAGAGAAAGGCATTGGTCACATCGCCCTACCAACAAGAATTATCCAGAAAATACAACAAAACAAGACATCCAAGACAATTCAAGATCGGCGATTGGGTGCTTCGCAGTTATGGGCAACACATTGGTCCGGAGATGGCAAGTTAGGGTCCAATCGGGAAGGTCCTTACATAGTGGCCTGATTAGCGGGCAAAGGAGCATACCACTTGGAAGATAAGGAGCAATTCCTAGGCCATGGAACACTGCCAATCTCAAGATATTTTACTTTTAGCTTTTTTCTTTTTTGAGTATGTGTAATTTTCTACTTTCTCAATAAAACAAGTCAATTTTTTTCAGTATATTTTCCATAGAAAGTAGTTTTAGCAAGTTAGTGGCATTGTAAACATAGTTGGCCGGGATAACCAACTATTAACCCTCCTAAGCCATAACCAAACATCCTATTCTAAACCAACTTAGAGGTTGGTGGATTAAACCAACACTTAGCCAAAGTATGGGATTGGCTACATAGAGGTTGGCTGGATTAAACCAACTCTTTGTACTCTTCAGCCGAAGTATGGGCATGGCTGAAGAGTGGTTGGCTGGACTAAACCAACACTTTGTACTCTTGACACCAAAGTTATATCGGTGAAGAGTGGTTGGGATTAAACCAACTCTTTGTACTCTTCACCAAGTATGGGCATGGTCAAGAGTGGTTATCGGATTAAACCAACACTTTGTACTCTTCGTAAGTTATATCGGTCAAGAGTGGTTGGCTAGTAAGTTAGACTAACCGAGATCACAGTTGCACAAATAAGTTCATGAAAAAATACACTACAAACTCAAGCATGCAAGTGAAGAACCTAATAAGAGTTGATAATTTTTCATTGAACAATTAAGGAACCGGAGGCTATAGAGAAAGTTCAAAACAAAGGGAAAAAAATACAAGTTCAGTCAAAGAGATCATCGGCATCAAGATCGGCTCCAAGGTCAGTGGTCTCGGTTGGAAGTTCCGCCACCTTGCTCTTGGATAGCTTGAGTCTCCCTCTTCATCGTCATCATCATCATCGAAGAACCAAGAAATTGTTTTTGGAGTTCATCGGCATAATGAAGTGCTCAGAGCATTGTAGACCGTCCACAACCAACCTTTTCTGAAGAATAACTCTTTGCTTCCTTGAAGCCTTCTTTGCCAACTCCTTTATTTCGCGTTTTTTTGTTTTCAAGAGCCGCCATCTCCCATAAATACTGTCTTTCACCTCGGTACTTGTCGCGTGACCAAATCGATAGGCGCGCGATATCTCGGCCTCTAGTTGCAACCTTTGTTTGTCCTTATTGCATGCTGGTTGTTTTGCAGTTCCATTATTTGTTTGTGGGCGATGGTGTTCTTGGATGGCACGCCAAAGTTTTCCTTGTTAGCCGAGCTAGGGTTTGGCAAAATTAGATTGATCAAAGACAAAACAAGATCGCTACCAAGATCATCGACTTAGTAGATGGCCGGATGGCCTTTGTTCGGTGCTCCATGTCTTTACAAACAGTTGAAGGCTAGAAGGTGATCCTTGTCAGTCATCTTCATCGATATCTCGGTTGTTGAAGGTGGAGTCCATTTGTTGGTAAGCGCGGCTTCGGTTACGATTAGGTTGAGGGTTGGGTTCGGTGGAAGGATGGGGTCAACCTCGTCAACCGCTTAGCTCGGCGTAAGGATGATGGTTGTTGCAAGGGAAGAGCTATGATGGTTTCGGCGGTCGGCTAGGTTGATGGCACTTCGGCCCTTGTGGTTGCGGTGAGCATGGCTTTCATTTTGTTCTTCTTCGCCATCTCTTGTTAAGCTTGGGTCCGTGGGTCTTCGAGGAGAAATGCTTTTAAGTCAAGAAGTTTTGCCCAACTTCTTTCTCTCAGAGGACATCTAAGTTGGGGTGACCGTGAGAATGAAGGTGAATCTGCAGAGAATAGAACTAGTGTTAGTTCGGTTGAATGGAAAACCAAATAAACAAAGTTAAGGAATGCAACCAAGTATGAATACCGCTCTCCTTTCTTCCTTATTCTTTGGCGAGGATCCGGCCCGAAGTCTTCAAAATTTCCGGAGACCCGTAAAGTTAGGTCTTTGTCCTGTGTTTGATTATTTTTCTCGACCTCAGATTCTAAGGTAATAACACCACCTCATTCTTGAGCCTATTGAGTATTGGTGTAGTATTTCGCTAAACCGAGGTTGAGACCGGTTTGTTGGTTTATATACCCATTATTATTCGGTATGTATTGGGTGTGGGGCATAGTCCGTTTGTCTTAAAAATTCACATATAATCTCTACTATGGATTGAATGGTAAAGGGACAAAGCCTTCATTGTCCCATGGTTCTATATTTGGTTCGGCTAGTATGAGATTTACATCGGGGATTTGGTAGTCCTTCTAAAGTCATGCAGCCTCTTGGGGTTTCTACAAGGATTTGCCCATTTTGCCTATAAATTAAGAATAATTTATTTTGAGTGTGCTCACACACTTGGCAACCTAAGTGCAAAGTAGGAAAACAAGGAGTTACTATGAAAACAAAGCAAGAAAAAAATGGTTTTATTTTGCTATGGTGTTTACATCGGTTTCTTATAAGTGCTCGTTATCTCGGTTTTATCTCGGTTCCAAGAGAAGGTTTTCTTACTTTTGAATTTAGAACATTTCAAAATTCAAGTGTATTTTTACTTAGGTATATTAGGTGGAAACTTACTAAAATTACTCGAGGCATGTTCGATTCTAGTTCGGTTTGCCTTGCCTGTGCAAAGATTCTAGTTCGGTTGAGGTATGGACAAAGATCGAAAGGGTGTTCTACTAACTTATTCAATGTGTTCTTGTGGAGTTCTTCAAGTATAGATATGAATGAAGAAAACACGAAATGTTTTGCAAAAACACACCACGTGTACTACTAAGGATTAAAATGAAAGTAAAAAACATAAAAACAAGAATGGATCGTGCACTTACCAGAAGAAGAGGAGGTGAGGATTGAGAGAGGAGATGAACAGTGAGGAGTGATTATGAAATGAAGGGTTGGTTTTGTGTAAAAGGTGTTTTTGGAGGAAGTATTCAAAAGCGTGAAACACAAGGGGTTTGCCACGTGTCATTGGAAGGACAATCGATTAAGAGACGTTTTGCTAAGTTTAGCTTGGAAAAATTAAAGGGTCTTAGCTCGGCCGAGAGGCTAATGGGTGTTTTAGCTGAAAGGTTAAGACTAGTAATCCCAATCATGCTTTGCGATGGAATTAAGGCAATTGAGAGGGCAATTTATCAGTGAAAGGGTAGCTTGTGAGTGGTGTAGCCTTCTTAGTCCTGGCTTGACGACGAGAGCCTGAGTAGAAGTGAAGAATGGAGAGCCGAACTAATAGATGCTGGTTACTTGGGCGTAACATGTGTTAAACCGAGGTGAACTTTGTCTCAATGTCTTTTATGTTTAGCTCAGGTAAGTTATTTGTTACTGAGTTCTACTGTAGAGAGACCATCTCACTTGGTCTAAGCAGTGAAGAGGGTGTTGGAGGATAAGCATTATCTCCCAAGAGTATGAGTTCTAGGAGGACTCTATGCTAGGAGGAGTAATCCTAGAAGGACTCTACACTTGGAGGAGTAAGAATCCTACCAGGATTGTGCCACGTGAAATCTATATAAGCTCATCAATAACACCTTCAGAGAGGTAATACAATTTTGCTCCCTGAACACTTAAGAGCTTTTGCCTTCTTGTCTTGCTTACTTAGGCATCGAGAGGTTTGGTGTTTTCGGTGGTGGAATTGAGGAACGCAGACTTGATCAATAGGATTATACGAGAAGGTGAAATTCTTTCCCGTACAGATGTGTATTGGTGCCTCTGGTGTTTTGGACATTAACATTTCTGAACTGAATTTGAATGCACATACTAAACATTTTATGGTATGAGAAGTGAAAGTTCAATCAACTGTTACTAAAATGAGGTCACCTAATAAAGAACAGAAAGCTCGCTCATTTATTTTGAAAGTGATCATATTTATGTTCTTTTAGTACATGACAATATTCGTTATTTTGAATTTCATTTGTAGATTGGCTGCCATTTATTCTTGTCACTTTGCATACTCAAAATATCAGATTTCCACTTTGAATTACTATGAGTACTGTTGGCAGTCATTCCCTTTCTATGGGACATCAAAATGCGACCTTAATTTTCCCAAGAACCCTAGTAATTAGCAATATATGAATAGATGTTCATGGCAACCGCTTGCGTCATGTAAATAAGAAGTGACAGAACAATACTAGGGTTTTCTCAGCACATTACTCTTTTTTTTATCTATACAAAACAGAATTTGGACTTTCAACTGACATTAATAAGTTTAACATACAGAGCATAGGCTAGTATTCAAACATCATTGCCTCCTAATTTAAAAATAAATAAAATAAATAAATCATAAATAACATTTTAAGCAAAAAATGGAGTTGAATAATAAGTATATGTAAAAACATAAAAAGGAACATACATGGCACTGATGTGACATTCATCATCAGAAAGGCAGGTGCAATTGACAGTACAGTCATACATAAGAGAGAAGTCCACTATTGGTGTTTGCCAGTTGATCAAGTTTTTGTCACAATGTTTCAAATTGAAATTCCAGCCTTTTTTACCCAGTTGTTTAGCTATTTCACCAAGAGCTTCCACTGCAGAAATCAAAGTCATGTTAGCCTTTAAAGTAGTTAGAGATAAGTGATATAACATGAAGAAATGTCTATGTATTAGCGTCATTAAGTATGGTTAGATATCTTAGTATTTTTACAAATTGTGCCTAAAATGAAGTTCATGCATGAATAAACAAGGACAAATTGGTTAAACAAGATAAATAGTCATATCTGGAACCTTTTTTGAAAATGCCATTTACAAATTGGTATTATCAAAGTGCCTGATCAAGAAACCTAACCATCTGACAGTTCAAACCTTTAAGTTAACTCATATGTTATGACTACACAGCATGATTATAGAAGGTTTGTCTTTAACTCATGCCTGTTACATCAAATATAAACTTTAAGGGCATTGAAGAGTAATCATATAATGCTGCTGTGATTTGTTAGTTTATACAATGAATGCAACCAAAATGAAGACAACACTGTGAAAAACAATAGTCTATCCAGCTACTTTAATACTACAGTGTGCAACAACAAGATAACACAAAAAAAGAGAAGAGACAACCTTAGTTCACAAGCCTATTTGCCTCTTCAGCAAGCTCTGTAAAGAAGAGAAACAAATGCGGGGTTAATTGAAGGACTGCTAGCAAGACCTTATGTTATATACTTGGAAGTAAATGTTCAAAAAGCTTATCAAACATGAAGGATGAAGAGAATAATGAAAGGGCAGTGGTGACTGGACCAAAACAGCCACACAACTTATGTTGATCCTCCCTTGGAACTGTCAAGGAGTGGGGCGACCCTTGACAGTTCAGTTCTTGCAAGAGACTATCAGCTCATTACTCCAATATTGTCTTTTTAATGGAAACTAGAAATCAATCAGGAAGTAGAATTCTAAGAAATTGAGTACTACATGTTGCATTGTTTTGCCACGTTTCAAAGAATGAATAATACAGATTTCGCAAAGACTTGAACCCTAGATCAATGTTCTTCCAAAAACATTGATAAGTCATATTCACAATCTACAACATTTCTAACAATTCAATTATTTATGAAAGTATAAACAATTTTGAGATCAACATCTGAATCTTCTAAGCATGTAAGGTGGCTATAGTTTAGAATGATAAAGAAGCTGGCATGTGATGAAAAATTAAATTTGAAATATAGATGAATCAATTTTGTAGCATTAGTACCATTTGCAAGGAAAAATTGATCTTAAGAAGCTCTGCCCTCTTTACACCATCCATAGAAATTTACAGAGCAGCTGGATTGATTTCAACTCATGTGATCGATCAAAATGAATAGGCAGCTGCTGGGACAATAATGCATTCCCCACCCAAAATGATCAACATTCTGGTAAAAGATATCAGGAAAACCAAACTGTTCCTGGTCTTTTCCTGATATAACCTGTGTGTAAACATCAAAGAAGAAAATCCTTAGGGGAAGTCCTTTATATATGCCCATTGTACGTAATTATCCCTAACATATCAACTACTCTAAGGAGATGTAAATCAAGAAATTTTTAAAAGGAATGCTAGCAATACATTTGTTTTGGACATTAATCACAGGCAGCTTCTTGTGTTGGTAATCTCCCATCTTCTTGGAAGAACTTTGTCCCATTTTATCAATGAAACCCATAGCACTCGCGTCATCCCAAATGCCCAACTGTCACATCCATATTGGTACACCTAGCACTCCATTCCCTTTCTTTTTATCTCTTTTTTTCCCTTTTTTAAAAGAATATCTTACATTCTATAACAAACTATATTAATAGGAAAAGCAGAGTGGGTAAAACAACCCCCAACGCCTAAGAAAGCCTCAAGACAAGTATTGTTAATATTGAATGAGAGAAGAAAAACAGTTAATCATTGAGGGGGAATTTGGGGAAATCCGCTCTAATAATAGCGGGGCAGGGTGGGTTTCCATTGGGTTCGGATTTAATTGCCATCCATAATTCTACCCAAAACATTCCACCAATGAATCTCTGCCAATAAAAATTCATTTGAAATATTAAAACACACCTATTTGAAATATTAAAACACATCTATTATCCATTAAGGTAGGTTTTGGTTTTTGTTTACAAACATTTTTTTTTGCTTTCCGCATGTTTCTATTTCCAAGCTAACTAAAATAATGTATTGAAATGAAATTCTGACCCTTATATATAATATATAAGCAAAATCCCATCAATTTTTAAGAATTAAAACACTTGTTTAGTGAATGTTCATCAGCAGCAAAGTGGCAAGTGAAAAACATACACAATAAAATGAACTAAATAAATATGTGATGCACTCTCCTCACCAATTTTGAAAAGGCAAAAGCCTTAAAGCATGACAGATCATTCAAAATCTGAAAAGCATATATGTAAACAGCATATTTGTCCGATATCTACTAATTTAAGTTTTAGAATGGTATAGATCATTGTTATCCTTTTACTTAACATCATTATTTTTCAATTTGCATATCAATGACAAAACTTATAGACTTAAATTATACCAAATATATGAAGTTGCTAGGCTGTCACTAATTTTAACACCATTTTCTGTCAGAACTCAGAAGTACAAAAGAAAAGATTTTATAGAAACTTGAACCTGTTCTCCATATTTTTCTCCAAACATTGCAATAGCCCTAGCTTTTTCAGCATCAGTTATAAACCTGCCTCAACTAGGTCACAAATTTATACTCTTTAAAATAGATGGAACTACAAAAGTTAATTTAATACCTGATATTTTTAGAATTTCCCACAAGCAATACATTGTTTGCGATGATTGAGACTCTGTGAACTGCTGCTTTAGCATCAATAGCTAAAATTTCATTTCTTGCCATTCGTAATTCCTTCAATAGTGTTTCTACCCTGGCTGGTACATCTTCAGCTTTCACATTTGCAGAATGAATTTTAATAATAAAAACATTAGAAACAATCAGGTGTTCTTTATTTAGCAAAAAGATTACAGAAGAAAACATACTTTGAGAGTGGAGCAGAGCTGTTTTATGTAGTTATCTCTAGCATTCGATAAAAGCATCACCAGCAACGGCTTCTATACGTCGATTCGAGCAATCCCTGATCGAGATTATTTTCAAGCCATGTATTTCAAATCTGGCGACATGAGTGCCACCACATAGTTCCATGGATACACCCGTAACCTCTACAACACGCATTCTAAAATAATCACAAGATTTGAAGGAAAAATCAAATCCTATGTAAAAGTATGTTCCATAAGTTCTGACATTTATGTGTTTTGAAATGAGCGTATATTTTAACACCATTTTACATCGTAACTCAGAAGTACAAAAGAAATAATTTTATAGAAACTTGAACCTGTTCTCCATATTTTTCTCCGAACATTGCAATAGCCCCAGCTTTTTTATCATCAATTAGAGGCATCACTTTAGTTTGCAGAAGTGTAGAGTCCTCAATCCAGCTATTGATCAGTCCTTCAATCTCTATGAGCTCATTATCCAAAAGTGGCCAGTGGAAGTTGAAATCAAATCTAAGACGATTAAAAGCCACCAATGAACCAGCTTGTGATGTTTCCTGGCCTATTACTTTTTTAAGTGTAGTTTGTAGCAAATGAGTAGCAGTGAAATAAATGATACAGAATAATGAACATAATATTTAGTGCACATATTATCATAAGAATGACAATAAACAATAGAGAATATACACCTGGACAAAAAAATTAAGTATATAGAATAATAGCAATAAATTGGATAATAATTTTATAGTCAATATAAGCACGAGTATATGAATAAAAAAGTCACAACATTTATTTGATTATAGGAAAGAATGTATCACAATAACAAAAGGCATTGAATGACAGTAACACCCATGCTATCTTATGTTCTATTCAATCATCATGTTAACTTACAAAAGATATGTAATACAAGTAATAAGTGTTTCAATAAGTGCCAGTTAAGCAACCAAACAGTATAAACCAATGCTAGACATTTACACCCAACCAAATTGTAATTAGCCACTGTTTTAAATTAAAATATAAATTATTATAGATTCTACAAATTATAACAGACCAATTATAAGTATAAAAACCTAAAATCAATTTCTCACAAACTAAAACAATATTTAACTGTTTTAGGTCCTTTCTTTTTCTTTTCTTTTTTTTAGATTGGCAAAATAAAACTTTTATTGATGAACAAAGAACTCATTACATCAAGAAAGGAAAAGAGATGAGTGTAAAAAGTATCATAGTGAGACATACCAATCCCAATTAGGTTAGCACCAATATGCTCGTCCAATCCTTTGCTAGCACGCCATCAAGAGTTGGTGAGCAACCAACCAAAGCCAAGAAAAAAACCAGTAGCAAAAATCAGCACCTAAAATAGCTTTGCAGCAACAAAAATCAAGGCGAGAAGAATGGCAAAGAAGCGAGAATCGGGCAGAATAGATCTCCAACAAGACTAGCAGATGCACAAAGAAGCTCTGTTTTGAAAGCCTCCTCGATCATCTTCCAAAGATGCGACACCCAAAGGCAAACACAATACACACAACAAGAGAATGTAACATATCAAAGAATTGTAATAGCAATTTCTTAGAATATAAAAGAAACAACCTCATACTTAATATTAAGAAAGTGAGTGATCAAAATAAAATTTCATTCTAAATACTCTGAAGTTAACATTTAAAATTACATGTCAATATTTATATTATCGAACTTATTTAATAATTTAACTGTAATAAAGTGACTAAAGACCCAATTTACACAGATAAAATTCTTGAAACTCCAGAGAGCGAGTTGTTTTGTGTTCAATCATCTAAAAAAAAAAAAAACTCAATTTATAGAAATCTGAGTTCAAAATCACACAAAACGAACAAATACACATGTTCTAAATACACAGATATAAATACACATTTTGTTTCAATTTCAATATACCTTTCCCGTATCATACATGTTCTAAACGAACAAAAATTTTAACAGCACAACCATAATTTATATTTTTTTCAATAAAAACCAAAAAAACAATTGTGAAGTATCAAATCAAGTGATAGGGTCTTCATTGATTTCAATAGTCAATCATCTTTTTGAGGAGTAATTGGATGATTCAAACTTATTTTTGTTGTGTTGGTATACCCAAATTGCAAGTCCTAAAATCATTAAAACCTAAATTTAAAAATCACAATTCCTCAACCCAGAAACTCTCCAGATTAAATCTTCACCCCATATACCTAACAAATCATTCAGAAAATGCCATCATAATGATAAACCCAATAGAAAAAAATGAGGTGCACAAGTGTCCCATTCAAAAACAACTAATCGTCTCAAAGCATCAAGAAATCTCAAACTCAAAAAAGTATCAGAAAATAAAAATGCGCCGAAAGATCTCAGAACCCGAGCCCTAATATGAAACCTTAGAAAACTCATATCGTTCATTTAAAAAAAATCCCAAAAATCAACATTAAAACATTAAGCAGAGAGTGTACCTTCACTTCACAAAAACAACAAAACATCTAATTAATCGAAGTCGGAATACAAATCTTCGAATTCAAAGAAAAAATTGGGTAGAGAATGCAATATCGAGAGAGATTGAAACCCTTGTCCGGCGGTTTTGCTCATTCGAACCCTCTTTTTTCTCCATCTCTTCTCGGTTTTGCTCTTTCCCACTCTCCCTCTCGTCTCCTCTTTCTTCTCCTGCTATTTTCTATTTTCCTTTATGATTAAAATACAAAGAGTTAGGTGTATTTTGATAGATTTATTTATTTTTTTAACATATTTTTTTTTGGTTGTTGGTGCCAATGTGTATTACTTTGGTATTTTTTATTTATTTTTTATCATACTATTCACAACAGAAATTGTGCCGTGAAATTTTATTTTATTTTTATATAATTTTTTAGTGTGTGGCATTTGAAAATTTCATTTTGGCACTTTTTTTTTTATTTTTTTCAGTTGTACATTTCACCTTTTTTTTTAAAAAATTTTTGGAGAAAAAAATTTGAAACTAATTTTTGAAAATAAAACCAAATATATTAAAATTGATAATCTAACCACATTCTTTGGAAAAGTTTAAATTATCTCAAATTAGTCATCTCAACTTAAGAGTGTGTTTACGTTTGATAGGTTCATTTTGTAATTTAATTCAATGATCACTTTAATTTTACAATTCAATGACTAGAATATTTAAAAAATTTTCAAAAGTTATAATAAAAGCATAAATCACTAAATCATCTCGTTTCACTAGTAAAACTTTTACCAACGAATAGTGTTATCGTCGCTAAATGTTTAACTATTTGCCCACGCCAATATGTCGTCGCCAAAAGTAAGCACACTAATAGCAATGCTCGTTGTGTTGCTAAAAAATAAGTCTCGTAGCTAAAATTTTTGAAATTTTGGCGCCAAGCAATAATTTTGGCGCCTAGTGAATGTTATTCTTTTTTAGCGACGACAATAAATTGCGTCGGTAAAGGTCTACTTTTACCAACAAAATTCATCACTGTGTCGCCAAAAATACACTTTTGGCTATGAAAAATTGACGTCGTCGCCAAAAGTAGTTGCCAAAAGTGTAATTTCTTGTAGTGTCACAAAGTTGATTGATAGTGTAAGAATTAAGTTGCTAAGGAAAATTGTTAAGAGGGGGGAACTTGTTAATAAATGGAATGGTGTTATATGCCCCAAAATAGAGTCCAAGTTGCATGATGCTTTTAACACTTCGAGGCCATGGATTGTTAGTTCATCTGGGAATGATGTCTATGAGGTACATTCACATCCATCTGTTTTAGTTGACATTAGTAGACGGATTGGTTCTTGTGGCGAGTGACAGTTGAAAGGGTTTCCATGTGCACATGCAGTTGGTGCTATACAAAAGAGTGGACATGATTTTAGTTTATTTGTTGATCAATACTTCTATGTTTAAAGTTATTAAGAGTCCTATTCTTTTCCCATATATCCTATTCCTTCAATTTAGAAACTAGATTGTAATGTTGATGGTGATAGTGATGTTGTTCTTCCTCTTTTGTCTAGGAAGAAACTGGGAAGGTCAAATAAAAAGAGGATTCGTTTCAATGGTGAGAAAGTAAGGCAAATTACTTGTGGTAGATGTGAAAAGGTTGGCAATTACAATAAGAAATCGTGTAAGGAGGTTTTGTGATTTTTTGTAACTGCTTTATGATTGTAAAAATTTCATATTCATAAATTTCTTGAAGTAGCGGTTTCTATTGTTGAGAGCTGAGTAATAATCTTCTATGTTTTGAATAAAGTGACATTGAATTGAAAGTAAAAATATTCTTAGTTTCAAATTTTAGTTTTGAAATTGTTGATGATAATATTGTTTGGTTGGTTTTGTGTTTGTTTTTAATGTGAATCATTAATTTGGTTGGCTTTTATAAATAAACTTGACTGTTGAATGTTTGTTTTGAATATTATGTGAATACTGTATAAAAAATGAACATATTCTCAGTTTAAGTTTTTAGTTCAAAATAACTGATTTTGTGATAATAGTGTTGAGGCTCTTGTTATGAATTGAAACTAGTTATAAATGTAATCAATTGAATGAATGTGAATTAATATTCCAAATAGATGTGATCAATGTTCTATGTTTTGAATAAAGTAACAATGGACTGAAAGTGAAAATATTCTCTGTTTTGAATTTTAGTTTTTCAAATTGTGATAATATTGTGAGGCAGCAAATAAATTGTTGTGATAATATTATTATTTTGAAAATTGAGTGAACACTATATAAAACTAAAAATATTCTCAATTTTAAGTTTTTGATTTCAAAATAAGTGATTGTGATAATATTGTGAGGCAACAAAATACTGCATAAAAACTGAAAATATAAACAAAAATTAAGGTACACATCAAAAAAGATTTCATTGAATGTTGCAATATTGATTCTACTTGACTCTGATTGATCTTTGTGGATCACTGAGGAACTCATGTACTATGTCTGCTCTCAGTCTTGTGGATGTGCCTGGTGATAATGTGTTTGGAATTGGTTGATGCCTTATGTATTGTCTTATGATGTAGCAAACAATAATTCCACAGTCAACCCTACAGAAATCATTTTTGACACAGTTAGGGAAAAAACAAAATTTTTTGAAAAAGATATTAAAGTTTGTTAGTTAGAATAAACATAACATATGTTATTCCTTCTTGTTGATGGCTGTCTTTGACTGATTCAATCTTCACATCAGGATTTTATGCTTTTTCTGCTTTTTCTTCATGTATTCATTGATGATTTTTTGCTATAAAAAAAATCAATATAAAGTATGTAATGATTTACATCTGATTATTGTAATGGTAATCTGAAATTTATCTTACCAGTTGATATACAACGTTGTAGTGCTTGTCCTTTCATTTTCTTGGTCTCAAAGAGTTGAAATGTTTCCAAGTCCCCAAGTGTATGTCGCTAACAAGCAATGTCCAATGATTGGAATTGTGGATGAGGATATGGATGTATCTACATGTGAGGGATTCTTGCAAAGTATTTTTCAAAATCTTTTTCCTTTTTTTTTTAAAGTTTTCTTCTTCAACATTGGCTGTTTTTTACAAAAAATATGAGAATATTCACAATAATGGTACGAAACTCAATATTCAAATCTCGATCAAAAGCAACAAAACATGATTAATTACGATTTGTCACTCAATTTTTTTTTAAAATCTGAGTATATTCCCAGCAATGATACCAAACTCAAAATTTGAGAACATTCACAGTAATGATAACAAACACAAAAAATCAACTTTGAAACCAAAATCAAAAGGAAGATAAAGTATAGAACGTTGTTCAAATTGTGAAATTAAATAAATAGATTTATGAAGAAATCAAATTATATACCAAGAACATATGCTAAAAATTACAATTAAATTTCAACAGAAATACACAAAACAATAAAAGGGTAAAGAGACGAAACCGAAGCTTGCACGGAAGCAGTTTCCTTAAAACAGATTTCGCCGCCTCACGGGTCGAGTGCTTGAGGAAACCCGGCGTCTGTCTCCCAGGATACGACGGTCAAAACTAGTTACGGCAGAAGCACTATTTGTCTAGCTTAGTGAACAAAACAATGGCAGCACTCTCTCACAATAGGAACTATCTAGCAAACTGACTTGTAAAATGGAAGCAAAAATTTCTATATTGAAACTTGACAGGAGGGTCTCAATTTATACATGTATAGGGGAGAGAGGAAGAGCCTCCAGCCTTTAAGGATAGTCATTAAAACACCAAGCATCCATAGCCTCTTTCCACAAAATGAAAAGTATGGATGCCCAAAGGATTCACACCCTGTAGCCAAGAAAAAAGATTTAAATACTCTTTAAAATCCTATTCATGAATCTAATATCATGAAGCAATTTCTTGGCAATTTCTTATTCAAAACCCAATAGTTTTTGGCTCACTTGGACCCAACACAAAAAATGATTAGGACCCACTTTAATATTTAATTAAAGTCCCCAAAAATTATTTTTTCCAATAATCCCCCACATGAATAAAAATTGACCGAAAGACTCAACAAACGGACATCGTTCAACAATAAAGACTCTGAGAGAGAGTACAACGGACTAACCCCGACATTAGAGAAGGTAGCTTTTGGCTTTGAACCTCTCCCAGTGAAAACCTATCGAGTTTACTAGCAGATCAGTGAATAAGACATCTTGAACTGCTCTACCGTTTATGTAAACTGAGACAATAGATCTCATACGGGAATTACTCCTACCACCATTATGTTCTCCTTTGGTGTGCCTGTGTATGGCCTGGACACTAGCCTGGTTTAGCGAGTGGTTTCAAAGAATCTTGGCCTGCCCAATTCTTCTAGAAGCGGCCCCACTTCAAACTCACATAGGTGACTCTACTAAAGTATCCTGCAATACTCAGCTCAACAGCTTAACACATAAGAGTCATTAAAAGCTCAGCTTATCCTCTACACTTGCAGGTATCACTGATAGAAGGAATGGCTGGAGGTTTAACCTCCTCAGTGACATACCACCGTTACACGCAATTAGGTTGTCCCATTGAACCTAGATCTTGGGATCTCCAGTCAACTAGGTTGGGTTTCCATTCCGGTAACTTCCAAAGGTCTTAACCCCATTCCTTTTGACGACGTTTCGACTAACACTCGACTTAACCCTTTGGTTAGCGGATCCGCAATGTTGTCCTTAGACTTTACATAGTCTAAAGAGACAACTTCATTCGAGAGTAGTTGTCATATGGAATTATGTCTACGACAGATATGTCTAGACTTTCCATTATACATAATACTCTGTGTCCTACCAATTGCAAATTGACAATCACAATGAATACAAATAGCTGGCACAGGTTTAGACCAACGTGGAATATCTTCAATGAAATGGCGAAGCCATTCTGCTTCTTCCGTTGCTTTATCCAAAGCAATAAACTAGATATACACGTTTGCTTGGAAGATTTCCAAGACACGACTGCCCCACCTAGAGTGAACACATATTCACTAGTGGACTTTGAGTCCTTTATATCTGATATCCAATTCGCGTCACTATATCCTTCAAGCATCGCTGGATATCGAGTATAATGCAGCCCATAATCTCGAGTGTAGTGTAAATACCTTAACACCCGCACAATGCCCTTCCAATGAGAAGCATTAGGATTACTTGTGTATCTACTAAGCCTGCTAACCGAGTAAGCTATATCAGGCCTAGTACAACTCATCAGATACATTAAACTTCCAATTACCTGAGAATATTCTAACTGAGAGACACTCTCTTTATTATTCTTGGTAAAGTGTAGACTTAAGTCTACAGGTGTCCATGACACACTCGTATCTGATCCACTAAACTTCTCGAGTATCTTATCAACATTATGAGACTGAGAAAGTACAATTCCGTCAGAGATTCTGGTAACTTAATTCCCAGAATAACATCTGTAATGCCCATATCTTTCATGTCAAACTTAGAGTTTAACAACTTCTTGGTAGTTTTGATCATTTCATCGTTACTACCTATAATGAGCATATCATCAACATATAGACACAAAATGACATAACCTCTGTCAGTGTCTTTGACATAAATACACTTATCACATACGTTGATTCTAAACCCATTTGACAATATTACATTGTCAAACTTCTCATGCCATTGTTTAGGCGCTTGCTTCAAACCATACAAAGATTTGACAAGTTTACAGACTTTCTTGCTTTGTCCTGGAGCTGAAAACCCTTCAGGTTGCTCCATGTAGATTTCTTCATTCAAATCCCCATATAAGAAAGCTGTCTTTACATCCATCTGGTGTATTTCAAGATTGCGCAAAGCTGCTAACGCAATCACTATGCGAATGGATGTTATCCTAGTAACAGGTGAGTACGTATCAAAGTAATCCAGGCCTTCTCGTTGCCTGTACTCTATGATAACGAGCCTCGCCTTATACTTGTCAATAGGCCCATCGGCCTTCATCTTTATTTTAAAAATCCATTTGCAGCCTAAAGGCTTGCAACTTGGAAGTAAATCTACTAACTCCCAAGTGTGGTTCTGTAAGATGGAGTCAATCTCACTTTTGATCGCTTCTTTCCATAAAGGACTTTCAGGAGAAGTCACAGCTTCGTGGAAAGTTTGAGGTTCGTTCTCAACCATATAAGTCAAGAAGTCTGGACCAAAAGATTTGGATGTCCTAGCCCTTTTACTCCTTCTGGGCTGATCATCACCTTGATTCTCAACTTGATCATCAAAATGATCATCATCACTAGCAAGCTCATCAAATTGCTCCAAAACCTCAGAACCCCTTCTTAGGTTCGGCAAGGAAAAATGTTTTCAAAGAAACATGCATTCCTTAACTCCATGATGGTATTCCTATGTATGTCTGAAGTTTCAGACTTATGTACAAGAAACCGATATGCACTACTATTATGTGCATAACCAATGAATATACAATCCACGGATTTCGGGCCTATCCTAACCCGTTAGGGTGTAGGAATCGCCATAATAGCAAGACACCACCACATTTGTAAGAATTTACAAGAACGCTTAACGCCTTTCCATAACTCATACGGGATCTTCTCCACTTCGCTTCAACACAAGTTTCACACTTGTGTTTCATCAGAACGACCTTGTCGGACTCAAAAACCATGCGAAAACATGTTTACTGAGAAGAGACCTCGAGACAAGATTCTAACAAATGTCCAAAACATATAGGACTTCGTTCAAGGTTAGCTCTTTCCTGAGGTTAACTTCAGGACCACCTTTCCTTTCCCCTCAACAATCGAGGTAGCAGAGTTTCCCATAAACAACTTCTTACCATTTGTAACCGGTTCGAAAGTTGTAAACAACTCCTTCTTGGAGCAGATGTGGCGTGTAGCCCTAGTAAAACTAAAAGCCTCGCTACCATAGTTGTAGCACTTCCCAAAGAACCAATAACCAGGTTCCCGCGGCTTGTATGCCAGCTTCTTTGCAACACCACCCCTTGGCCCCAGCATAGAGCCCTTGTTCACGGGAGGCTTCTTCCTCATCCCAGAAAATTTGCCATGCTCAATGACATTGGCCTTCACTAAAGAGGTACTCCCTCCTTTCTTTCTATTATCCTCCTCAATTTTGGAGTCAGATAATTAAGTCTTCTTTGTAGAATTTATACAAAGTTTTTTTGAACAAATCCTTGTGCCACAATGATTATGAAACTCTCAAAATCATATCACAGTAAATACATTCCCAAAATGTCATCAACCGAATTAGGCACCCAAATATATTAGGTCCGACCTATCACTCTGAAGCCAATAGTCTTACTATTAGGAAACACAAATCCAGTGTTCAATAGTCTACTATTCGGAACTTCATAACATGGCCAGTAGTCTTATCACTAGGAACCACTAATTTCTCAGCATGTGGTCAGTAGACTTTCTACTACTAGGAATCACAATGTCTTAACCTGTGATCAGTAGTCACTTTACTACTAGGAATCACAACGTCCTGACATAGGATCAATAGACTCTTTCATTACTAGGAATCATCATGTCTTGACATATGACCAGTAGCCTCTCCACTACTAGGAACCATGATGTCTTGATATGTGATCAAGAATTGCTCACTACTAGGAACCACAATCTCATAATCAGGTAGCCAAAGTGGTCTAACACCACCTAGGAACCACCAGTTTTCTATCTCTGTGATTAGTGATCTTGAACTCACTAGGAGCCACCAATTTAAGAATATATTTGGAATTTAAAAATCCAAAAAATATTCACCCACTATAACAGGTTGTCTCATCTTTGCTCTCAAGCAAAGTCACATAGCAATCATAAATGCTATAAATAACACAAGGATACCATACTAATTGCATCTGATCAATTCAGAGATATTTTAATGCAATCTTATGATTTCCTTAAATCATACTTCACCTTCCAAGAACTTCCTTTAAGAATCTCGTAAGGCTAAAGTTATCAGGTGGAACAACATTTCTGTTTGTTACATTTTGAAGCCATTTCTGAAACATCACAACAGAATTTCACTTCTGTGATTTCAGAAATTAAACTTAACCCTTAGAAAATCCCTCAGATGGAAATTTAATTCAAAACTAGTCTCACCATTTAACCTAGAATTGAACATGGTCAGGAATGTTCCCAGGAAGACTGGAGGGGTCACATCGGTCCCACTTAAAACCCAGTTAACTTTTTGACAAAACATTCAAGAGCATGTTGACTCCTAGTCCATAGGAAACAATTTTAAAATTAAGATTTCCAGGAAATAAACCAGGTTATAACAAACCGATTCCCAAGCAAATAAAATTTGCTACCAGAATTACACCACTCATTAAGCGGTACTCCCGGAACTAAGCCCATTATTTCTGAATAAAATCAGAAATATTTTAGCTAATGCTAAAATTTGGTTTCCTTTCTCAAAACCATAACACTTTGGACATAATCAGATTATAACCAAAGACTTTCTCCAAACTTGGTTTTCCAACACTTTGGGAATAAAATGATTAAACCCAAAGACTTCCTCAAATTCCAAAAGTTTGAAACCAAATCCCTCTTAGTTGTCATTTCTGAACAAATAAGAACTACTCTTTAGCCAAAGCTAAAACTTTGGTTTCTATCACAGAAAACCAAACCAAGTTCCAAACTTACAAATAATTTAAAAAATTGCTATAACAATTACACGCATATAAAATGCTTCTAACAAAACAAACAAATAAAACTTGCTACTACAAATTGGTAAACAAACCAACTATATCTCAAGCAAAACATGCTTCAAACATTTAAATAAAATAGCCAATCCATAAGGATTTTATTTAGTCCAAAGCCTTTCCATGCTTAGGTATTCCTATTCAACACAAACGTTAGTAGTCCAAACATTTTTGTTTTTACATCCCAAATACTATTTATTTGGTTTTATATTTGTTTTTCACATTGGTATCCCTACAAAGAAAATTAGTAGCAAACCGCAACAAAATACAAACAAATAATCTAAAAAATTTAATTATAATAAATAATTGAAACCATATAGCCAACTATTAATTATATAAGTAACCAACTAATATAAGGTACCAAAACAAAATACAATTTATAACTTCAAAATTAAATTACAACTTTAAAATAAAGTTCAATACTCATGAGTCATGAATGAAATTAATTCATAATAAATATTTAAACTATTAACTCCAAATAAATAAGTTAAATTCAAAGTTAATGCACCCAATTAGATAATTTAGATTAATGCAACTAATTAAATAATTCACATTAATGCACCTAATTAAATAATTCATATTAATGCACCCAATTAAATAATTCACATTAATCATGTACACAATTCATAAAAAACTCTATAACTCCAAAATACATTAAATTATGTAATATAGTTTAAAAAATAATAAGCATGTAACAAATTAAAATTAGAATAGAATTAGCATGTCAAAATTGCAACATCCATAAATTATATTTTATAACCTTAAAATTCATGCAAATCATGGTAGGGAAATGATGAACCATACGCATAAAACAAGATCATACTAATACAATTAAGTATGCAAATTATAATAGAGCATTCTAATTAAACTAAGCAATTGGAGAGTACCATTGCATAATTTACAATCATTGAAATAGTGAGCAATTCCGCAACAATTCCTAGTAACATTATACAAAGCTAACCTAATAATCTATATAAATCTATTCGATTAATTTCATAGAAAAGATATATAAAATCTGTTTTAAGCTTGTTGTTCAAACTGTGAAATTAAATAAATAGATTTATGAAGAAATCAAATTATATACCAAGAATATATGCTAAAAATTACAATTAAATTTCAACAGAAATACACAAAACAATAAAAGGGTAAAGAGATGAAACCGAAGCCTGCACGGAAGCAGTTTCCTTAAAACAGATTTCGCCGCCTCACGAGTCGAGTGCTTAAGGAAACCCGGCGTTTGTCTCCCAAGATATAACGGTCAAAACCAAATACTGGTATAATTATCTCATTCAAATTTTAGCGAACAAAACAATGGCAGCACTCTCTTACAATAGGAACTATCTAGCAAACTGACTTGTAAAATGGAAGCAAAAATTTCTATATTGAAACTTGACAGGAGGGTCTCAATTTATACATGTATAGGGGAGAGAGGAAGAGCCTCCAGCTTTTAAGGCTAGTCATTAAAACACCAAGCATCCATAGTCCCTTTCCACAAAATGAAAAGTATGGATGCCCAAAGGATTCACACCCTTTAGCCAAGAAAAAAGATTTAAATACTCTTTAAAATCCTATTCATGAATCTAATATCATGAAGCAATTTCTTGGCAATTTCTTATTCAAAACCCAATGGTTTTTGGCTCACTCGGACCCAACACAAAAAATGGTTAGGACCCACTTTAATATTTAATTAAAGTCACCACACTTTAATATTAAATTAAAGTCCCAAAAATCATTTTTTCCAACATTGAATTGACACATACACATTTATTCCTTACCCAATATAGACTTGACAGTACGAATGACTTGCAATTGTGCTCTGCTCCATCACCAGAATTTTGTGCTTATGGTTCCCTTTCAAGAATATCAGCATATGCATAAATTGTTTGTCAAATAGAACACAAAAGTGATGTTAATAAATTAATGAGAAGTTTTTCAATGTTAAAATATTGCAAATTTTATATGTACACAGCTGGTATGTCATTCTCTTTTACCAAACTCTTGATATCATTAATAAATACACAATTGTCATATCTTGCGCCAAACCATATACATGCATTACAAAACAATAAAAAAAATGTGTCAATAATTAATTCAAAATATTTTTAGAAAACGGAGCTATTTCTCAATTTCATTTCATATTTTGTACTACATGAAAAATTACAAGATTTGTGTAAGATTATACCTTGATTCTGTTGGCTGTTCTTTCCAAAGAATTTGTAGTTTATATTTATCTTCGAGAGGTAGCAATTGAGCCAAAGCATACTTGTTAGAAATTGTCTCATCTTTGTGTTGCTTCTCTTTCTCAACTCTAACTTTCTTGCCTCCATACTCATTATCTGGTATCTCAGTGGTCTTCCTTGCTTTAGCTTTGATCTTTTTAATCATGGAATTTTGCAGATTTGTTTGTCTTGATTCTGTCAAATCATCAGCTTTTATTGTACAAACTTGTTGGGTTAAGTCATGGACCTTTTCCTCCACTAACTGAATCTGCAACTGAGAATTTTGACAATCTTTTGTTGCAAAAGCTTGTTGCGTTATCTCATGGACCTCTTTCTGATGGAGCTCTTTGTCCACCACTTCAGAATTTTCATGGACCTCTTTCTACACCACTTGAGAATTTTCATCTTTTATTGTATGGCCTTCATTCTTTGCATCTGTCCCAGAATTCTTTTCTCTATAAACTTCTTGGGTTATCTCATGGATCTCTTTTTCAACTAATTGGTTACGCAATCGAGAATTTTCATCTTTCAATTGTTGTTTTGTGCTATGAGTAGCCTGTTATCCTCTTCAAGTTTATTTATGTAGACGGTCTTCACTGTGTTGTCAAGTTGTAAAATGTTGTTCTCAGTTTGAAGTTTCTCAAGTGTTTATTGATGAATGTGTTTTTCTCCCTCAGGTGCATCATTGATCATAATGTTGCACAAGCCATCAAAGTCTTCATTTGTGTCTTGTTGATTGACATCCCATTCATCTCTCATGTAGCTGGCAGTTTCTGTGCTTTTAGAATTTTGCAATTTCTTATTTGTTGGCTTCTGTTCTTGGTGGCGTTCTTCAGCATCTTGACTATGTTCTTCTTCTTCTTCTTCAGCATCTTCTTGTTCTTCTCATTCAGTATTTTCAGTATCTTCTTTTTCTTCTTTAGCATCTTTTTCTTTTTTCTCTTCTTCTTCTTCTTCTTCTTTAGTGTCATCAAGTTCTTTATCACTTTCCTCACTCAATTGAACACTAGTTACCTGTAGGTCAACATAAATTAGATATTAATTTTTGAAATAATTGAAGTTTAGGAAACTAAAAAGTTTCTCAGTAATAATTTAGTGTATAAAAATAGAGATTTTTCCTAACTTCAATTGAAATTCAAATGAGATAAGAATGTGACCTGTCTTGTTGTCAGCTCATGTAATGATATGACTTTCAAAGGTTTATGTAATTTGATAAGATTCTATTTGATCACCCTTAGGCATGCTTCGTTAACTTCAGGGTGGATGATCAGTGTGTGCTCACACAACCAATACTACAAAGCAAATGTAAAGAATTTTTGTCATTTGAATAAGAAATAATACTTTTTGTTGTTAACAACAAACTAATAGAATAGAGTAAAGATGTATTTACTAACGGAGCCATAACACATCCTGTGACTTTTGCTGGATTTTTGTGGTACTTTTCAATTGAAGACATTAGTGTGCTCCTTATTGCTTCTACCCAATTGTATTTTTTCATTGAGTTTATGTCTTCCATGTAATTAAGAAATACCCATCCAACTTGTGTTCCTGATGTAAAGAAAAAAACCTTCAAACATATACATACACAACATCCTAATTACATCTTCGGTGCCTTCATTCTTGTTGCATTTCAATGCTTTTTGCAACAAGTCTATGTTGGTGCTCGATAGCCTTTCAGTTTGTATGGATCTTCTTGTTAGAAATGATGATATACATTTATTTCCATAACCAAGATGTATCAGCTCATCTCCACAAGATATACGGAAGATGGACTTGATGTCTTCTGTTGTTAGCTTTATAGTTTATGCTCCTAACTGGAAAGAACCATTGCTACCTGGCTGGTATGTTTGAATTATTTTGAATGCAATATCATCATATTTTTTGCATAGTTTATAATTCAACTTGTTCTTCAATATTGCACTAAACAATAACCAAGATGGGGTTTTCTTCAACCCTTTAATATGCTCGTTCCTGAGTTTGATGTTTTGTAATAGCTTCATTATTGTCACAATGTTTGATTTGAAAGTTACTTTCTATTCTCTATGCTTTCCCTTTAGTTTTTTCAACCTCGAAGTTGATTCTTTACGCTTTCTTATTTTTTATTTTTTATTTTTGCATTGTGCTTCAGTCTTGGCGTTTTGATGAGTTGATTTCCTATACGGAAAATCAACATAGACGACATATTAACACTAAGAATGTGTCCTAAAAGAATCAATCCAATGTCATTCTCATGAAGTCTAAATTTAATAACATTCACGGCTATAAAAACAAAATCAATATTGAAACTGAAATTGAAAGAAAGAGAATATTATTAACTAGGGATTTTGACTCAAATTCATTCAGAATTTGAGAACATTCACACCAATGGTACCAAAATAAACAATGAAACCTAAATCAAAAGGAAGAGAACACAAATAACTAAAGTTTTTCAATCAAATTGATTCAAAACTTGAGAACATTCATAACAATCATGTCAAACTCAACATTGAAACCTAAATTGAAATCAAGAGAATGTGATTAAGTTTGGGTTTTCACTCAAATTGACTAAAAATCTGAGAACATTAACCGCAATTGTACCAAAATTAACATTGAAACCTAAATTGAAAGTAAGAGAATATGATTCACTAGGGTTTTTCACTTAAATTGACGAAGAATCTGAGAACATTCACAGGAATCGTACCGAAATCAACATTGAAACCAAAATTGAAACCAAAAGAATATGTTTAACTAAGGTTTTTCACTCAAATTGTTAGAAAATATAAGAACATTGACAGCAATGGTACCACACTCAACATTAAAACCTAAATTGAAAGAAAGAGAATATGATTAACTAAGGTTTCTCACTCAAATTGACTAACAAAGCAATCGTATCAAAATCAACGATGAAACCTAAATCAAAAGGAAAAGAACATGAATAACTAGGGTGTTTCAGTCAAATTGATTTAAAACTTGAGAACATTCATAACAATCGTGTCAAACGCAACATTGAAACCTAAACTGAAATCAAGAGAATATGATTAAGTCGGATTTTTCACTCGAATTGACTCAAAATATGAGAACATTTACAACAATCGCACCAAAATCAACATTGAAACCTAAATTGAAAGTAAGAGAATATGATTAATTAGGGTTTTTCACTCAAATTCATTTAGAATTTGAGAACATTAACAACAACGGTACCAAAATCAACATTGAAGCCAAAATTGAAAGCAAGAGAAGATGATTAACTATGGTTTTTCACTCAAATTCACTATGAATTTGAAAACATTAACATCAATGGTACCAAAATCAATATTGAAAACTAAATTGAAAGCAAGAATATATGATTAACTAAGGTTTTTCAGTCAAATTAATTTAGAATCTGAGAACATTAACAGCAATGGTACCAAAATCAACAATGAAACCTAAATTGAAAGCATAAGAATGTGATTAACTAGGGTTTTCACTCAAATTGATTTAGAATTTGAGAACATTCACAGCAATTATACCAAAATCAACATTGAAACTTAAATTAAAAGTAAGAGAATATGATTAACTAGGGTTTTCACTCAAATTAATTTAGAATTTGAGAACATTTACAGCAATTGTACCAAAATCAACATTGAAACCTGAATTGAAAGTAAGAGAATATGATTAATGAGGATTTTTTTACTCAAATTGACTCAAAATATGGGAACATTTACAGCAATCGCACTAAAATCAACATTGAAATCTAAATTGAGAGTAAGAGAATATGATTAATGAGGATTTTTCACTCAAGTTGACTCAAAATATAAGAACATTCACAGCAATCGCACCAAAATCAACATTAAAATCTAAATTAAAAGTATGAGAATATGATTAACTAGGATTTTTCACTCAAATTCACTATGAATCTGAAAACATTAACGGCAATGGTACCAAAATCAATATTGAAAACTAAATTGAAAGCAAGAGAATATAATTAATTAGGGTTTTTCACTAAAATTGATTTAGAGTCTACGAACATTAACAGCAATGGTACCAAAATCAACAATGAAACCTAAATTGAAAGAATGAGAATATGATTAACTAGGGTTTTTCACTCAAATTGATTCAAAATATGAGAACATTCACAGCAATCGCACCAAAATCAACATTGAAACTTAAATTGAAAGGAAGGGAATATGGTTAACTAGGGTTTTTCACTCAAATTGATTCAGAATCTGAGAACATTCATAGCAACTGTACCAAAATCAACATTGAAACCTAATTTGAAAGTAAGAGAATATTATTAATGAGGATTTTTTACTCAAATTGACTCAAAATATGAGAACATTCACAGCAATCGCACCAAAATCAACATTAAAACCTAAATTGAAAGCAAAAGAACATGATTAACTAGGATTTTTCACTCAAATTCACTAAGAATCTGACAACATTAACAACAATGGTACCAAAATCAACAATGAAACCTAAATTAAAAGCATGAGAACATGATTAACTATGGTTTTTCACTCAAATTGATTCAAAAAATGAGAACATTTACAGCAATCACACCAAAATCAACATTGAAACTTAAATTGAAAGCAAGAGAATATGATTAATTAGGGTTTTTCACTTAAATTAATTCAAAATCTGAGAACATTCACAGCAACCAAAATCAACATTGAAACCTAAATTGAAAGCAAGATAATATGATTAATTAGGGTTTTTCAGTAAATTCACTAAGAATCTGAGAATATTAACAGCAATCGCACCAAAATCAACATTGAAACCTAAATTAAAAGCAAGATAATATGATTAATTAGGGTTTTTCACTCAAATTGATTCAAAATCTGAGAACATTCACAGCAATCGTACCAAAATCAACAATGAAAGCTAAACTGAAAGAATGAGAACATGATTTTGGTGCCATTACAGTGAATGTTCTCAAAATTTACAAACAAAAACAAAAGTTTCGAAAACAAAAGTTTCGAATTCAACATTCATACTAAAATGGAAATCAAAAACAAAAGTTTCGAAAATGAAAGATTTCGCAAAAACTAGAGTTTAAAATACTTGAATCTTACTTGTTTTCACCTCTACTGGCTATTGAAGCCTAATAACTATTAATTAACAGAATTTAGCAATTGAAAGGTCTCAAACCACATTTCTTTGTCTTCTCAAATGCTCATTTTTTTTGTTTATGCATTCATTCTAATAGTAATAGAGAATTAGACATATGGAAGAGTGAGAGACATTAAAATTATATATTGAGTTATGTAATTGTTGTGATGAAAAATGAAGGTTGTCTTCCTTTTCTATGGCAATTTATCTGGTTATACCTCTAATTAAAACGTTAGGTGTGCTTCCACATCATCATTGAACGTTACTTTTATTTTTTTTAGATACTTTGTCTCGCAATTGATCATGTTTTGTGTTATAAAATTTATTACATCTATGTTTGTTAAAGCTATTAGATGAAGCTATTAGATGGACCTAATGCAAGAAGTGTAAGCTATTTCAATGTTATTTTCGGGATTAGAAGTACAATAAACATACACAAAAAAGTATATGAATAGACAAGATTTTACAAAATTTGTTTGTGAGTCTCACTCCTTAAAAATCCTATAATTCATTTATTTTTTGTATTATATTTTATGTTTGGTTTCTACACTTTTTATATATATATATATATTTCTTTATTTTCTTTAAAAGTTGATTTTTAAAATTTAATAAAAAATCATTTTCTAATTCAAACAATTGCATTTTTATCTTTATTTTTTCTGAAAGTAGTTTTGGTTTTAAGCAATTACTTACCTTTTTTTTTTTTTTCTATATATTGTAATTTTGTGCATTTTAAGTGTATGATGTCTTCACTAATGCACTTGGAGATGTACTATGAAAGAAATATCATGCGAAAATCAAGCAAGAAGAAAAAAAAAAAAACAATATGATAAATGTGAAGCGAAGATCAAAGATCAAAGATCAAAACTCCCAAAACAAGAAAGCAAACAAACAAGCAAGTAGAATAGAATGTTTAACAATAGACATTTGAAAATTTGCAACAAAATTTTATAACTTTCCTTTTTGTTAAGAAAATTTTATTTGGTACTAGCTAAATAAAATGCTTTTAATATATATATATTTTTTAATTTGAAATTAAAATTATAGTAACTTTATGTAAGTATAATTGCTAACCACATTTTTTAAGTATTTATATAGAAGTAAAAAAGTGTCGTTAGGAATAAATTTTTTCTTAATTTAGTTATAAATTTTGCCCATACATTATTTTTAAATTTTGAATAAAAGTAAGGGAAAATTATTTATAAGTCATATTAGGAGAACTTATTTAATGTGAAGTCCTGTATAATTTCTTATAGAGTTTCAAGTCCTATTTAGATAGGAATGTATTCCACAAGGTCTTATGAGCTGTGAATAAATGGTATTAATATACTATTATACCCTTTATATGTTTCTATAATATGTATCATTTAGCATATTACATATTTTGATTAATACCATTTATTAATCCCCCAAATTCACATTCACACACATCTGGGAATTCTAATTTGGTGAGAACGTGACAACATCGATACATAACGTGAATGTCACAGCTAACAATTTAGATGACCTGGACAATAGATTAACGACTACAATGTGCATTACAAAAAAGAAACCCACATCTTGTATAATACTATGCAAATGTTAGCTCATCATTCCTTAGTCATACTAACATTCCTACTGACATTACTGACTGATAAATATTGCCATATTATACCAAACAAGTACAAACAAATATTTATGACTGAACCATTCTAAAATATTCCCACAAAAAATGTATGAATCAGAAATCGTATTGACAATGCTACCCAAAATAGCCAAAAACATGATAACAACAAAAAATGTTTAATGTCAAACGTAATGTGCCATTCAAATACTAACCACTTGTGAACTTTTTTATAAAAAAAAAAACATGATGTGTCTCATTTGTCACCATTGGAAGATTGTTTCGTATGTCAATTGTTGTCAACCAATGACCTTCTTGGGTCATTCACAAATGATTTCACCATCCCAACTCGCATCATCTTACAGTTCTCCCCTTCCATTGACTTCTCCACGTCAAGGTGACGCATGAGTTGCTTCATAATAAAGCATACTATAATTCCACAATCAGCCTTGTCAACAAAATTTGAGACATTAGTAAAAACATTAAAACGCACCACATGCAATGTTTGGAAACATTAATGAAATTCATTGCAAACAAACATAATTCACACTTACGAATTTGATTTTTATTGTGGACAATCGTCGACCACTAAAAGTTCCTTCACCAAATCTTGCGTTTCAACTGCGCCAACCTTAAGTGTATGCCTTATGTAATCCTCAAAGTATCCCTTCTACGTTATTGTCAAATTTATATTACCAAGTAATTAGTATTGATGTAAAAAATAAATTATAATGACTAGCAAAATAAACTAGTTCATGTTTACTAACCAACAAACATGTTTCCCAATAATGTTTGTCTTCCCGCCCACGTTTTGGTTTCAATGAGTTGTAATACATCCAGAATCTCTCTTTGGTGTCATAAACCATAACTGTCCAATGGTTGTCCAAGTGGATTGGGAATTGAATATATCTGGCTTTGAGAGCATGAAGAGCACAAACTACCAAGTACCTGTCACGTGCATCTTCGTTCACATCTCTAATTGTACGCTGCACACATTCGATTTTGTGTTAGTTACCATAAACATAAAATGTTTAACAATAATTTATCAAACTTCACATCTTACCAAACACAAAGTGCTGCAAATATATGAATTCTCCTCATCCGTGGATCCATGTGACATTATTTGCTGCTCATACATCAACATTTCGCGTACGAATCAATTACCTATATGCACAAGTAAAACACCTCAAAATTACTTGACTCATAGACGTTTATGTTACTGAATTGCATACGCACGTTCACAAGATTCAAACGTTGCAAAAAGAATTAGGGATACCATACTTACATTGCATCGTAATGTCAGTCCCTTAACGAGTACCCGTATGTCATTAAAACACACATAATTGGAACTATTCTGCCCAGTCCAGATGTGCACACTACCAATTCAACAATACATTGATCAAAACTAAATTCACTTGCAAATGGAACTGGTAATTGGAAGTTTGGAAACGTACATATCCCCACATTTATCATAAGCTTCTTTAATCTTGTCTTTCTCTTGTTTTGTTAATAACTTCCAAATCGGAAAACGGTTAGTCAAGTCAACACGAATTGGGGACATGAAATGACAACCACAATACGGTACCATGTCACACATAACAATGCATCCACATTCCCACACATGTTTACAAATGTGACACTGCAATACTCAACGTAAAAGTCAACAATGTGACACATGTCGATTTATTGAAATGTGTGGCAATATAAACGAGAATATACTACGGGAAGTTTCACGTACAACACAATACAACCACGAATGTGACACCATGAAATGGGGACGTGAAATCACAACCACAATCCGGAATCGTGTTAGTTACATTAGTCGACTCCCTGTTACAATAAACAAATAGTCTCATAAATTCACTTCAAATCCATAAATGTGGTCACATTCACATTCAGAAATTGTTGAATATGAGGTGACGCTCACATTCAGACAGTGGACAATACATAACACGGGGACATGGCACCTGTTAGATTCAACAACATACTTTTGTTACTTAACGCAAACAACCAAATGACATCGTAGCACAATGTGGAACCCCAAAAATCAGAAAATTAACCACCATCATTTTCATGGGTAAGAAACAACGACATCATACCTACAATGTTACATGCCACCATTCAAACCTATACAACACGAAATAGACCCCATATTCGACAACATAACAACAAATCACACGCAAAACACCCAAACTCGACAAATCACCGAACCCCTATCCGAAACCACTAACAAAAATAAGTCACAGCACATACCCAATTGACAACCCACACATATATACTGACATCTTCAAACTGAAAGCAAACAAAACCTGAAATACTCATAAAACTCGCAAAATATACAACTCACATGTCAGCTTTTAACCGATATAAACTGAAATTGACAATAACCCCATATTCACATAAACCCTAATTATGGGTTGATAACCAAAATAAAACGAATGAACATTGAAAACAGGGAGAGAGCCACACTTACGTTTTGGGGCCATCATTCGTTGTGGTTCACTGGAGACGCAATTCCGATCCTACCATTCTGTCGAACCTCACCATCAAATCACACTTCATTTTCCTCTCGGTGGTGGCCTTCCAAATGTTCTATAATGAAGCAATCCTTTACATTAACATAATAAGACAAAACATATCTCATTTATTTTGTTTCCTAAAAATTTGCCTAATCAAGGCTGTAATCACCAAACAGAACGGGTATTCTAAAATTCAAATTCACATCCATATAGATCTAATTTATGATAACATTTAATTTCCTATATATAGTTTTGTCATTATTTATGATATTAACTACTAATATTGAGGATAAATGTGTCAACAAATTTCTCATATAACTTATGGGAACATAAGTTTTTTCCTAGAACCATATGTAACATAAGTCTCCCAAATAGGACTTATAAATAATTTATCCTAAAAGTAAATATAAAATAATTGATTGAAGATATGCATCATTTGCTATATTCATTTTTTTGTGTGCCAAAAAAAAAAAAAATTTAAAAATTGCAATTCGCATATATATAAATAATTGTAAATACAATCCCTGTATAATATGGTGAAACACTAGTATAGGTTAGACTAGAAAAGGGAAATACATTGAACATGAGTTTAGGCAAAGAGGGATATGATGAATGTAAAAGCAATTAATTACAATGTTTTAAGCTTGGAAAATCATTGAAGTATATTTATGTGTGATTAATGAACTTTTAGATGCATTATCTTATCAAAAATAACATCATTCTATAATGCTTCGATTTCTCCCTACTCAATGTGCACAGAATGCATGAGTCTCTTCTCATGTGAAAGGATTGTATTCAATTTTATAATTAAATTCTGATTTTTTTTCTCATCTTATGTATATATATATATATTTTAATACATTTTTCTTATTTGTTTGTGTTAAAATATGAATTTTACAAATAAATTTAAATTTCTTAATCTATTTAGATATGCTTATATAGCATGATGAATCAGCATATTGCTATTATGCTTTCAAACTAATACAAGCATAATGAATCAGCATATTAATATTGTGCTTTTAAACTAATACAGATAGCAATTATGAGCAACTTAATAGATCGGATGAGAAATAAGAATAATTTCATTCATTCATTTTTTTTTGCATGGCATCATTAATTAAAAGCATATGTTATGGGAAGACTTTTAAACTACTCAACATTTTTATTAAATTAATTTTTACAAGATAAAAATAATATTAGTACAAAAATTAATTACAAAATCAACCTCATACACTCCATACAACATGAGATCCACGAACATATCAACATTTTTTGTCCCATTTTGTGATGTACAAGACCTTTCTTGGACATGTTGACCAAATTGTGAAATTAAATAAATAGATTTATGAAGAAATCAAAATTATATACCAAGAACATATGCTGATAATTACAACTAAATTTCAACAGAAATACACAAAACAATAAAATGGTAAAGAAACCAAACCGAAGCCTGCACGGTAGCAGTTTCCTTAAAACAAATTTCGCCGCCTCACGGGTCGAGTGCTTGAGAAATCCCGACGTCTGTCTCCTAGGATATGACGGTCAAAAACCAGTTACGGCAGAAGCACTCTCTGTCTAGCTTAGCAAACAAAAACTGTGGCAGCACTCTCTCATTGTAGGAACTTTTTGGCAAATTAACTTGTAAAATGGAAGCAAAAATTTTTATATTGAGACTTGACAGGAGGGTCTCAATTTATACATGTATAAGGGAGAGAAGAAGAGCCTCCAGCCTTTAAGGCTGGTCATTAAAACACCTTAAACCAACATCCATCGCCCCTTTTCAAAAAGTTGAAAAGTTTGGATGCCCAAAAGATTCACACCCTTTAGTCAAGAAAAAGGATTTAAATACCTTTTAAAATTCCATTCATGAATCTAACATCATGAAGCAATTTCTTGACAATTTCTTATTTAAATCTCAATGGTTTTTGGCCCACTTGGACCCAACACAATAAATGATTGGGACCTACTTTAATATTTAATTAAAGTCACCACACTTTAATATTAAATTAAAGTCACCAAAAAATCATTTTCTCCAACAATCTCCCACATGAATAAAAATTGACCGAATGACTCAACAAACAAACACTGTTCAACAATAATGACTCGGAGAGAGAGTACAACGAACTAACCCCACATCAAAGAAGGTAGCTTTTGGCTTTGAACCTCTCCTAGTGAAAACCTATCGAGTTTACTCGCTGATCAGTGAATATGACATCTTAAACTGCTCTGCCGTTTATGTAAACTGAGACAATAAATCTCACACAGGAATTACTCCTACCACCATTCTGTTCTCACTGGTGTGCCCTGTATGGCCCTAGGCACTAGCCTGGTTCAGCGAGTGGTTTCAAAGAATCTTGGCCTGCCCAATTCTTCTAGAAGCGGCCCCACTTCAAACTCACATAAGTGACTCTACTTTAGTATCCTGCTATACTTAGCTCAACAGCTTAACACACTAGAGTCATTAAAAGCTCAGCTTAACCTCCACACTTGTAGGTATCACTGATAAAAAGAATGGCTGGAGGTTTAACATCCTCAGTGACATACCACCGTTACACGCAATTAGGTTGTCCCATTGAATCTAGATCTTGGGATCTCTAGTCAACTAGGTTGGGTTTCCATTCCGGTAACTTCCAAAGGCCTCAACTTCATTCCTTTTGACGACGTTTCAACTAACACTCGATTTAACCCTTTGGTTAGCGGATCCGTAATGTTGTCCTTAGACTTTACATAATCTATAGAGACAACTCCATTTGAGAGTAATAGTCGTATGGATTTATGTCTACGACAGATATGTCTAGACTTTCCATTATACATATTACTTTGTGCCCTACCAATTACAGATTGACTATCACAATGAATACAAATAGCTGGCACAGGTTTGGACCAACGTGGAATATCTTCAATGAAATGGCGAAGCCATTCAACTTCTTCCATTGCTTTATCTAAAGCAATAAACTCTGATTCCATCGTTGATCTAGATATACACGTTTGCTTGGAAGATTTCCAAGACACGGCTGCCTCACTAAGAGTAAACACATATCCACTAGTAGACTTTGAGTCCTTTATATCTGATATCCAATTCGCGCCACTATAGTCTTCTAGCACCGTTGGATATCGAGTATAATGCAGCCCATAATCCCGAGTGTAGCGTAAATATCTTAACATCCACATAATGCCCTTCCAATAAGAAGCATCGGGATTACTTGTGCATCTACTAAGCCTGCTAACCGAGTAAGCTATATCCGGCCTGGTACAACTCATCAGATACATTAAACTTCTAATTACCCGAGAATATTCTAACTGAGAGACACTCTCTTTATTATTCTTGGTAAAATATAGAATTAAGTCTACAGGTGTCGATGACACACTCGTATCTGATCTACTATGTCAAGACCCCATTCCGCCCCTAGTAGAATGGTGCCATGATGGCCAGTAATCCGAGATTACCAAAGGCCAACTTACAAAGATTCACACACAATCAAAGTATACATATGGGGCTTACATGTGCGAAAGCAATAAATTAAAATCTAGGTAGTCCATAAGAGCTGTGCATAGATCAAATGAAATGACATACATCATAATCATAATATTACAACTTGAATACAAATAAAGTAAGGTACATATTACATCTTGATCAAAAGGCTTATCAAGCTGACATAAACATTGCCGACATAACATGAATCCAAAACATCTTGCAAAACACACACATCTAGGTGTCACTACCTTCTTGCTTGGCACCTACATATATACATAGAGAGGGTGAGCTTGGATACTCAGTGAATGGTATAAATAATAAAGGGTTAAATGAATGATATCCGAGATCTTTATTAAAACCATACATATCAAAACTTGTAACAAAACATGGGATGAATCAAGTTCATCAATCAAATCTTTCAAAGCTTCTTCGGATGTTTAATAACATCAACATAATACTTGGGGTGATGACATTCTGAACAAAACAAGGGAATAATCGACCCGGAATCGATTAGACAAATCCACCCGTACACCAGACCGTCGGTGAGGCCATCCGTTCATAGACCGTTGATGGTATAGATCTCTCAAACATGATGCTACATAGGCTTAGAGTCCCCTAGCATGGGAGGACTTTCCAAGAATGTCATCTAAAACAAAGCTAATACTTGATACACAAAATAGGGATAATCATTCATGCTTAACAAATACTTTTTCAAAACAAAGCAAAGCAAAGCTTTATCAAAACTTTATGACATAACTTTATTAAATACCACTCACTTAGTTCTTCGGACGATAGGGTTAAAGCAAGGGTCCAAGTCCTACAAACACATGGCAAAGTCTATTGAATGCACTTCAAGAAGACAAGAAGAGATGCTCAAAGATGGATATGAAATGTGTGTGAGCGATTTTCTGACCACACTACCCGCTTAGTAGTCAACTGGAGAGCACCGGCAGAATAGATGGCACCTGGCTGACCTGCAACAGAAATATAAGAATCCCGCGGTGGTTCGTCCACCCGGGGGCACTCCGACGATCAAGTCAGTATATCTCTTAAAGATAAATCAAGTGCTAAACTCACAAGCTTGAGTATCAAAAGCATACCTTAGACCCATAGGGGTGCCTCTTATTTATAGCCAACTCAATCCCAGTCCCAATGAGAGCCTAACTCCAATGAACTCAGGATTACTGCTAATCTGGGACTCCCAGTGGGATCAGGATAAACTCCCTAAGAGTTTTATCTTTACCCAAACTGAAGTCTTCTCACAATCTAGGACTCTTGTCCTATATCCAGGTTGAGTTCCCTCTTCATTCTAGGACTCTTGTCCCTCATCCACTTATCTCGGATTCCGATATCTTCGGAGATAACCTCAGCCTTGCCGAGATCACCTCGGCGTCACGACCAGGACACGTGGCACCTCGGCTGACACGTCGGCGTCACCTTGCCACGTGTTGGTACTCTGAAAATATATCCCCACAACTGCCCCCTAGGTTCTATTACCTCGGCATTCTGAGGTGATGGAACCTACACTGTTCGTTCATCTGTGCCCCTCTGTCCGAGATCAAACTTGCCGACCTCAAAGTTCCCGGGACTTTACTCTCCACTGGTGTCAAGAATCAAGTTTCACGCTATTCGAGATCATACCTCCTAGCCGAGGTTTCTGGTTTCATTAATTCATAAACTCCAAGAGCTTTGCATCCGCTTTATTTACATTTTTTTGGTGGGTTCTTGATTTCCAGTCATCTATTTGACTCTGGCGATTTTCATATCGGCGTTCATTTCACTTGGTAGGTTCATAAACTCTTTACTTGCTATTAAGCTCAATCTTTCATAACTCTTCTGAATCTGTTTATTTGCCCTCTGTTGCCTTCTATTTTCGTCTGTTTTCAAGTTTTGAATTGTTTGAATGCCTGGCACTGTTCTTGCCATATCTACTTTCTGTTGCTAGCATCGTGCTTGGGCCATTGCTTTTACTTAGTGCCTATGCACTTGGTTTTATCTTTAAACTTCGTCGTCTTCTTGACTCTGAATTTTCTCTTTCTAGCTCTTTTGCTTAAATCTGCCATTGTTCCAAGCTTTCAAGCTTTGCAACTGTCTTCATTCCTTTCCGCCGGTGAAGCTTACGTCATTCTGTCATTTTCGCATCCGTCGTCAGACTTCGGCAATTCTCATTCTTGTTTTACGAACTACATTCTTGTTTCTGTTTTCTGTGTCTTTTTCCAGATTCTTGCGTTCAATCCTTGCCTTTAAACTCCGAGGTGTCAATTGCCGAGAAGAGATCAATCTCTTCGGGAGATCGATGCTACGCTTGAGGCCGAAAAGGTTGCTGAGAAATCTTTCCAACTGTTTTCTAGGGGTGAGACACAATTTGTTGCTGATGCCAAGTAGTTTTCTTCCATTCCTGAAATTGATGCCGAGGTAACGGTAGAGAAGCTCCTCCAACTGATTGCCGAGGCTAAACCATCGTCGTTCGCCGGAGCTGATCAGTCCGACGTTCTTGCTTTTAGTTCCTATTTCTTTAAGATCTTCATTTTTGTACTTGCCAACCTTCTCAGCTCTTAACAAGCTAGTTGGTCATCTCGGATGATCATATCTCGGAAACGTCTTTCAGTGTTATCTCAGCTATACCAAACTTGTAAATTGCTTCCAATTTCAACAAGTGGTAGACTTCATAATCTTTGGTTAACTCATCTTGTAATTTGCTCAAAAATTCCAACAAGTGAAAACATTCATTGCTCCTTGTTCCTTCCCTCTGCATTTTCTCCCTGCCCCCTAATGTGAACATAAGTTGCACTTAGGATCACATTAGGGAAGTTGGCTTCGTGCCGTAGTCACAGACCTGATGTGTTCTTCTTTCGCCGATGTATTAAAACTTCTGGTATTTAATTCGCCCCCTTTAGACCATCTTTTCTTTTGGCCTTTGCAAACTATCATCACTGTTTCTTGAAGCATTTATTCCTTTCACAATTCTGGTCACCACTTCTGGCGTGCACTTAGTAGTTCTG